>CP136059.1:61823808-62429808 GCA_032464435.1 Aegilops umbellulata | reverse complement strand
TTGAACACAGAAAACTATGGAGCTCAAATAAGTTCAAAAAAATGAGATACCTTTGTAACGGACGAGTTTCCGTATGAAACCCTGATACTTCGAAAGAGATTGTCCGTTTTGTACAGGAAGTGCATCCAGATTTTGCCGTAACCCTCTCTACTTTCTTGCACATGCTATGTGGGGAAAATGATGATGCCATGCCAACTTTCAACCTTTTCAGAGTTCATTTGAAATGCTTTTCAATTTCAGGGTCTTATAGCTCAAAATAATCAGTAAATGCATGAAAATTCACAAATGAAGTCAAAAAGGGTTGAAAATTGATGATGTGGCTTTGAATCGTGCAGTTTGAACACAGAAAAACTATGGAGTTCAAATAATTCAAAAAAATGAAATCCCTTTGTAACAGACGAGTTTCCATATGAAACCCTGATACTTCGAAAGAGATTATCCGTTTTGTACACGGAGTGCATCCAGATTTTGTCGTAACCCTCTCAACTTTCTTGCACAACCTATGTGGATGAAATGATGATACCACGCCAACTTTCGACCTTTTCAATGTTCATTTCAAATGCTTATCAATTTCAGGGTCTTATAGCTAGTAAATGCATGAAAAATAACAAATGAAGTCAGAAAGGGTTGAAAATTGATGATGTGGCTTTGAATGGCGCATTTTGAACACAGAAAAACTAAGGAGTTCAAATAAGTTCAAGAAAATGAAATCCCATTGTACTAGACGAGTTTCCGTATGAAACCCTGATTCTTCGAAAGAGATTATCCGTTTTGTACACGAAGTGCATCCAGTATTTGCCGTAACCCTCTCTACTTTCTTGCACAAGCTATGTGGGTGCAATGATGATATCATGCCAAATTTCAACATTTTAAGAGTTCATTTGAAATGCTTTTCAATTTCACGGTCTTATCGCTCGAAATAATCAGTAAATGCATGAAAAATAACAAATGAAGTCAGAATGGTTTGAAACTTGATGATGTGGCTTGGAATCGTGCATTTTGAACACAGAAAAACTATGGAGTTCAAATAAGTTCAAAAAAATGAAATACCTTTGTAACAGACGAGTTTCCGTATGAAACCCTGATACTTCGAAAGAGATTGTCCGTTTTGTACACGAAGTGCATCCAGTTTTTGCCGTAACCCTCTCTACTTTCTTGCACATTCTATGTGGGTGAAATGATGATACCATGCCAACTTTCAACCTTTTCCGAGTTCATTTGAAATGCTTTTAAATTTCAGGGTCTTAGAGCTCAAAATAAGCAGTAAATGCATGAAAAATAACAAATGAAGTCAGAAAGGGTTGAAAATTGATGATGTGGTTTTGAATGGTGCATTTTGAACACAGAAAAACTATGGAGCTCATATAAGTTCAAAAAATGAAATACCTTTGTAACGGACGAGTTTCCGTATGAAACCCTGATTCTTTGAAAGAGATTGTCCGTTTTGTACACGAAGTGCATCCAGATTTTGCCGTAACCCTCTCTACTTTCTTGCACATGCTATGTGGGTGAAATGATGATGCCATGCCAACTTTCAACCTTTTCAGAGTTCATTTGAAATGCTTTTCAATTTCAGGGTCTTATAGCTCAAAATAATCAGTAAATGCATGAAAATTCACAAATGAAGTCAGAAAGGGTTGAAAATTGATGATGTGGTTTTGAATGGTGCATTTTGAACACAGAAAAACTATGGAGCTAAAATAAGTTCAAAAAAATTAAATACCTTTGTAACGGACGACTTTCCGTATGAAACCCTCATACTTCGAAAGAGACTGTCCGTTTTTTACATAAAGTGCATCCAGTTTTTGACGTAACCCTCTCTACTTTCTTGCACATACTATGTGTGTGCATTGATGATACCATGCCAACTTTCAACATTTTCAGAGTTCATTTGAAATGCTTTTCAATTTTAGGGTCTTATAGCTCGAAAGAATCACTAAATGGATGAAAAATAACAAATGAAGTCAGAAAGGTTTGAAAATTGATGATGTGGCTTTGAATCGTGCATTTCGAACAAAAAAATTATGGAGTTCAAATAAGTAAAAAAATGAAATCCCTTTGTAACAGACGAGTTTCCATATGAAACCATGATACTTCGAAAGAGATTGTCCGTTTTGTACATGAAGTGCATCCATATTGATGAGGACATCAATACCATTGTTACACCCACAGCCCATGCTGCTATACATACTGCACCAATTACTAGAGCTCGCGCACGCCAATTGAATTATCAGGTACTTTCGTTTCTTGGTAATGATTCTAATGTTCATGAGAATATGATGCTGCCTAAATTGGATACATTTGTTTTGCTTACAAATGAAGGGCCTAGCTTGGAGAAGGATGATCATTGGAGCAAGAACAAGCATGGAGTTGATGGCATGCGCAAGGGAGACAAGAACAGAGTTTCAAGTGATGATTTCAGGACTTTGAAGCCACCATAATGAGTGCATGAAGCCTTGGACGAAATATACAAGATGCCACTTCATAATTTTCGTCCAGAGGCTATTCTAGGTGCTGCGTCACCTTCTTCTTGGGCCAGGCCCATGTAATTTCGAAATACTTCAACATAGGTTGTTTTTAGAGTCCGTATGTGTGGGGAAACAAGAGTTAGGGTGGGTTTCGGACCCCTCCTCCAAGGGCCACGAAATTCCCCCCCTCTTCCCCCATATATACAGCCCCTAGGGCATCGTTTAGACTTTGGGTTTTGTTTAGATCAAAAGTTCGCCATAGCTGCAACTTCGCGTACTTCGTTTGTGTTCAACGACCAGACCAAGGCGTCACAGAACCCCACCTTCATTAATAAAGCTTTCCTCTTATATTCGCAATATCCAGATTGCAATCTTAGTTTCTTGCTTGTTCTTCGTTTGCTCGCAGGAAACAGGCCCTCGTGGTCAGGTTGATCGTGCTCCGGCGTGGTCAATAACCCTCGAAAGTTGGTTTAGCGATCGCTAAGGCACCACGTCTCGCACGTTCGTAGTCGGATCGTCAAGGTCGACTCCCACAGAAACGATAGCCACCATCTCATCGAAACATCGGGACACCTTTGCCTCTATCAAGTGGTACCAGATTTCCAGGTTGCTCGATGAGATTTTACAGTTTTTTAGATCGAGTCTGTTCTTCATACCTATAGTCCACGAAAAAGCCAAAAAAAATTAGGGTTAGTTCATCCCATCCGAACCAATTTGAGCCTTTGCATAATCTTTTCTGTATTTGCTTTGTTGAATTTGCGGTTGCATCGTCGTGTCAAGTTGCTGGTCTTAGCGTCTAGTCCTTTAGAGTTTCGAGTTCTGTTCACAGGTTGTCACGTCGTCGCTGCCATATATCACCATCGCATCATCATCATCGCTGCTGCCATATACCACCACCGCACCAACTTCATCACCGCTGCCATATACCACCACCACATATTCACCGCCAATCCGAGTCCATATACGCCACCACATACCCGCCGCCATCACGCCTGATGAGGACATCAATACCATTGTTACACCCACAGCCCCTACTGTTACATATGATGGACCAATTACTAGAGCTCGCGCACGCCAATTAAATTACCAGGTACTTTCGTTTCTTGGTAATGATTCTAATGTTCATGACAATATGATGCTGCCTAAATTGGATACATTTGTTTTGCTTACAAATGAAGGGCCTAGCTTGGAGAAGGATGAACATTGGAGCAAGAACAAGCATGGAGTTGATGGCATGCGCAAGGGGAACAAGAACGGAGTTACAAGTGATGATTTCAGGACTCTGAAGCCACCATAAGGAGTGAATGAAGCCTTGGACTAAATATACAAGATGCCACTTCACAAATTTCGTCCAAAGGCTATTCTAGGTGCTGCATCACCTTATTATTGGGCCAGGCCCATGTAATTTCGAAATACTTAAGTATAGGCTGTTTTTAGAGTCCGTATGTGTGGGGAAACAAGAGTTAGGGTTGGTTTCGGACCCCTTCCTCAAGGGCCACGAAATTCCCCCCTCTTCCTCCATATATACAGCCATTAGGGCGTCGTTTAGACTTTGGGTTTTGTTTAGATCAAAAGTTCGCCATAGCTGCAACTTCGCGTACTTCGTTTGTGTTCAACGACCAGACCAAGGCGTCACAGAACCCCACCTTCATTAATAAAGCTTTCCTCTTATATTCGCAATATCCAGATTGCAATCTTAGCTTCTTGCTTGTTCTTCATTTGCTCGCAGGAAACAAGCCCTCGTGGTCAGGTTGATCGTGTTCCGGCGTGGTCAATAACCCTCGGAAGTTGGTTTAGCGATTGCTAAGGCGCGACATCTCGCACGTTCGTAGTCGGATCGTCAAGGTCGACTCCCACAGAAACGATAGCCACCATCTCATCGAAACATCGGGACACCTTTGCCTATATCAAGTGGTATCAGATTTCCAGGTTGCTCGGTGAGATTTTACAGTTTTTCGTAGTTTAGATCGAGTCTGTTCTTCATACCTATAGTCCACGAAAAAACAAAAAAAAAATAGGGTTAGTTCATCCCATCCGAACCAATCTGAGCCTTTGCATAATCGTTTCTGTATTTGCTTTGTTGAATTTGCGGTTGCATCGTCGTGTCAAGTTGCTGGTCTTAGCGTCTAGTCTTTTAGAGTTTCGAGTTCTGGTCATATTAGTCACGCCGCCGCCGCACCATCATCATTGTCCCTGCCATCTTCCACCACCGCTTATCCGCCACCGCTCCGAGTCCATATACGACCACCGATCCGTATCCATATACCACCATCACTTCGAGTCTATCTCATATTAGGTTTGCTTTTGAGATCCATCTGTTGCCAGATTCGTGTTTCCTTGTTTGAGTAGGTTTCGGATTCCATCAATCTTTGCCGTCCGTAGAAGAGGTTGGTTTCCAAAAAAAAAATTCCAAAAACGCACTTGACAAAAAAAATTCTGGCTATCCTATTTTTAGGTGTTTCTTAGCCTTTTGAGACAGTCGCCGTTATTGAAAGTTTTTTTTGAGCCGTTTCTAGTTTTTGGGTCCAGGCAGTCGAAAAAAAAATTGGTCGCACAAATTTCGTGTCTATCCTGTCAGTTTGACCTGGGAAGAGTTTTGAGACACTCGCCATTATAGTGATTTTTCGCAAAAAAAAAAGAGGAGCGCAAAAAAAAAGAGGAGCGCAAAAAAAAAAACAGGGCGAAAAAAAATTTCCAGAGTGTGCTTTTCCCTTGTTTACGTGCAGCGCCGTGATTTTGTTAGTGTTCTAGGCTCGCGTCTCTAGCACGGTCTAGCCTAGGACCAGCACAGTACCGTCGTTGAGCGTTTATTCAACTTTGCATCTCTGAATTGATTATTGCTGACCCTTTTTGCTACCATATTATAAGCCTTCCCAGCTCCACATACATCTACATCGTGCGTTTGACTCTCCCTGGTAATCGCTCTATCCAAGCTTTGAGAGTTTTGACTACATCGGTTGCCGATCACCGCCTGCTGCTGGGTAAGAACTGGTAAGAATTTGAGATTTGCTTAAAGGATTTGTGACACCCACCACCACCACCACTTGTTAGTAGTCTATAGGATCATATTCTTGTGTGTTTCTATTGCTGCTAATCATGCCAGGATCACAACCCGACGAGATTGACTGGGAGAATTTAAGAAACAAGGAGCTTCATGATAAGTTTCAGAAAAGGATGAATTAACAGGTGCAAGATGTGCTGAACAATTTTGAAGAGGCCATGGAGAAGATCACTGGCCTGGAGAAGACGTTCGAAACAAAGCTCGATAACAGGTTTAATGAATTGCTCGCGCGTCTTCCACCACCACCACCGGCTGCACCTAACGCACCACAACAACAACAACGACTACCTCCACATCGCGAAACAGCCCTCCGCCGAGCGACCCGTGTTCCTCTTGCGCTTGGCCAACCTGTTGGTGCTGCTGTTGATACTTCTGTGGCTCCTGCTGCTGATGCGGAGGAGGATGATTATGTGGCAGATTACGAGGATGAGGTTGATCAACATCAGAACTACGTGCAACCACCAGCACCACAACCACCAGGTCGTCCACATGCAAATAATGGTAATGTTAGGGCTCCCCCTCAGGTACGAGATCATGACCATCTCCCTAAACTGAAATTGAATATCCCACCATTTGAGGGTAGATATGTTCCTGATATATATCTTACTTGGGAGTTAGAAACTGAACAACGATTTACATGTTTACAATATCCTGAGGAGAGACGTCTTCCTGCTGCTGTTTGTGCTTTCACTAGCTTTGCATGTGTTTGGTGGTCTGAATATTGTAGATTATATCCTGTTCCAGCTACTTGGGCTGCTTTGAAAACTGCTATGCGTACTCGTTGGGTTCCACCATATTATCAACGTGAATTACTTCAAAAATTGCAGCGCTTAAGACAAGGAAAAAATTCTGTAGAAGAATATTATCAGGAATTACAAACTGGCTTGATTAGATGTGGTATCGTTGAGGAGAATGAAGCTATGCTTGCACGTTTTCTGGGTGGATTAAATAGAGAGATTCAGACCATTCTAGACTATAAGGATTATAATAATATCACTCGTTTATTCCATCTTGCTTGTAAAGCTGAACGTGAAGTGCAGGACCGACAGGCATCGGCGCGAACTAACTTTTCTGCAGGTCGACCTTCATCATGGACACCACGTGCATCATCTACTTCCACATGTTCTGCTACACCGGCACCTCCGTCGGCTGCCACCTCCAACCGTGATACAAGAAAGCAGGCACAACCACCACTATCTGCCAAGAGCACACCTGTCGGGCCTGCACAGAGCTCTGCTTCTTCCATGGCATCTACAGGGCACACAAGTGATATTATTTGTCGTCGTTGTAAGGGAAGAGGACATTTTGCGCGCGAATGCACATCTCTGCGTGTGATGATTGCTACTGAGGATGGTGGGTATGAGTCCGCTAGTGACTATGATGAGGAGACTTTGGCTCTTCTTACACATGAAGAACACGGTGGAGATGATTCTGATCATGAGACGCAATACATGGCTCCTGAAGATGCTGACAGGTATGAATGTTTGGTTGCTCAACGTGTTTTGAGTGTGCAGGTCACGCAAGCTGAGCAAAATCAGAGGCATAATTTGTTCCATACAAAGGGAGTTGTGAAGGAACGTTCTGTTCGCGTCATCATAGATGGAGGGAGCTGCAACAACTTGGCTAGCATGGAGATGGTGGAGAAGCTATCCCTCACCACAAGACCACATCCACATCCTTACTACATCCAATGGTTCAACAACAGCGGCAAGGTTAAGGTAACACGTACTGTTCGTGTGCATTTTAGTATCTCTAGATATGCTGATTATGTTGATTGTGATGTGGTACCTATGCAAGCATGTTCCTTATTACTTGGTAGACCATGGCAATTTGATAAAAATTCTGTACACCATGGTAGAAACAATCAGTATACTCTCGTTCATAAGGACAAAAATATTACTTTGCTTCCTATGACTCCTGATTCCATTTTGAAAGATGATATTAATCGAGCTAATAAAGCAAAACAGGAGCAAAATACGAGTGAAAATCAGATTGTGGCAAAAGAATTTCAGCAACAAATGAAGCCTAATAATAAACCATCTAGTGTTGCTTCTGAAATTAAATTGAAAAGTGCATGTTTATTTGCCACCAAATCTGATATTGATGATCTAGATGTTAGCAAATCTGTTTGCTATGCTTTTGTGTGCAAAGAGGTATTATTTTCATTCGAGGACGTGCCTTCCTCTTTGCCTCCTGCTGTTACTAACATTTTGTAGGAGTTCGCTGACGTCTTTCCACAAGACGTGCCACCGAGATTACCACCTATTCGAGGGATTGAGCATCAAATTGACTTAATTCCCGGTGCATCGCTACCCAACCGTGCACCATACCGTACCAATCTAGAGGAGACGAAGGAGATTATGCGTCAAGTACAGGAGCTGCTCGACAAAGGTTATATACGTGAATCTCTTAGTCCTTGTGCTGTTCCTATTATACTAGTGCCTAAAAAGGATGGTACATCGCGTATGTGTGTTGATTGTAGAGGCATTAATAATATTACTATTCGTTATCGTCATCCTATTCCTAGGCTAGATGATATGCTTGATGAATTGAGTGGCTCTACAATATTCTCCAAAGTTGATTTGCGTAGTGGATACCATCAAATTCGTATGAAATTGGGAGATGAATGGAAAAGAGCATTTAAAACTAAGTTTGGTTTATATGAGTGGTTAGTCATGCCTTTAGGGTTAACTAATGCACCTAGTACTTTCATGAGACTAATGAACGAAGTTTTACGTGCTTTCATTGGACGATTTGTGGTAGTCTATTTTGATGATATACTGATTTATAGCAAATCTTTGGAAGAACATTTGGAACATTTACGTGCTGTTTTTAATGCTCTACGTGATGCACGTTTGTTTGGTAACCTTGGGAAGTGCACCTTTTGCACCGACCGAGTGTCTTTTCTTGGCTATATTGTTACTCCACAGGGAATTGAAGTTGATAAAGCCATGATTGAAGCTATTGAGAGTTGGCCGCAGCCCAAAACGGTCACACAAGTGAGGAGTTTTCTTGGACTCGCTGGTTTCTATAGGCGTTTTGTGAGAGATTTTAGCACCATTGCAGCACCTCTCAATGAGCTTACAAAGAAGGATGTGCCTTTTGTTTGGGGTACCGCACAGGAAGAAGCCTTCACGGTATTGAAAGATAAGTTGACACATGCTCCTTTACTCCAACTTCCTGATTTTAATAAGACTTTTGAGCTTGAATGTGATGCTAGTGGAATTGGATTAGGAGGTGTGTTATTACAAGATGGCAAACCTGTTGCATATTTTTCTGAAAAATTGAGTGGGCCTAGTCTGAATTATTCTACTTATGATAAGGAATTATATGCTCTTGTTCGGACTTTAGAAACATGGCAACATTATTTATGGCCCAAAGAATTTGTTATACATTCTGATCATGAATCTTTGAAACACATTAAAAGTCAAGCTAAACTGAACCGTAGACATGCTAAATGGGTTGAATTCATTGAGACTTTCCCTTATGTCATTAAACACAAGAAGGGTAAAGAAAATGTTATTGCTGATGCATTGTCTCGTCGTTATACTATGCTGTCACAACTTGATTTTAAAATATTTTGTTTGGAGACCATCAAAGATCAATATGTGCATGATGCTGAATTTAAAGATGTATTGCAGAATTGTAAAGAAGGTAGATCATGGAACAAGTTTGTCGTTAACGATGGATTTGTGTTTCGTGCTAACAAGCTATGCATTCCAGCTAGCTCCGTTCGTCTTTTGTTTTTGCAGGAGGCGCATGGGGGAGGACTAATGGGACACTCTGGCGTGAAGAAGACGGAGGATATACTTGCTACACATTTCTTTTGGCCAAAGATGAGACGGGATGTTGAGCGTTTTGTTGCTCGCTGCACTACATGTCAAAAAGCTAAGTCACGACTCAATCCTCATGGTTTATATATGCCTTTGCCTGTACCTAGTGTTCCTTGGGCGGATATATCTATGGACTTTGTTTTAGGTTTACCTCGAACAAAGAAGGGGAGGGATAGCATATTTGTTGTCGTGGATAGATTCTCGAAAATGGCACACTTTATACCATGTCATAAAAGCGATGATGCTGTTAATGTTGCTAATTTGTTCTTTCGTGAAATTATTCGCTTGCATGGTGTGCCAAATACTATTATTTCAGACCGTGATACTAAATTTCTTAGACACTTTTGGAGATGTTTATGGGCTAAGTTGGGGACTAAACTGCTTTTTAGTACTACTTGTCACCCCCAAACTGATGGACAAACTGAAGTAGTCAATAGAACATTGTCTACTATGCATAGGGCTGTTTTGAAGAATAATAAGAAAATGTGGGAAGAATGCTTGCCTCATATTGAATTTGCTTATAATCGTTTGTTGCATTCTACTACTAAGATGTGCCCTTTTGAAATTGTGTATGGTTTCCTACCTCGTGCACCCATTGATTTGTTGCCTCTTCCATCTTCGAAGAAGGTTAATTTTGATGCTAAAGAACGTGCTGAATTGATTTTAAAAATGCATGAGTTAACTAAGGAAAAAATTGAGCGTATGAATGCTAAATATAAACTTGCTGGAGATAAGGGTAGAAAACATGTTGTGTTTGCACCTGGAGATCTTGTTTGGTTACATTTGCGTAAGGATAGATTTCCTAATTTGCGCAAATCAAAGCTAATGCCACGTGCTGATGGTCCTTTTAAGGTGTTAGAGAAAATAAATGATAATGCATATAAACTTGAGTTGCCTGCAGATTTTGGGGTTAGTCCCACTTTTAACATTGCAGATTTGAAGCCTTATTTGGGTGAGGAAGATGAGCTTCCGTCGAGGACGACTTCATTTCAAGAAGGGGAGGATGATGAGGACATCAATACAATTGTTACACCCACAGCCCCTGCTGCTATACATACTGGACCAATTACTAGAGCTCGCGCACGCCAATTGAATTATCAGGTACTTTCGTTTCTTGGTAATGATTCTAATGTTCATGAGAATATGATGCTGCCTAAATTGGATACATTTGTTTTGCTTACAAATGAAGGGCCTAGCTTGGAGAAGGATGATCATTGGAGCAAGAACAAGCATGGAGTTGATGGCATGCGCAAGGGAGACAAGAACAGAGTTTCAAGTGATGATTTCAGGACTTTGAAGCCACCATAATGAGTGCATGAAGCCTTGGACGAAATATACAAGATGCCACTTCATAATTTTCGTCCAGAGGCTATTCTAGGTGCTGCGTCACCTTCTTCTTGGGCCAGGCCCATGTAATTTCGAAATACTTCAACATAGGCTGTTTTTAGAGTCCGTATGTGTGGGGAAACAAGAGTTAGGGTGGGTTTCGGACCCCTCCTCCAAGGGCCACGTAATTCCCCCCCTCTTCCCCCATATATACAGCCCCTAGGGCATCGTTTAGACTTTGGGTTTTGTTTAGATCAAAAGTTCGCCATAGCTGCAACTTCGCGTACTTAGTTTGTGTTCAACGACCAGACCAAGGCGTCACAGAACCCCACCTTCATTAATAAAGCTTTCCTCTTATATTCGCAATATCCAGATTGCAATCTTAGTTTCTTGCTTGTTCTTCGTTTGCTCGCAGGAAACAGGCCCTCGTGGTCAGGTTGATCATGCTCCGGCGTGGTCAATAACCCTCGGAAGTTGGTTTGGCGATCGCTAAGGCGCGACGTCTCGCACGTTCGTAGTCGGATCGTCAAGGTCGACTCCCACAGAAACGATAGCCACCATCTCATCAAAACGTCGGGACACATTTGCCTCTATCACATATTTTGTCGTAACCCTCTCTACTTTCTTGCACCTGCTATGTGGATGAAATGATGATACCATGCCAACTTTCGACCTTTTCAGAGTTCATTTGAAATGCTTTTCAATTTCAGGGTCTTATAGCTCAAAATAATCAGTAAATGCATGAAAAATAACAAATGAAGTCAGAAAGGGTTGAAAATTGATGATGTGGCTTTGAATGGTGCATTTTGAACACAGAAAAACTAAGGAGTTCAAATAAGTTCAAAAAATGAAATCCCTTTGTAACAGACGAGTTTCCGTATGAAACCATGATTCTTCGAAAGAGATTGCCCGTTTTGTACACAAAGTGCATCCAGTTTTTGCCGTAACCCTCTCTACTTGCTTGCACATACTATGTGGGTGCATTGATGATACCATGCCAACTTTCAACATTTTCAGAGTTCATTTGAAATGCTTTTCAATATCAAGGTCTTATAGCTCGAAAGAATCACTAAATGCATGAAAAATAACAAATGAACTCAGAAAGGTTTGAAAATTGATGATGTGGCTTTGAATCGTGCATTTCGGACAAAAAAATTATGGAGTTCAAATAAGTCAAAAAATGAAATCCCTTTGTAACAGACGAGTTTCCGTATGAAACCATGATTCTTAGAAAGAGATTGTCCGTTTTGTACACAAAGTGCATCCAGTTTTTGCCGTAACCCTATCTACTTTCTTGCACATACTATGTGGGTGCATTGATGATACCATGCCAACTTTCAACATTTTCAGAGTTCATTTGAAATGCTTTTCAATTTCAGGGTCTTATAGCTCGAAAGAATCACTAAATGCATGAAAAATAACAAATGAACTCAGAAAGGTTTGAAAATTGATGATGTGGCTTTGAATCGTGCATTTCGAACAAAAAAATTATGGAGTTCAAATAAGTCAAAAAATGAAATCCCTTTGTAACAGACGAGTTTCCGTATGAAACCATGATACTTCGAAAGAGATTGTCCGTTTTGTACACGAAGTGCATCCATATTTTGTCGTAACCATCTCTACTTTCTTGCACTTGCTATGTGGATGAAATGATGATACCATGCCAACTTTCAACCTTTTCAGAGTTCATTTCAAATGCTTTTCAATTTCATGGTCTTATGGCTCAAAATAATCAGTAAATGCATGAAAAATAACAAATGAAGTTAGAAAGGTTTGTAAATTGATGATGTGGCTTTGAATCGTGCATTTTGAACAAAGAAAAACCATGGAGTTCAAATAAGTTCAAAAAATGAAATCCCTTTGTAACAGGCGAGTTTTCGTATGAAACCATGATTCTTCGAAAGAGATTGTCCGTTTTGTACTCAAAGTGCATCCAGTTTTTGCCGTAACCCTCTCTACTTTCTTGCACATGCTATGTGGGTGCAATGATAATACCATGCCAACTTTCAGCCTTTTCAAAGTTCATTTGAAATACTTTTCAATTTCAGGGTCTAATAGCTCAAAATAATCAGTCAATGCATGAAAAATAACGAATGAAGTCAGAAAGGGTTGAAAATTGATGATGTGGTTTTGAATGGTGCATTTTGAACACAGAAATACTGTGGAGCTCAAATAAATTCAAAAAAAAATAAATACCTTTGTAACGGACGAGTTTCTGTATGAAACCCTGATACTTCGAAAGAGACTGTCCGCTTTGTACATAAAGTGCATCTAGTTTTTGACGTAACCCTCTCTACTCTCTTGCACATACTATGTGGGTGCATTGATGATACCATGCCAACTTTCAACATTTTCAGAGTTCATTTGAAATGCTTTTCAATTTTAGGGTCTTATAGCTCGAAAGAATCACTAAATGCATGAAAAATAACAAATGAAGTCAGAAAGGTTTGAAAATTGATGATGTGGCTTTGAACCGTGCATTTCGAACAAAAAAATTATGGAGTTCAAATAAGTAAAAAAATGAAATCCCTTTGTAACAGACGGGTTTCCATATGAAACCATGATACTTCGAAAGAGATTGTTCGTTTTGTACACGAAGTGCATCCATATTTTGTCGTAACCCTCTCTACTTTCTTGCACATGCTATGTGGATGAAATGATGATACCATGCCAACTTTCGACCTTTTTAGAGTTCATTTGAATTGCTTTTGAATTTCAGGGTCTAATAGCTCAAAATAATCAGTCAATGCATGAAAAATAACAAATGAAGTCAGAAAGGGTTGAAAATTGATGATGTGGCTTTGAATGGTGCATTTTGAACACAGAAAAACTAAGGAGTTCAAATAAGTTCAAAAAATGAAATCCCTTTGTAACAGACGAGTTTCCGTATGAAACCATGATTCTTCGAAAGAGATTGCCCGTTTTGTACACAAAGTGCATCCAGTTTTTGCCGTAACCCTCTCTACTTGCTTGCACATACTATGTGGGTGCATTGATGATACCATGCCAACTTTCAACATTTTCAGAGTTCATTTGAAATGCTTTTCAATATCAAGGTCTTATAGCTCGAAAGAATCACTAAATGCATGAAAAATAACAAATGAACTCAGAAAGGTTTGAAAATTGATGATGTGGCTTTGAATCGTGCATTTCGGACAAAAAAATTATGGAGTTCAAATAAGTCAAAAAATGAAATCCCTTTGTAACAGACGAGTTTCCGTATGAAACCCTGATACTTCGAAAGAGATTGTCCGTTTTGTACACGAAGTGCATCCATATTTTGTCGTAACCATCTCTACTTTCTTGCACATGCTATGTGGATGAAATGATGATACCATGCCAACTTTCAACCTTTTCAGAGTTCATTTCAAATGCTTTTCAATTTCAGGGTCTTATGGCTCAAAATAATCAGTAAATGCATGAAAAATAACAAATGAAGTTAGAAAGGTTTGAAAATTGATGATGTGGCTTTGAATCGTGCATTTTGAACACAGAAGAACTGTGGAGTTCAAATAAGTTCAAAAAATGAAATCCCTTTGTAACAGACGAGTTTCCGTATGAAACCATGATTCTTCGAAAGAGATTGTCCGTTTTGTACACAAAGTGCATCCTGTTTTCGCCGTAACCCTCTCTACTTTCTTGCACATGCTATGTGGGTGCATTGATGATACCATGCCAACTTTCAACCTTTTCAAAGTTCATTTGAAATACTTTTCAATTTCGGGGTCTAATAGCTCAAAATAATCAGTCAATGCATGAAAAATAACAAATGAAGTCAGAAAGGTTTGAAAATTGATGATGTGGCTTTGAATCGTGCATTTCGAACAAAAAAATATGGAATTCAAATAAGTAAAAAAATGAAATCCCTTTGTAACAGACGAGTTTCCATATGAAACCATGATACTTCGAAAGAGATTGTCCGTTTTGCACACGAAGTGCATCCATATTTTGTCGTAACCCTCTCTACTTTCTTGCACATGCTATGTGGATGAAATAATGATACCATGCCAACTTTCGACCTTTTCAGAGTTCATTTGAAATGCTTTTCAATTTCAGGGTCTTATAACTCAAAATAATCAGTAAATGCATGAAGAATAACAAATGAAGTCAGAAAGGGTTGAAAATTGATGATCTAGCCTTGAATGGTGCATTTTGAACACAGAAAAACTAAGGAGTTCAAATAAGTTCAAAAAATGATATCCCTTTGTAACAGACGAGTTTCCGTATGAAACCATGAATCTTCGAAAGAGATTGCCCGTTTTGTACACAAAGTGCATCCAGTTTTTGCCGTAACCCTCTCTACTATCTTGCACATACTATGTGGGTGCATTGATGATACCATGCCAACTTTCAACACTTTCAGAGTTCATTTGAAATGCTTTTCAATTTCAGGGTCTTATAGCTCAAAAGAATCACTAAAAGCATGAAAAATAACAAATGAACTCAGAAAGGTTTGAAAATTGATGATGTGGCTTTGAATCGTGCATTTTGAACAAAAAAAATTATGGAGTTCAAATAAGTCAAAAAATGAAATCCCTTTGTAACAGACGAGTTTTCGTATGAAACCCTGATACTTCGAAAGAGATTGTCCGTTTTGTACACGAAGTGCATCCAGTTTTTGCAGTAACCCTCTTTACTTTCTTGCACATTCTATGTGGGTGAAATGATGATACCATGCCAACTTTCA
This sequence comes from Aegilops umbellulata, assembly GCA_032464435.1. NCBI lineage: Eukaryota > Viridiplantae > Streptophyta > Magnoliopsida > Poales > Poaceae > Aegilops > Aegilops umbellulata. The sequence continues at coordinate 62,414,433 of CP136059.1, read as the reverse complement.
ACCTTTTGAGAGTTCATTTGAAATTCTTTTCAATTTCAAGGTCTTATAGCTCGAAATAATCAGTAAATGCATGAAAAATAACAAATCAAGTTAGAGAGGGTTGAAAATTGATGATGTGGCTTTGAATGGTGCATTTTCAACATAGAAAAACTAAGGAGTTCAAATAAGTTCAAAAAAATGAAATCCCGTTGTAATAGACGAGTTTCCGTATGAAACCCTGATTCTTCGAAAGAGATTATCCGTTTTGCACACAAAGTGCATCCAGTATTTGCCGTAACCCTCTCTACTTTCTTGCACAAGCTATGTGGGTGCAATGATGATACCATGCCAAATTTCAACATTTTGAGAGTTCATTTGAAATGCTTTTCAATTTCAGGGTCTTATCGCTCGAAAGAATCACTAAATGCATGAAAAATAACAAATAAAGTCAGAATGGTTTGAAAATTGATGATGTGGCTTTGAATCGTGCATTTTGAACACAGAAAAACTATGGAGTTCAAATAAGTTCAAAAAAATGAAATACCTTTGTAACGGACGAGTTTCCGTATGAAACCCAGATACTTTGAAAGAGATTGTCCGTTTTGTACACGAAGTGCATCCAGATTTTGCCGTAACCCTCTCTACTTTCTTGCACATGCTATATGGGTGAAATGATGATGCCATGCCAACTTTCAACCTTTTCAGAGTTCATTTGAAATGCTTTTCAATTTCAGGGTCTTATAGCTCAAAATAATCTGTAAATGCATGAAAATTCACAAATGAAGTCAGAATGGGTTGAAAATTGATGATGTGGCTTTGAATGGTGCATTTTGAACACACAAAAACTATGGAGTTCAAATAAGTCAAAAAAATGAAATCCTTTTGTAATAGAGGAGTTTCCGTATGAAACCCTGATATTTCGAAAGAGATTGTCCGTTTTGTACACGGAGTGCATCCAGATTTTGGTGTAACCCTCTCTACTTTCTTGCACATGCTATGTGGATGAAATGATGATACCATGCCAACTTTCAACCTTTTCAGAGTTCATTTGAAATGCTTTTGAATTTCAGGGTCTTATAGCTCAAAATAATCAGTAAATGCACGAAAATTCACAAATGAAGTCAGAAAGGGTTGTAAATTGATGATGTGGCTTTGAATGGTGCATTTTGAACACAGAAAAACTATGGAGTTCAAATAATTCAAAAAAATGAAATCCCTTTGTAACAGAGGAGTTTCCGTATGAAACCCTGATATACTTCGAAAGAGATTGTCCGTTTTGTACACGGAGTGCATCCAGATTTTGGCTTAACTGTGACGCCCTCGATTCAATCGTACACTAATCATACACGCACATGTGTACGATCAAGATCAAGGACTCACAGGAAGATATCACAACACAACTCTAGACACAAATTAAAATAATACAAGCTTTATATTACAAGCCAGGGGCCTCGAGGGCTCGAATACATAAGCTCGAAAACACAAGAGTCAGCGGAAGCAAAAATATCTGAGTACAGACATGAGTTAGACAAGTTTGCCTTAAGAAGGCTAGCACAAAAGCATCTACGATCGAAAAGGCAAGGCCTCCTGCCTGGGAGCCTCCTAACTACTCCTAGTCGTCGGCGGTCTTCACGTAGTAGTAGGCATCAACGGTGGCATCTGGCTCCTAGGCTCCGACGTCTGGTTGCATCAACCGGAAATACGAAGAAAGGGGAAAAGGGGGGAGCAAAGCAACCATGAGTACTCATCCAAAGTACTCGCAAGCAAGGATCTACACTACATATGCAACATTATCAAAGGAAGGCTGTATATGTGGACCAGGCTGCAGAAAATGCCAGAATAGAGAGAAGGCCTAGTCCTATCGAAGACTAGCATCTTCTGGAAACCACCATCTTGCAGCAACCGGAGGGAGTAGAGTAGCTTAAAGTAAAGTAGTAGAAGTGTTATCAACCTTGGCTAGAGATCCTTTCTCGACTCCCTGCGAGAAAGGCATCCCAGAGCCATACTATCCAGTTATCATCATAATCCAATCATCATCAGCATCCAGTTCTCATCACAAGTATCCAGTTCTAGTTGTATCGATCGGGATACAACTCCAAGTGTCCGTTACCGTAGGACAGGCTATCGATAGATGTTTTCTTCCCTGTAGGGGTGCACCAACTTACCCACCACACTCGATTAACTCCGGCCGGACACACCTTCCTGGGTCATGCCCGGCCTCGGCCAAACAATACGCCGCAACCCGACCTAGGCTTAATAGAGAGGCCAGCACGCCGGACTAAACCTATGCCCCCAGGGGTCATGGGCCATCTCCCCGGGAACTCCTGCACGTTGCGTACGTGGCCGGTGAGCAGACCTAGCTACCTCCCTAAAAAGGAAGGAGCTTACCAGTTCAACCCGGCGCGCGCCACTCAGTCGCTGGCGTCTATTAAGCTTCGGCTGATGCATACGACGCAGAACGCCCATACTATGCCCACGTGATGGTTAGTGCTATCGGGCCAGAGGCCCCTCGGATCAAATATCCAAATAGTAGTGGATTAGGAACGCGCGGTAACAAGCAGAGACTCACGAAAGATGTGACCCCGTTGCCCCGTCTCGAGGACTTGCGGCCAGGGCTAGGAATGCCCGGCCACGCCTCGTAATTATCTCGCGGGCACCTTCGAGGTCCGCCCGACTCCACATTACTCGCAATTAAGCTCGCGCGGGTACCCCCTTAGGGTCGACCCGTCTTTCCAGGTAACAGTGGTAAAGTCCAAGTATCCGTGTGTCCAAACATCAAGGGGAAAACCCGGGGAATCACCCCCGATGAATTCCACTAGATGTAATCATCAAGGTGAATGTAAGAGGAATCACCCCCGAGGTTCACACTTGAGGGGTTGCACGACAGAGTCGTATCGAAAGTGGTTAAGGAGGAAATCACCCTCGATGACCACGACCGAATGACTACACTACAGGGTTAACATCAGAAGTGCTGAAGAGGTTCACCCTCGGTACTCGATAGTAACCCAGTAGTGTCGAGCAACTAAGGGGAAGTGATGTGCGGTGTCGGGGCCTGGTATTCAATCACGTAGATCGAGTCGTCGATGATGAAGCAGGGGCAACAAGGACAAGTGGGGGTCACTGATGGGTCACTAATCAATCTATACTAAGCAGTTTAGGATTAGCAGGTAGGTAACAATAAGCAGGTTACAAAAGCAGGCTATGCATCAGAATAGGAGCAAACATTAAGAGTAGCAAAATCTAATGCAAGCATGAGAGAATGGAATGGGCGATATCGGGATGATCAAAGGGGGGGCTTGCCTGGTTGCTCGGGCAAGAGAGAGAGAGATCGTCAATGGGCTGCTCGTCAGTAGCGTAGTCGTACTCAGTAGCAACGACGTCGGTCTCGGCGTCTATCGAGAGAGAAGGAGGGGGAGAGAAACAATAAATTCACGGCAATACTGCAAACAATATGCAGGACATGACTAAAAGATATGCAGAGGTGTTCTAATGCCTAACTAAATGATTTAGTTAAAATTAGGAATTTATTGGATTTATTTAATGAAAGTTGGGCACTATTCGTTCACTAAAATCGGTCTAAAAGTTCCATGTTCATATAGCTATGGGCATCTGATAGGAATACAGAGGACGTAATCGGGTTCGTATCGAAATTCTAAGCAAGTTTCATGTATAAAACATTCTCATCCGAGTTACAGATTATTTCCTACGAATTTCCGAAGTTTAAACAATATTCTGAAATTATTAATATTAACAGAAAAGGAAATATGACGTCACAGAGTGTCAGCATAACATCAGCAGGTCAACAGACCCGCTCACTGGTCAGACTGACCAGTGGGTCCCACCTGTCATAGACAGAGGGGCTAGTAGAGTTTTATTTTAATTAAAGAGAGTTAATTAACTACTGGATCCCACCTGTCAGTGCCTCATTTATCTAACTAATTAATTTTAATTAGAAAAACGTTTTAGGTAAATTAATTCTGCGGTGGGGCCCGCACATCAGTGCCACTGGGCTGCCCAATCAGAACGTTGACCGGGTCAACCCAGTCAACGGGGCCCCAGGGCCTACGAGGCAGAGACCAGGGGAGTGGCCAAGTGAGGGCCACGTGGCGGGCCAGGTTAGCAGCGGCGGCCGGAGCAACTCCGGCGACCCAACACACGGCGGCGCCTCACGGGAGTTGGCCGGAACCACGCCACAAGTGACCATTTGGCCCGGGGTTTGGCCCTACGGGACACGCACGTCGCGCCGCATCAGATCTGGGCAGTGGCAGGAGCGGAGACGGCCGGAATCGAGCGGGGCGTCGACGGGCGGCGGCAGCCGGAGTTGGGCGAGCACGGGGTCGACTTTACGGGCGCTAATGCGACGGACTGGCGGCACGGGCGGTATCGGGGCGATGCACTGAGTACGACCGAGTGCTTGCCCGGCCCTGAAACGAACGGCAGCAGCAGCGACGATGACCGCAGTGGCGGCGAGGTTCGGCAACGGCGGGGAAACGAAGCTAGGGGCGCGCACGGAAAACGGGGAGAGAGGGAAGGTGTGCGAGCTCACAACGCTCCTTATGATGTGCAAAGCGGGCTCGGGGGAGAGCTCGCCGGAGCGAATCGATGACGTGGTCGTGCGGTGGCCGTAGATGAGGAAGATGAAGAAAGCGACGACGGTGGCGCTCCCGGTCCCGATTCGGTGTAGAGGAAGAAGAGGCGGACCACGACGGAGCTCTCGGGCTTGTCGGAGAAGCGGACGGGCGACGGTGGCCGCGTGCTCCACGGTGGCGCGGCCATGGCGGAGAGGAGAAGCAGCAGCCCGTGGGGGAAGGGGATCTGAGTGGGGAGGCGGAGAAGGAGCGCAAGGGGGGCGAGTGGCGGTAGGTGAGGGGGGATCCGAGGCGTCTAGGGGCGTTCTTATCCCCACCCTCATCGACGGCAAGGTGGATCGGTGGCGACGCGCGGGCGCACGCCCTCGGTCGGTCAAACAGGGCAAGGGGAGAGCGATGCGGGGAGCTGGGCCGGCCAGGCTGGGCGAGGTGGGCCGGCCTGCTGGGATGGGCCGAAGTCCAATGGAGGCCAGGGGCTCTCCCACCCCTTCTTCTTTCCTTTTCTTTTTTTTTACAGAGAGAGAAAGGGAATTATTTGGCCAACTATTTCACTTAGCAAAAATTTGGGAGGTGTCCCATTAAATCCCTGGTGATCATAGACAGTGCCACAATTATTTTGGAGACCAGAGGAATTCATTTGGTATATTTCATAAATAGGATAGCATTTAAAAATGCTAAATTGGTGCTGTTATAATTGCTAATGCTCATCTTTGCAACAAAGTTATGTTGTGTTCCTTAACAAATAATTGTTATGGAATTTTTGACAAATGATGAACATTTTTCCGGCAACTTTTGTTCAACATCAAACTTCATTTGAATTTGAATTGACCGGAATTTCAAATGGGATATTGGACAAAGGTGATTAAGCACTGTTTGGATAAATGATTAGCTTAATCATAGAGCGTTACTGTAGCATGACACTAGGGGTGTTACAGTAACCCTCTCTACTTTCTTGCACATGCTATGTGGATGAAATGATGATACCATGCCAACTTTCAACCTTTTCCGAGTTCATTTGAAATGCTTTTCAATTTCAGGGTCTTATAGCTCAAAATAATTAGTAAATGCATGAAAAATAACAAATGAAGTCAGAAAGGGTTGAAAATTGATGATGTGGCTTTGAATGGTGCATTTTGAACACAGAAAAACTAAGGAGTTCAAATAAGTTCAAAAAAATGAAATCCCGTTGTAATAGACGAGTTTCCGTATAAAACCCTGATTCTTCGAAAGAGACTATCCGTTTTGTACACAGAGTGCATCCAGTGTTTGCCGTAACCCTCGCTACTTTCTTGCACAAGCTATGTGGGTGCAATGATGATACCATGCCAAATTTCAACATTTTCAGAGTTCATTTGAAATGCTTTTCAATTTCAGGGTCTTATCGCTCGAAATAATCAGTAAATGCATGAAAAATAACAAATAAAGTCAAAAAGGTTTGAAAATTGATGATGTGGCTTTGAATCGTGCATTTTGAACATAGAAAAACTATGGAGTTCAAATAAGTTCAAAAAAATTAAATACCTTTGTAACAGACGAGTTTCCGTATGAAACCCTGATACTTCGAAAGAGATTGTCCGTTTTGTACACGAAGTGCATCCAGTTTTTGCCGTAACCCTCTCTACTTTCTTGCACATTCTATGTGGGTGAAATGATGATACCATGCCAACTTTCAACCTTTTCAGAGTTCATTTGAAATGCTTTTCAATTTCAGGGTCTTATAGCTCGAAATAATCAGTAAATGCATGAAAAATAACAAATGATGTCAGAAAGGTTTGAAAATTGATGACGTGGCTTTGAATAGTGCATTTTGAACACAGAAAAACTATGGAGTTCAAATAAGTTCTAAAAATGAAATCCTGTTGTAACAAACGAGTTTCGTATGAAACTCTGATACTTCGAAAGAGATTGTCCGTTTTGGACACGAAGTGTATCCAGTTTTTGCCGTAACCCTCCCTACTTTCTTGCACATGCTATGTGGGTGAAATGATGATACCATGCCAACTTTCAACCTTTTCAAAGTTCATTTGAAATGCTTTTCAATTTCAGGGTCTTATAGCTCAAAATAATCAGTAAATGCATGAAAAATAACAAATGAAGTCAGAAAGGGTTGAAAATTGATGATGTGGTTTTGAATGGTGCATTTTGAACACGGAAAAACTATGGAGATCAAATAAGTTCAAAAAAATTAAATACCTTTGTAACGGACGAGTTTCCGTATGAAACCCTGATACTTCGAAAGAGATTGTCCGTTTTGTACACAAAGTGCATCCAGTTTTTGCCGTAACCCTCTCTACTTTCTTTCACATACTATGTTGGTGCATTGATGATACCATGCCAACTTTCAACTTTTTCAGAGTTCATTTGAAATGCTTTTCAATTTTAGGGTCTTATAGCTCGAAAGAATCACTAAATGCATGAAAAATAACAAATGAAGTCAGAAAGGTTTGAAAATTGATGATGTGGCTTTGAATCATGCATTTTGAACACATAAAAACTATGGCGTTCAAATAAGTAAAAAAATGGAATCCCTTTGTAACAGACGAGTTTCCGTATAAAACCATGATACTTCGAAAGAGATTGTTCATTTTGTACACGAAGTGCATCCATATTTTGTCGTAACCCTCTCTACTTTCTTGCACATGCTATGTGGATGAAATGATGATACCATGCCAACTTTCAACTTTTTCAGAGTTCATTTGAAATTCTTTTCAATTTTAGGGTCTTATAGCTCGAAGGAATCAGTAAATGCATGAAAAATAACAAATGAAGTCAGAAAGGTTTGAAAATTGATGATGTGGCTTTGAATCGTGCATTTTGAACACAAAAAACTATGGAGTTCAAATAAGTTCAAAAAAATGAAATCCCGTTGTAATAGACGAGTTTCCGTATGAAACTCTGATACTTCGAAAGAGATTGTCCGTTTTGTACATGAAGTGCTTCCAGTTTTTGCCGTAACCCTCCCTACTTTTTTGCACATGCTATGTGGGTGAAATGATGACACCATGCCAACTTTCAACCTTTTCAAAGTTCATTTGAAATGCTTTTCAATTTTAGGGTCTTATAGCTCAAAATAATCAGTAAATGCATGAAAAATAACAAATGAAGTCAGAAAGGGTTGAAAATTGATGATGTGGTTTTGAATGGTGCATTTTGAACACAGAAAAACTATGGAGCTCAAATAAGTTCAAAAAAATTAAATACCTATGTAACGGACGAGTTTCCGTATGAAACCCAGATACTTCGAAAGAGATTGTGCGTTTTGTACACAAAGTGCATCCAGTTTTTGCCGTAACCCTCTCTACTATCTTGCACATACTATGTGGGTGCATTGATGATACCATGCCAACTTTCAACCTTTTTAGAGTTCATTTGAAATCCTTTTCAATTTCAGGGTCTTATAGCTCAAAATAATCAGTAAATGCATGAAAAATAACAAATGAAGTCAAAAAGGGTTGAAAATTGATGATCTGGCTTTGAATCATGCATTTTGAACACATAAAAACTATGGAGTTCAAATAAGTAAAAAAATGGAATCCCTTTGTAACAGACGAGTTTCCGTATAAAACCATGATACTTCGAAAGAGATTGTTCATTTTGTACACGAAGTGCATCCATATTTTGTCGTAACCCTCTCTACTTTCTTGCACATGCTATGTGGATGAAATGATGATACCATGCCAACTTTCAACTTTTTCAGAGTTCATTTGAAATTCTTTTCAATTTTAGGGTCTTATAGCTCGAAGGAATCACTAAATGCATGAAATATAACAAATGAAGTCACAAAGGTTTGAAAATTGATGATGTGGCTTTGAATCGTGCATTTTGAACAAACAAAAACTATGGAGTTCAAATAAGTAAAAAAATGAAATCCCTTTGTAACAGACGAGTTTCCGTATGAAACCCTGATTCTTCGAAAGAGATTATCTGTTTTGTACACAAAGTGCATCCAGTATTTGCCGTAACCCTCTCTACTTTCTTGCACAAGCTATGTGGGTGCAATGATGATACCATGCCAAATTTCAACATTTTCAGAGTTCATTTGAAATGCTTCTCAATTTCAGGGTCTTATCGCTCGAAATAATCCGTAAATGCATGAAAAATAACAAATAAAGTCAGAATGGTTTGAAAATTGATGATGTGGCTTTGAATCATGCATTTTGAACACAGAAAAACTATGGAGTTCAAATAAGTTTAAAAAAATTAAATACCTTTGTAACAGACGAGTTTCCGTATGAAACCCTTATATTTCGAAAGAGATTGTCCGTTTTGTACACGAAGTGCATCAAGTTTTTGCCGTAACCCTCTCTACTTTCTTGCACATTCTATGTGGGTGAAATGATGATACCATGCCAACTTTCAACCTTTTCAGATTCATTTGAAATGCTTTTCAATTTCAGGGTCTTATAGCTCGAAATAATCAGTAAATGCATGAAAAATAACAAATGATGTCAGAAAGGTTTGAAAATTGATGATGTGGCTTTGAATCGTGAATTTTGAACACAGAAAAACTATGGAGTTCAAATAAGTTCAAAAAATGAAATCCCGTTGTAACAAACGAGTTTCCGTCTGAAACTCTGATACTTCGAAAGAGATTGTCCGTTTTGTACACGAAGTGCATCCAGTTTTTGCCGTAACCCTCCCTACTTTCTTGCACATGCTATGTGGGTGAAATGATGATACCATGAAAACTTTCAACCTTTTCAAAGTTCATTTGGAATGCTTTTCAATTTCAGGGTCTTATAGCTCAAAATAATCAGTAAATGCATGAAAAATAACAAATGAAGTCAGAAAGGGTTGAAAATTGATGATGTGGTTTTGAATGGTGCATTTTGAGCACAGAAAAACTATGGAGTTCAAATAAGTTCAAAAAAAATTAAATACCTTTGTAACGGACGAGTTTCCGAATGAAACCCTGATACTTCGAAAGAGATTGTCCGTTTTGTACACAAAGTGCATCCAGTTTTTGCCGTAACCCTCTCTACTTTCTTGCACATACTATGGTGGTGCATTGATGATACCATGCCAACTTTCAACTTTTTCAGAGTTCATTTGAAATGCTTTTCAATTTTAGGGTCTTATAGCTCGAAAGAATCACCAAATGCATGAAAAATAACAAATGAAGTCACAAAGGTTTGAAAATTGATGATGTGACTTTGAATCGTGCATTTCGAACAAACAAAAACTATGGAGTTCAAATAAGTAAAAAAAATGAAATCCCTTTGTAACAGACGAGTTTCCGTATGAAACCATGATACTTCGCAAGAGATTGTCCGTTTTGTACACGAAGTGCATCCAGTTTTTGCCGTAACCCTCTCTAGTTTCTTGCACATTCTATGTGGGTGAAATGATGATACCATGCCAACTTTCGACCTTTTCAGAGTTCATTTGAAATGCTTTTCAATTTCAGGGTCTTATAGCTTGAAATAATCAGTAAATGCATGAAAAATAACAAATGAAGTCAGAAAGGTTTGAAAATTGATGATGTGGCTTTGAATCGTGTATTTTGAACACAGAAAAACTATGGAGTTCAAATAAGTTCAAAAAAATGAAATCCCGTTGTAACAGACGAGTTTCCGTATGAAACTCTGATACTTCGAAAGAGATTGTCCGTTTTGTACATGAAGTGCTTCCAGTTTTTGCCGTAACCCTCCCTACTTTCTTGCACATGCTATGTGGGTGAAATGATGATACCATGCCAACTTTCAACCTTTTCAAAGTTCATTTGAAATGGTTTTCAATTTAAGGGTCTTATAGCTCAAAATAATCAGTAAATGCATGAAAAATAACAAATGAAGTCAGAAAAGGGTTGAAAATTGATGATGTGGTTTTGAATGGTGCATTTTGAACACAGAAAAACTATGGAGCTCAAATAAGTTCAAAAAAATTAAATACCTTTGTAACGGACGAGTTTCCGTATGATACCCAGATACTTCGAAAGAGATTGTCCGTTTTGTACACAAAGTGCATCCAGTTTTTGCCGTAACCCTCTCTACTATCTTGCACATACTACGCGGGTGCATTGATGATACCATGCCAACTTTCAACCTTTTTAGAGTTCATTTGAAATCCTTTTCAATTTCAGGGTCTTATAGCTCAAAATAATCAGTAAATGCATGAAAAATAACAAATGAAGTCAAAAAGGGTTGAAAATTGACGATGTGGCTTTGAATCATGCATTTTGAACACAGAAAAACTATGGAGTTCAAATAAGTAAAAGAATGGAATCCCTTTGTAACAGACGAGTTTCCGTATGAAACCATGATACTTCGAAAGAGATTGTCCGTTTTGTACAGGAAGTGCATCCATATTTTGTCGTAACCCTCTCTACATTCTTGCACATGCTATGTGGATGAAATGATGATACCATGCCAACTTTCAACCTTTTTAGAGTTCATTTAAAATGCTTTTCAATTTCAGGGTCTTATAGCTCAAAATAATCAGTAAATGCATGAAAACTACCAAATGAAGTCAGAAAGGGTTGAAAATTGATGATGTGGCTTTGAATGGTGCATTTTGAACTCAGAAAAACTAAGGAGTTCAAATAAGTTCAAAAAATGAAATCCCTTTGTAACAGACGAGTTTCCGTATGAAACCATGATTCTTCGAAAGAGATTGTCCGTTTTGTACACAAAGTGCATCCAGATTTTGGCGTAACCCTCTCTACTTTCTTGCACATGCTATGTGGATGAAATGATGATACCATGCCAACTTTCAACATTTTCAGAGTTCATTTGAAATGCTTTTCAATTTCAGGGTCTTATAGCTCAAAATAATTAGTAAATGCATGAAAAATAACAAATGAAGTCAGAAAGGGTTGAAAATTGATGATGTGGCTTTGAATGGTGCATTTTGAACACAGAAAAACTAAGGAGTTCAAATAAGTTCAAAAAAATGAAATCCCGTTGTAATAGACGAGTTTCCGTATGAAACTCTCATACTTCGAAAGAGATTGTCCGTTTTGTACATGAAGTGCTTCCAGTTTTTGCCGTAACCCTCCCTACTTTCTTGCACATGCTATGTGGGTGAAATGATGACACCATGCCAACTTTCAACCTTTTCAAAGTTCATTTGAAATGCTTTTCAATTTCAGGGTCTTATAGCTCAAAATAATCAGTAAATGCATGAAAAATAACAAATGAAGTCAGAAAGGGTTGAAAATTGATGATGTGGTTTTGAATGGTGCATTTTGAACACAGAAAAACTATGGAGCTCAAATAAGTTCAAAAAAATTAAATACCTATGTAACGGACGAGTTTCCGTATGAAACCCAGATACTTCGAAAGAGATTGTGCGTTTTGTACACAAAGTGCATCCAGTTTTTGCCGTAACCCTCTCTACTATCTTGCACATACTACGTGGGTGCATTGATGATACCATGCCAACTTTCAACCTTTTTAGAGTTCATTTGAAATCCTTTTCAATTTCAGGGTCTTATAGCTCAAAATAATCAGTAAATGCATGAAAAATAACAAATGAAGTCAAAAAGGGTTGAAAATTGATGATGTGGCTTTGAATCATGCATTTTGAACACATAAAAACTATGGAGTTCAAATAAGTAAAAAAATGGAATCCCTTTGTAACAGACGAGTTTCCGTATAAAACCATGATACTTCGAAAGAGATTGTTCGTTTTGTACACGAAGTGCATCCATATTTTGTCGTAACCCTCTCTACTTTCTTGCACATGCTATGTGGATGAAATGATGATACCATGCCAACTTTCAACTTTTTCAGAGTTCATTTGAAATTCTTTTCAATTTTAGTGTCTTATAGCTCGAAGGAATCACTAAATGCATGAAATATAACAAATGAAGTCACAAAGGTTTGAAAATTGATGATGTGGCTTTGAATCGTGCATTTCGAACAAACAAAAACTATGGAGTTCAAATAAGTAAAAAAATGAAATCCCGTTGTAACAGACGAGTTTCCGTATGAAACCCTGATTCTTCGAAAGAGATTAACTATTTTGTACACAAAGTGCATCCAGTATTTGCCGTAACCCTCTCTACTTTCTTGCACAAGCTATGTGGGTGCAATGATGATACCATGCCAAATTTCAACATTTTCAGAGTTCATTTGTAATGCTTCTCAATTTCAGGGTCTTATCGCTCGAAATAATCCGTAAATGCATGAAAAATAACAAATAAATCAGAATGGTTTGAAAATTGATGATGTGGCTTTGAATCATGCATTTTGAACACAGAAAAACTATGGAGTTCAAATAAGTTCAAAAAAATTAAATACCTATGTAACGGACGAGTTTCCGTATGAAACCCAGATACTTCGAAAGAGATTGTGCGTTTTGTACACAAAGTGCATCCAGTTTTTGCCGTAACCCTCTCTACTATCTTGCACATACTATGTGGGTGCATTGATGATACCATGCCAACTTTCAACCTTTTTAGAGTTCATTTGAAATCCTTTTCAATTTCAGGGTCTTATAGCTCAAAATAATCAGTAAATGCATGAAAAATAACAAATGAAGTCAAAAAGGGTTGAAAATTGATGATGTGGCTTTGAATCATGCATTTTGAACACATAAAAACTATGGAGTTCAAATAAGTAAAAAATGGAATCCCTTTGTAACAGACGAGTTTCCGTATAAAACCATGATACTTCGAAAGAGATTGTTCGTTTTGTACACGAAGTGCATCCATATTTTGCCGTAACCCTCTCTACTTTCTTGCACATTCTATGTGGGTGAAATGATGATACCATGCCAACTTTCAACCTTTTCAGATTCATTTGAAATGCTTTTCAATTTCAGGGTCTTATAGCTCGAAATAATCAGTAAATGCATGAAAAATAACAAATGATGTCAGAAAGGTTTGAAAATTGATGATGTGGCTTTGAATCGTGCATTTTGAACACAGAAAAACTATGGAGTTCAAATAAGTTCAAAAAATGAAATCCCGTTGTAACAAACGAGTTTCCGTCTGAAACTCTGATACTTCGAAAGAGATTGTCCGTTTTGTACACGAAGTGCATCCAGTTTTTGCCGTAACCCTCCCTACTTTCTTGCACATGCTATGTGGGTGAAATGATGATACCATGAAAACTTTCAACCTTTTCAAAGTTCATTTGGAATGCTTTTCAATTTCAGGGTCTTATAGCTCAAAATAATCAGTAAATGCATGAAAAATAACAAATGAAGTCAGAAAGGGTTGAAAATTGATGATGTGGTTTTGAATGGTGCATTTTGAGCACAGAAAAACTATGGAGTTCAAATAAGTTCAAAAAAAATTAAAAACCTTTGTAACGGACGAGTTTCTGAATGAAACCCTGATACTTCGAAAGAGATTGTCCGTTTTGTACACAAAGTGCATCCAGTTTTTGCCGTAACCCTCTCTACTTTCTTGCACATACTATGTTGGTGCATTGATGATACCATGCCAACTTTCAACTTTTTCAGAGTTCATTTGAAATGCTTTTCAATTTTAGGGTCTTATAGCTCGAAAGAATCACTAAATGCATGAAAAATAACAAATGAAGTCACAAAGGTTTGAAAATTGATGATGTGACTTTGAATCGTGCATTTCGAACAAACAAAAACTATGGAGTTCAAATAAGTAAAAAAATGAAATCCCTTTGTAACAGACGAGTTTCCGTATGAAACCATGATACTTCGCAAGAGATTGTCCGTTTTGTACACGAAGTGCATCCAGTTTTTGCCGTAACCCTCTCTAGTTTCTTGCACATTCTATGTGGGTGAAATGATGATACCATGCCAACTTTCGACCTTTTCAGAGTTCATTTGAAATGCTTTTCAATTTCAGGGTCTTATAGCTTGAAATAATCAGTAAATGCATGAAAAATAACAAATGAAGTCAGAAAGGTTTGAAAATTGATGATGTGGCTTTGAATCGTGTATTTTGAACACAGAAAAACTATGGAGTTCAAATAAGTTCAAAAAAATGAAATCCCGTTGTAACAGACGAGTTTCCGTATGAAACTCTGATACTTCGAAAGAGATTGTCCGTTTTGTACATGAAGTGCTTCCAGTTTTTGCCGTAACCCCCTCCCTACTTTCTTGCACATGCTATGTGGGTGAAATGATGATACCATGCCAACTTTCAACCTTTTCAAAGTTCATTTGAAATGGTTTTCAATTTAAGGGTCTTATAGCTCAAAATAATCAGTAAATGCATGAAAAATAACAAATGAAGTCAGAAAAGGGTTGAAAATTGATGATGTGGTTTTGAATGGTGCATTTTGAACACAGAAAAACTATGGAGCTCAAATAAGTTCAAAAAAATTAAATACCTTTGTAACGGACGAGTTTCCGTATGATACCCAGATACTTCGAAAGAGATTGTCCGTTTTGTACACAAAGTGCATCCAGTTTTTGCCGTAACCCTCTCTACTATCTTGCACATACTACGTGGGTGCATTGATGATACCATGCCAACTTTCAACCTTTTTAGAGTTCATTTAAAATGCTTTTCAATTTCAGGGTCTTATAGCTCAAAATAATCAGTAAATGCATGAAAACTACCAAATGAAGTCAGAAAGGGTTGAAAATTGATGATGTGGCTTTGAATGGTGCATTTTGAACACAGAAAAACTAAGGAGTTCAAATAAGTTCAAAAAATGAAATCCCTTTGTAACAGACGAGTTTCCGTATGAAACCATGATTCTTCGAAAGAGATTGTCCGTTTTGTACACAAAGTGCATCCAGATTTTGGCGTAACCCTCTCTACTTTCTTGCACATGCTATGTGGATGAAATGATGATACCATGCCAACTTTCAACATTTTCAGAGTTCATTTGAAATGCTTTTCAATTTCAGGGTCTTATAGCTCAAAATAATTAGTAAATGCATGAAAAATAACAAATGAAGTCAGAAAGGGTTGAAAATTGATGATGTGGCTTTGAATGGTGCATTTTGAACACAGAAAAACTAAGGAGTTCAAATAAGTTCAAAAAAAATGAAATCCCGTTGTAACAGACGAGTTTCCGTATGAATTCCTGATTCTTCGAAAGAGATTATCTGTTTTGTACACAAAGTGCATCCAGTATTTGCCGTACCATTCACTACTTTTTTGCACAAGCTATGTGGGTGCAATGATGATACCATGCCAAATTTCAACATTTTCAGAGTTCATTTGAAATGCTTTTCAATTTCAGGGTCTTATCGCACGAAATAATACGTAAATGCATGAAAAATAACAAATAAAGTCAGAATGGTTTGAAAATTGATGATGTGGCTTTGAATCGTGCATTTTGAACACAGAAAAGCTAAGGAGTTCAAATAAGTTCAAAAAATGAAATCCCTTTGTAACAGACGAGTTTCCGTATGAAACCATGATTCTTCGAAGGAGATTGTCCGTTTTGTACACAAAGTGCATCCAGTTTTTGCCATAACCCTCTCTACTTTCTTGCACATGCTATGTAGGTGCAATGATGATACCATGCAAACTTTCAACATTTTCACAGTTCATTTGAAATGCTTTTCAATTTCAGGGTCTTATAGCTTGAAATAATCAGTAAAAGCATGAAAAATAACAAATGAAGTTAGAAAGGTTTGAAAATTGATGATGTGGCTTTGAATCGTGCATTTTTAACACAGGAAAACTATGGAGTTCAAATAAGTTCAAAAAAATGAAATATCTTTGTAACAGACGAGTTTCCGTATGAAACTCTGATACTTCGAAAGAGATTGTCCGTTTTGTACACGAAGTGCATCCAGTTTTTGCCGTAACCCTCCCTACTTTCTTGCACATGCTATGTGGGTGAAATGATGATACCATGCCAACTTTCATCCTTTTCGAAGTTCATATGAAAAGCTTTTCAATTTCAGGGTCTTATAGCTCAAAATAAGCAGTAAATGCATTAAAAATAACAAATGAAGTCAGAAAGGGTTGAAAATTGATGATGTGGTTTTGAATGGTGCATTTTGAACACAGAAAAACTATGGAGCTCAAGTAAGTTCAAAAAAATGAAATACCTTTGTAACCGACGAGTTTCCGTATGAAACCCTCATACTTCGAAAGAGATTGTCCGTTTTGTACACGAAGTGCATCCAGATTTTCCCGTAACCCTCTCTACTTTCTTGCACATGCTATGTGGGTGAAATGACGATGCCATGCCAACTTTCAACCTTTTCAGAGTTCATTTGAAATGCTTTTCAATTTCAGGGTCTTATAGCTCAAAATAGTCAGTAAATGCATGAAAATTCACAAATGAAGTCAGAAAGGGTTGAAAATTGATGATGTGGCTTTGAATGGTGCATTTTGAGCACAGAAAAACTATGGAGTTCAAATAAGTCAAAAAAATGAAGTCCCTTTGTACACGGAGTGCATCCAGATTTTGGCGTAACCCTCTCTACTTTCTTGCACATGCTATGTGGATGAAATGATGATACCATGCCAACTTTCAACCTTTTCAGAGTTCATTTGAAATGCTTTTCAATTTCAGGGTCTTATAGCTCAAAATAATTAGTAAATGCATGAAAAAGAACAAATGAAGTCAGAAAGGGTTGAAAATTGATGATGTGGCTTTGAATGGTGCATTTTGAACACAGAAAAACTAAGGACTTCAAATAAGTTCAAAAAAATGAAATCCCGTTGTAACAGACGAGTTTCCGTATGAATTCCTGATTCTTCGAAAGAGATTATCTGTTTTGTACACAAAGTGCATCCAGTATTTGCCGTACCATTCGCTACTTTTTTGCACAAGCTATGTGGGTGCAATGATGATACCATGCCAAATTTCAACATTTTCAGAGTTCATTTGAAATGCTTTTCAATTTCAGGGTCTTATCGCACGAAGTAACACGTAAATGCATGAAAAATAACAAATAAAGTCAGAATGGTTTGAAAATTGATGATGTGGCTTTGAATCGTGCATTTTGAACACAGAAAAGCTAAGGAGTTCAAATAAGTTCAAAAAATGAAATCCCTTTGTAACAGACGAGTTTCCGTATGAAACCATGATTCTTCGAAGGAGATTGTCCGTTTTGTACACAAAGTGCATCCAGTTTTTGCCGTAACCCTCTCTACTTTCTTGCACATGCTATGTAGGTGCAATGATGATACCATGCAAACTTTCAACATTTTCACAGTTCATTTGAAATGCTTTTCAATTTCAGGGTCTTATAGCTTGAAATAATCAGTAAATGCATGAAAAATAACAAATGAAGTTAGAAAGGTTTGAAAATTTATGATGTGGCTTTGAATCATGCATTTTTAACACAGGAAAACTATGGTGTTCAAATAAGTTCAAAAAAATGAAATACCTTTGTAACAAACGAGTTTCCGTATGAAACTTTGATACTTCGAAAGAGATTGTCCGTTTTGTACACGAAGTGCATCCAGTTTTTGCCGTAACCCTCCCTACTTTCTTGCACATGCTATGTGGGTGAAATGATGATACCATGCCAACTTTCAACCTTTTCGAAGTTCATATGAAAAGCTTTTCAATTTCAGGGTATTATAGCTCAAAATAAGCAGTAAATGCATGAAAAATAACAAATGAAGTCAGAAAGGGTTGAAAATTGATGATGTGGTTTTGAATGGTGCATTTTGAACACAGAAAAACTATGGAGCTCAAATAAGTTCAAAAAAATGAAATACCTTTGTAACGGACGAGTTTCCGTATGAAACCCTGATACTTCGAAAGAGATTGTCCGTTTTGTACACGAAGTGCATCCAGATTTTGCCGTAACCCTCTCTACTTTCTTGCACATGCTATGTGGGTGAAATGATGATGCCATGCCAACTTTCAACCTTTTCAGAGTTCATTTGAAATGCTTTTCAATTTCAGGGTCTTATAGCTCAAAATAGTCAGTAAATGCATGAATATTCACAAATGAAGTCAGAAAGGGTTGAAAATTGATGATGTGGCTTTCAATGGTGCATTTTGAGCACAGAAAAACTATGGAGTTCAAATACGTCAAAAAAAATGAAATCCCTTTGTAATAGAGGAGTTTCTGTATGAAACCTTGATACTTCGAAAGAGATTGTGCGTTTTGTACACGGAGTGCATCCAGATTTTGGCGTAACCCTGTCTACTTTCTTTCACATGCTATGTGGATGAAATGATGATACCATGCCAACTTTCAACCTTTTCAGAGTTCATTTGAAATGCTTTTCAATTTCAGGGTCTTATAGCTCAAAATAATTAGTAAATGCATGAAAAATAACAAATGAAGTCAGAAAGGGTTGAAAATTGATGATGTGGCTTTGAATGGTGCATTTTCAACACAGAAAAACTAAGGAGTTCAAATAAGTTAATAAAAATGAAATCCCGTTGTAATAGACGAGTTTCCGTATGAAACCCTGATTCTTCGAAAGAGACTATCCGTTTTGTACACAAAGTGCATCCAGTGTTTGCCTTAACCCTCTCTACTTTCTTGCACAAGCTATGTGGGTGCAATGATGACACCATGCCAAATTTCAACATTTTCAGAGTTCATTTGAAATGCTTTTCAATTTCAGGGTCTTATCGCTCGAAATAATCAGTAAATGCATGAAAAATAACAAATAAAGTCAAAATTGTTTGAAAATTGATGATGTGGCTTTGAATCGTGCATTTTGAACATAGAAAAACTATGGAGTTCAAATAAGTTCAAAAAAATTAAATACCTTTGTAACAGACGAGTTTCCGTATGAAACCCTGATACTTCGAAAGAGATTGTCCGTTTTGTACACGAAGTGCATCCAGTTTTTGCCGTAACCCTCTCTACTTTCTTGCACATTCTATGTGGGTGAAATGATGATACCATGCCAACTTTCAACCTTTTCAGAGTTCATTTGAAATGCTTTTCAATTTCAGGGTCTTATAGCTCGAAATAATCAGTAAATGCATGAAAAATAACAAATGATGTCAGAAAGGTTTGAAAATTGATGACGTGGCTTTGAATAGTGCATTTTGAACACAGAAAAACTATGGAGTTCAAATAAGTTCTAAAAATGAAATCCCGTTGTAACAAACGAGTTTCGTATGAAACTCTGATACTTCGAAAGAGATTGTCCGTTTTGGACACGAAGTGTATCCAGTTTTTGCCGTAACCCTCCCTACTTTCTTGCACATGCTATGTGGGTGAAATGATGATACCATGCCAACTTTCAACCTTTTCAAAGTTCATTTGAAATGCTTTTCAATTTCAGGGTCTTATAGCTAAAAATAATCAGTAAATGCATGAAAAATAACAAATGAAGTCAGAAAGGGTTGAAAATTGATGATGTGGTTTTGAATGGTGCATTTTGAACACGGAAAAACTATGGAGATCAAATAAGTTCAAAAAAATTAAATACCTTTGTAACGGACGAGTTTCCGTATGAAACCCTGATACTTCGAAAGAGATTGTCCGTTTTGTACACAAAGTGCATCCAGTTTTTGCCGTAACCCTCTCTACTTTCTTTCACATACTATGTTGGTGCATTGATGATACCATGCCAACTTTCAACTTTTTCAGAGTTCATTTGAAATGCTTTTCAATTTTAGGGTCTTATAGCTCGAAAGAATCACTAAATGCATGAAAAATAACAAATGAAGTCAGAAAGGTTTGAAAATTGACGATGTGGCTTTGAATCGTGCATTTCGAACAAACGAAAACTATGGAGTTCAAATAAGTAAAAAAAATGAAATCCCTTTGTAACAGACGAGTTTCCATATGAAACCATGATACTTCGCAAGAGATTGTCCGTTTTGTACACGAAGTGCATCCAGTTTTTGCCGTAACCCTCTCTAGTTTCTTGCACATTCTATGTGGGTGAAATGATGGTACCATGCCAACTTTCAACCTTTTCAGAGTTCATTTGAAATGCTTTTCAATTTCAGGGTCTTATAGCTCGAAATAATCAGTAAATGCATGAAAAATAACAAATGAAGTCAGAAAGGTTTGAAAATTGATGATGTGGCTTTGAATCGTGCATTTTGAACACAGAAAAACTATGGAGTTCAAATAAGTTCAAAAAAATGAAATCCCGTTGTAATAGACGAGTTTCCGTATGAAACTCTGATACTTCGAAAGAGATTGTCCGTTTTGTACATGAAGTGCTTCCAGTTTTTGCCGTAACCCTCCCTACTTTCTTGCACATGCTATGTGGGTGAAATGATGACACCATGCCAACTTTCATCCTTTTCAAAGTTCATTTGAAATGCTTTTCAATTTCAGGGTCTTATAGCACAAAATAATCAGTAAATGCATGAAAAATAACAAATGAAGTCAGAAAGGGTTGAAAATTGATGATGTGGTTTTGAATGGTGCATTTTGAACACAGGAAAACTATGGAGCTCAAATAAGTTCAAAAAAATTAAATACCTATGTAACGGACGAGTTTCCGTATGAAACCCAGATACTTCGAAAGAGATTGTGCGTTTTGTACACAAAGTGCATCCAGTTTTTGCCGTAACCCTCTCTACTATCTTGCACATACTATGTGGGTGCATTGATGATACCATGCCAACTTTCAACCTTTTTAGAGTTCATTTGAAATCCTTTTCAATTTCAGGGTCTTATAGCTCAAAATAATCAGTAAATGCATGAAAAATAACAAATGAAGTCAAAAAGGGTTGAAAATTGATGATGTGGCTTTGAATCATGCATTTTGAACACATAAAAACTATGGAGTTCAAATAAGTAAAAAAATGGAATCCCTTTGTAACAGACGAGTTTCCGTATAAAACCATGATACTTCGAAAGAGATTGTTCGTTTTGTACACGAAGTGCATCCATATTTTGTCGTAACCCTCTCTACTTTCTTGCACATGCTATGTGGATGAAATGATGATACCATGCCAACTTTCAACTTTTTCAGAGTTCATTTGAAATTCTTTTCAATTTTAGGGTCTTATAGCTCGAAGGAATCACTAAATGCATGAAATATAACAAATGAAGTCACAAAGGTTTGAAAATTGATGATGTGGCTTTGAATCGTGCATTTCGAACAAACAAAAACTATGGAGTTCAAATAAGTAAAAAAATGAAATCCCTTTGTAACAGACGAGTTTCCGTATGAAACCCTGATTCTTCGAAAGAGATTATCTGTTTTGTACACAAAGTGCATCCAGTATTTGCCGTAACCCTCTCTACTTTCTTGCACAAGCTATGTGGGTGCAATGATGATACCATGCCAAATTTCAACATTTTCAGAGTTCATTTGAAATGCTTCTCAATTTCAGGGTCTTATCGCTCGAAATAATCCGTAAATGCATGAAAAATAACAAATAAAGTCAGAATGGTTTGAAAATGGATGATGTGGCTTTGAATCATGCATTTTGAACACAGAAAAACTATGGAGTTCAAATAAGTTCAAAAAAATTAAATACCTTTGTAACAGACGAGTTTCCGTATGAAACCCTTATATTTCGAAAGAGATTGTCCGTTTTGTACACGAAGTGCATCCAGTTTTTGCCGTAACCCTCTCTACTTTCTTGCACATTCTATGTGGGTGAAATGATGATACCATGCCAACTTTCAACCTTTTCAGATTCATTTGAAATGCTTTTCAATTTCAGGGTCTTATAGCTCGAAATAATCTGTAAATGCATGAAAAATAACAAATGATGTCAGAAAGGTTTGAAAATTGATGATGTGGCTTTGAATCGTGCATTTTGAACACAGAAAAACTATGGAGTTCAAATAAGTTCAAAAAATGAAATCCCGTTGTAACAAACGAGTTTCCGTCTGAAACTCTGATACTTTTAAAGAGATTGTCCGTTTTGTACACGAAGTGCATCCAGTTTTTGCCGTAACCCTCCCTACTTTCTTGCACATGCTATGTGGGTGAAATGATGATACCATGAAAACTTTCAACCTTTTCAAAGTTCATTTGGAATGCTTTTCAATTTCAGGGTCTTATAGCTCAAAATAATCAGTAAATGCATGAAAAATAACAAATGAAGTCAGAAAGGGTTGAAAATTGATGATGTGGTTTTGAATGGTGCATTTTGAGCACAGAAAAACTATGGAGTTCAAATAAGTTCAAAAAAAATTAAATACCTTTGTAACGGACGAGTTTCCGAATGAAACCCTGATACTTCGAAAGAGATTGTCCGTTTTGTACACAAAGTGCATCCAGTTTTTGCCGTAACCCTCTCTTCTTTCTTGCACATACTATGTTGGTGCATTGATGATACCATGCCAACTTTCAACTTTTTCAGAGTTCATTTGAAATGCTTTTCAATTTTAGGGTCTTATAGCTCGAAAGAATCACTAAATGCATGAAAAATAACAAATGAAGTCACAAAGGTTTGAAAATTGATGATGTGACTTTGAATCGTGCATTTCGAACAAACAAAAACTATGGAGTTCAAATAAGTAAAAAAAATGAAATCCCTTTGTAACAGACGAGTTTCCGTATGAAACCATGATACTTCGCAAGAGATTGTCCGTTTTGTACACGAAGTGCATCCAGTTTTTGCTGTAACCCTCTCTAGTTTCTTGCACATTCTATGTGGGTGAAATGATGATACCATGCCAACTTTCGACCTTTTCAGAGTTCATTTGAAATGCTTTTCAATTTCAGGGTCTTATAGCTTGAAATAATCAGTAAATGCATGAAAAATAACAAATGAAGTCAGAAAGGTTTGAAAATTGATGATGTGGCTTTGAATCGTGTATTTTGAACACAGAAAAACTATGGAGTTCAAATAAGTTCAAAAAAATGAAATCCCGTTGTAACAGACGAGTTTCCGTATGAAACTCTGATACTTCGAAAGAGATTGTCCGTTTTGTACATGAAGTGCTTCCAGTTTTTGCCGTAACCCTCCCTACTTTCTTGCGCATGCTATGTGGGTGAAATGATGATACCATGCCAACTTTCAACCTTTTCAAAGTTCATTTGAAATGGTTTTCAATTTAAGGGTCTTATAGCTCAAAATAATCTGTAAATGCATGAAAAATAACAAATGAAGTCAGAAAAGGGTTGAAAATTGATGATGTGGTTTTGAATGGTGTATTTTGAACACAGAAAAACTATGGAGCTCAAATAAGTTCAAAAAAAATTAAATACCTTTGTAACGGACGAGTTTCCGTATGATACCCAGATACTTCGAAAGAGATTGTCCGTTTTCTACACAAAGTGCATCCAGTTTTTGCCGTAACCCTCTCTACTATCTTGCACATACTACGTGGGTGCATTGATGATACCATGCCAACTTTCAACCTTTTTAGAGTTCATTTGAAATCCTTTTCAATTTCAGGGTCTTATAGCTCAAAATAATCAGTAAATGCATGAAAAATAACAAATGAAGTCAAAAAGGGTTGAAAATTGACGATGTGGCTTTGAATCATGCATTTTGAACACAGAAAAACTATGGAGTTCAAATAAGTAAAAGAATGGAATCCCTTTGTAACAGACGAGTTTCCGTATGAAACCATGATACTTCGAAAGAGATTGTTCGTTTTGTACACGAAGTGCATCCATATTTTGTCGTAACCCTCTCTACATTCTTGCACATGCTATGTGGATGAAATGATGATACCATGCCAACTTTCAACCTTTTTAGAGTTCATTTAAAATGCTTTTCAATTTCAGGGTCTTATAGCTCAAAATAATCAGTAAATGCATGAAAACTACCAAATGAAGTCAGAAAGGGTTGAAAATTGATGATGTGGCTTTGAATGGTGCATTTTGAACACAGAAAAACTAAGGAGTTCAAATAAGTTCAAAAAATGAAATCCCTTTGTAACAGACGAGTTTCCGTATGAAACCATGATTCTTCGAAAGAGATTGTCCGTTTTGTACACAAAGTGCATCCAGTTTTTGCCGTAACCCTCCCTACTTTCTTGCACATGCTATGTGGGTGAAATGATGATACCATGCCAACTTTCAACCTTTTCGAAGTTCATATGAAAAGCTTTTCAATTTCAGGGTATTATAGCTCAAAATTAGCAGTAAATGCATGAAAAATAACAAATGAAGTCAGAAAGGGTTGAAAATTGATGATGTGGTTTTGAATGGTGCATTTTGAACACAGAAAAACTATGGAGCTCAAATAAGTTCAAAAAAATGAAATACCTTTGTAACGGACGAGTTTCCGTATGAAACCCTGATACTTCGAAAGAGATTGTCCGTTTTGTACACGAAGTGCATCCAGATTTTGCCGTAACCCTCTCTACTTTCTTGCACATGCTATGTGGGTGAAATGATGATGCCATGCCAACTTTCAACCTTTTCAGAGTTCATTTGAAATGCTTTTCAATTTCAGGGTCTTATAGCTCAAAATAGTCAGTAAATGCATGAATATTCACAAATGAAGTCAGAAAGGGTTGAAAATTGATGATGTGGCTTTCAATGGTGCATTTTGAGCACAGAAAAACTATGGAGTTCAAATACGTCAAAAAAAATGAAATCCCTTTGTAATAGAGGAGTTTCTGTATGAAACCTTGATACTTCGAAAGAGATTGTGCGTTTTGTACACGGAGTGCATCCAGATTTTGGCGTAACCCTGTCTACTTTCTTTCACATGCTATGTGGATGAAATGATGATACCATGCCAACTTTCAACCTTTTCAGAGTTCATTTGAAATGCTTTTCAATTTCAGGGTCTTATAGCTCAAAATAATTAGTAAATGCATGAAAAATAACAAATGAAGTCAGAAAGGGTTGAAAATTGATGATGTGGCTTTGAATGGTGCATTTTCAACACAGAAAAACTAAGGAGTTCAAATAAGTTAATAAAAATGAAATCCCGTTGTAATAGACGAGTTTCCGTATGAAACCCTGATTCTTCGAAAGAGACTATCCGTTTTGTACACAAAGTGCATCCAGTGTTTGCCTTAACCCTCTCTACTTTCTTGCACAAGCTATGTGGGTGCAATGATGACACCATGCCAAATTTCAACATTTTCAGAGTTCATTTGAAATGCTTTTCAATTTCAGGGTCTTATCGCTCGAAATAATCAGTAAATGCATGAAAAATAACAAATAAAGTCAAAATTGTTTGAAAATTGATGATGTGGCTTTGAATCGTGCATTTTGAACATAGAAAAACTATGGAGTTCAAATAAGTTCAAAAAAATTAAATACCTTTGTAACAGACGAGTTTCCGTATGAAACCCTGATACTTCGAAAGAGATTGTCCGTTTTGTACACGAAGTGCATCCAGTTTTTGCCGTAACCCTCTCTACTTTCTTGCACATTCTATGTGGGTGAAATGATGATACCATGCCAACTTTCAACCTTTTCAGAGTTCATTTGAAATGCTTTTCAATTTCAGGGTCTTATAGCTCGAAATAATCAGTAAATGCATGAAAAATAACAAATGATGTCAGAAAGGTTTGAAAATTGATGACGTGGCTTTGAATAGTGCATTTTGAACACAGAAAAACTATGGAGTTCAAATAAGTTCTAAAAATGAAATCCCGTTGTAACAAACGAGTTTCGTATGAAACTCTGATACTTCGAAAGAGATTGTCCGTTTTGGACACGAAGTGTATCCAGTTTTTGCCGTAACCCTCCCTACTTTCTTGCACATGCTATGTGGGTGAAATGATGATACCATGCCAACTTTCAACCTTTTCAAAGTTCATTTGAAATGCTTTTCAATTTCAGGGTCTTATAGCTAAAAATAATCAGTAAATGCATGAAAAATAACAAATGAAGTCAGAAAGGGTTGAAAATTGATGATGTGGTTTTGAATGGTGCATTTTGAACACGGAAAAACTATGGAGATCAAATAAGTTCAAAAAAATTAAATACCTTTGTAACGGACGAGTTTCCGTATGAAACCCTGATACTTCGAAAGAGATTGTCCGTTTTGTACACAAAGTGCATCCAGTTTTTGCCGTAACCCTCTCTACTTTCTTTCACATACTATGTTGGTGCATTGATGATACCATGCCAACTTTCAACTTTTTCAGAGTTCATTTGAAATGCTTTTCAATTTTAGGGTCTTATAGCTCGAAAGAATCACTAAATGCATGAAAAATAACAAATGAAGTCAGAAAGGTTTGAAAATTGACGATGTGGCTTTGAATCGTGCATTTCGAACAAACGAAAACTATGGAGTTCAAATAAGTAAAAAAAATGAAATCCCTTTGTAACAGACGAGTTTCCATATGAAACCATGATACTTCGCAAGAGATTGTCCGTTTTGTACACGAAGTGCATCCAGTTTTTGCCGTAACCCTCTCTAGTTTCTTGCACATTCTATGTGGGTGAAATGATGGTACCATGCCAACTTTCAACCTTTTCAGAGTTCATTTGAAATGCTTTTCAATTTCAGGGTCTTATAGCTCGAAATAATCAGTAAATGCATGAAAAATAACAAATGAAGTCAGAAAGGTTTGAAAATTGATGATGTGGCTTTGAATCGTGCATTTTGAACACAGAAAAACTATGGAGTTCAAATAAGTTCAAAAAAATGAAATCCCGTTGTAATAGACGAGTTTCCGTATGAAACTCTGATACTTCGAAAGAGATTGTCCGTTTTGTACATGAAGTGCTTCCAGTTTTTGCCGTAACCCTCCCTACTTTCTTGCACATGCTATGTGGGTGAAATGATGACACCATGCCAACTTTCATCCTTTTCAAAGTTCATTTGAAATGCTTTTCAATTTCAGGGTCTTATAGCACAAAATAATCAGTAAATGCATGAAAAATAACAAATGAAGTCAGAAAGGGTTGAAAATTGATGATGTGGTTTTGAATGGTGCATTTTGAACACAGGAAAACTATGGAGCTCAAATAAGTTCAAAAAAATTAAATACCTATGTAACGGACGAGTTTCCGTATGAAACCCAGATACTTCGAAAGAGATTGTGCGTTTTGTACACAAAGTGCATCCAGTTTTTGCCGTAACCCTCTCTACTATCTTGCACATACTATGTGGGTGCATTGATGATACCATGCCAACTTTCAACCTTTTTAGAGTTCATTTGAAATCCTTTTCAATTTCAGGGTCTTATAGCTCAAAATAATCAGTAAATGCATGAAAAATAACAAATGAAGTCAAAAAGGGTTGAAAATTGATGATGTGGCTTTGAATCATGCATTTTGAACACATAAAAACTATGGAGTTCAAATAAGTAAAAAAATGGAATCCCTTTGTAACAGACGAGTTTCCGTATAAAACCATGATACTTCGAAAGAGATTGTTCGTTTTGTACACGAAGTGCATCCATATTTTGTCGTAACCCTCTCTACTTTCTTGCACATGCTATGTGGATGAAATGATGATACCATGCCAACTTTCAACTTTTTCAGAGTTCATTTGAAATTCTTTTCAATTTTAGGGTCTTATAGCTCGAAGGAATCACTAAATGCATGAAATATAACAAATGAAGTCACAAAGGTTTGAAAATTGATGATGTGGCTTTGAATCGTGCATTTCGAACAAACAAAAACTATGGAGTTCAAATAAGTAAAAAAATGAAATCCCTTTGTAACAGACGAGTTTCCGTATGAAACCCTGATTCTTCGAAAGAGATTATCTGTTTTGTACACAAAGTGCATCCAGTATTTGCCGTAACCCTCTCTACTTTCTTGCACAAGCTATGTGGGTGCAATGATGATACCATGCCAAATTTCAACATTTTCAGAGTTCATTTGAAATGCTTCTCAATTTCAGGGTCTTATCGCTCGAAATAATCCGTAAATGCATGAAAAATAACAAATAAAGTCAGAATGGTTTGAAAATGGATGATGTGGCTTTGAATCATGCATTTTGAACACAGAAAAACTATGGAGTTCAAATAAGTTCAAAAAAATTAAATACCTTTGTAACAGACGAGTTTCCGTATGAAACCCTTATATTTCGAAAGAGATTGTCCGTTTTGTACACGAAGTGCATCCAGTTTTTGCCGTAACCCTCTCTACTTTCTTGCACATTCTATGTGGGTGAAATGATGATACCATGCCAACTTTCAACCTTTTCAGATTCATTTGAAATGCTTTTCAATTTCAGGGTCTTATAGCTCGAAATAATCTGTAAATGCATGAAAAATAACAAATGATGTCAGAAAGGTTTGAAAATTGATGATGTGGCTTTGAATCGTGCATTTTGAACACAGAAAAACTATGGAGTTCAAATAAGTTCAAAAAATGAAATCCCGTTGTAACAAACGAGTTTCCGTCTGAAACTCTGATACTTTTAAAGAGATTGTCCGTTTTGTACACGAAGTGCATCCAGTTTTTGCCGTAACCCTCCCTACTTTCTTGCACATGCTATGTGGGTGAAATGATGATACCATGAAAACTTTCAACCTTTTCAAAGTTCATTTGGAATGCTTTTCAATTTCAGGGTCTTATAGCTCAAAATAATCAGTAAATGCATGAAAAATAACAAATGAAGTCAGAAAGGGTTGAAAATTGATGATGTGGTTTTGAATGGTGCATTTTGAGCACAGAAAAACTATGGAGTTCAAATAAGTTCAAAAAAAATTAAATACCTTTGTAACGGACGAGTTTCCGAATGAAACCCTGATACTTCGAAAGAGATTGTCCGTTTTGTACACAAAGTGCATCCAGTTTTTGCCGTAACCCTCTCTTCTTTCTTGCACATACTATGTTGGTGCATTGATGATACCATGCCAACTTTCAACTTTTTCAGAGTTCATTTGAAATGCTTTTCAATTTTAGGGTCTTATAGCTCGAAAGAATCACTAAATGCATGAAAAATAACAAATGAAGTCACAAAGGTTTGAAAATTGATGATGTGACTTTGAATCGTGCATTTCGAACAAACAAAAACTATGGAGTTCAAATAAGTAAAAAAAATGAAATCCCTTTGTAACAGACGAGTTTCCGTATGAAACCATGATACTTCGCAAGAGATTGTCCGTTTTGTACACGAAGTGCATCCAGTTTTTGCTGTAACCCTCTCTAGTTTCTTGCACATTCTATGTGGGTGAAATGATGATACCATGCCAACTTTCGACCTTTTCAGAGTTCATTTGAAATGCTTTTCAATTTCAGGGTCTTATAGCTTGAAATAATCAGTAAATGCATGAAAAATAACAAATGAAGTCAGAAAGGTTTGAAAATTGATGATGTGGCTTTGAATCGTGTATTTTGAACACAGAAAAACTATGGAGTTCAAATAAGTTCAAAAAAATGAAATCCCGTTGTAACAGACGAGTTTCCGTATGAAACTCTGATACTTCGAAAGAGATTGTCCGTTTTGTACATGAAGTGCTTCCAGTTTTTGCCGTAACCCTCCCTACTTTCTTGCGCATGCTATGTGGGTGAAATGATGATACCATGCCAACTTTCAACCTTTTCAAAGTTCATTTGAAATGGTTTTCAATTTAAGGGTCTTATAGCTCAAAATAATCTGTAAATGCATGAAAAATAACAAATGAAGTCAGAAAAGGGTTGAAAATTGATGATGTGGTTTTGAATGGTGTATTTTGAACACAGAAAAACTATGGAGCTCAAATAAGTTCAAAAAAAATTAAATACCTTTGTAACGGACGAGTTTCCGTATGATACCCAGATACTTCGAAAGAGATTGTCCGTTTTCTACACAAAGTGCATCCAGTTTTTGCCGTAACCCTCTCTACTATCTTGCACATACTACGTGGGTGCATTGATGATACCATGCCAACTTTCAACCTTTTTAGAGTTCATTTGAAATCCTTTTCAATTTCAGGGTCTTATAGCTCAAAATAATCAGTAAATGCATGAAAAATAACAAATGAAGTCAAAAAGGGTTGAAAATTGACGATGTGGCTTTGAATCATGCATTTTGAACACAGAAAAACTATGGAGTTCAAATAAGTAAAAGAATGGAATCCCTTTGTAACAGACGAGTTTCCGTATGAAACCATGATACTTCGAAAGAGATTGTTCGTTTTGTACACGAAGTGCATCCATATTTTGTCGTAACCCTCTCTACATTCTTGCACATGCTATGTGGATGAAATGATGATACCATGCCAACTTTCAACCTTTTTAGAGTTCATTTAAAATGCTTTTCAATTTCAGGGTCTTATAGCTCAAAATAATCAGTAAATGCATGAAAACTACCAAATGAAGTCAGAAAGGGTTGAAAATTGATGATGTGGCTTTGAATGGTGCATTTTGAACACAGAAAAACTAAGGAGTTCAAATAAGTTCAAAAAATGAAATCCCTTTGTAACAGACGAGTTTCCGTATGAAACCATGATTCTTCGAAAGAGATTGTCCGTTTTGTACACAAAGTGCATCCAGTTTTTGCCGTAACCCTCCCTACTTTCTTGCACATGCTATGTGGGTGAAATGATGATACCATGCCAACTTTCAACCTTTTCGAAGTTCATATGAAAAGCTTTTCAATTTCAGGGTATTATAGCTCAAAATTAGCAGTAAATGCATGAAAAATAACAAATGAAGTCAGAAAGGGTTGAAAATTGATGATGTGGTTTTGAATGGTGCATTTTGAACACAGAAAAACTATGGAGCTCAAATAAGTTCAAAAAAATGAAATACCTTTGTAACGGACGAGTTTCCGTATGAAACCCTGATACTTCGAAAGAGATTGTCCGTTTTGTACACGAAGTGCATCCAGATTTTGCCGTAACCCTCTCTACTTTCTTGCACATGCTATGTGGGTGAAATGATGATGCCATGCCAACTTTCAACCTTTTCAGAGTTCATTTGAAATGCTTTTCAATTTCAGGGTCTTATAGCTCAAAATAGTCAGTAAATGCATGAATATTCACAAATGAAGTCAGAAAGGGTTGAAAATTGATGATGTGGCTTTCAATGGTGCATTTTGAGCACAGAAAAACTATGGAGTTCAAATACGTCAAAAAAAATGAAATCCCTTTGTAATAGAGGAGTTTCTGTATGAAACCTTGATACTTCGAAAGAGATTGTGCGTTTTGTACACGGAGTGCATCCAGATTTTGGCGTAACCCTGTCTACTTTCTTTCACATGCTATGTGGATGAAATGATGATACCATGCCAACTTTCAACCTTTTCAGAGTTCATTTGAAATGCTTTTCAATTTCAGGGTCTTATAGCTCAAAATAATTAGTAAATGCATGAAAAATAACAAATGAAGTCAGAAAGGGTTGAAAATTGATGATGTGGCTTTGAATGGTGCATTTTCAACACAGAAAAACTAAGGAGTTCAAATAAGTTAATAAAAATGAAATCCCGTTGTAATAGACGAGTTTCCGTATGAAACCCTGATTCTTCGAAAGAGACTATCCGTTTTGTACACAAAGTGCATCCAGTGTTTGCCTTAACCCTCTCTACTTTCTTGCACAAGCTATGTGGGTGCAATGATGACACCATGCCAAATTTCAACATTTTCAGAGTTCATTTGAAATGCTTTTCAATTTCAGGGTCTTATCGCTCGAAATAATCAGTAAATGCATGAAAAATAACAAATAAAGTCAAAATTGTTTGAAAATTGATGATGTGGCTTTGAATCGTGCATTTTGAACATAGAAAAACTATGGAGTTCAAATAAGTTCAAAAAAATTAAATACCTTTGTAACAGACGAGTTTCCGTATGAAACCCTGATACTTCGAAAGAGATTGTCCGTTTTGTACACGAAGTGCATCCAGTTTTTGCCGTAACCCTCTCTACTTTCTTGCACATTCTATGTGGGTGAAATGATGATACCATGCCAACTTTCAACCTTTTCAGAGTTCATTTGAAATGCTTTTCAATTTCAGGGTCTTATAGCTCGAAATAATCAGTAAATGCATGAAAAATAACAAATGATGTCAGAAAGGTTTGAAAATTGATGACGTGGCTTTGAATAGTGCATTTTGAACACAGAAAAACTATGGAGTTCAAATAAGTTCTAAAAATGAAATCCCGTTGTAACAAACGAGTTTCGTATGAAACTCTGATACTTCGAAAGAGATTGTCCGTTTTGGACACGAAGTGTATCCAGTTTTTGCCGTAACCCTCCCTACTTTCTTGCACATGCTATGTGGGTGAAATGATGATACCATGCCAACTTTCAACCTTTTCAAAGTTCATTTGAAATGCTTTTCAATTTCAGGGTCTTATAGCTAAAAATAATCAGTAAATGCATGAAAAATAACAAATGAAGTCAGAAAGGGTTGAAAATTGATGATGTGGTTTTGAATGGTGCATTTTGAACACGGAAAAACTATGGAGATCAAATAAGTTCAAAAAAATTAAATACCTTTGTAACGGACGAGTTTCCGTATGAAACCCTGATACTTCGAAAGAGATTGTCCGTTTTGTACACAAAGTGCATCCAGTTTTTGCCGTAACCCTCTCTACTTTCTTTCACATACTATGTTGGTGCATTGATGATACCATGCCAACTTTCAACTTTTTCAGAGTTCATTTGAAATGCTTTTCAATTTTAGGGTCTTATAGCTCGAAAGAATCACTAAATGCATGAAAAATAACAAATGAAGTCAGAAAGGTTTGAAAATTGACGATGTGGCTTTGAATCGTGCATTTCGAACAAACGAAAACTATGGAGTTCAAATAAGTAAAAAAAATGAAATCCCTTTGTAACAGACGAGTTTCCATATGAAACCATGATACTTCGCAAGAGATTGTCCGTTTTGTACACGAAGTGCATCCAGTTTTTGCCGTAACCCTCTCTAGTTTCTTGCACATTCTATGTGGGTGAAATGATGGTACCATGCCAACTTTCAACCTTTTCAGAGTTCATTTGAAATGCTTTTCAATTTCAGGGTCTTATAGCTCGAAATAATCAGTAAATGCATGAAAAATAACAAATGAAGTCAGAAAGGTTTGAAAATTGATGATGTGGCTTTGAATCGTGCATTTTGAACACAGAAAAACTATGGAGTTCAAATAAGTTCAAAAAAATGAAATCCCGTTGTAATAGACGAGTTTCCGTATGAAACTCTGATACTTCGAAAGAGATTGTCCGTTTTGTACATGAAGTGCTTCCAGTTTTTGCCGTAACCCTCCCTACTTTCTTGCACATGCTATGTGGGTGAAATGATGACACCATGCCAACTTTCATCCTTTTCAAAGTTCATTTGAAATGCTTTTCAATTTCAGGGTCTTATAGCACAAAATAATCAGTAAATGCATGAAAAATAACAAATGAAGTCAGAAAGGGTTGAAAATTGATGATGTGGTTTTGAATGGTGCATTTTGAACACAGGAAAACTATGGAGCTCAAATAAGTTCAAAAAAATTAAATACCTATGTAACGGACGAGTTTCCGTATGAAACCCAGATACTTCGAAAGAGATTGTGCGTTTTGTACACAAAGTGCATCCAGTTTTTGCCGTAACCCTCTCTACTATCTTGCACATACTATGTGGGTGCATTGATGATACCATGCCAACTTTCAACCTTTTTAGAGTTCATTTGAAATCCTTTTCAATTTCAGGGTCTTATAGCTCAAAATAATCAGTAAATGCATGAAAAATAACAAATGAAGTCAAAAAGGGTTGAAAATTGATGATGTGGCTTTGAATCATGCATTTTGAACACATAAAAACTATGGAGTTCAAATAAGTAAAAAAATGGAATCCCTTTGTAACAGACGAGTTTCCGTATAAAACCATGATACTTCGAAAGAGATTGTTCGTTTTGTACACGAAGTGCATCCATATTTTGTCGTAACCCTCTCTACTTTCTTGCACATGCTATGTGGATGAAATGATGATACCATGCCAACTTTCAACTTTTTCAGAGTTCATTTGAAATTCTTTTCAATTTTAGGGTCTTATAGCTCGAAGGAATCACTAAATGCATGAAATATAACAAATGAAGTCACAAAGGTTTGAAAATTGATGATGTGGCTTTGAATCGTGCATTTCGAACAAACAAAAACTATGGAGTTCAAATAAGTAAAAAAATGAAATCCCTTTGTAACAGACGAGTTTCCGTATGAAACCCTGATTCTTCGAAAGAGATTATCTGTTTTGTACACAAAGTGCATCCAGTATTTGCCGTAACCCTCTCTACTTTCTTGCACAAGCTATGTGGGTGCAATGATGATACCATGCCAAATTTCAACATTTTCAGAGTTCATTTGAAATGCTTCTCAATTTCAGGGTCTTATCGCTCGAAATAATCCGTAAATGCATGAAAAATAACAAATAAAGTCAGAATGGTTTGAAAATGGATGATGTGGCTTTGAATCATGCATTTTGAACACAGAAAAACTATGGAGTTCAAATAAGTTCAAAAAAAATAAATACCTTTGTAACAGACGAGTTTCCGTATGAAACCCTTATATTTCGAAAGAGATTGTCCGTTTTGTACACGAAGTGCATCCAGTTTTTGCCGTAACCCTCTCTACTTTCTTGCACATTCTATGTGGGTGAAATGATGATACCATGCCAACTTTCAACCTTTTCAGATTCATTTGAAATGCTTTTCAATTTCAGGGTCTTATAGCTCGAAATAATCTGTAAATGCATGAAAAATAACAAATGATGTCAGAAAGGTTTGAAAATTGATGATGTGGCTTTGAATCGTGCATTTTGAACACAGAAAAACTATGGAGTTCAAATAAGTTCAAAAAATGAAATCCCGTTGTAACAAACGAGTTTCCGTCTGAAACTCTGATACTTTTAAAGAGATTGTCCGTTTTGTACACGAAGTGCATCCAGTTTTTGCCGTAACCCTCCCTACTTTCTTGCACATGCTATGTGGGTGAAATGATGATACCATGAAAACTTTCAACCTTTTCAAAGTTCATTTGGAATGCTTTTCAATTTCAGGGTCTTATAGCTCAAAATAATCAGTAAATGCATGAAAAATAACAAATGAAGTCAGAAAGGGTTGAAAATTGATGATGTGGTTTTGAATGGTGCATTTTGAGCACAGAAAAACTATGGAGTTCAAATAAGTTCAAAAAAAATTAAATACCTTTGTAACGGACGAGTTTCCGAATGAAACCCTGATACTTCGAAAGAGATTGTCCGTTTTGTACACAAAGTGCATCCAGTTTTTGCCGTAACCCTCTCTTCTTTCTTGCACATACTATGTTGGTGCATTGATGATACCATGCCAACTTTCAACTTTTTCAGAGTTCATTTGAAATGCTTTTCAATTTTAGGGTCTTATAGCTCGAAAGAATCACTAAATGCATGAAAAATAACAAATGAAGTCACAAAGGTTTGAAAATTGATGATGTGACTTTGAATCGTGCATTTCGAACAAACAAAAACTATGGAGTTCAAATAAGTAAAAAAAATGAAATCCCTTTGTAACAGACGAGTTTCCGTATGAAACCATGATACTTCGCAAGAGATTGTCCGTTTTGTACACGAAGTGCATCCAGTTTTTGCTGTAACCCTCTCTAGTTTCTTGCACATTCTATGTGGGTGAAATGATGATACCATGCCAACTTTCGACCTTTTCAGAGTTCATTTGAAATGCTTTTCAATTTCAGGGTCTTATAGCTTGAAATAATCAGTAAATGCATGAAAAATAACAAATGAAGTCAGAAAGGTTTGAAAATTGATGATGTGGCTTTGAATCGTGTATTTTGAACACAGAAAAACTATGGAGTTCAAATAAGTTCAAAAAAATGAAATCCCGTTGTAACAGACGAGTTTCCGTATGAAACTCTGATACTTCGAAAGAGATTGTCCGTTTTGTACATGAAGTGCTTCCAGTTTTTGCCGTAACCCTCCCTACTTTCTTGCGCATGCTATGTGGGTGAAATGATGATACCATGCCAACTTTCAACCTTTTCAAAGTTCATTTGAAATGGTTTTCAATTTAAGGGTCTTATAGCTCAAAATAATCTGTAAATGCATGAAAAATAACAAATGAAGTCAGAAAAGGGTTGAAAATTGATGATGTGGTTTTGAATGGTGTATTTTGAACACAGAAAAACTATGGAGCTCAAATAAGTTCAAAAAAAATTAAATACCTTTGTAACGGACGAGTTTCCGTATGATACCCAGATACTTCGAAAGAGATTGTCCGTTTTCTACACAAAGTGCATCCAGTTTTTGCCGTAACCCTCTCTACTATCTTGCACATACTACGTGGGTGCATTGATGATACCATGCCAACTTTCAACCTTTTTAGAGTTCATTTGAAATCCTTTTCAATTTCAGGGTCTTATAGCTCAAAATAATCAGTAAATGCATGAAAAATAACAAATGAAGTCAAAAAGGGTTGAAAATTGACGATGTGGCTTTGAATCATGCATTTTGAACACAGAAAAACTATGGAGTTCAAATAAGTAAAAGAATGGAATCCCTTTGTAACAGACGAGTTTCCGTATGAAACCATGATACTTCGAAAGAGATTGTTCGTTTTGTACACGAAGTGCATCCATATTTTGTCGTAACCCTCTCTACATTCTTGCACATGCTATGTGGATGAAATGATGATACCATGCCAACTTTCAACCTTTTTAGAGTTCATTTAAAATGCTTTTCAATTTCAGGGTCTTATAGCTCAAAATAATCAGTAAATGCATGAAAACTACCAAATGAAGTCAGAAAGGGTTGAAAATTGATGATGTGGCTTTGAATGGTGCATTTTGAACACAGAAAAACTAAGGAGTTCAAATAAGTTCAAAAAATGAAATCCCTTTGTAACAGACGAGTTTCCGTATGAAACCATGATTCTTCGAAAGAGATTGTCCGTTTTGTACACAAAGTGCATCCAGATTTTGGCGTAACCCTCTCTACTTTCTTGCACATGCTATGTGGATGAAATGATGATACCATGCCAACTTTCAACTTTTTCAGAGTTCATTTGAAATGCTTTTCAATTTCAGGGTCTTATAGCTCAAAATAATTAGTAAATGCATGAAAAATAACAAATGAAGTCAGAAAGGGTTGAAAATTGATGATGTGGCTTTGAATGGTGCATTTTGAACACAGAAAAACTAAGGAGTTCAAATAAGTTCAAAAAAATGAAATCCCGTTGTAATAGACGAGTTTCCGTATGAAACTCTGATACTTCGAAAGAGATTGTCCGTTTTGTACATGAAGTGCTTCCAGTTTTTGCCGTAACCCTCCCTACTTTCTTGCACATGCTATGTGGGTGAAATGATGACACCATGCCAACTTTCAACCTTTTCAAAGTTCATTTGAAATGCTTTTCAATTTCAAGGTCTTATAGCTCAAAATAATCAGTAAATGCATGAAAAATAACAAATGAAGTCAGAAAGGGTTGAAAATTGATGATGTGGTTTTGAATGGTGCATTTTGAACACAGAAAAACTATGGAGCTCAAATAAGTTCAAAAAAATTAAATACCTATGTAACGGACGAGTTTCCGTATGAAACCCAGATACTTCGAAAGAGATTGTGCGTTTTGTACACAAAGTGCATCCAGTTTTTGCCGTAACCCTCTCTACTATCTTGCACATACTATGTGGGTGCATTGATGATACCATGCCAACTTTCAACCTTTTTAGAGTTCATTTGAAATCCTTTTCAATTTCAGGGTCTTATAGCTCAAAATAATCAGTAAATGCATGAAAAATAACAAATGAAGTCAAAAAGGGTTGAAAATTGATGATGTGGCTTTGAATCATGCATTTTGAACACATAAAAACTATGGAGTTCAAATAAGTAAAAAAATGGAATCCCTTTGTAACAGACGAGTTTCCGTATAAAACCATGATACTTCGAAAGAGATTGTTCGTTTTGTACACGAAGTGCATCCATATTTTGTCGTAACCCTCTCTACTTTCTTGCACATGCTATGTGGATGAAATGATGATACCATGCCAACTTTCAACTTTTTCAGAGTTCATTTGAAATTCTTTTCAATTTTAGGGTCTTATAGCTCGAAGGAATCACTAAATGCATGAAATATAACAAATGAAGTCACAAAGGTTTGAAAATTGATGATGTGGCTTTGAATCGTGCATTTCGAACAAACAAAAACTATGGAGTTCAAATAAGTAAAAAAATGAAATCCCTTTGTAACAGACGAGTTTCCGTATGAAACACTGATTCTTCGAAAGAGATTATCTATTTTGTACACAAAGTGCATCCAGTATTTGCCGTAACCCTCTCTACTTTCTTGCACAAGCTATGTGGGTGCAATGATGATACCATGCCAAATTTCAACATTTTCAGAGTTCATTTGAAATGCTTCTCAATTTTAGGGTCTTATCGCTCGAAATAATCCGTAAATGCATGAAAAATAACAAATAAAGTCAGAATGGTTTGAAAATTGATGATGTGGCTTTGAATCATGCATTTTGAACACAGAAAAACTATGGAGTTCAAATAAGTTCAAAAAAATTAAATACCTATGTAACGGACGAGTTTCCGTATGAAACCCAGATACTTCGAAAGAGATTGTGCGTTTTGTACACAAAGTGCATCCAGTTTTTGCCGTAACCCTCTCTACTATCTTGCACATACTATGTGGGTGCATTGATGATACCATGCCAACTTTCAACCTTTTTAGAGTTCATTTGAAATCCTTTTCAATTTCAGGGTCTTATAGCTCAAAATAATCAGTAAATGCATGAAAAATAACAAATGAAGTCAAAAAGGGTTGAAAATTGATGATGTGGCTTTGAATCATGCATTTTGAACACATAAAAACTATGGAGTTCAAATAAGTAAAAAAATGGAATCCCTTTGTAACAGACGAGTTTCCGTATAAAACCATGATACTTCGAAAGAGATTGTTCGTTTTGTACTCGAAGTGCATCCATATTTTGCCGTAACCCTCTCTACTTTCTTGCACATTCTATGTGGGTGAAATGATGATACCATGCCAACTTTCAACCTTTTCAGATTCATTTGAAATGCTTTTCAATTTCAGGGTCTTATAGCTCGAAATAATCAGTAAATGCATGAAAAATAACAAATGATGTCAGAAAGGTTTGAAAATTGATGATGTGGCTTTGAATCGTGCATTTTGAACACAGAAAAACTATGGAGTTCAAATAAGTTCAAAAAATGAAATCCCGTTGTAACAAACGAGTTTCCGTCTGAAACTCTGATACTTCGAAAGAGATTGTCAGTTTTGTACACGAAGTGCATCCAGTTTTTGCCGTAACCCTCCCTACTTTCTTGCACATGCTATGTGGGTGAAATGATGATACCATGAAAACTTTCAACCTTTTCAAAGTTCATTTGGAATGCTTTTCAATTTCAGGGTCTTATAGCTCAAAAAAATCAGTAAATGCATGAAAAATAACAAATGAAGTCAGAAAGGGTTGAAAATTGATGATGTGGTTTTGAATGGTGCATTTTGAGCACAGAAAAACTATGGAGTTCAAATAAGTTCAAAAAAAATTAAATACCTTTGTAACGGACGAGTTTCTGAATGAAACCCTGATACTTCGAAAGAGATTGTCTGTTTTGTACACAAAGTGCATCCAGTTTTTGCCGTAACCCTCTCTACTTTCTTGCACATACTATGTTGGTGCATTGATGATACCATGCCAACTTTCAACTTTTTCAGAGTTCATTTGAAATGCTTTTCAATTTTAGGGTCTTATAGCTCGAAAGAATCACTAAATGCATGAAAAATAACAAATGAAGTCACAAAGGTTTGAAAATTGATGATGTGACTTTGAATCGTGCATTTTGAACAAACAAAAACTATGGAGTTCAAATAAGTAAAAAAAAATGAAATCCCTTTGTAACAGACGAGTTTCCGTATGAAACCATGATACTTCGCAAGAGATTGTCCGTTTTGTACACGAAGTGCATCCAGTTTTTGCCGTAACCCTCTCTAGTTTCTTGCACATTCTATGTGGGTGAAATGATGATACCATGCCAACTTTCGACCTTTTCAGAGTTCATTTGAAATGCTTTTCAATTTCAGGGTCTTATAGCTTGAAATAATCAGTAAATGCATGAAAAATAACAAATGAAGTTAGAAAGGTTTGAAAATTGATGATGTGGCTTTGAATCGTGTATTTTGAACACAGAAAAACTATGGAGTTCAAATAAGTTCAAAAAAATGAAATCCCGTTGTAACAGACGAGTTTCCGTATGAAACTCTGATACTTCGAAAGAGATTGTCCGTTTTGTACATGAAGTGCTTCCAGTTTTTGCCATAACCCCCTCCCTACTTTCTTGCACATGCTATGTGGGTGAAATGATGATACCATGCCAACTTTCAACCTTTTCAAAGTTCATTTGAAATGGTTTTCAATTTAAGGGTCTTATAGCTCAAAATAATCAGTAAATGCATGAAAAATAACAAATGAAGTCAGAAAAGGGTTGAAAATTGATGATGTGGTTTTGAATGGTGCATTTTGAACACAGAAAAACTATGGATCTCAAATAAGTTCAAAAAAATTAAATACCTTTGTAACGGACGAGTTTCCGTATGATACCCAGATACTTCGAAAGAGATTGTCCGTTTTGTACACAAAGTGCATCCAGTTTTTGCCGTAACCCTCTCTACTATCTTGCACATACTACGTGGGTGCATTGATGATACCATGCCAACTTTCAACCTTTTTAGAGTTCATTTGAAATCCTTTTCAATTTCAGGGTCTTATAGCTCAAAATAATCAGTAAATGCATGAAAAATAACAAATGAAGTCAAAAAGGGTTGAAAATTGACGATGTGGCTTTGAATCATGCATTTTGAACACAGAAAAATTATGGAGTTCAAATGAGTAAAAGAATGGAATCCCTTTGTAACAGACGAGTTTCCGTATGGAACCATGATACTTCGAAAGACATTGTCCGTTTTGTACACGAAGTGCATCCATATTTTGTCGTAACCCTCTCTACATTCTTGCACATGCTATGTGGATGAAATGATGATACCATGCCAACTTTCAACCTTTTTAGAGTTCATTTAAAATGCTTTTCAATTTCAGGGTCTTATAGCTCAAAATAATCAGTAAATGCATGAAAACTACCAAATGAAGTCAGAAAGGGTTGAAAATTGATGATGTGGCTTTGAATGGTGCATTTTGAACACAGAAAAACTAAGGAGTTCAAATAAGTTCAAAAAATGAAATCCCTTTGTAACAGACGAGTTTCCGTATGAAACCATGATTCTTCGAAAGAGATTGTCCGTTTTGTACACAAAGTTCATCCAGATTTTGGCGTAACCCTCTCTACTTTCTTGCACATGCTATGTGGATGAAATGATGATACCATGCCAACTTTCAACATTTTCAGAGTTCATTTGAAATGCTTTTCAATTTCAGGGTCTTATAGCTCAAAATAATTAGTAAATGCATGAAAAATAACAAATGAAGTCAGAAAGGGTTGAAAATTGATGATGTGGCTTTGAATGGTGCATTTTGAACACAGAAAAACTAAGGAGTTCAAATAAGTTCAAAAAAAATGAAATCCCGTTGTAACAGACGAGTTTCCGTATGAATTCCTGATTCTTCGAAAGAGATTATCTGTTTTGTACACAAAGTGCATCCAGTATTTGCCGTACCATTCACTACTTTTTTGCACAAGCTATGTGGGTGCAATGATGATACCATGCCAAATTTCAACATTTTCAGAGTTCATTTGAAATGCTTTTCAATTTCAGGGTCTTATCGCACGAAATAATACGTAAATGCATGAAAAATAACAAATAAAGTCAGAATGGTTTGAAAATTGATGATGTGGCTTTGAATCGTGCATTTTGAACACAGAAAAGCTAAGGAGTTCAAATAAGTTCAAAAAATGAAATCCCTTTGTAACAGACGAGTTTCCGTATGAAACCATGATTCTTCGAAGGAGATTGTCCGTTTTGTACACAAAGTGCATCCAGTTTTTGCCATAACCCTCTCTACTTTCTTGCACATGCTATGTAGGTGCAATGATGATACCATGCAAACTTTCAACATTTTCACAGTTCATTTGAAATGATTTTCAATTTTAGGGTCTTATAGCTTGAAATAATCAGTAAATGCATGAAAAATAACAAATGAAGTTAGAAAGGTTTGAAAATTGATGATGTGGCTTTGAATCGTGCATTTTTAACACAGGAAAACTATGGAGTTCAAATAAGTTCAAAAAAATGACATATCTTTGTAACAGACGAGTTTCCGTATGAAACTCTGATACTTCGAAAGAGATTGTCCGTTTTGTACACGAAGTGCATCCAGTTTTTGCCGTAACCCTCCCTACTTTCTTGCACATGCTATGTGGGTGAAATGATGATACCATGCCAACTTTCATCCTTTTCGAAGTTCATATGAAAAGCTTTTCAATTTCAGGGTCTTATAGCTCAAAATAAGCAGTAAATGCATGAAAAATAACAAATGAAGTCAGAAAGGGTTGAAAATTGATGATGTGGTTTTGAATGGTGCATTTTGAACACAAAAACTATGGAGCTCAAGTAAGTTCAAAAAAATGAAATACCTTTGTAACCGACGAGTTTCCGTATGAAACCCTCATACTTCGAAAGAGATTGTCCGTTTTGTACACGAAGTGCATCCAGATTTTCCCGTAACCCTCTCTACTTTCTTGCACATGCTATGTGGGTGAAATGATGATGCCATGCCAACTTTCAACCTTTTCAGAGTTCATTTGAAATGCTTTTCAATTTCAGGGTCTTATAGCTCAAAATAGTCAGTAAATGCATGAAAATTCACAAATGAAGTCAGAAAGGGTTGAAAATTGATGATGTGGCTTTGAATGGTGCATTTTGAGCACAGAAAAACTATGGAGTTCAAATAAGTCAAAAAAATGAAGTCCCTTTGTACACGGAGTGCATCCAGATTTTGGCGTAACCCTCTCTACTTTCTTGCACATGCTATGTGGATGAAATGATGATACCATGCCAACTTTCAACCTTTTCAGAGTTCATTTGAAATGCTTTTCAATTTCAGGGTCTTATAGCTCAAAATAATTAGTAAATGCATGAAAAAGAACAAATGAAGTCAGAAAGGGTTGAAAATTGATGATGTGGCTTTGAATGGTGCATTTTGAACACAGAAAAACTAAGGACTTCAAATAAGTTCAAAAAAATGAAATCCCGTTGTAACAGACGAGTTTCCGTATGAATTCCTGATTCTTCGAAAGAGATTATCTGTTTTGTACACAAAGTGCATCCAGTATTTGCCGTACCATTCGCTACTTTTTTGCACAAGCTATGTGGGTGCAATCATGATACCATGCCAAATTTCAACATTTTCAGAGTTCATTTGAAATGCTTTTCAATTTCAGGGTCTTATCGCACGAAATAATACGTAAATGCATGAAAAATAACAAATAAAGTCAGAATGGTTTGAAAATTGATGATGTGGCTTTGAATCGTGCATTTTGAACACAGAAAAGCTAAGGAGCCCAAATAAGTTCAAAAAATGAAATCCCTTTGTAACAGACGAGTTTCCGTATGAAACCATGATTCTTCGAAGGAGATTGTCCGTTTTGTACACAAAGTGCATCCAGTTTTTGCCGTAACCCTCTCTACTTTCTTGCACATGCTATGTAGGTGCAATGATGATACCATGCAAACTTTCAACATTTTCACAGTTCATTTGAAATGCTTTTCAATTTCAGGGTCTTATAGCTTGAAATAATCAGTAAATGCATGAAAAATAACAAATGAAGTTAGAAAGGTTTGAAAATTGACGATGTGGCTTTGAATCATGCATTTTTAACACAGGAAAACTATGGAGTTCAAATAAGTTCAAAAAAATGAAATACCTTTGTAACAAACGAGTTTCCGTATGATACTCTGATACTTCGAAAGAGATTGTCCGTTTTGTACACGAAGTGCAT
This sequence comes from Aegilops umbellulata, assembly GCA_032464435.1. Classification (NCBI taxonomy): domain Eukaryota; kingdom Viridiplantae; phylum Streptophyta; class Magnoliopsida; order Poales; family Poaceae; genus Aegilops; species Aegilops umbellulata. The sequence continues at coordinate 62,370,365 of CP136059.1, read as the reverse complement.
CCAGTTTTACCCGTAACCCTCCCTACTTTCTTGCACATGCTATGTGGGTGAAATGATGATACCATGCCAACTTTCAACCTTTTCGAAGTTCATATGAAAAGCTTTTCAATTTCAGGGTATTATAGCTCAAAATAAGCAGTAAATGCATGAAAAATAACAAATGAAGTCAGAAAGGGTTGAAAATTGATAATGTGGTTTTGAATGGTGCATTTTGAACACAGAAAAACTATGGAGCTCAAATAAGTTCAAAAAAATGAAATACCTTTGTAACGGACGAGTTTCCGTATGAAACCCTGATACTTCGAAAGAGATTGTCCGTTTTGTACACGAAGTGCATCCAGATTTTGCCGTAACCCTCTCTACTTTCTTGCACATGCTATGTGGGTGAAATGATGATGCCATGCCAACTTTCAACCTTTTCAGAGTTCATTTGAAATGCTTTTCAATTTCAGGGTCTTATAGCTCAAAATAGTCAGTAAATGCATGAATATTCACAAATGAAGTCAGAAAGGGTTGAAAATTGATGATGTGGCTTTCAATGGTGCATTTTGAGCACAGAAAAACTATGGAGTTCAAATAAGTCAAAAAAAATGAAATCCCTTTGTAATAGAGGAGTTTCCGTATGAAACCTTGATACTTCAAAAGAGATTGTGCGTTTTGTACACGGAGTGCATCCAGATTTTGGCGTAACCCTGTCTACTTTCTTTCACATGCTATGTGGATGAAATGATGATACCATGCCAACTTTCAACCTTTTCAGAGTTCATTTGAAATGCTTTTCAATTTCAGGGTCTTATAGCTCAAAATAATTAGTAAATGCATGAAAAATAACAAATGAAGTCAGAAAGGGTTGAAAATTGATGATGTGGCTTTGAATAGTGCATTTTGAACACAGAAAAACTAAGGACTTCAAATAAGTTCAAAAAAATGAAATCCCATTGTAATAGACGAGTTTCCGTATGAAATCCTGATTCTTCGAAAGAGATTATCTGTTTTGTACACAAAGTGCATCCAGTATTTGCGGTACCATTCTCTACTTTTTTGCACAAGCTATGTGGGTGCAATGATGATACCATGCCAAATTTCAACATTTTCAGAGTTCATTTGAAATGCTTTTCAATTTCAGGGTCTTATCGCACGAAATAATCCGTAAATGCATGAAAAATAACAAATAAAGTCAGAATGGTTTGAAAATTGATGATGTGGCTTTGAATCATGCATTTTGAACACAGAAAAACTGAGGAGTTCAAATAAGTTCAAAAAATGAAATCCCTTTGTAACAGACGAGTTTCCGTATGAAACCATGATTCTTCGAAAGAGATTGTCCGTTTTGTAAACAAAGTGCATCCAGTTTTTGCCGTAACCCTCTCTACTTTCTTGCACATGCTATGTAGGTGCAATGATGATACCATGCAAACTTTCAACATTTTCAGAGTTCATTTGAAATGCTTTTCAATTTCAGGGTCTTATAGCTTGAAATAATCAGTAAATGCATGAAAAATAACAAATGAAGTTAGAAAGGTTTGAAAATTGATGATGTGGCTTTGAATCGTGCATTTTTAACACAGGAAAACTATGGAGTTCAAACAAGTTCGAAAAAATGAAATACCTTTGTAACACACGAGTTTCCGTATGAAACTCTGATACTTCGAAAGAGATTGTCCGTTTTGTACACGAAGTGCATCCAGTTTTTGCCGTAACCCTCCCTACTTTCTTGCACATGCTATGTGGGTGAAATGATGATACCATGACAACTTTCATCCTTTTCGAAGTTCATATGAAAAGCTTTTCAATTTCAGGGTCTTATAGCTCAAAATAAGCAGTAAATGCATGAAAAATAACAAATGAAGTCAGAAAGGGTTGAAAATTGATGATGTGGTTTTGAATGGTGCATTTTGAACACAGAAAAACTATGGAGCTCAAGTAAGTTCAAAAAAATGAAATACCTTTGTAACCGACGAGTTTCCGTATGAAACCCTCATACTTCGAAAGAGATTGTCCGTTTTGTACACGAAGTGCATCCAGATTTTCCCGTAACCCTCTCTACTTTCTTGCACATGCTATGTGGGTGAAATGATGATGCCATGCCAACTTTCAACCTTTTCAGAGTTCATTTGAAATGCTTTTCAATTTCAGGGTCTTATAGCTCAAAATAGTCAGTAAATGCATGAAAATTCACAAATGAAGTCAGAAAGGGTTGAAAATTGATGATGTGGCTTTGAATGGTGCATTTTGAGCACAGAAAAACTATGGAGTTCAAATAAGTCAAAAAAATGAAGTCCCTTTGTAATAGAGGAGTTTCCGTATGAAACCCTGATACTTCGAAAGAGATTGTGCGTTTTGTACACGGAGTGCATCCAGATTTTGGCGTAACCCTCTCTACTTTCTTGCACATGCTATGTGGATGAAATGATGATACCATGCCAACTTTCAACCTTTTCAGAGTTCATTTGAAATGCTTTTCAATTTCAGGGTCTTATAGCTCAAAATAATTAGTAAATGCATGAAAAAGAACAAATGAAGTCAGAAAGGGTTGAAAATTGATGATGTGGCTTTGAATGGTGCATTTTGAACACAGAAAAACTAAGGACTTCAAATAAGTTCAAAAAAATGAAATCCCGTTGTAACAGACGAGTTTCCGTATGAATTCCTGATTCTTCGAAAGAGATTATCTGTTTTGTACACAAAGTGCATCCAGTATTTGCCGTACCATTCGCTACTTTTTTGCACAAGCTATGTGGGTGCAATGAAGATACCATGCCAAATTTCAACATTTTCAGAGTTCATTTGAAATGCTTTTCAATTTTAGGGTCTTATCGCACGAAATAATCCGTAAATGCATGAAAAATAACAAATAAAGTCAGAATGGTTTGAAAATTGATGATGTGGCTTTGAATCGTGCATTTTGAACACAGAAAAACTAAGGAGTTCAAATAAGTTCAAAAAATGAAATCCCTTTGTAACAGACGAGTTTCCGTATGAAACCATGATTCTTCGAAAGAGATTGTCCGTTTTGTACACAAAGTGCATCCAGTTTTTGCCGTAACCCTCTCTACTTTCTTGCACATGCTATGTAGGTGCAATGATGATACCATGCAAACTTTCAACATTTTCAGAGTTCATTTGAAATGCTTTTCAATTTCAGGGTCTTATAGCTTGAAATAATCAGTAAATGCATGAAAAATAACAAATGAAGTTAGAAAGGTTTGAAAATTGACGATGTGGCTTTGAATCATGCATTTTTAACACAGGAAAACTATGGAGTTCAAATAAGTTCAAAAAAATGAAATACCTTTGTAACAAACGAGTTTCCGTATGAAACTTTGATACTTCGAAAGAGATTGTCCGTTTTGTACACGAAGTGCATCCAGTTTTTGCCGTAACCCTCCCTACTTTCTTGCACATGCTATGTGGGTGAAATGATGATACCATGCCAACTTTCAACCTTTTCGAAGTTCATATGAAAAGCTTTTCAATTTCAGGGTATTATAGCTCAAAATAAGCAGTAAATGCATGAAAAATAACAAATGAAGTCAGAAAGGGTTGAAAATTGATAATGTGGTTTTGAATGGTGCATTTTGAACACAGAAAAACTATGGAGCTCAAATAAGTTCAAAAAAATGAAATACCTTTGTAACGGACGAGTTTCCGTATGAAACCCTGATACTTCGAAAGAGATTGTCCGTTTTGTACACGAAGTGCATCCAGATTTTGCCGTAACCCTCTCTACTTTCTTGCACATGCTATGTGGGTGAAATGATGATGCCATGCCAACTTTCAACCTTTTCAGAGTTCATTTGAAATGCTTTTCAATTTCAGGGTCTTATAGCTCAAAATAGTCAGTAAATGCATGAATATTCACAAATGAAGTCAGAAAGGGTTGAAAATTGATGATGTGGCTTTCAATGGTGCATTTTGAGCACAGAAAAACTATGGAGTTCAAATAAGTCAAAAAAAATGAAATCCCTTTGTAATAGAGGAGTTTCCGTATGAAACCTTGATACTTCAAAAGAGATTGTGCGTTTTGTACACGGAGTGCATCCAGATTTTGGCGTAACCCTGTCTACTTTCTTTCACATGCTATGTGGATGAAATGATGATACCATGCCAACTTTCAACCTTTTCAGAGTTCATTTGAAATGCTTTTCAATTTCAGGGTCTTATAGCTCAAAATAATTAGTAAATGCATGAAAAATAACAAATGAAGTCAGAAAGGGTTGAAAATTGATGATGTGGCTTTGAATAGTGCATTTTGAACACAGAAAAACTAAGGACTTCAAATAAGTTCAAAAAAATGAAATCCCATTGTAATAGACGAGTTTCCGTATGAAATCCTGATTCTTCGAAAGAGATTATCTGTTTTGTACACAAAGTGCATCCAGTATTTGCGGTACCATTCTCTACTTTTTTGCACAAGCTATGTGGGTGCAATGATGATACCATGCCAAATTTCAACATTTTCAGAGTTCATTTGAAATGCTTTTCAATTTCAGGGTCTTATCGCACGAAATAATCCGTAAATGCATGAAAAATAACAAATAAAGTCAGAATGGTTTGAAAATTGATGATGTGGCTTTGAATCATGCATTTTGAACACAGAAAAACTGAGGAGTTCAAATAAGTTCAAAAAATGAAATCCCTTTGTAACAGACGAGTTTCCGTATGAAACCATGATTCTTCGAAAGAGATTGTCCGTTTTGTAAACAAAGTGCATCCAGTTTTTGCCGTAACCCTCTCTACTTTCTTGCACATGCTATGTAGGTGCAATGATGATACCATGCAAACTTTCAACATTTTCAGAGTTCATTTGAAATGCTTTTCAATTTCAGGGTCTTATAGCTTGAAATAATCAGTAAATGCATGAAAAATAACAAATGAAGTTAGAAAGGTTTGAAAATTGATGATGTGGCTTTGAATCGTGCATTTTTAACACAGGAAAACTATGGAGTTCAAACAAGTTCGAAAAAATGAAATACCTTTGTAACAAACACGAGTTTCCGTATGAAACTCTGATACTTCGAAAGAGATTGTCCGTTTTGTACACGAAGTGCATCCAGTTTTTGCCGTAACCCTCCCTACTTTCTTGCACATGCTATGTGGGTGAAATGATGATACCATGACAACTTTCATCCTTTTCGAAGTTCATATGAAAAGCTTTTCAATTTCAGGGTCTTATAGCTCAAAATAAGCAGTAAATGCATGAAAAATAACAAATGAAGTCAGAAAGGGTTGAAAATTGATGATGTGGTTTTGAATGGTGCATTTTGAACACAGAAAAACTATGGAGCTCAAGTAAGTTCAAAAAAATGAAATACCTTTGTAACCGACGAGTTTCCGTATGAAACCCTCATACTTCGAAAGAGATTGTCCGTTTTGTACACGAAGTGCATCCAGATTTTCCCGTAACCCTCTCTACTTTCTTGCACATGCTATGTGGGTGAAATGATGATGCCATGCCAACTTTCAACCTTTTCAGAGTTCATTTGAAATGCTTTTCAATTTCAGGGTCTTATAGCTCAAAATAGTCAGTAAATGCATGAAAATTCACAAATGAAGTCAGAAAGGGTTGAAAATTGATGATGTGGCTTTGAATGGTGCATTTTGAGCACAGAAAAACTATGGAGTTCAAATAAGTCAAAAAAATGAAGTCCCTTTGTAATAGAGGAGTTTCCGTATGAAACCCTGATACTTCGAAAGAGATTGTGCGTTTTGTACACGGAGTGCATCCAGATTTTGGCGTAACCCTCTCTACTTTCTTGCACATGCTATGTGGATGAAATGATGATACCATGCCAACTTTCAACCTTTTCAGAGTTCATTTGAAATGCTTTTCAATTTCAGGGTCTTATAGCTCAAAATAATTAGTAAATGCATGAAAAAGAACAAATGAAGTCAGAAAGGGTTGAAAATTGATGATGTGGCTTTGAATGGTGCATTTTGAACACAGAAAAACTAAGGACTTCAAATAGGTTCAAAAAAATGAAATCCCGTTGTAACAGACGAGTTTCCGTATGAATTCCTGATTCTTCGAAAGAGATTATCTGTTTTGTACACAAAGTGCATCCAGTATTTGCCGTACCATTCGCTACTTTTTTGCACAAGCTATGTGGGTGCAATGAAGATACCATGCCAAATTTCAACATTTTCAGAGTTCATTTGAAATGCTTTTCAATTTTAGGGTCTTATCGCACGAAATAATCCGTAAATGCATGAAAAATAACAAATAAAGTCAGAATGGTTTGAAAATTGATGATGTGGCTTTGAATCGTGCATTTTGAACACAGAAAAACTAAGGAGTTCAAATAAGTTCAAAAAATGAAATCCCTTTGTAACAGACGAGTTTCCGTATGAAACCATGATTCTTCGAAAGAGATTGTCCATTTTGTACACAAAGTGCATCCAGTTTTTGCCGTAACCCTCTCTACTTTCTTGCACATGCTATGTAGGTGCAATGATGATACCATGCAAACTTTCAACATTTTCAGAGTTCATTTGAAATGCTTTTCAATTTCAGGGTCTTATAGCTTGAAATAATCAGTAAATGCATGAAAAATAACAAATGAAGTTAGAAAGGTTTGAAAATTGACGATGTGGCTTTGAATCATGCATTTTTAACACAGGAAAACTATGGAGTTCAAATAAGTTCAAAAAAATGAAATACCTTTGTAACAAACGAGTTTCCGTATGAAACTTTGATACTTCGAAAGAGATTGTCCGTTTTGTACACGAAGTGCATCCAGTTTTTGCCGTAACCCTCCCTACTTTCTTGCACATGCTATGTGGGTGAAATGATGATACCATGCCAACTTTCAACCTTTTCGAAGTTCATATGAAAAGCTTTTCAATTTCAGGGTATTATAGCTCAAAATAAGCAGTAAATGCATGAAAAATAACAAATGAAGTCAGAAAGGGTTGAAAATTGATGATGTGGTTTTGAATGGTGCATTTTGAACACAGAAAAACTATGGAGCTCAAATAAGTTCAAAAAAATGAAATACCTTTGTAACGGACGAGTTTCCGTATGAAACCCTGATACTTCGAAAGAGATTGTCCGTTTTGTACACGAAGTGCATCCAGATTTTGCCGTAACCCTCTCTACTTTCTTGCACATGCTATGTGGGTGAAATGATGATGCCATGCCAACTTTCAACCTTTTCAGAGTTCATTTGAAATGCTTTTCAATTTCAGGGTCTTATAGCTCAAAATAGTCAGTAAATGCATGAATATTCACAAATGAAGTCAGAAAGGGTTGAAAATTGATGATGTGGCTTTCAATGGTGCATTTTGAGCACAGAAAAACTATGGAGTTCAAATAAGTCAAAAAAATGAAATCCCTTTGTAATAGAGGAGTTTCCGTATGAAACCTTGATACTTCAAAAGAGATTGTGCGTTTTGTACACGGAGTGCATCCAGATTTTGGCGTAACCCTGTCTACTTTCTTTCACATGCTATGTGGATGAAATGATGATACCATGCCAACTTTCAACCTTTTCAGAGTTCATTTGAAATGCTTTTCAATTTCAGGGTCTTATAGCTCAAAATAGTCAGTAAATGCATGAAAATTCACAAATGAAGTCAGAAAGGGTTGAAAATTGATGATGTGGCTTTGAATGGTGCATTTTGAGCACAGAAAAACTATGGAGTTCAAATAAGTCAAAAAAATGAAGTCCCTTTGTAATAGAGGAGTTTCCGTATGAAACCCTGATACTTCGAAAGAGATTGTGCGTTTTGTACACGGAGTGCATCCAGATTTTGGCGTAACCCTCTCTACTTTCTTGCACATGCTATGTGGATGAAATGATGATACCATGCCAACTTTCAACCTTTTCAGAGTTCATTTGAAATGCTTTTCAATTTCAGGGTCTTATAGCTCAAAATAATTAGTAAATGCATGAAAAAGAACAAATGAAGTCAGAAAGGGTTGAAAATTGATGATGTGGCTTTGAATGGTGCATTTTGAACACAGAAAAACTAAGGACTTCAAATAAGTTCAAAAAAATGAAATCCCGTTGTAACAGACGAGTTTCCGTATGAATTCCTGATTCTTCGAAAGAGATTATCTGTTTTGTACACAAAGTGCATCCAGTATTTGCCGTACCATTCGCTACTTTTTTGCACAAGCTATGTTGGTGCAATGAAGATACCATGCCAAATTTCAACATTTTCAGAGTTCATTTGAAATGCTTTTCAATTTTAGGGTCTTATCGCACGAAATAATCCGTAAATGCATGAAAAATAACAAATAAAGTCAGAATGGTTTGAAAATTGATGATGTGGCTTTGAATCGTGCATTTTGAACACAGAAAAACTAAGGAGTTCAAATAAGTTCAAAAAATGAAATCCCTTTGTAACAGACGAGTTTCCGTATGAAACCATGATTCTTCGAAAGAGATTGTCCGTTTTGTACACAAAGTGCATCCAGTTTTTGCCGTAACCCTCTCTACTTTCTTGCACATGCTATGTAGGTGCAATGATGATACCATGCAAACTTTCAACATTTTCAGAGTTCATTTGAAATGCTTTTCAATTTCAGGGTCTTATAGCTTGAAATAATCAGTAAATGCATGAAAAATAACAAATGAAGTTAGAAAGGTTTGAAAATTGACGATGTGGCTTTGAATCATGCATTTTTAACACAGGAAAACTATGGAGTTCAAATAAGTTCAAAAAAATGAAATACCTTTGTAACAAACGAGTTTCCGTATGAAACTTTGATACTTCGAAAGAGATTGTCCGTTTTGTACACGAAGTGCATCCAGTTTTTGCCGTAACCCTCCCTACTTTCTTGCACATGCTATGTGGGTGAAATGATGATACCATGCCAACTTTCAACCTTTTCGAAGTTCATATGAAAAGCTTTTCAATTTCAGGGTATTATAGCTCAAAATAAGCAGTAAATGCATGAAAAATAACAAATGAAGTCAGAAAGGGTTGAAAATTGATGATGTGGTTTTGAATGGTGCATTTTGAACACAGAAAAACTATGGAGCTCAAATAAGTTCAAAAAAATGAAATACCTTTGTAACGGACGAGTTTCCGTATGAAACCCTGATACTTCGAAAGAGATTGTCCGTTTTGTACACGAAGTGCATCCAGATTTTGCCGTAACCCTCTCTACTTTCTTGCACATGCTATGTGGGTGAAATGATGATGCCATGCCAACTTTCAACCTTTTCAGAGTTCATTTGAAATGCTTTTCAATTTCAGGGTCTTATAGCTCAAAATAGTCAGTAAATGCATGAATATTCACAAATGAAGTCAGAAAGGGTTGAAAATTGATGATGTGGCTTTCAATGGTGCATTTTGAGCACAGAAAAACTATGGAGTTCAAATAAGTCAAAAAAATGAAATCCCTTTGTAATAGAGGAGTTTCCGTATGAAACCTTGATACTTCAAAAGAGATTGTGCGTTTTGTACACGGACTGCATCCAGATTTTGGCGTAACCCTGTCTACTTTCTTTCACATGCTATGTGGATGAAATGATGATACCATGCCAACTTTCAACCTTTTCAGAGTTCATTTGAAATGCTTTTCAATTTCAGGGTCTTATAGCTCAAAATAATTAGTAAATGCATGAAAAATAACAAATGAAGTCAGAAAGGGTTGAAAATTGATGATGTGGCTTTGAATAGTGCATTTTGAACACAGAAAAACTAAGGACTTCAAATAAGTTCAAAAAAATGAAATCCCGTTGTAATAGACGAGTTTCCGTATGAAATCCTGATTCTTCGAAAGAGATTATCTGTTTTGTACACAAAGTGCATCCAGTATTTGCGGTACCATTCTCTACTTTTTTGCACAAGCTATGTGGGTGCAATGATGATACCATGCCAAATTTCAACATTTTCAGAGTTCATTTGAAATGCTTTTCAATTTCAGGGTCTCATCGCATGAAATAATCCGTAAATGCATGAAAAATAACAAATAAAGTCAGAATGGTTTGAAAATTGATGATGTGGCTTTGAATCATGCATTTTGAACACAGAAAAACTGAGGAGTTCAAATAAGTTCAAAAAATGAAATCCCTTTGTAACAGACGAGTTTCCGTATGAAACCATGATTCTTCGAAAGAGATTGTCCGTTTTGTAAACAAAGTGCATCCAGTTTTTGCCGAAACCCTCTCTACTTTCTTGCACATGCTATGTAGGTGCAATGATGATACCATGCAAACTTTCAACATTTTCAGAGTTCATTTGAAATGCTTTTCAATTTCAGGGTCTTATAGCTTGAAATAATCAGTAAATGCATGAAAAATAACAAATGAAGTTAGAAAGGTTTGAAAATTGATGATGTGGCTTTGAATCGTGCATTTTTAACACAGGAAAACTATGGAGTTCAAACAAGTTCGAAAAAATGAAATACCTTTGTAACAAACGAGTTTCCGTATGAAACTCTGATACTTCGAAAGAGATTGTCCGTTTTGTACACGAAGTGCATCCAGTTTTTGCCGTAACCCTCCCTACTTTCTTGCACATGCTATGTGGGTGAAATGATGATACCATGACAACTTTCATCCTTTTCGAAGTTCATATGAAAAGCTTTTCAATTTCAGGGTCTTATAGCTCAAAATAAGCAGTAAATGCATGAAAAATAACAAATGAAGTCAGAAAGGGTTGAAAATTGATGATGTGATTTTGAATGGTGCATTTTGAACACAGAAAAACTATGGAGCTCAAGTAAGTTCAAAAAAATGAAATACCTTTGTAACCGACGAGTTTCCGTATGAAACCCTCATACTTCGAAAGAGATTGTCCGTTTTGTACACGAAGTGCATCCAGATTTTCCCGTAACCCTCTCTACTTTCTTGCACATGCTATGTGGGTGAAATGATGATGCCATGCCAACTTTCAACCTTTTCAGAGTTCATTTGAAATGCTTTTCAATTTCAGGGTCTTATAGCTCAAAATAGTCAGTAAATGCATGAAAATTCACAAATGAAGTCAGAAAGGGTTGAAAATTGATGATGTGGCTTTGAATGGTGCATTTTGAGCACAGAAAAACTATGGAGTTCAAATAAGTCAAAAAAATGAAGTCCCTTTGTAATAGAGGAGTTTCCGTATGAAACCCTGATACTTCGAAAGAGATTGTGCGTTTTGTACACGGAGTGCATCCAGATTTTGGCGTAACCCTCTCTACTTTCTTGCACATGCTATGTGGATGAAATGATGATACCATGCCAACTTTCAACCTTTTCAGAGTTCATTTGAAATGCTTTTCAATTTCAGGGTCTTATAGCTCAAAATAATTAGTAAATGCATGAAAAAGAACAAATGAAGTCAGAAAGGGTTGAAAATTGATGATGTGGCTTTGAATGGTGCATTTTGAACACAGAAAAACTAAGGACTTCAAATAAGTTCAAAAAAAATGAAATCCCGTTGTAACAGACGAGTTTCCGTATGAATTCCTGATTCTTCGAAAGAGATTATCTGTTTTGTACACAAAGTGCATCCAGTATTTGCCGTACCATTCGCTACTTTTTTGCACAAGCTATGTGGGTGCAATGATGATACCATGCCAAATTTCAACATTTTCATAGTTCATTTGAAATGCTTTTCAATTTTAGGGTCTTATCGCACGAAATAATCCGTAAATGCATGAAAAATAACAAATAAAGTCAGAATGGTTTGAAAATTGATGATGTGGCTTTGAATCGTGCATTTTGAACACAGAAAAACTAAGGAGTTCAAATAAGTTCAAAAAATGAAATCCCTTTGTAACAGACGAGTTTCCGTATGAAACCATGATTCTTCGAAAGAGATTGTCCGTTTTGTACACAAAGTGCATCCAGTTTTTGCCGTAACCCTCTCTACTTTCTTGCACATGCTATGTAGGTGCAATGATGATACCATGCAAACTTTCAACATTTTCAGAGTTCATTTGAAATGCTTTTCAATTTCAGGGTCTTATAGCTTGAAATAATCAGTAAATGCATGAAAAATAACAAATGAAGTTAGAAAGGTTTGAAAATTGACGATGTGGCTTTGAATCATGCATTTTTAACACAGGAAAACTATGGAGTTCAAATAAGTTCAAAAAAATGAAATACCTTTGTAACAAACGAGTTTCCGTATGAAACTTTGATACTTCGAAAGAGATTGTCCGTTTTGTACACGAAGTGCATCCAGTTTCTGCCGTAACCCTCCCTACTTTCTTGCACATGCTATGTGGGTGAAATGATGATACCATGCCAACTTTCAACCTTTTCGAAGTTCATATGAAAAGCTTTTCAATTTCAGGGTATTATAGCTCAAAATAAGCAGTAAATGCATGAAAAATAACAAATGAAGTCAGAAAGGGTTGAAAATTGATGATGTGGTTTTGAATGGTGCATTTTGAACACAGAAAAACTATGGAGCTCAAATAAGTTCAAAAAAATGAAATACCTTTGTAACAGACGAGTTTCCGTATGAAACCCTGATACTTCGAAAGAGATTGTCCGTTTTGTACACGAAGTGCATCCAGATTTTGCCCTAACCCTCTCTACTTTCTTGCACATGCTATGTAGGTGAAATGATGATGCCATGCCAACTTTCAACCTTTTCAGAGTTCATTTGAAATGCTTTTCAATTTCAGGGTCTTATAGCTCAAAATAGTCAGTAAATGCATGAATATTCACAAATGAAGTCAGAAAGGGTTGAAAATTGATGATGTGGCTTTCAATGGTGCATTTTGAGCACAGAAAAACTATGGAGTTCAAATAAGTCAAAAAAATGAAATCCCTTTGTAATAGAGGAGTTTCCGTATGAAACCTTGATACTTCAAAAGAGATTGTGCGTTTTGTACACGGAGTGCATCCAGATTTTGGCGTAACCCTGTCTACTTTCTTTCACATGCTATGTGGATGAAATGATGATACCATGCCAACTTTCAACCTTTTCAGAGTTCATTTGAAATGCTTTTCAATTTCAGGGTCTTATAGCTCAAAATAATTAGTAAATGCATGAAAAATAACAAATGAAGTCAGAAAGGGTTGAAAATTGATGATGTGGCTTTGAATAGTGCATTTTGAACACAGAAAAACTAAGGACTTCAAATAAGTTCAAAAAAATGAAATCCCGTTGTAATAGACGAGTTTCCGTATGAAATCCTGATTCTTCGAAAGAGATTATCTGTTTTGTACACAAAGTGCATCCAGTATTTGCGGTACCATTCTCTACTTTTTTGCACAAGCTATGTGGGTGCAATGATGATACCATGCCAAATTTCAACATTTTCAGAGTTCATTTGAAATGCTTTTCAATTTCAGGGTCTCATCGCATGAAATAATCCGTAAATGCATGAAAAATAACAAATAAAGTCAGAATGGTTTGAAAATTGATGATGTGGCTTTGAATCATGCATTTTGAACACAGAAAAACTGAGGAGTTCAAATAAGTTCAAAAAATGAAATCCCTTTGTAACAGACGAGTTTCCGTATGAAACCATGATTCTTCGAAAGAGATTGTCCGTTTTGTAAACAAAGTGCATCCAGTTTTTGCCGAAACCCTCTCTACTTTCTTGCACATGCTATGTAGGTGCAATGATGATACCATGCAAACTTTCAACATTTTCAGAGTTCATTTGAAATGCTTTTCAATTTCAGGGTCTTATAGCTTGAAATAATCAGTAAATGCATGAAAAATAACAAATGAAGTTAGAAAGGTTTGAAAATTGATGATGTGGCTTTGAATCGTGCATTTTTAACACAGGAAAACTATGGAGTTGAAACAAGTTCGAAAAAATGAAATACCTTTGTAACAAACGAGTTTCCGTATGAAACTCTGATACTTCGAAAGAGATTGTCCGTTTTGTACACGAAGTGCATCCAGTTTTTGCCGTAACCCTCCCTACTTTCTTGCACATGCTATGTGGGTGAAATGATGATACCATGACAACTTTCATCCTTTTCGAAGTTCATATGAAAAGCTTTTCAATTTCAGGGTCTTATAGCTCAAAATAAGCAGTAAATGCATGAAAAATAACAAATGAAGTCAGAAAGGGTTGAAAATTGATGATGTGATTTTGAATGGTGCATTTTGAACACAGAAAAACTATGGAGCTCAAGTAAGTTCAAAAAAATGAAATACCTTTGTAACCGACGAGTTTCCGTATGAAACCCTCATACTTCGAAAGAGATTGTCCGTTTTGTACACGAAGTGCATCCAGATTTTCCCGTAACCCTCTCTACTTTCTTGCACATGCTATGTGGGTGAAATGATGATGCCATGCCAACTTTCAACCTTTTCAGAGTTCATTTGAAATGCTTTTCAATTTCAGGGTCTTATAGCTCAAAATAGTCAGTAAATGCATGAAAATTCACAAATGAAGTCAGAAAGGGTTGAAAATTGATGATGTGGCTTTGAATGGTGCATTTTGAGCACAGAAAAACTATGGAGTTCAAATAAGTCAAAAAAATGAAGTCCCTTTGTAATAGAGGAGTTTCCGTATGAAACCCTGATACTTCGAAAGAGATTGTGCGTTTTGTACACGGAGTGCATCCAGATTTTGGCGTAACCCTCTCTACTTTCTTGCACATGCTATGTGGATGAAATGATGATACCATGCCAACTTTCAACCTTTTCAGAGTTCATTTGAAATGCTTTTCAATTTCAGGGTCTTATAGCTCAAAATAATTAGTAAATGCATGAAAAAGAACAAATGAAGTCAGAAAGGGTTGAAAATTGATGATGTGGCTTTGAATGGTGCATTTTGAACACAGAAAAACTAAGGACTTCAAATAAGTTCAAAAAAAATGAAATCCCGTTGTAACAGACGAGTTTCCGTATGAATTCCTGATTCTTCGAAAGAGATTATCTGTTTTGTACACAAAGTGCATCCAGTATTTGCCGTACCATTCGCTACTTTTTTGCACAAGCTATGTGGGTGCAATGATGATACCATGCCAAATTTCAACATTTTCATAGTTCATTTGAAATGCTTTTCAATTTTAGGGTCTTATCGCACGAAATAATCCGTAAATGCATGAAAAATAACAAATAAAGTCAGAATGGTTTGAAAATTGATGATGTGGCTTTGAATCGTGCATTTTGAACACAGAAAAACTAAGGAGTTCAAATAAGTTCAAAAAATGAAATCCCTTTGTAACAGACGAGTTTCCGTATGAAACCATGATTCTTCGAAAGAGATTGTCCGTTTTGTACACAAAGTGCATCCAGTTTTTGCCGTAACCCTCTCTACTTTCTTGCACATGCTATGTAGGTGCAATGATGATACCATGCAAACTTTCAACATTTTCAGAGTTCATTTGAAATGCTTTTCAATTTCAGGGTCTTATAGCTTGAAATAATCAGTAAATGCATGAAAAATAACAAATGAAGTTAGAAAGGTTTGAAAATTGACGATGTGGCTTTGAATCATGCATTTTTAACACAGGAAAACTATGGAGTTCAAATAAGTTCAAAAAAATGAAATACCTTTGTAACAAACGAGTTTCCGTATGAAACTTTGATACTTCGAAAGAGATTGTCCGTTTTGTACACGAAGTGCATCCAGTTTCTGCCGTAACCCTCCCTACTTTCTTGCACATGCTATGTGGGTGAAATGATGATACCATGCCAACTTTCAACCTTTTCGAAGTTCATATGAAAAGCTTTTCAATTTCAGGGTATTATAGCTCAAAATAAGCAGTAAATGCATGAAAAATAACAAATGAAGTCAGAAAGGGTTGAAAATTGATGATGTGGTTTTGAATGGTGCATTTTGAACACAGAAAAACTATGGAGCTCAAATAAGTTCAAAAAAATGAAATACCTTTGTAACAGACGAGTTTCCGTATGAAACCCTGATACTTCGAAAGAGATTGTCCGTTTTGTACACGAAGTGCATCCAGATTTTGCCCTAACCCTCTCTACTTTCTTGCACATGCTATGTAGGTGAAATGATGATGCCATGCCAACTTTCAACCTTTTCAGAGTTCATTTGAAATGCTTTTCAATTTCAGGGTCTTATAGCTCAAAATAGTCAGTAAATGCATGAATATTCACAAATGAAGTCAGAAAGGGTTGAAAATTGATGATGTGGCTTTCAATGGTGCATTTTGAGCACAGAAAAACTATGGAGTTCAAATAAGTCAAAAAAATGAAATCCCTTTGTAATAGAGGAGTTTCCGTATGAAACCTTGATACTTCAAAAGAGATTGTGCGTTTTGTACACAGATTGCATCCAGATTTTGGCGTAACCCTGTCTACTTTCTTTCACATGCTATGTGGATGAAATGATGATACCATGCCAACTTTCAACCTTTTCAGAGTTCATTTGAAATGCTTTTCAATTTCAGGGTCTTATAGCTCAAAATAATTAGTAAATGCATGAAAAATAACAAATGAAGTCAGAAAGGGTTGAAAATTGATGATGTGGCTTTGAATAGTGCATTTTGAACACAGAAAAACTAAGGACTTCAAATAAGTTCAAAAAAATGAAATCCCGTTGTAATAGACGAGTTTCCGTATGAAATCCTGATTCTTCGAAAGAGATTATCTGTTTTGTACACAAAGTGCATCCAGTATTTGCGGTACCATTCTCTACTTTTTTGCACAAGCTATGTGGGTGCAATGATGATACCATGCCAAATTTCAACATTTTCAGAGTTCATTTGAAATGCTTTTCAATTTCAGGGTCTTATCGCACGAAATAATCCGTAAATGCATGAAAAATAACAAATAAAGTCAGAATGGTTTGAAAATTGATGATGTGGCTTTGAATCATGCATTTTGAACACAGAAAAACTGAGGAGTTCAAATAAGTTCAAAAAATGAAATCCCTTTGTAACAGACGAGTTTCCGTATGAAACCATGATTCTTCGAAAGAGATTGTCCGTTTTGTAAACAAAGTGCATCCAGTTTTTGCCGTAACCCTCTCTACTTTCTTGCACATGCTATGTAGGTGCAATGATGATACCATGCCAAGTTACAACATTTTCAGAGTTCATTTGAAATGCTTTTAAATTTCAGGGTCTTATCGCTCGAAAGAATCACTAAATGCATGAAAAATAACAAATAAAGTCAGAATGGTTTGAAAATTGATGATGTGGCTTTGAATCGTGCATTTTGAACACAGAAAAACTATGGAGTTCAAATAAGTTCAAAAAAATGAAATACGTTTGTAACAGACGAGTTTCTGTATGAAACCATGATACTTCGAAAGAGATTGTCCGTTTTGTACACGAAGTGCATCCAGTTTTTGCCGTAACCCTCTCTACTTTCTTGCACATTCTATGTGGGTGAAATGATGATACCATGCCAACTTTCAACATTTTCAGAGTTCTTTTGAAATGCTTTTCAATTTCAAGGTCTTATAGCTCGAAATAATCAGTAAATGCATGAAAAATAACAAATGAAGTCAGAAAGGTTTGAAAATTGATGAGGTGGCTTTGAATCGTGCATTTTGAACACAGAAAAACTATGGAGTTCAAATAAGTTCAAAAAAATGAAATCCCTTTGTAACAGACGAGTTTCCGTATGAAATCCAGATACTTCGAAAGAGACTGTCCGTTTTGTTCACGAAGTGCATCCAGTTTTTGCCGTAACCCTCCCTACTTTCTTGCACATGCTATGTGGGTGAAATGATGATACCATGCCAACTTTCAAACTTTTCAAAGTTCATTTGAAATGCTTTTCAATTTCAGGGTCTTATAGCTCAAAATAATCAGTAAATGCGTGAAAAATAACAAACGAAGTCAGAAAGGGTTGAAAATTGATGATGTGGTTTTGAATGGTGCCTTTTGAACACAGAAAAACTATGGAGCTCAAATAAGTTCAAAAAAATTAAATCCCTTTGTAACAGACGAGTTTCCGCATGAAACCCTGATTCTTCGAAAGAGATTGTTCTTTTTTTACACAAAGTGCATCCAGTTTTTGCCGTAATCCTATCTACTTTCTTGCACATGCTATGTTGGTGCAATGATGATACCATGCCAACTTTCAACATTTTCAGAGTTTATTTGAAATGCTTTTCATTTTCAGGGTCTTATAGCTCGAAATAATCAGTAAATGCATGAAAAATAACAAATGAAGTCAAAAAGGTTTGAAAATTGATGAGGTGGCTTTGAATCGTGCGTTTTGAACGCAGAAATACTATGGAGTTCAAATAAGTTCAAAAAAAAATGAAATACCTTTGTAATAGACGAGATTCCGTATGAAACCATGATACTTCGAAAGAGATTGTCCGTTTTGTACACGAAGTGCATCCATATTTTGTTGTAACCCTCTCTACTTTCTTGCACATGCTATGTGGATGAAATGATGATACGATGCCAACTTTTAACCTTTTTAGAGTTCATTTGAAATGCTTTTCAATTTCAGGGTCTTATAGCTAAAAATAATCAGTAAATGCATGAAAAATAACAAATGAAGTCAGAAAGGGTTGAAAATTGATGATGTGGCTTTGAATCATGCATTTGGAACACATAAAAACTATGGAGTTCAAATAAGTTCAAAAAAATTTAATCCCTTTGTAACAGACGAGTTTCCGTATGAAACCATGATTCTCCGAAAGAGATTGTCCATTTTGTACACAAAATGCATCCAGTTTTTGCCGTAACCCTCTCTACTTTCTTGCACATGCTATGTGGGTGCAATGATGATACCATGCCAACTTTCAACCTTTTCAGAGTTCATTTGAAATGCTTTTCAATTTCAGGGTCTTATAGCTTGAAATAATCAGTAAATGCATGAAAAATAACAAGTGAAGTCAGAAAGGTTTGAAAATTGATGATGTGGCTTTGAATCGTGCATTTTGAACACATAAAAACTATGGAGTTCAAATAAGTTGAAAAAAATGAAATTCCGTTGTAACAGACGAGTTTTCGTATGAAACTTTGATACTTCAAAAGAGATTGTCCATTTTGTACATGAAGTGCATCCAGTTTTTGCCGTAACCCTCCCTACTTTCTTGCACATGCTATGTGGGTGAAATGATGATAGCATGGCAACTTTCAAACTTTTCAAAGTTCATTTGAAATGCTTTTCAATTTCAGGGTCTTATAGCTCAAAATAATCAGTAAATGCATGAAAAATAACAAATGAAGTCAGAAAGGGTTGAAAATTGATGATGTGGTTTTGAATGGTGCATTTTGAACATAGAAAAACTATGGAGCTCAAATAAGTTCAAAAAAAATAAATACCTTTGTAACGGACGAGTTTCTGTATGAAACCCTGATACTTCGAAAGAGATTGTCCGTTTTGTACACGAAGTGCATCCAGTTTTTGTCGTAACCCTCTCTACTTTCTTGCACATGCTATGTGGGTGAAATGATGTTGCCATGCCAACTTTCAATATTTTCAGAGTTCATTTGAAATGCTTTTCAATTTCAGAGTCTTATAGCTCGAAAGAATCACTAAATGCATGAAAAATATCAAATGAAGTCAGAAAGGTTTGAAAATTGATGATGTGGCTTTGAATCGTGCATTTCGAACAACCAAAAACTATGGAGTTCAAATAAGTAAAAAAAATGGAATCCCTTTGTAACAGACGAGTTTCCGTATGAAACCATGATACTTCGAAAGAGATTGTCCGTTTTGTACACGAAGTGCATCCATATTTTGTCGTAACCCTCTCTACTTTCTTGCACATGCTATGTGGATGAAATGATGATACCATGCCAACTTTGAACCTTTTTAGAGTTCTGATAGAGGCGGGGTGTCCCGATCTTTTGATGAGATGATAACTATCGATTTGATGGAGCCGACTTTGACGATCCGACTACAAACATGCACGACGTTGCGCCTTACCAATCGCTAAACCAACTTCGAGAGGTTATTGACCACGCCGGAGCACAATCAACCTGACCACGAAAGTCTATTCCTGCAAGCAATCGAAGAACAAGCAAGAATATGATAAAAGCAATCTGAATATTGCGAGTATATATGAAGTATTGATAAAGGTGGGGATCCGTAAGCGGTCTTGGTCTGGTCGTTGAACACAAACAAAGTACACGAAGTTGCAATGGCTAACTTTTAACTAAACAAATCCCAAGGAAAAAGCTACTAGATGGATCTACTTATATAGGAGCAAGGGGTGGCGGTCAAAGAGGTGGGAGGACGTCCCAAGTCAGCCTAAAACCAACCCTAGGTCGTACAAGGCTCATGGGCCCAAGTGGAGGTGATGCAACACCTTTGGACTTGTTGTTTGACTCGAATTCTGCTGCAGCGTCAGATTGTTTCATCCATATCTCAACGCTCCAGACGAATTTAAAGGTGAATCCAAATGGAGTGGAAAGAGGACGAAATCTACTTTCCAACAAAAAAAGAATCACCCAATTCGGAGTCCGTATGAAAAAGTTCTTGCCGTTTTGAGTCAGATATGTCTGTGCAGTCCGAATCTGAATCCAGAACGTGAGAGACTTGGACTCTATCTTCTCTTGGCCCAAAAGTGACGTGAAGGGACTTTTTGAACAGCACCTAAACTTCTCTTTTTCCCTTATCTTCATATGTGGATTGTACAAATGTCCCATACACCTGCAATTAGACAAAACACAAAAGTGTGTGAAGTATTTTTGTTCTGGATAATATAAATAGATTATTGAATTGTTGACACTAGAAATCACCTGACAAATATGCATGTATGCAATATTTTTGGTCGTATCCAAGGTAGTAATGTCCTCATCATCCTCCCCTTCTTGAAAATAAAGCCGTCCTCAGCGTTGCTTTATCTGAACTGTGGCTAACAAAAGAGACAAGGTGTACATGTTGTATATGTATATGTCATCAATTTTTACTTCCCGTGGAATTTGCACATATGACACATGTATACATGAGTAACTTTCATAGTGAATAAAATATAAAGCCAAAATATTATCACAAGAAGTAGAAGGTATGAAAGTATTGCAACTCAGTTTGCACATATAAGTGAAGCTCTTATTCATATGAAAAGATTGACAATATTCATCATTAAACCATCCCAATATTGGTGAATAAACCTTACTTGCATAAAATTTACATGCTACAACATGCTTAAATAAGCCAACATGCAATAAGTCATTTGACACAGAATCATCACCAAGATTAGAGGTCATATCAAAATGATTAAACATTGGGACAATTATTTTCAAACGTAGTTGATCCAAATTTGTTTTAGTGTCTGATTCACATGGTTCTTTCACATCAACGGTTAATTCAATGGGTGCACTCAAAATTCTTGATATTGCAGTTGTTTGATCACATGGAAAAGTCAAATCATCAGTATAATCATCTAAAATAGGTGGTGTGATCAATGTAGTGGCTAGAGCATCACATGGTGTATTTAAATCGACAAGGCATTCATTATTCGCATGCGAAGTTAGAAGATCAGTACTTTTGTCATTACCTCGTGTTATCAACTCAGATGATGTTGGAACTCTCTGCAGTGACGGGTCATAATATGGAGCTGATGCAGTGCTCACAACAACGGATGTTGTTGTCATAGTAGGCACAGTGGTAGAAGGAAGGACCGTCTCAACTCCTTGGATGTGCACCTTATGCTTGTTTGTCTTGTGGGCATCACGCCTCTTTATTTCCTGTTCAGCTTTGCAAGCAAGATGAAACAAATGGTCCATAGGATAACATTCTTCATGAATTAGTATCTCCTGAATATCACGGTTTAATCCACCCCAAAATCTATCCATAAAATCTTCTTCACTTTCCTCTAAAAAGGAATGCAACAAGGTAGTTTGTAAATCATCATAATATTTTCTTACAGTGTCACTACCTTGTTTTAAATGTTGTAGTTTTTTAATCATGCCACGAGTATAATAAACATCGACGAATCTATCTCTCATGACAAGTTTTAAATCATCCCAAGTAGTAGGTACATAATCAGGGTATAACCGACAATGTTCACTCCACCAAACAGTAGCAAAACTAGTGAAAGAACCAACCGCAAGCTTAACTTTTTTACGTTCCGAAAAATCATGGGAAGCAAATATAACATTTATTTCAAACTCCCATTCAATATATAAATCAGGCTTAAAATGACCATTAAAAGGTGGCATGGAAACAAAAACCTGATTGTGCGTATTCTTATGCCTTTGCACCTCTTGTGACGGTGGTTGTATTTTCGGAGCTGGTGGCACGTCTCCCACGATTGATGAAGCCCAACTGACTCTGGAACCTGCCATATTTAGTAGAAAAACAAGAAACAAAATCCGAGAATAATGTTCCTATGAACTACTAGGATGTGGTGGTAAAACACTCACAGTATAGCAAATATCAAAGTCTTACAAGTTCTTACCATGCAGCAAGTGGTGACGGGCAACCAGCGGTGTCAAATAACTCCGAAGATTGAGTAAAGCGATTGCCAGGTGAGCGTATGTATACACAGTGTAGAAATATGTGGAGCTTGGAAGGCCAAATATATGGTAGCAAAAGATTAGCAATAACCAATTCAGAGATGCAATGTTGAATAAACGCTCAACGACGGTACTGTGCTGGTCCTAGGCAAGACCGGACTAGAGACGCGAGCCTAGAACACTAATGAGGTCACGGCGTAGCACAACTAGCATCAATGAAGTATAGTAAGTAGCTCTGGACAGCAAGATATAAGTGAAGATCACAACGGCAGTAAAGATAATGATGAAAAACAACTGCCAAGCAGGATATACAACAACTCTCTCTCCAACTTTCCTCTTGAAAAGTTTGAGCCAATTTTCTGATAACTTTTTTCAAAGAATGCTACTAACTCAAGCTTTCCAATGCAAAAAGAATAACTCAATTCCGAATTGATATGAGGAGTCAAAGAATTCTAAAACTGGCCTGAAAAACTAGAATAAGCTGTGTCCGCGAACTTCGGAGGGCAAAAAGACCTATTTAGAAGCCGATTTTGAGGTGCCAAATATTGAATTAGCTTCTGCAACTATTTAGATGCGGCTCGTCGCTAGCTTTAATTTGAGTACTCGTGGAGCCAAAATGGACTTCGTATGAGGAAGTTATGCCTGTTTGACTGAACAGTGCACAAAACAGAATCCAATCCGAATTCAACTACGAGATTGAGTCTAGATAGATCCGAATTTTCTTTTTTTTTCTTTTTTTTTCCTCACACTTTTTTCTTTTCCTTTCTCTCTTTTTTTCTCTGACTTTCTTTTTCTCTAACTTTTTTTTCTTTTTTGTTCTCTGTCTTTTTTTCTCTCCCTCTTTCCAAGACAAACTAGATAAGATGCAGATTGGATCAAGCGAAGATGTGAACGACCTCAACTATGATTGTGATAGTGAACTATGGGTAGCACGAGGTGAAAATTGATGGATGGTGTGGTGAACAGCGGAAGGGATAACGATGCAGCGGCGACGTGACTAATGTGAACAGAACTCGAAACTCTAAATGAACTAGACACTAAGACCAGCAACTCGACACGACGATGCAACCGATAATTCAATAATGCAAACAATGAAAATAAAATTGCAAAGGCTCAGACTGGCTTGGACAAAAGGATGAATAGATCTAACTTTTTTGTGGCTTTTTCTTGGACAATAGGTAAGAAAATAAATCTAATCTAGGGGAAACTGGAAATTCTCACCGAGCAACCTGAAAACTGATACCACTTGATAGAGGCGGGGTGTCCCGATCTTTCGATGAGATGATAACTATCGATTTGATGGAGCCGACTTTGACGATCCGACTACAAACGTGCACGACGTTGCGCCTTAGAAATCGCTAAACCAACTTCGAGAGGTTATTGACCACGCCGGAGCACAATCAACCTGATCACGAAAGTCTATTCCTGCAAGCAATCGAAGAACAAGCAAGAATATGATAAAATCAATCTGAATATTGCGAGTATATATGAAGTATTGATAAAGGTGGGGATCCGTAAGCGGTCTTGGTCTGGTCGTTGAACACAAACGAAGTACACGAAGTTGCAATGGCTAACTTTTAACTAAACAAATCCCAAGGAAAAAGCTACTAGATGGATCTACTTATATAGGAGCAAAGGGTGGCGGCCAAGGAGGTGGGAGGACGTCCCAAGGCAGCCTAAAACCAACCCTAGTTCGTACAAGGCTCATGGGCCCAAGTGGAGGTGATGCAATACCTTTGGACTTGTTGTTTGACTCGGATTCTGCTACAGCATCAGATTGTTTCGTCCATATCTCAACGCTCCGGACGAATTTAAAGGTGAATCCAAATGGAGTGGAAAGAGGACGAAATCTACTTTCCAACAAAAAAAGAATCACCCAATTTAGAGTCCGTATGAAAAGGTTCTTGCCGTTTTGAGTCAGGTATGCCCGTGTAGTCCGAATCTGAATCCAGAACGTGAGAGACTTGGACTCTATCTTCTCTTGGCCCAAAAGTGACGTGAAGGGACTTTTTGAACAGCACCTAAACTTCTCTTTTTCCCTTATCTTCATATGTGGATTGTACAAATGTCCCATACACCTGCAATTAGACAAAACACAAAAGTGTGTGAAGTATTTTTGTTCTGGATAATATAAATAGATTATTGAATTGTTGACACTAGCAATCACCTGACAAATATGCATGTATGCAATATTTTTGGTCGTATCCAAGGTAGTCATGTCCTCATCAAGTTCATTTAAAATGCTTTTCAATTTCAGGGTCTTATAGCTCAAAATAATCAGTAAATGCATGAAAAATAACAAATGAAGTCAGAAAGGGTTGAAAATTGATGATGTGGTTTTGAATGGTGCATTTTGAGCACAGAAAAACTAAGGAGTTCAAATAAGTTCAAAAAATGAAATCTCTTTGTAACAGACGAGGTTCCGTATGAAACCATGATTCTTCGAAAGAGATTGTTCGTTTTGTACACAAAGTGCATACAGTTTTTGCCGTAACCCTCTCTACTTTCTTGCACATGCTATGTGGGTGCAATGATGATACGATTCCAACTTTCAACATTTTCAGAGTTCATTTGAAATGCTTTTCAATTTCAGGGTCTTATAGCTCGAAATAATCAGTAAATGCATGAAAAATAACAAATGAAGTCAGAAAGGTTTGAAAATTGATGATGTGCCTTCGAATCATGCATTTTGAACACAGAAAAACTATGGAGTTCAAATAAGTTCAAAAAAATGAAATCCCTTTGTAACAGACGAGTTTCCGTATGAAACCCTGATAGTTCGAAAGAGATTGTCCGTTTTGAACATGAAGTGCATCCAGTTTTTGCCGTAACCCTCCCTACTTTATTGCACATGCTATGTGGGTGAAATGATAATACCATGCCAACTTTCAACCTTTTCAAAGTTCATTTGAAATGCTTTTCAATTTCAGGGTCTTATAGCTCAAAATAAGCAGTAAATGCATGAAAAATAACAAATGAAGTCAGAAAGGGTTGAAAATTGATGATGTGGTTTTGAATGGTGCATTTTGAACACAGAAAAACTATGGAGCTCAAATAAGTTCAAAAAAATGAAATACCTTTGTAACGGACGAGTTTCCGTATGAAACCCTGATACTTCGAAAGAGATTGTCCATTTTGTACACGAAGTGCATCCAGATTTTGCCGTAACCCTCTCTACTTCCTTGCACATGCTATGTGGGTGAAATGATGATGCCATGCCAACTTTCAACCTTTTCAGAGTTCGTTTGAAATGCTTTTCAATTTCAGGGTCTTATAGCTCAAAATAATAAGTAAATGCATGAAAATTCACAAATGAAGTCAGAAAGGGTTGAAAATTGATGATGTGGCTTTGAATCGTGCATTTTGAACACAGAAAAACAATGGAGTTCAAATAAGTCAAAAAAATGAAATCCCATTGTAACAGAGGAGTTTCCGTATGAAACCCTCATACTTCGAAAGAGATTGTCCGTTTTGTACACGGAGTGCATCCAGATTTTGGCGTGACCCTCTCTACTTGCTTGCACATGCTATGTGGATGAAATGATGATACCATGCCAACTTTCAACCTTTTCAGAGTTCATTTGAAATGCTTTTCAAATTCAGGGTCTTATAGCTCAAAATAATAAGTAAATGCATGAAAATTCACAAATGAAGTCAGAAAGGGTTGAAAATTGATGATGTGGCTTTGAATGGTGCATTTTAAACACAGAAAAACTATGGAGTTCAAATGAGTCAAAAAAAATGAAATCCCATTGTAACAGAGGAGTTTCCGTATGAAACCCTGATGCTTCGAAAGAGATTGTCCGTTGTGTACACGGAGTGCATCCAGATTTTGGCGTGACCCTCTCTACTTGCTTGCACATGCTATGTGGATGAAATGATGATACCATGCCAACTTTCAACATTTTCAGAGTTCATTTGAAATGCTTTTCAATTTCAGGGTCTTATAGCTTGAAATAATCAGTAAATGCATGAAAAATAACAAATGAAGTTAGAAAGGTTTGAAAATTGATGATGTGGCTTTGAATCGTGCATTTTTAACACAGAAAAACTATGGAGTTCAAATAAGTTCAAAAAAAATGAAATACCATTGTAACAGACGAGTTTCTGTATGGAACTCTGATACTTCGAAAGAGATTGTCCGTTTTGTACACGAAGTGCATCCAGTTTTTTCCGTAACCCTGCCTACTTTCTTGCACATGCTATGTGGGTGAAATGATGATACCATGCCAACTTTCAACCTTTTCAAAGTTCATTTGAAATGCTTTTCAATTTCAGGCTCTTATAGCACGAAATAATCAGTAAATGCATGAAAAATAACAAATGAAGTCAGAAAGGTTTGAAAATTGATGATGTGCCTTCGAATCATGCATTTTGAACACAGAAAAACTATGGAGTTCAAATAAGTTCAAAAAAATGAAATCCCTTTGTAACAGACGAGTTTCCGTATGAAACCCTGATAGTTCGAAAGAGATTGTCCGTTTTGAACATGAAGTGCATCCAGTTTTTGCCGTAACCCTCCCTACTTTATTGCACATGCTATGTGGGTGAAATGATAATACCATGCCAACTTTCAACCTTTTCAAAGTTCATTTGAAATGCTTTTCAATTTCAGGGTCTTATAGCTCAAAATAAGCAGTAAATGCATGAAAAATAACAAATGAAGTCAGAAAGGGTTGAAAATTGATGATGTGGTTTTGAATGGTGCATTTTGAACACAGAAAAACTATGGAGCTCAAATAAGTTCAAAAAAATGAAATACCTTTGTAACGGACGAGTTTCCGTATGAAACCCTGATACTTCGAAAGAGATTGTCCATTTTGTACACGAAGTGCATCCAGATTTTGCCGTAACCCTCTCTACTTCCTTGCACATGCTATGTGGGTGAAATGATGATGCCATGCCAACTTTCAACCTTTTCAGAGTTCGTTTGAAATGCTTTTCAATTTCAGGGTCTTATAGCTCAAAATAATAAGTAAATGCATGAAAATTCACAAATGAAGTCAGAAAGGGTTGAAAATTGATGATGTGGCTTTGAATCGTGCATTTTGAACACAGAAAAACAATGGAGTTCAAATAAGTCAAAAAAATGAAATCCCATTGTAACAGAGGAGTTTCCGTATGAAACCCTCATACTTCGAAAGAGATTGTCCGTTTTGTACACGGAGTGCATCCAGATTTTGGCGTGACCCTCTCTACTTGCTTGCACATGCTATGTGGATGAAATGATGATACCATGCCAACTTTCAACCTTTTCAGAGTTCATTTGAAATGCTTTTCAATTTCAGGGTCTTATAGCTCAAAATAATAAGTAAATGCATGAAAATTCACAAATGAAGTCAGAAAGGGTTGAAAATTGATGATGTGGCTTTGAATGGTGCATTTTAAACACAGAAAAACTATGGAGTTCAAATAAGTCAAAAAAAATGAAATCCCATTGTAACAGAGGAGTTTCCGTATGAAACCCTGATACTTCGAAAGAGATTGTCCGTTGTGTACACGGAGTGCATCCAGATTTTGGCGTGACCCTCTCTACTTGCTTGCACATGCTATGTGGATGAAATTATGATACCATGCCAACTTTCAACATTTTCAGAGTTCATTTGAAATGCTTTTCAATTTCAGGGTCTTATAGCTTGAAATAATCAGTAAATGCATGAAAAATAACAAATGAAGTTAGAAAGGTTTGAAAATTGATGATGTGGCTTTGAATCGTGCATTTTTAACACAGAAAAACTATGGAGTTCAAATAAGTTCAAAAAAAATGAAATACCATTGTAACAGACGAGTTTCTGTATGGAACTCTGATACTTCGAAAGAGATTGTCCGTTTTGTACATGAAGTGCATCCAGTTTTTTCCGTAACCCTGCCTACTTTCTTGCACATGCTATGTGGGTGAAATGATGATACCATGCCAACTTTCAACCTTTTCAAAGTTCATTTGAAATGCTTTTCAATTTCAGGGTCTTATAGCACGAAATAATCAGTAAATGCATGAAAAATAACAAATGAAGTCAGAAAGGTTTGAAAATTGATGATGTGCCTTCGAATCATGCATTTTGAACACAGAAAAACTATGGAGTTCAAATAAGTTCAAAAAAATGAAATCCCTTTGTAACAGACGAGTTTCCGTATGAAACCCTGATAGTTCGAAAGAGATTGTCCGTTTTGAACATGAAGTGCATCCAGTTTTTGCCGTAACCCTCCCTACTTTATTGCACATGCTATGTGGGTGAAATGATAATACCATGCCAACTTTCAACCTTTTCAAAGTTCATTTGAAATGCTTTTCAATTTCAGGGTCTTATAGCTCAAAATAAGCAGTAAATGCATGAAAAATAACAAATGAAGTCAGAAAGGGTTGAAAATTGATGATGTGGTTTTGAATGGTGCATTTTGAACACAGAAAAACTATGGAGCTCAAATAAGTTCAAAAAAATGAAATACCTTTGTAACGGACGAGTTTCCGTATGAAACCCTGATACTTCGAAAGAGATTGTCCATTTTGTACACGAAGTGCATCCAGATTTTGCCGTAACCCTCTCTACTTCCTTGCACATGCTATGTGGGTGAAATGATGATGCCATGCCAACTTTCAACCTTTTCAGAGTTCGTTTGAAATGCTTTTCAATTTCAGGGTCTTATAGCTCAAAATAATAAGTAAATGCATGAAAATTCACAAATGAAGTCAGAAAGGGTTGAAAATTGATGATGTGGCTTTGAATCGTGCATTTTGAACACAGAAAAACAATGGAGTTCAAATAAGTCAAAAAAATGAAATCCCATTGTAACAGAGGAGTTTCCGTATGAAACCCTCATACTTCGAAAGAGATTGTCCGTTTTGTACACGGAGTGCATCCAGATTTTGGCGTGACCCTCTCTACTTGCTTGCACATGCTATGTGGATGAAATGATGATACCATGCCAACTTTCAACCTTTTCAGAGTTCATTTGAAATGCTTTTCAATTTCAGGGTCTTATAGCTCAAAATAATAAGTAAATGCATGAAAATTCACAAATGAAGTCAGAAAGGGTTGAAAATTGATGATGTGGCTTTGAATGGTGCATTTTAAACACAGAAAAACTATGGAGTTCAAATAAGTCAAAAAAAATGAAATCCCATTGTAACAGAGGAGTTTCCGTATGAAACCCTGATACTTCGAAAGAGATTGTCCGTTTTGTACACGGAGTGCATCCAGATTTTGGCGTGACCCTCTCTACTTGCTTGCACATGCTATGTGGATGAAATGATGATACCATGCCAACTTTCAACATTTTCAGAGTTCATTTGAAATGCCTTTCAATTTCAGGGTCTTATAGCTTGAAATAATCAGTAAATGCATGAAAAATAACAAATGAAGTTAGAAAGGTTTGAAAATTGATGATGTGGCTTTGAATCGTGCATTTTTAACACAGAAAAACTATGGAGTTCAAATAAGTTCAAAAAAAATGAAATACCATTGTAACAGACGAGTTTCTGTATGGAACTCTGATACTTCGAAAGAGATTGTCCGTTTTGTACACGAAGTGCATCCAGTTTTTTCCGTAACCCTGCCTACTTTCTTGCACATGCTATGTGGGTGAAATGATGATACCATGCCAACTTTCAACCTTTTCAAAGTTCATATGAAGTGCTTTTCAATTTCAGGGTCTTATAGCTCAAAATAATCAGTAAATGCATGAAAAATAACAAGTGAAGTCAGAAAGGGTTGAAAATTGATGATGTGGCTTTGAATGGTGCATTTGGAACACAGAAAAACTAAGGAGTTCAAGTAAGTTCAAAAAATGAAATCTCTTTGTAACAGACGAGTTTCCGTATGAAACCATGATTCTTCGAAAGAGATTGTTCGTTTTGTACACAAAGTGCATACAGTTTTTGCCGTAACCCTCTCTACTTTCTTGCACATGCTATGTGGGTGCAATGATGATACCATGCCAACTTTGAACATTTTCAGAGTTCATTTGAAATGCTTTTCAATTTCAGGGTCTTATAGCTCGAAATAATCAGTAAATGCATGAAAAATAACAAATGAAGTTAGAAAGGTTTGAAAATTGATGATGTGGCTTTGAATCGTGCATTTTTAACACAGAAAAACTATGGAGTTCAAATAAGTCAAAAAAATGAAATCCCATTGTAACAGAGGAGTTTCCGTATGAAACCCTGATACTTCGAAAGAGATTGTCCGTTTTGTACACGGAGTGCATCCAGATTTTGGCGTGACCCTCTCTACTTGCTTGCACATGCTATGTGGATGAAATGATGATACCATGCCAACTTTCAACCTTTTCAGAGTTCATTTCAAATGCTTTTCAATTTCAGGGTCTTATAGCTCAAAATAATCAGTAAAGGCATGAAAAATAACAAATGAAGTCAAGAAGGGTTGAAAATTGATGATGCGGCTTTGAATGGTGCATTTGGAACACAGAAAAGCTAAGGAGTTCAAATAAGTTCAAAAAATGAAATCCCTTTGTAACAGACGAGTTTCCGTATGAAACCATGATTCTTCGAAAGAGATTGTTCGTTTTGTACACAAAGTACATCCAGTTTTTGCCGTAACCCTCTCTACTTTATTGCACATGCTATGTGGGTGCAATGATGAGACCATGCCAACTTTCAACATTTTCAGAGTTCATTTGAAATGCTTTTCAATTTCAGGGTCTTATAGCTCGAAATAATCAGTAAATGCATGAAAAATAACAAATGAAGTTAGAAAGGTTTGAAAATTGATGATGTGGCTTTGAATTGTGCATTTTTAACACAGAAAAACTATGGAGTTCAAATAAGTTCAAAAAAAATGAAATACCTTTGTAACAGACGAGTTTCCGTATGGAACTCTGATACTTCAAAAGAGATTGTCCGTTTTGTACACGAAGTGCATCCAGTTTTTGCCGTAACCCTGCCTACTTTCTTGCACATGCTATGTGGGTGAAATGATGATACCATGCCAACTTTCAACCTTTTCAAAGTTCATATGAAGTGCTTTTCAATTTCAGGGTCTTATAGCTCAAAATAAGCAGTAAATGCATGAAAAATAACAAATGAAGTCAGAAAGGGTTGAAAATTGATGATGTGGTTTTGAATGGTGCATTTTCAACACAGAAAAACTAAGGAGTTCAAATAAGTTAAAAAAAATGAAATCCCGTTGTAATAGACGAGTTTCCGTATGAAACCCTGATTCTTCGAAAGAGATTATCCGTTTTGTACACAAAGTGCATCCAGTATTTGCTGTAACCCTGTCTACTTTCTTGCACAAGCTATTTGGGTGCAATGATGATACCATGCCAAATTTCAACATTTTCAGAGTTCATTTGAAATGCTTTTCAATTTCAGGGTCTTATCGCTCGAAAGAATCACTAAATGCGTGAAAAATAACAAATAAAGTCAGAATGGTTTGAAATTGATGATGTGGCTTTGAATCATGCATTTTGAACACAGAAAAACTATGGAGTTCAAATAAGTTCAAAAAAATGAAATACCTTTGTAACAGACGAGTTTTCGTATGAAACCATGAAACTTCGAAAGAGATTGTCCGTTTTGTACACGAAGTGCATCCAGTTTTTGTCATAACCCTCTCTACTTTCTTGCACATTCTATGTGGGTGAAATGATGATACCATGCCAACTTTCAACCTTTTCAGAGTTCATTTGAAATGCTTTTCAATTTCAGGGTCTTATAGCTCGAAATAATCAGTAAATGCATGAAAAATAACAAATGAAGTTAGAAAGGTTTGAAAATTGATGATGTGGCTTTGAATTGTGCATTTTTAACACAGAAAAACTATGGAGTTCAAATAAGTTCAAAAAAAATGAAATACCTTTGTAACAGACGAGTTTCCGTATGGAACTCTGATACTTCAAAAGGGATTGTCCGTTTTGTACACGAAGTGCATCCAGTTTTTGCCGTAACCCTGCCTACTTTCTTGCACATGCTATGTGGGTGAAATGATGATACCATGCCAACTTTCAACCTTTTCAAAGTTCATATGAAGTGCTTTTCAATTTCAGGGTCTTATAGCTCAAAATAAGCAGTAAATGCATGAAAAATAACAAATGAAGTCAGAAAGGGTTGAAAATTGATGATGTGGTTTTGAATGGTGCATTTTCAACACAGAAAAACTAAGGAGTTCAAATAAGTTAAAGAAAATGAAATCCCGTTGTAATAGACGAGTTTCCGTATGAAACCCTGATTCTTCGAAAGAGATTATCCATTTTGTACACAAAGTGCATCCAGTATTTGCTGTAACCCTGTCTACTTTCTTGCACAAGCTATGTGGGTGCAATGATGATACCATGCCAAATTTCAACATTTTCAGAGTTCATTTGAAATGCTTTTCAATTTCAGGGTCTTATCGCTCGAAAGAATCACTAAATGCGTGAAAAATAACAAATAAAGTCAGAATGGTTTGAAAATTGATGATGTGGCTTTGAATCATGCATTTTGAACACAGAAAAACTATGGAGTTCAAATAAGTTCAAAAAAATGAAATACCTTTGTAACAGACGAGTTTTCGTATGAAACCATGAAACTTCGAAAGAGATTGTCCGTTTTGTACACGAAGTGCATCCAGTTTTTGTCATAACCCTCTCTACTTTCTTGCACATTCTATGTGGGTGAAATGATGATACCATGCCTACTTTCAACCCTTTCAGAGTTCATTTGAAATGCTTTTCAATTTCAGGGTCTTATAGCTCGAAATAATCAGTAAATGCATGAAAAATAACAAATGAAGTCAGAAAGGTTTGAAAATTGATGATGTGGCTTTGAATCGTGCATTTTGAACACAGAAAAACTATGGAGTTCAAATAAGTTCAAAAAAATGAAACCCCTTTGTAACAGACGAGTTTCCGTATGAAACCCTGATACTTCGAAAGAGATTGTCCGTTTTGTACACGAAGTGCATCCAGTTTTTGCCGTAACCCTGCCTACTTTCTTGCACATGCTATGTGGGTGAAATGATAATACCATGCCAACTTTCAACCTTTTCAAAGTTCATTTGAAATGCTTTTCAATTTCAGGGTCTTATAGCTCAAAATAATCAGTAAATGCATGAAAAATAACAAATGAAGTCAGAAAGGGTTGAAAATTGATGATGTGGTTTTGAATGGTGCATTTTGAACACAGAAAAACTATGGAGCTCAAATAAGTTCAAAAAAATGAAATACCTTTGTAACGGACGAGTTTCCGTATGAAACCCTGATACTTCGAAAGAGATTGTCCGTTTTGTACACGAAGTGCATCCAGATTTTGCCGTAACCTTCTCTACTTTCTTGCACTTGCTATGTGGGTGAAATGATGATGCCATGCCAACTTTCAACCTTTTCAGAGTTCATTTGAAATGCTTTTCAATTTCAGGGTCTTATAGCTCAAAATAATAAGTAAATGCATGAAAATTCACAAATGAAGTCAGAAAGGGTTGAAAATTGATGATGTGGCTTTGAATGGTGCATTTTAAACACAGAAAAACTATGGAGTTCAAATAAGTCAAAAAAATGAAATCCCATTGTAACAGAGGAGTTTCCATATGAAACCCTGATACTTCGAAAGAGATTGCCCGTTTTGTACACGAAGTGCATCCAGATTTTGCCGTAACCCTCTCTACTTTCTTGCACATGCTATGTGGGTGAAATGATAATGCCATGCCAACTTTCAACCTTTTAAGAGTTCATTTGAAATGCTTTTCAATTTCAGGGTCTTATAGCTCAAAATAATCAGTAAATGCATGCAAATTCACAAATGAAGTCAGAAAGGGTTGAAAATTGATGATGTGGCTTTGAATGGTTCATTTTGAACGCAGAAAAACTATGGAGTTCAAATAAGTCAAAAAATGAAATCCCATTGTAACAGAGGAGTTTCCGTATGAAACCCTGATACTTCGAAAGAGATTGTCCGTTTTGTACACGGAGTGCATCCAGATTTTGCCGTAACCCTCCCTACTTTCTTGCACAAGCTATGTGGGTGCAATGATGATACCATGCCAAATTTCAACATTTTTAGAGTTTATTTGAAGTGCTTTTCAATTTCAGGGTCTTATCGCTCGAAATAATCCGTAAATGCATGAAAAATAACAAATGAAGTCAGAAAGGGTTGAAAATTGATGATGTGGTTTTGAATGGTGCATTTTGAACACAGACAAACTATGGAGCTCAAATAAGTTCAAAAAAAATTAAATACCTTTGTAACGGACGAGTTTCCGTATGAAACCGTGATACTTCGAAAGAGATTGTCCGTTTTGTACACAACGCGCATCCAGTATTTGCCGTAACCCTCTCTACTTTCTTGCACAAGCTATGTGGGTGCAATGATGATACCATGCCAAATTTCAACATTTTCAGAGTTCATTTGAAATGCTTTTCAATTTCAGGGTCTTATCGCTCGAAATAATCACTAAATGCGTGAAAAATAACAAATAAAGTCAGAAAGGGTTGAAAATTGATGATGTGGCTTTGAATGGTGCATTTTCAACACAGAAAAACTAAGGAGTTCAAATAAGTTAAAAAAAATGAAATCCCGTTGTAATAGACGAGTTTCCGTATGAAACCCTGATTCTTCGAAAGAGATTATCCGTTTTGTACACAAAGTGCATCCAGTATTTGCCGTAACCCTCTCTACTTTCTTGCACAAGCTATGTGGGTGCAATGATGATACCATGCCAAATTTCAACATTTTCAGAGTTCATTTGAAATGCTTTTCAATTTTAGGGTCTTATCGCTCGAAAGAATCACTAAATGCGTGAAAAATAACAGATAAAGTCAGAATGGTTTGAAAATTGATGATGTGGCTTTGAATCATGCATTTTGAACACAGAAAAACTATGGAGTTCAAATATGTTCAAAAAAATGAAATACCTTTGTAACAGACGAGTTTCCGTATGAAATCCTGATACTTCGAAAGAGATTGTCCGTTTTGTACACGAAGTGCATCCAGTTTTTGCCGTAACCCTCTCTACTTTCTTGCACATTCTATGTGGGTGAAATGATGATACCATGCCAACTTTCAACCTTTTCAGAGTTCATTTGAAATGCTTTTCAATTTCAGGGTCACATAGCTCGAAATAATCAGTAAATGCATGAAAAATAACAAATGAAGTCAGAAAGGTTTGAAAATTGATGATGTGGCTTTGAATCGTGCATTTTGAACACAGAAAAACTATGGAGTTCAAATAAGTTCAAAAAAATGAAATCCCTTTGTAACAGACGAGTTTCCGTATGAAATCCTGATACTTCGAAAGAGATTGTCCGTTTTGTACACGAAGTGCATCCAGTTTTTGCCGTAACCCTCCCTACTTTCTTGCAAATGCTATGTGGGTGAAATGATAATACCATGCCAACTTTCAACCTTTTCAAAGTTCATTTGAAATGCTTTTCAATTTCAGGGTCTTATCGCTCCAAATAATCAGTAAATGCATGAAAAATAACAAATGAAGTCAGAAAGGGTTGAAAATTGATGATGTGGTTTTGAATGGTGCATTTTCAACACAGAAAAACTAAGGAGTTCAAATAAGTTAAAAAAATGAAATCCCGTTGTAATAGACGAGTTTCCGTATGAAACCCTGATTCTTCGAAAGAGATTATCCGTTTTGTACACAAAGTGCATCCAGTATTTGCCGTAACCCTCTCTACTTTCTTGCACAAGCTATGTGGGTGCAATGATGATACCATGCCAAATTTCAACATTTTCAGAGTTCATTTGAAATGCTTTTCAATTTTAGGGTCTTATCGCTCGAAAGAATCACTAAATGCGTGAAAAATAACAGATAAAGTCAGAATGGTTTGAAAATTGATGATGTGGCTTTGAATCATGCATTTTGAACACAGAAAAACTATGGAGTTCAAATATGTTCAAAAAAATGAAATACCTTTGTAACAGACGAGTTTCCGTATGAAATCCTGATACTTCGAAAGAGATTGTCCGTTTTGTACACGAAGTGCATCCAGTTTTTGCCGTAACCCTCTCTACTTTCTTGCACATTCTATGTGGGTGAAATGATGATACCATGCCAACTTTCAACCTTTTCAGAGTTCATTTGAAATGCTTTTCAATTTCAGGGTCACATAGCTCGAAATAATCAGTAAATGCATGAAAAATAACAAATGAAGTCAGAAAGGTTTGAAAATTGATGATGTGGCTTTGAATCGTGCATTTTGAACACAGAAAAACTATGGAGTTCAAATAAGTTCAAAAAAATGAAATCCCTTTGTAACAGACGAGTTTCCGTATGAAATCCTGATACTTCGAAAGAGATTGTCCGTTTTGTACACGAAGTGCATCCAGTTTTTGCCGTAACCCTCCCTACTTTCTTGCAAATGCTATGTGGGTGAAATGATAATACCATGCCAACTTTCAACCTTTTCAAAGTTCATTTGAAATGCTTTTCAATTTCAGGGTCTTATCGCTCCAAATAATCAGTAAATGCATGAAAAATAACAAATGAAGTCAGAAAGGGTTGAAAATTGATGATGTGGCTTTGAATGGTGCATTTGGAACACAGAAAAGCTAAGGAGTTCAAATAAGTTCAAAAAATGAAATCCCTTTGTAACAGACGAGTTTCCGTATGAAACCATGATTCTTCGAAAGAGATTGTTCGTTTTGTACACAAAGTCATTCCAGTTTTTGCCGTAACCCTCTCTACTTTATTGCACATGCTATGTGGGTGCAATGATGAGACCATGCCAACTTTCAACATTTTCAGAGTTCATTTGAAATGCTTTTCAATTTCAGGGTCTTATAGCTCGAAATAATCAGTAAATGCATGAAAAATAACAAATGAAGTTAGAAAGGTTTGAAAATTGATGATGTGGCTTTGAATTGTGCATTTTTAACACAGAAAAACTATGGAGTTCAAATAAGTTCAAAAAAAATGAAATACCTTTGTAACAGACGAGTTTCCGTATGGAACTCTGATACTTCAAAAGAGATTGTCCGTTTTGTACACGAAGTGCATCCAGTTTTTGCCGTAACCCTGCCTACTTTCTTGCACATGCTATGTGGGTGAAATGATGATACCATGCCAACTTTCAACCTTTTCAAAGTTCATATGAAGTGCTTTTCAATTTCAGGGTCTTATAGCTCAAAATAAGCAGTAAATGCATGAAAAATAACAAATGAAGTCAGAAAGGGTTGAAAATTGATGATGTGGTTTTGAATGGTGCATTTTCAACACAGAAAAACTAAGGAGTTCAAATAAGTTAAAAAAAATGAAATCCCGTTGTAATAGACGAGTTTCCGTATGAAACCCTGATTCTTCGAAAGAGATTATCCGTTTTGTACACAAAGTGCATCCAGTATTTGCTGTAACCCTGTCTACTTTCTTGCACAAGCTATTTGGGTGCAATGATGATACCATGCCAAATTTCAACATTTTCAGAGTTCATTTGAAATGCTTTTCAATTTCAGGGTCTTATCGCTCGAAAGAATCACTAAATGCGTGAAAAATAACAAATAAAGTCAGAATGGTTTGAAATTGATGATGTGGCTTTGAATCATGCATTTTGAACACAGAAAAACTATGGAGTTCAAATAAGTTCAAAAAAATGAAATACCTTTGTAACAGACGAGTTTTCGTATGAAACCATGAAACTTCGAAAGAGATTGTCCGTTTTGTACACGAAGTGCATCCAGTTTTTGTCATAACCCTCTCTACTTTCTTGCACATTCTATGTGGGTGAAATGATGATACCATGCCAACTTTCAACCTTTTCAGAGTTCATTTGAAATGCTTTTCAATTTCAGGGTCTTATAGCTCGAAATAATCAGTAAATGCATGAAAAATAACAAATGAAGTTAGAAAGGTTTGAAAATTGATGATGTGGCTTTGAATTGTGCATTTTTAACACAGAAAAACTATGGAGTTCAAATAAGTTAAAAAAAAATGAAATACCTTTGTAACAGACGAGTTTCCGTATGGAACTCTGATACTTCAAAAGGGATTGTCCGTTTTGTACACGAAGTGCATCCAGTTTTTGCCGTAACCCTGCCTACTTTCTTGCACATGCTATGTGGGTGAAATGATGATACCATGCCAACTTTCAACCTTTTCAAAGTTCATATGAAGTGCTTTTCAATTTCAGGGTCTTATAGCTCAAAATAAGCAGTAAATGCATGAAAAATAACAAATGAAGTCAGAAAGGGTTGAAAATTGATGATGTGGTTTTGAATGGTGCATTTTCAACACAGAAAAACTAAGGAGTTCAAATAAGTTAAAGAAAATGAAATCCCGTTGTAATAGACGAGTTTCCGTATGAAACCCTGATTCTTCGAAAGAGATTATCCATTTTGTACACAAAGTGCATCCAGTATTTGCTGTAACCCTGTCTACTTTCTTGCACAAGCTATGTGGGTGCAATGATGATACCATGCCAAATTTCAACATTTTCAGAGTTCATTTGAAATGCTTTTCAATTTCAGGGTCTTATCGCTCGAAAGAATCACTAAATGCGTGAAAAATAACAAATAAAGTCAGAATGGTTTGAAAATTGATGATGTGGCTTTGAATCATGCATTTTGAACACAGAAAAACTATGGAGTTCAAATAAGTTCAAAAAAATGAAATACCTTTGTAACAGACGAGTTTTCGTATGAAACCATGAAACTTCGAAAGAGATTGTCCGTTTTGTACACGAAGTGCATCCAGTTTTTGTCATAACCCTCTCTACTTTCTTGCACATTCTATGTGGGTGAAATGATGATACCATGCCTACTTTCAACCCTTTCAGAGTTCATTTGAAATGCTTTTCAATTTCAGGGTCTTATAGCTCGAAATAATCAGTAAATGCATGAAAAATAACAAATGAAGTCAGAAAGGTTTGAAAATTGATGATGTGGCTTTGAATCGTGCATTTTGAACACAGAAAAACTATGGAGTTCAAATAAGTTCAAAAAAATGAAACCCCTTTGTAACAGACGAGTTTCCGTATGAAACCCTGATACTTCGAAAGAGATTGTCCGTTTTGTACACGAAGTGCATCCAGTTTTTGCCGTAACCCTGCCTACTTTCTTGCACATGCTATGTGGGTGAAATGATAATACCATGCCAACTTTCAACCTTTTCAAAGTTCATTTGAAATGCTTTTCAATTTCCGGGTCTTATAGCTCAAAATAATCAGTAAATGCATGAAAAATAACAAATGAAGTCAGAAAGGGTTGAAAATTGATGATGTGGTTTTGAATGGTGCATTTTGAACACAGAAAAACTATGGAGCTCAAATAAGTTCAAAAAAATGAAATACCTTTGTAACGGACGAGTTTCCGTATGAAACCCTGATACTTCGAAAGAGATTGTCCGTTTTGTACACGAAGTGC
The DNA here is from genome assembly GCA_032464435.1 of Aegilops umbellulata. Taxonomy (NCBI): domain Eukaryota; kingdom Viridiplantae; phylum Streptophyta; class Magnoliopsida; order Poales; family Poaceae; genus Aegilops; species Aegilops umbellulata. The sequence goes on along the minus strand of CP136059.1, from coordinate 62,330,804 downwards.
ATCCAGATTTTGCCGTAACCTTCTCTACTTTCTTGCACTTGCTATGTGGGTGAAATGATGATGCCATGCCAACTTTCAACCTTTTCAGAGTTCATTTGAAATGCTTTTCAATTTCAGGGTCTTATAGCTCAAAATAATAAGTAAATGCATGAAAATTCACAAATGAAGTCAGAAAGGGTTGAAAATTGATGATGTGGCTTTGAATGGTGCATTTTAAACACAGAAAAACTATGGAGTTCAAATAAGTCAAAAAAATGAAATCCCATTGTAACAGAGGAGTTTCCATATGAAACCCTGATACTTCGAAAGAGATTGCCCGTTTTGTACACGAAGTGCATCCAGATTTTGCCGTAACCCTCTCTACTTTCTTGCACATGCTATGTGGGTGAAATGATAATGCCATGCCAACTTTCAACCTTTTAAGAGTTCATTTGAAATGCTTTTCAATTTCAGGGTCTTATAGCTCAAAATAATCAGTAAATGCATGCAAATTCACAAATGAAGTCAGAAAGGGTTGAAAATTGATGATGTGGCTTTGAATGGTTCATTTTGAACGCAGAAAAACTATGGAGTTCAAATAAGTCAAAAAAATGAAATCCCATTGTAACAGAGGAGTTTCCGTATGAAACCCTGATACTTCGAAAGAGATTGTCCGTTTTGTACACGGAGTGCATCCAGATTTTGCCGTAACCCTCCCTACTTTCTTGCACAAGCTATGTGGGTGCAATGATGATACCATGCCAAATTTCAACATTTTTAGAGTTTATTTGAAGTGCTTTTCAATTTCAGGGTCTTATCGCTCGAAATAATCCGTAAATGCATGAAAAATAACAAATGAAGTCAGAAAGGGTTGAAAATTGATGATGTGGTTTTGAATGGTGCATTTTGAACACAGACAAACTATGGAGCTCAAATAAGTTCAAAAAAAATTAAATACCTTTGTAACGGACGAGTTTCCGTATAAAACCGTGATACTTCGAAAGAGATTGTCCGTTTTGTACACAACGCGCATCCAGTATTTGCCGTAACCCTCTCTACTTTCTTGCACAAGCTATGTGGGTGCAATGATGATACCATGCCAAATTTCAACATTTTCAGAGTTCATTTGAAATGCTTTTCAATTTCAGGGTCTTATCGCTCGAAATAATCACTAAATGCGTGAAAAATAACAAATAAAGTCAGAAAGGGTTGAAAATTGATGATGTGGCTTTGAATGGTGCATTTTCAACACAGAAAAACTAAGGAGTTCAAATAAGTTAAAAAAAATGAAATCCCGTTGTAATAGACGAGTTTCCGTATGAAACCCTGATTCTTCGAAAGAGATTATCCGTTTTGTACACAAAGTGCATCCAGTATTTGCCGTAACCCTCTCTACTTTCTTGCACAAGCTATGTGGGTGCAATGATGATACCATGCCAAATTTCAACATTTTCAGAGTTCATTTGAAATGCTTTTCAATTTTTGGGTCTTATCGCTCGAAAGAATCACTAAATGCGTGAAAAATAACAGATAAAGTCAGAATGGTTTGAAAATTGATGATGTGGCTTTGAATCATGCATTTTGAACACAGAAAAACTATGGAGTTCAAATATGTTCAAAAAAATGAAATACCTTTGTAACAGACGAGTTTCCGTATGAAATCCTGATACTTCGAAAGAGATTGTCCGTTTTGTACACGAAGTGCATCCAGTTTTTGCCGTAACCCTCTCTACTTTCTTGCACATTCTATGTGGGTGAAATGATGATACCATGCCAACTTTCAACCTTTTCAGAGTTCATTTGAAATGCTTTTCAATTTCAGGGTCACATAGCTCGAAATAATCAGTAAATGCATGAAAAATAACAAATGAAGTCAGAAAGGTTTGAAAATTGATGATGTGGCTTTGAATCGTGCATTTTGAACACAGAAAAACTATGGAGTTCAAATAAGTTCAAAAAAATGAAATCCCTTTGTAACAGACGAGTTTCCGTATGAAATCCTGATACTTCGAAAGAGATTGTCCGTTTTGTACACGAAGTGCATCCAGTTTTTGCCGTAACCCTCCCTACTTTCTTGCAAATGCTATGTGGGTGAAATGATAATACCATGCCAACTTTCAACCTTTTCAAAGTTCATTTGAAATGCTTTTCAATTTCAGGGTCTTATCGCTCCAAATAATCAGTAAATGCATGAAAAATAACAAATGAAGTCAGAAAGGGTTGAAAATTGATGATGTGGTTTTGAATGGTGCATTTTCAACACAGAAAAACTAAGGAGTTCAAATAAGTTAAAAAAATGAAATCCCGTTGTAATAGACGAGTTTCCGTATGAAACCCTGATTCTTCGAAAGAGATTATCCGTTTTGTACACAAAGTGCATCCAGTATTTGCCGTAACCCTCTCTACTTTCTTGCACAAGCTATGTGGGTGCAATGATGATACCATGCCAAATTTCAACATTTTCAGAGTTCATTTGAAATGCTTTTCAATTTTAGGGTCTTATCGCTCGAAAGAATCACTAAATGCGTGAAAAATAACAGATAAAGTCAGAATGGTTTGAAAATTGATGATGTGGCTTTGAATCATGCATTTTGAACACAGAAAAACTATGGAGTTCAAATATGTTCAAAAAAATGAAATACCTTTGTAACAGACGAGTTTCCGTATGAAATCCTGATACTTCGAAAGAGATTGTCCGTTTTGTACACGAAGTGCATCCAGTTTTTGCCGTAACCCTCTCTACTTTCTTGCACATTCTATGTGGGTGAAATGATGATACCATGCCAACTTTCAACCTTTTCAGAGTTCATTTGAAATGCTTTTCAATTTCAGGGTCACATAGCTCGAAATAATCAGTAAATGCATGAAAAATAACAAATGAAGTCAGAAAGGTTTGAAAATTGATGATGTGGCTTTGAATCGTGCATTTTGAACACAGAAAAACTATGGAGTTCAAATAAGTTCAAAAAAATGAAATCCCTTTGTAACAGACGAGTTTCCGTATGAAATCCTGATACTTCGAAAGAGATTGTCCGTTTTGTACACGAAGTGCATCCAGTTTTTGCCGTAACCCTCCCTACTTTCTTGCAAATGCTATGTGGGTGAAATGATAATACCATGCCAACTTTCAACCTTTTCAAAGTTCATTTGAAATGCTTTTCAATTTCAGGGTCTTATCGCTCCAAATAATCAGTAAATGCATGAAAAATAACAAATGAAGTCAGAAAGGGTTGAAAATTGATGATGTGGCTTTGAATGGTGCATTTGGAACACAGAAAAGCTAAGGAGTTCAAATAAGTTCAAAAAATGAAATCCCTTTGTAACAGACGAGTTTCCGTATGAAACCATGATTCTTCGAAAGAGATTGTTCGTTTTGTACACAAAGTCATTCCAGTTTTTGCCGTAACCCTCTCTACTTTATTGCACATGCTATGTGGGTGCAATGATGAGACCATGCCAACTTTCAACATTTTCAGAGTTCATTTGAAATGCTTTTCAATTTCAGGGTCTTATAGCTCGAAATAATCAGTAAATGCATGAAAAATAACAAATGAAGTTAGAAAGGTTTGAAAATTGATGATGTGGCTTTGAATTGTGCATTTTTAACACAGAAAAACTATGGAGTTCAAATAAGTTCAAAAAAAATGAAATACCTTTGTAACAGACGAGTTTCCGTATGGAACTCTGATACTTCAAAAGAGATTGTCCGTTTTGTACACGAAGTGCATCCAGTTTTTGCCGTAACCCTGCCTACTTTCTTGCACATGCTATGTGGGTGAAATGATGATACCATGCCAACTTTCAACCTTTTCAAAGTTCATATGAAGTGCTTTTCAATTTCAGGGTCTTATAGCTCAAAATAAGCAGTAAATGCATGAAAAATAACAAATGAAGTCAGAAAGGGTTGAAAATTGATGATGTGGTTTTGAATGGTGCATTTTCAACACAGAAAAACTAAGGAGTTCAAATAAGTTAAAAAAAATGAAATCCCGTTGTAATAGACGAGTTTCCGTATGAAACCCTGATTCTTCGAAAGAGATTATCCGTTTTGTACACAAAGTGCATCCAGTATTTGCTGTAACCCTGTCTACTTTCTTGCACAAGCTATTTGGGTGCAATGATGATACCATGCCAAATTTCAACATTTTCAGAGTTCATTTGAAATGCTTTTCAATTTCAGGGTCTTATCGCTCGAAAGAATCACTAAATGCGTGAAAAATAACAAATAAAGTCAGAATGGTTTGAAATTGATGATGTGGCTTTGAATCATGCATTTTGAACACAGAAAAACTATGGAGTTCAAATAAGTTCAAAAAAATGAAATACCTTTGTAACAGACGAGTTTTCGTATGAAACCATGAAACTTCGAAAGAGATTGTCCGTTTTGTACACGAAGTGCATCCAGTTTTTGTCATAACCCTCTCTACTTTCTTGCACATTCTATGTGGGTGAAATGATGATACCATGCCAACTTTCAACCTTTTCAGAGTTCATTTGAAATGCTTTTCAATTTCAGGGTCTTATAGCTCGAAATAATCAGTAAATGCATGAAAAATAACAAATGAAGTTAGAAAGGTTTGAAAATTGATGATGTGGCTTTGAATTGTGCATTTTTAACACAGAAAAACTATGGAGTTCAAATAAGTTAAAAAAAAATGAAATACCTTTGTAACAGACGAGTTTCCGTATGGAACTCTGATACTTCAAAAGGGATTGTCCGTTTTGTACACGAAGTGCATCCAGTTTTTGCCGTAACCCTGCCTACTTTCTTGCACATGCTATGTGGGTGAAATGATGATACCATGCCAACTTTCAACCTTTTCAAAGTTCATATGAAGTGCTTTTCAATTTCAGGGTCTTATAGCTCAAAATAAGCAGTAAATGCATGAAAAATAACAAATGAAGTCAGAAAGGGTTGAAAATTGATGATGTGGTTTTGAATGGTGCATTTTCAACACAGAAAAACTAAGGAGTTCAAATAAGTTAAAGAAAATGAAATCCCGTTGTAATAGACGAGTTTCCGTATGAAACCCTGATTCTTCGAAAGAGATTATCCATTTTGTACACAAAGTGCATCCAGTATTTGCTGTAACCCTGTCTACTTTCTTGCACAAGCTATGTGGGTGCAATGATGATACCATGCCAAATTTCAACATTTTCAGAGTTCATTTGAAATGCTTTTCAATTTCAGGGTCTTATCGCTCGAAAGAATCACTAAATGCGTGAAAAATAACAAATAAAGTCAGAATGGTTTGAAAATTGATGATGTGGCTTTGAATCATGCATTTTGAACACAGAAAAACTATGGAGTTCAAATAAGTTCAAAAAAATGAAATACCTTTGTAACAGACGAGTTTTCGTATGAAACCATGAAACTTCGAAAGAGATTGTCCGTTTTGTACACGAAGTGCATCCAGTTTTTGTCATAACCCTCTCTACTTTCTTGCACATTCTATGTGGGTGAAATGATGATACCATGCCTACTTTCAACCCTTTCAGAGTTCATTTGAAATGCTTTTCAATTTCAGGGTCTTATAGCTCGAAATAATCAGTAAATGCATGAAAAATAACAAATGAAGTCAGAAAGGTTTGAAAATTGATGATGTGGCTTTGAATCGTGCATTTTGAACACAGAAAAACTATGGAGTTCAAATAAGTTCAAAAAAATGAAACCCCTTTGTAACAGACGAGTTTCCGTATGAAACCCTGATACTTCGAAAGAGATTGTCCGTTTTGTACACGAAGTGCATCCAGTTTTTGCCGTAACCCTGCCTACTTTCTTGCACATGCTATGTGGGTGAAATGATAATACCATGCCAACTTTCAACCTTTTCAAAGTTCATTTGAAATGCTTTTCAATTTCCGGGTCTTATAGCTCAAAATAATCAGTAAATGCATGAAAAATAACAAATGAAGTCAGAAAGGGTTGAAAATTGATGATGTGGTTTTGAATGGTGCATTTTGAACACAGAAAAACTATGGAGCTCAAATAAGTTCAAAAAAATGAAATACCTTTGTAACGGACGAGTTTCCGTATGAAACCCTGATACTTCGAAAGAGATTGTCCGTTTTGTACACGAAGTGCATCCAGATTTTGCCGTAACCTTCTCTACTTTCTTGCACTTGCTATGTGGGTGAAATGATGATGCCATGCCAACTTTCAACCTTTTCAGAGTTCATTTGAAATGCTTTTCAATTTCAGGGTCTTATAGCTCAAAATAATAAGTAAATGCATGAAAATTCACAAATGAAGTCAGAAAGGGTTGAAAATTGATGATGTGGCTTTGAATGGTGCATTTTAAACACAGAAAAACTATGGAGTTCAAATAAGTCAAAAAAATGAAATCCCATTGTAACAGAGGAGTTTCCATATGAAACCCTGATACTTCGAAAGAGATTGCCCGTTTTGTACACGAAGTGCATCCAGATTTTGCCGTAACCCTCTCTACTTTCTTGCACATGCTATGTGGGTGAAATGATAATGCCATGCCAACTTTCAACCTTTTAAGAGTTCATTTGAAATGCTTTTCAATTTCAGGGTCTTATAGCTCAAAATAATCAGTAAATGCATGCAAATTCACAAATGAAGTCAGAAAGGGTTGAAAATTGATGATGTGGCTTTGAATGGTTCATTTTGAACGCAGAAAAACTATGGAGTTCAAATAAGTCAAAAAAATGAAATCCCATTGTAACAGAGGAGTTTCCGTATGAAACCCTGATACTTCGAAAGAGATTGTCCGTTTTGTACACGGAGTGCATCCAGATTTTGCCGTAACCCTCCCTACTTTCTTGCACAAGCTATGTGGGTGCAATGATGATACCATGCCAAATTTCAACATTTTTAGAGTTTATTTGAAGTGCTTTTCAATTTCAGGGTCTTATCGCTCGAAATAATCCGTAAATGCATGAAAAATAACAAATGAAGTCAGAAAGGGTTGAAAATTGATGATGTGGTTTTGAATGGTGCATTTTGAACACAGACAAACTATGGAGCTCAAATAAGTTCAAAAAAAATTAAATACCTTTGTAACGGACGAGTTTCCGTATAAAACCGTGATACTTCGAAAGAGATTGTCCGTTTTGTACACAACGCGCATCCAGTATTTGCCGTAACCCTCTCTACTTTCTTGCACAAGCTATGTGGGTGCAATGATGATACCATGCCAAATTTCAACATTTTCAGAGTTCATTTGAAATGCTTTTCAATTTCAGGGTCTTATCGCTCGAAATAATCACTAAATGCGTGAAAAATAACAAATAAAGTCAGAAAGGGTTGAAAATTGATGATGTGGCTTTGAATGGTGCATTTTCAACACAGAAAAACTAAGGAGTTCAAATAAGTTAAAAAAAATGAAATCCCGTTGTAATAGACGAGTTTCCGTATGAAACCCTGATTCTTCGAAAGAGATTATCCGTTTTGTACACAAAGTGCATCCAGTATTTGCCGTAACCCTCTCTACTTTCTTGCACAAGCTATGTGGGTGCAATGATGATACCATGCCAAATTTCAACATTTTCAGAGTTCATTTGAAATGCTTTTCAATTTTAGGGTCTTATCGCTCGAAAGAATCACTAAATGCGTGAAAAATAACAGATAAAGTCAGAATGGTTTGAAAATTGATGATGTGGCTTTGAATCATGCATTTTGAACACAGAAAAACTATGGAGTTCAAATATGTTCAAAAAAATGAAATACCTTTGTAACAGACGAGTTTCCGTATGAAATCCTGATACTTCGAAAGAGATTGTCCGTTTTGTACACGAAGTGCATCCAGTTTTTGCCGTAACCCTCTCTACTTTCTTGCACATTCTATGTGGGTGAAATGATGATACCATGCCAACTTTCAACCTTTTCAGAGTTCATTTGAAATGCTTTTCAATTTCAGGGTCACATAGCTCGAAATAATCAGTAAATGCATGAAAAATAACAAATGAAGTCAGAAAGGTTTGAAAATTGATGATGTGGCTTTGAATCGTGCATTTTGAACACAGAAAAACTATGGAGTTCAAATAAGTTCAAAAAAATGAAATCCCTTTGTAACAGACGAGTTTCCGTATGAAATCCTGATACTTCGAAAGAGATTGTCCGTTTTGTACACGAAGTGCATCCAGTTTTTGCCGTAACCCTCCCTACTTTCTTGCAAATGCTATGTGGGTGAAATGATAATACCATGCCAACTTTCAACCTTTTCAAAGTTCATTTGAAATGCTTTTCAATTTCAGGGTCTTATCGCTCCAAATAATCAGTAAATGCATGAAAAATAACAAATGAAGTCAGAAAGGGTTGAAAATTGATGATGTGGTTTTGAATGGTGCATTTTCAACACAGAAAAACTAAGGAGTTCAAATAAGTTAAAAAAATGAAATCCCGTTGTAATAGACGAGTTTCCGTATGAAACCCTGATTCTTCGAAAGAGATTATCCGTTTTGTACACAAAGTGCATCCAGTATTTGCCGTAACCCTCTCTACTTTCTTGCACAAGCTATGTGGGTGCAATGATGATACCATGCCAAATTTCAACATTTTCAGAGTTCATTTGAAATGCTTTTCAATTTTAGGGTCTTATCGCTCGAAAGAATCACTAAATGCGTGAAAAATAACAGATAAAGTCAGAATGGTTTGAAAATTGATGATGTGGCTTTGAATCATGCATTTTGAACACAGAAAAACTATGGAGTTCAAATATGTTCAAAAAAATGAAATACCTTTGTAACAGACGAGTTTCCGTATGAAATCCTGATACTTCGAAAGAGATTGTCCGTTTTGTACACGAAGTGCATCCAGTTTTTGCCGTAACCCTCTCTACTTTCTTGCACATTCTATGTGGGTGAAATGATGATACCATGCCAACTTTCAACCTTTTCAGAGTTCATTTGAAATGCTTTTCAATTTCAGGGTCACATAGCTCGAAATAATCAGTAAATGCATGAAAAATAACAAATGAAGTCAGAAAGGTTTGAAAATTGATGATGTGGCTTTGAATCGTGCATTTTGAACACAGAAAAACTATGGAGTTCAAATAAGTTCAAAAAAATGAAATCCCTTTGTAACAGACGAGTTTCCGTATGAAATCCTGATACTTCGAAAGAGATTGTCCGTTTTGTACACGAAGTGCATCCAGTTTTTGCCGTAACCCTCCCTACTTTCTTGCAAATGCTATGTGGGTGAAATGATAATACCATGCCAACTTTCAACCTTTTCAAAGTTCATTTGAAATGCTTTTCAATTTCAGGGTCTTATCGCTCCAAATAATCAGTAAATGCATGAAAAATAACAAATGAAGTCAGAAAGGGTTGAAAATTGATGATGTGGTTTTGAATGGTGCATTTTCAACACAGAAAAACTAAGGAGTTCAAATAAGTTAAAAAAATGAAATCCCGTTGTAATAGACGAGTTTCCGTATGAAACCCTGATTCTTCGAAAGAGATTATCCGTTTTGTACACAAAGTGCATCCAGTATTTGCCGTAACCCTCTCTACTTTCTTGCACAAGCTATGTGGGTGCAATGATGATACCATGCCAAATTTCAACATTTTCAGAGTTCATTTGAAATACTTTTCAATTTCAGGGTCTTATCGCTCGAAAGAATCACTAAATGCGTGAAAAATAACAAATAAAGTCAGAATGGTTTGAAAATTGATGATGTGGTTTTGAATCAAGCATTTTGAACACAAAAAAACTATGGAGTTCAAATTAGTTCAAAAAATGAAATACCTTTGTAACAGACGAGTTTTCGTATGAAACCATGATACTTCGAAAGAGATTGTCCGTTTTGTACACGAAGTGCATCCAGTTTTTGTCATAACCCTCTCTAATTTCTTGCACATTCTATGTGGGTGAAATGATGATACCATGCCAACTTTCAACCTTTTCAGAGTTCATTTGAAATGCTTTTCAATTTCAGGGTCACATAGCTCGAAATAATCAGTAAATGCATGAAAAATAACAAATGAAGTCATAAAGGTTTGAAAATTGATGATGTGGCTTTGAATCGTGCATTTTGAACACAGAAAAACTATGGAGTTCAAATAAGTTCAAAAAAATGAAATCCCTTTGTAACAGACGAGTTTCCGTATGAAATCCTGATACTTCGAAAGAGATTGTCCATTTTGTACAAGAAGTGCATCCAGTTTTTGCCGTAACCCTCCCTACTTTCTTGCAAATGCTATGTGGGTGAAATGATAACACCATGCCAACTTTCAACCTTTTCAAAGTTCATTTGAAATGCTTTTCAATTTCAGGGTCTTATAGCTCAAAATAATCAGTAAATGCATGAAAAATAACAAATGAAGTCAGAAAGGGTTGAAAATTGATGATGTGGTTTTGAATGGTGCATTTTGAACACAGAAAAACTATGGAGCTCAAATAAGTTCAAAAAAATGAAATACCTTTGTAACGGACGAGTTTCCGTATGAAACCCTGATACTTCGAAAGAGATTGTCCGTTTTGTACACGAAGTGCATCCAGATTTTGCCGTAACCCTCTCTACTTTCTTGCACATGCTATGTGGGTGAAATGATGATGCCATGCCAACTTTCAACCTTTTGAGAGTTCATTTGAAATGCTTTTCAATTTCAGGGTCTTATCGCTCAAAATAATAAGTAAATGCATGAAAATTCACAAATGAAGTCAGAAAGGGTTGAAAATTGATGATGTGGCTTTGAATGGTGCATTTTGAACACAGAAAAACTAAGGAGTTCAAATAAGTCAAAAAAATGAAATCCCATTGTAATAGACGAGTTTCCGTATGAAACCCTGATTCTTCGAAAGAGATTATCCGTTTTGTACACAAAGTGCATCCAGTATTTGCCGTAACCCTCTCTACTTTCTTGCACAAGCTATGTGGGTGCAATGATGATACCATGCCAAATTTCAACATTTTCAGAGTTCATTTGAAATACTTTTCAATTTCAGGGTCTTATCGCTCGAAAGAATCACTAAATGCGTGAAAAATAACAAATAAAGTCAGAATGGTTTGAAAATTGATGATGTGGTTTTGAATCAAGCATTTTGAACACAGAAAAACTATGGAGTTCAAATTAGTTCAAAAAATGAAATACCTTTGTAACAGACGAGTTTTCGTATGAAACCATGATACTTCGAAAGAGATTGTCCGTTTTGTACACGAAGTGCATCCAGTTTTTGTCATAACCCTCTCTACTTTCTTGCACATTCTATGTGGGTGAAATGATGATACCATGCCAACTTTCAACCTTTTCAGAGTTCATTTGAAATGCTTTTCAATTTCAGGGTCACATAGCTCGAAATAATCAGTAAATGCATGAAAAATAACAAATGAAGTCAGAAAGGTTTGAAAATTGATGATGTGGCTTTGAATCGTGCATTTTGAACACAGAAAAACTATGGAGTTCAAATAAGTTCAAAAAAATGAAATCCCTTTGTAACAGACGAGTTTCCGTATGAAATCCTGATACTTTGAAAGAGATTGTCCATTTTGTACACGAAGTGCATCCAGTTTTTGCCGTAACCCTCCCTACTTTCTTGCAAATGCTATGTGGGTGAAATGATAACACCATGCCAACTTTCAACCTTTTCAAAGTTCATTTGAAATGCTTTTCAATTTCAGGGTCTTATAGCTCAAAATAATCAGTAAATGCATGAAAAATAACAAATGAAGTCAGAAAGGGTTGAAAATTGATGATGTGGTTTTGAATGGTGCATTTTGGACACAGAAAAACTATGGAGCTCAAATAAGTTCAAAAAAATGAAATACCTTTGTAACAGATGAGTTTCCGTATGAAACCCTGATACTTCGAAAGAGATTGTCCGTTTTGTACACGAAGTGCATCCAGATTTTGCCGTGACCCTCTCTACTTTCTTGCACATGCTATGTGGGTGAAATGATGATGCCATGCCAACTTTCAACCTTTTGAGAGTTCATTTGAAATGCTTTTCAATTTCAGGGTCTTATAGCTCAAAATAATAAGTAAATGCATGAAAATTCACAAATGAAGTCAGAAAGGGTTGAAAATTGATGATGTGGCTTTGAATGGTGCATTTTGAACACAGAAAAACTATGGAGTTCAAATAAGTCAAAAAAATGAAATCCCATTGTAACAGAGGAGTTTCCGTATGAAACCGTGATACTTCGAAAGAGATTGTCCGTTTTGTACACGGAGTGCATCCAGATTTTGGCGTGACCCTCTCTACTTGCTTGCACATGCTATGTGGATGAAATGATGATACCATGCCAACTTTCAACCTTTTCAGAGTTTATTTGAAATGCTTTTCAATTTCAGGGTCTTATAGCTCATAATAATAATTAAATGCATGAAAATTCACAAATGAAGTCAGAAAGGGTTGAAAATTGATGATGTGGCTTTGAATGGTGCATTTTGAACACAGAAAAAATATGGAGTTCAAATAAGTCAAAAAAATGAAATCCCATTGTAACAGAGGAGTTTCCGTATGAAACCCTGATACTTCGAAAGAGATTGTCCGTTGTGTACACGGACTGCATCCAGATTTTGCCGTAACCCTCTCTACTTTCTTGCACAAGCTATGTGGGTGCAATGATGATACCATGCCAAATTTCAACATTTTCAGAGTTTATTTGAAATGCTTTTCAATTTCAGGGTCTTATCGCTCGAAATAATCCGTAAATGCATGAAAAATAACAAATGAAGTCAGAAAGGGTTGAAAATTGATGATGTGGTTTTGAATGGTGCATTTTGAACACAGACAAACTATGGAGCTCAAATAAGTTCAAAAAAATTAAATACCTTTGTAACGGACGAGTTTTCGTATGAAACCCTGATACTTCAAAAGAGATTGTCTGTTTTGTACACAAAGTGCATCCAGCATTTGCCGTAACTCTCTCTACTTTCTTGCACAAGCTATGTGGGTGCAATGATGATACCATGCCAAATTTCAACATTTTCAGAGTTCATTTGAAATGCTTTTCAATTTCAGGGTCTTATCGCTCGAAATAATCACTAAATGCGTGAAAAATAACAAATAAAGTCGAAAAGCGTTGAAAATTGATGATGTGACTTTGAATGGTGCATTTTCAACACAGAAAAACTAAGGAGTTCAAATAAGTTCAAAAAAATGAAATACCTTTGTAACGGACGAGTTTCTGTATGAAACCCTGATACTTCAAAAGAGATTGTCTGTTTTGTACACAAAGTGCATCCAGTTTTTGCCGTAACCCTCTCTACTATCTTGCACATCCTATGTGGGTGCATTGATGATACCATGCCGACTTTCAACATTTTCAAAGTTCATTTGAAATGCTTTTCAATTTCAGGGTCTTATAGATCGAAAGAATCACTAAATGCATGAAAAATAACAAATGAAGTCAGAAAGGTTTGAAAATTGATGATGTGGCCTTGAATCGTGCATTTCGAACAAAAAATACTATGGAGTTCAAATAAGTAAACAAATGAAATCCCTTTGTAACAGACGAGTTTCCGTATGAAACCATGATACTTCGAAAGAGATTGTCCGTTTTGTACACGAAGTGCATCCATATTTTGTCGTAACCCTCTCTACTTTCTTGCACATGCTATGTGGATGAAATGATGATACCATGCCAACTTTCAACCTTTTTAGAGTTCATTTGAAATACTTTTCAATTTCAGGGTCTTATAGCTCAAAATAATCAGTAAATGCATGAAAAATAACAAATGAAGTCAGAAAGGGTTGAAAATTGATGATGTGGCTTTGAATCGTTCATTTTGAACACAGAAAAACTATGGAGTTCAAATAAGTTCAAAAAATGAAATCCCTTTGTAACAGACGAGTTTCCATATGAAACCATGATTCTTCGAAAGAGATTGTCCGTTTTGTACACGAAGTGCATCCAGTTTTTGCCGTAACCCTCCCTACTTTCTTGCACATGCTATGTGGGTGAGATGATAATACCATGCCAACTTTCAACCTTTTCAAAGTTCATTTGAAATACGTTTCAATTTCAGGGTCTTATAGCTCAAAATAATCAGTAAATGCATGAAAAATAACAAATGAAGTCAGAAAGGGTTGAAAATTGATGATGTGGTTTTGAATGGTGCATTTTGAACACAGAGAAACTATGAAGCTCAAATAAGTTCATAAAAATGAAATACCTTTGTAACGTCTGAGTTTCCGTATGAAACCCTGATACTTCGAAAGAGATTGTCCGTTTTGTACACGAAGTGCATCCAGATTTTGCCGTAACCCTCTCTACTTTCTTGCACATGCTATGTGGGTGAAATGATGATGCCATGCCAACTTTCAACCTTTTCAGAGTTGATTTGAAATGCTTTTCAATTTCAGGGTCTTATAGCTCAAAATAATAAGTAAATGCATGAAAATTCACAAATGAAGTCAGAAAGGGTTGAAAATTGATGACGTGGTTTTGAATGGTGCATTTTGAACACAAAAAATCTATGGAGCTCAAATAAGTTCAAAAAAGTGAAATACCTTTGTAACGGACGAGTTTCCGTATGAAACCCTCATACTTCGGAAGAGATTGTCCGTTTTGTACACGAAGTGCATCCAGATTTTGCCGTAACCCTCTCTACTTTCTTGCACATGCTATGTGGGTGAAATGATGATGCCATGCCAACTTTCAACCTTTTCAGAGTTCATTTGAAATGCTTTTCAATTACAGGGTCTTATAGCTCAAAATAATCAGTAAATGCATGAAAATTCACAAATGAAGTCAGAAAGGGTTGAAAATTAATGATGTGGCTTTGAATCATGCATTTTGAACACAGAAAAACTATGGAGTTCGAATAAGTCAAAAAAATGAAATCCCTTTGTAACAGACGAGTTTCCGATTGAAACCCTGATACTTCGAAAGAGATTGTCCGTTTTGTACACGGAGTGCATCCAGATTTTGTCGTAACCCTCTCAACTTTCTTGCACATCCTATGTGGATGAAATGATGATACCATGCCAACTTTCAACCTTTTCAGATTTCATTTGAAATGCTTTTCAATTTCAGGGTCTTATAGCTGAAAATAATTAGTAAATGCATGAAAAATAACAAATGAAGTCAAAAAGGGTTGAAAATTGATGATGTGGCTTTGAATGGTGCATTTTCAACATAGAAAAACTAAGGAGTTCAAATAAGTAAAAAAAAATGAAATCCCGTTGTAATAGACGATTTTCCGTATGAAACCCTGATTCTTCGAAAGAGATTATCCGTTTTGCACACAAAGTGCATCCAGTATTTACCGTAACCCCCTCTACTTTCTTGCACAAGCTATGTGGGTGCAATAATGATACCATGCCAAATTTCAACATTTTCAGAGTTCATTTGCAATGCTTTTGAATTTCAGGATCTTATCGCTCGAAATAATCAGTAAATGCATGAAAAATAGCAAATAAAGTCAGAATGGTTTGAAAATTGATGATGTGGCTTTGAATCGTGCATTTTGAACACATAAAAACTATGGAGTTCAAATAAGTTCAAAAAAATGAAATACCTTTGTAACAGACGAGTTTCCGTATGAAACCCTGATACTTCGAAAGAGATTGTCCGTTTTGTACACGAAGTGCATCCAGATTTTGCCGTAAACCTCTCTACTTTCTTGCACATGCTATGTGGGTGAAATGATGATGCCATGCCAACTTTCAACCTTTTCAGAGTTGATTTGAAATGCTTTTCAATTTCAGGGTCTTATAGCTCAAAATAATAAGTAAATGCATGAAAATTCACAAATGAAGTCAGAAAGGGTTGAAAATTGATGACGTGGTTTTGAATGGTGCATTTTGAACACAAAAAATCTATGGAGCTCAAATAAGTTCAAAAAAGTGAAATACCTTTGTAACGGACGAGTTTCCGTATGAAACCCTCATACTTCGGAAGAGATTGTCCGTTTTGTACACGAAGTGCATCCAGATTTTGCCGTAACCCTCTCTACTTTCTTGCACATGCTATGTGGGTGAAATGATGATGCCATGCCAACTTTCAACCTTTTCAGAGTTCATTTGAAATGCTTTTCAATTACAGGGTCTTATAGCTCAAAATAATCAGTAAATGCATGAAAATTCACAAATGAAGTCAGAAAGGGTTGAAAATTAATGATGTGGCTTTGAATCATGCATTTTGAACATAGAAAAACTATGGAGTTCGAATAAGTCAAAAAAATGAAATCCCTTTGTAACAGACGAGTTTCCGATTGAAACCCTGATACTTCGAAAGAGATTGTCCGTTTTGTACACGGAGTGCATCCAGATTTTGTCGTAACCCTCTCAACTTTCTTGCACATCCTATGTGGATGAAATGATGATACCATGCCAACTTTCAACCTTTTCAGATTTCATTTGAAATGCTTTTCAATTTCAGGGTCTTATAGCTGAAAATAATTAGTAAATGCATGAAAAATAACAAATGAAGTCAAAAAGGGTTGAAAATTGATGATGTGGCTTTGAATGGTGCATTTTCAACATAGAAAAACTAAGGAGTTCAAATAAGTAAAAAAAAATGAAATCCCGTTGTAATAGACGATTTTCCGTATGAAACCCTGATTCTTCGAAAGAGATTATCCGTTTTGCACACAAAGTGCATCCAGTATTTACCGTAACCCTCTCTACTTTCTTGCACAAGCTATGTGGGTGCAATAATGATACCATGCCAAATTTCAACATTTTCAGAGTTCATTTGCAATGCCTTTGAATTTCAGGATCTTATCGCTCGAAATAATCAGTAAATGCATGAAAAATAGCAAATAAAGTCAGAATGGTTTGAAAATTGATGATGTGGCTTTGAATCGTGCATTTTGAACACAGAAAAACTATGGAGTTCAAATAAGTTCAAAAAAATGAAATACCTTTGTAACAGACGAGTTTCCGTATGAAACCCTGATACTTCGAAAGAGATTGTCCGTCTTGTACACGAAGTGCATCCAGTTTTTGCCGTAACCCTCTCTACTTTCTCGCACATTCTATGTGGGTGAAATGATGATACGATGCCAACTTTCAACCTTTTCAGAGTTCATTTCAAATGCTTTTCAATTTCAGGGTCTTATAGCTCGAAATAATCAGTAAATGCATGAAAAATAACAAATGAAGTCAGAAAGGGTTGAAAATTGATGATGTGGCTTTGAGTGGTGCATTTTCAACACTGAAAAACTAAGGAGTTCAAATAAGTAAAAAAATGAAATCCCGTTGTAATAGACGAGTTTCCGTATGAAACCCTGATTCTTTGAAAGAAATTATCCGTTTTGTACACAAAGTGCATCCAGTATTTGCCGTAACCCTCTCTACTTTCTTGCACAAGCTATGTGGGTGCAATGATGATACCATGCCAAATTTCAACATTTTCAGAGTTCATTTGAAATGCTCTTCAATTTCAGGGTCTTATCGCTCGAAAGAATCACTAAATGCGTGAAAAATTACAAATAAAGTCAGAATGGTTTGAAAATTGATGATGTGGCTTTGAATCGTGCATTTTGAACACAGAAAAACTATGGAGTTCAAATAAGTTCAAAAAAATGAATTACCTTTGTAACAGATGAGTTTTCGTATGAAACCATGATACTTCGAAAGAGATTGTCCGTTTTGTACACGAAGTGCATCCAGTTTTTGCCGTAACCCTCTCTACTTTCTTGCACATTCTATGTGGGTGAAATGATGATACCATGCCAACTTTCAACCTTTTCAGAGTTCATTTGAAATGCTTTTCAATTTCAGGGTCTTATAGCTCGAAATAATCAGTAAATGCATGAAAAATAACAAATGAAGTCAGAAAGGTTTGAAAATTGATGATGTGCCTTCGAATCATGCATTTTGAACATAGAAAAACTATGGAGTTCAAATAAGTTCAAAAAAATGAAATCCCTTTGTAACAGACGAGTTTCCGTATGAAACCCTGATACTTCGAAAGAGATTGTCCGTTTTGTACATGAAGTGCATCCAGTTTTTGCCGTAACCCTCCCTACTTTATTGCACATGCTATGTGGGTGAAATGATAATACCATGCCAACTTTCAACCTTTTCAAAGTTCATTTGAAATGCTTTTCAATTTCAGGGTGTTATAGCTCAAAATAATCAGTAAATGCAGGAAAAATAACAAATGAAGTCAGAAAGGGTTGAAAATTGATGATGTGGTTTTGAATGGTGCATTTTGAACACAGACAAACTATGGAGCTCAAATAAGTTAAAAAAAATTAAATACCTTTGTAACGTATGAGTTTCCGTATGAAACCCTGATACTTCGAAAGAGATTGTCCGTTTTGTACACAAAGTGCATCCAGTTTTTGCCGTAACCCACTCTACTGTCTTGCACATACTATGTGGGTGCATTGATGATACCATGCCACCTTTCAACATTTTCAGAGTTCATTTGAAATGCTTTTCAATTTCAGGGTCTTATAGCTCGAAAGAATCACTAAATGCATGAAAAATAACAAATGAAGTCAGAAAGGTTTGAAAATTGATGATGTGGCTTTGAATTGTGCATTTCGAACAAAAAAACTATGGAGTTCAAATAAGTAAAAAAAATGAAATCCCTTTGTAACAGACGAGTTTCCGTGTGAAACCTTGATACTTCGAAAGAGATTGTCCGTTTTGTACACGAAGTGCATCCATATTTTGTCGTAACCCTCTCTACTTTCTTGCACATGCTATGTGGATGAAATGATGATACCATGCCAACTTTCAACCTTTTTAGAGTTCATTTGAAATGCTTTTCAATTTCAGGGTCTTATAGCTCAAAATAATCAGTTAATGCATGAAAAATAACAAATGAAGTCAGAAAGGGTTGAAAATTGATGATGTGGCTTTGAATTGTGCATTTTGAACACAGAAAAACTATGGAGTTCAAATAAGTTCAAAAAATGAAATCCCTTTGTAACAGACGAGTTTCCGTATGAAACCATGATTCTTCGAAAGAGATTGTCCTTTTTTATACAAAGTGCGTCAGTTTTTGCCATAACCCTCTCTACTTTCTTTCACATGCTATGTGAGTGCAATGATGATACCACGCCAACTTTCAACATTTTCAAAGTTCATTTGAAATGCTTTTCAATTACAGTGTCCTATAGCTTGAAATAATCAGTAAATGCATGAAAAATAAAAAATGAAGTTAGAAAGGTTTGAAAATTGATGATGTGGCTTTGAATCGTGCATTTTGAACACAGAAAAACTATGGAGTTCAAATAAGTTCAAAAAAATGAAATACCTTTGTAACAGACGAGTTTCCGTTTGAAACCCTGATACTTCGAAAGAGATTATCCGTTTTGTACATGAAGTGCATCCAGTTTTTGCCGTAACCCTCCCTACTTTCTTGCACATGCTATGTGGGTGAAATGATGATACCATGCCAACTTTCAACCTTTTCAAAGTTCATTTGAAATGCTTTTCAATTACAGTGTCCTATAGCTTGAAATAATCAGTAAATACATGAAAAATAAAAAATGAAGTTAGAAAGGTTTGAAAATTGATGATGTGGCTTTGAATCGTGCATTTTGAACACAGAAAAACTATGGAGTTCAAATAAGTTCAAAAAAATGAAATACCTTTGTAACAGACGAGTTTCCGTATGAAACTCTGATACTTCGAAAGAGATTGTCCGTTTTGTACATGAAGTGCATCCAGTTTTTGCCGTAACCCTCCCTACTTTCTTGCACATGCTATGTGGGTGAAATGATGATACCATGCCAACTTTCAACCTTTTCAAAGTTCATTTGAAATGCTTTTCTATTTCAGGGTCTTATAGCTCAAAATAATCAGTTAATGCATGAAAAATAACAAATGAAGTCAGAAAGGGTTGAAAATTGATGATGTGGCTTTGAATTGTGCATTTTGAACACAGAAAAACTATGGAGTTCAAATAAGTTCAAAAAATGAAATCCCTTTGTAACAGACGAGTTTCCGTATGAAACCATGATTCTTCGAAAGAGATTGTCCATTTTTTATACAAAGTGCGTCAGTTTTTGCCATAACCCTCTCTACTTTCTTTCACATGCTATGTGAGTGCAATGATGATACCATGCCAACTTTCAACATTTTCAAAGTTCATTTGAAATGCTTTTCAATTACAGTGTCCTATAGCTTGAAATAATCAGTAAATGCATGAAAAATAAAAAATGAAGTTAGAAAGGTTTGAAAATTGATGATGTGGCTTTGAATCGTGCATTTTGAACACAGAAAAACTATGGAGTTCAAATAAGTTCAAAAAAATGAAATACCTTTGTAACAGACGAGTTTCCGTTTGAAACCCTGATACTTCGAAAGAGATTATCCATTTTGTACACGGAGTGCATCCAGATTTTGTCGTAACCCTCTCAACTTTCTTGCACATCCTATGTGGGTGAAATGATGATACCATGGCAACTTTCAACCTTTTCAGATTTCATTTGAAATGCTTTTCAATTTCAGGGTCTTATAGCTCAAAATAATTAGTAAATGCAAGAAAAATAACAAATGAAGTCAGAAAGAGTTGAAAATTGATGATGTGGCTTTGAATGGTGCATTTTCAACACAGAAAAACTAAGGAGTTCAAATAAGTAAAAAAATGAAATCCCGTTGTAATAGACGAGTTTCCGTATGAAACCCTGATTCTTCAAAAGAGATTATCCGTTTTGCACACAAAGTGCATCCAGTATTTGCCGTAACCCTCTCTACTTTCTTGCACAAGCTATGTGGGTGCAATGATGATACCATGCCAAATTTCAACATTTTCAGAGTTCATTTGAAATGCTTTTCAATTTCAGGGTCTTATCGCTCGAAATAATCAGTAAATTCATGAAAAATAACAAATAAAGTCAGAATGGTTTGAAAATTGATGATGTGGCTTTGAATCGTGCATTTTGAACACAGAAAAACTATGGAGTTCAAATAAGTTCAATAAAATGAAATACCTTTGTAACAGACGAGTTTCCGTATGAAACCCTGATACTTCGAAAGAGATTGTCCGTTTTGTACACGAAGTGCATCCAGTTTTTGCCGTAACCCTCTCTACTTTCTCGCACATTCTATGTGGGTGAAATGATGATACCATGCCAACTTTCAACCTTTTCAGAGTTCATTTGAAATGCTTTTCAATTTCAGGGTCTTATAGCTCAAAATAATCAGTTAATGTATGAAAAATAACAAATGAAGTCACAAAGGTTTGAAAATTGATGATGTGGCTTTGAATCATGCATTTTGAACACAGAAAAACTATGGAGTTCAAATAAGTTCAAAAAATGAAATCCCGTTGTAACAAACGAGTTTCCGTATGAAACTCTGATACTTCGAAAGAGATTGTCCGTTTTGTACATGAAGTGCATCCAGTTTTTGCCGTAACCCTCCCTACTTTCTTGCACATGCTATGTGGGTGAAATGATGATACCATGCCAACTTTCAACCTTTTCAAAGTTCATTTGAAATGCTTTTCTATTTCAGGGTCTTATAGCTCAAAATAATCAGTAAATGTGTGAAAAATAACAAATGAAGTCAGAAAGGGTTGAAAATTGATGATGTGGTTTTGAATGGTGCATTTTGAACACAGAAAAACTATGGAGGTCAAATAAGTTAAAAAATGAAATCCCGTTGTAACAAACGAGTTTCCGTATGAAACCCTGATACTTCGAAAGAGATTGTCCGTTTTGTACACAAACTGCATCCAGTTTTTACCGTAACCCTCTCTACTTTCTTGCACATACTATGTTGGTGCATTGATGATACCATGCCAACTTTCAACATTTTCAGAGTTCATTTGAAATGCTTTTCAATTTCAGGGTCTTATAGCTCGAAAGAATCACTAAATGCATCAAAAATAACAAATGAAGTCAGAAAGGTTTGAAAATTGATGATGTGGCTTTGAATCGTGCATTTCGAACAAACAAAAACTATGGACTTCAAATAAATAAAAAAATGAAATCCCTTTGTAACAGACGAGTTTCCGTATGAAACCATGATACTTCGAAAGAGATTGTCTGTTTTGTACACGAAGTGCATCCATATTTTGTCGTAACCCTCTCTACTTTCTTGCACATGCTATGTGGATGAAATGATGATACCATGCCAACTTTCAACCTTTTTAGAGTTCGTTTGAAACACTTTTAGATTTCAGGGTCTTATAGCTCAAAATAATCAGCAAATGCATGAAAAATAACAAATGAAGTCAGAAAGGGTTGAAAATTGATGATGTGGCTTTGAGTGGTGCATTTTGAACACAGAAAAACTAAGGAGTTCAAATAAGTTCAAAAAATAAAATCCCTTTGTAACAGACGAGTTTCCGTATGAAACCATGAATCTTCGAAAGAGATTCTCCGTTTTGTACACAAAGTGCATCCAGTTTTTGCCGTAACCCTCTCTACTTTCTTGCACATGGTATGTGGGTGCAATGATGATATATTGCCAACATTCAAAATTTTCAGAGTTCATTTGAAATGCTTTTCAATTTCAGGGTCTTATAGCTCAAAATAATCAGTAAATGCATGAAAAATAACAAATGATGTTAGAAAGGTTTGAAAATTCATGATGTGGCTTTGAATCATGCATTTTGAACACAGAAAAACTACGGATTTCAAATAAGTTCAAAAAAAATGAAATACCTTTGTAACAGACGAGTTTCCGTATGAAACTCTGATACTTCGAAAGAGATTGTCCGTTTTGTACACGAAGTGTATCCAGTTTTTGCCGTAACCCTCCCAACTTTCTTGCACATGCTATGTGGGTGAAATGATGATACCATGCCGACTTTCAACCTTTTCAAAGTTCATTTGAAATGCTTTTCAATTTCAGGGTCTTATAGCTCAAAATAAGCAGTAAATGCATGAAAAATAGCAAATGAAGTCAGAAAGGGTTGAAAATTGATGATGTGGTTTTGAATGGTGCATTTTGAACAGAGAAAAATTATGGAGCTCAAATAAGTTCAAAAAATGAAATACCTTTGTAACGGACGAGTTTCCGTATGAAACCCAGATACTTTGAAAGAGATTGTCTGTTTTGTACACGAAGTGCATCCAGATTTTGCCGTAACCCTCTCTGCTTTCTTGCACATGCTATGTGAGTGAAATGATGATACCATGCCAACTTTCAACATTTTCAAAGTTCATTTGAAATGGTTTTCAATTACAGGGTCCTATAGCTTGAAATAATCAGTAAATGCATGAAAAATAAAAATGAAGTTAGAAAGGTTTGAAAATTGATGATGTGGCTTTGAATCATGCATTTTGAACACAGAAAAACTATGGAGTTCAAATAAGTTCAAAAAAAATGAAATACCTTTGTAACAGACGAGTTTCCGTTTGAAACCCTGATACTTCGAAAGAGATTGTCCGTTTTGTACACGAAGTGCATCCAGATTTTGCCGTAACCCTCTCTACTTTCTCGCACATTCTATGTGGGTGAAATGATGATACCAAGCCAACTTTCAACCTTTTCAGATTTCATTTGAAATGCTTTTCAATTTCAGGGTCTTATAGCTCAAAATAATTAGTAAATGCATGGAAAATAACAAATGAAGTCAGAAAGGGTTGAAAATTGATGATGTGGTTTTGAATGGTGCATTTTGAACACAGAAAAACTACGGAGCACAAATAAGTTCAAAAAAAAAATTAAATACCTTTGTAACGGACGAGATTCCGTATGAAACCCTGATACTTCGAAAGAGATTGTCCGCTTTGTACACAAAGTGCATCCAGTTTTTGCCGTAACCCTCTCTACTTTCTTGCACATACTATGTTGGTGCATTGATGATACCATGCCAACTTTCACCATTTTCAGAGTTCATTTGAAATGCTTTTCAATTTCAGGGTCTTATAGCTTGAAAGAATCACTAAATGCATGAAAAACAACAAATGAAGTTAGAAAGGGTTGAAAATTGATGATGTGGCTTTGAGTGGTGCATTTTGAACACAGAAAAACTAAGGAGTTCAAATAAGTTCAAAAAATGAAATCCCTTTGTAACAGACGAGTTTCCGTATGAAACCATGAATCTTCGAAAGAGATTGTCCGTTTTGTACACAAAGTGCATCCAGTTTTTGCCGTAACCCTCTCTACTTTCTTGGACATGCTATGTGGGTGCAATGATGATATATTGCCAACATTCAACATTTTCAGAGTTCATTTGAAATGCTTTTCAATTTCAGGGTCTTATAACTCGAAACAATCAGTAAATGCATGAAAAATAACAAATGAAGTTAGAAAGGTTTGAAAATTCATGATGTGGATTTGAATCGTGCATTTTGAACACCGAAAAACTATGGATTTCAAATAAGTTCAAAAAAATGAAATACCTTTGTAACAGACGAGTTTCCGTATGAAACTCTGATACTTCGAAAGAGATTGTCCGTTTTGTACACGAAGTGTATCCAGTTTTTGCCGTAACCCTCCCTACTTTCTTGCACATGCTATGTGGGTGAAATGATGATACCATGCCGAATTTCAACCTTTTCAAAGTTCATTTGAAATGCTTTTCAATTTCAGGGTCTTATAGCTCAAAATAAGCAGTAAATGCATGAAAAATAGCAAATGAAGTCAGAAAGGGTTGAAAATTGATGATGTGGTTTTGAATGGTGCATTTTGAACAGAGAAAAATTATGGAGCTCAAATAAGTTCAAAAAAATGTAATACCTTTATAACGGACGAGTTTCCGTATGAAACCCTGATACTTCGAAAGAGATTGTCCGTTTTGTACACGAAGTGCATCCAGATTTTGCCGTAACCCTCTCTACTTTCTTGCACATGCTATGTGGGTGAAATGATGATGCCATGCCAACTTTCAACCTTTTCAGAGTTCATTTGAAATGCTTTTCAATTTCAGGGTCCTATAGCTTGAAATAATCAGTAAATGCATGAAAAATAAAAAATGAAGTTAGAAAGGTTTGAAAATTGATGATGTGGCTTTGAATCGTGCATTTTGAACACAGAAAAACTATGGAGTTCAAATAAGTTCAAAAAAATGAAATACCTTTGTAACAGACGAGTTTCCGTTTGAAACCCTGATACTTCGAAAGAGATTGTCCATTTTGTACACGGAGTGCATCCAGATTTTGTCGTAACCCTCTCAACTTTCTTGCACATCCTATGTGGATGAAATGATGATACCAAGCCAACTTTCAACCTTTTCAGATTTCATTTGAAATGCTTTTCAATTTCAGGGTCTTATAGCTCAAAATAATTAGTAAATGCATGGAAAATAACAAATGAAGTCAGAAAGGGTTGAAAATTGATGATGTGATTTTGAATGGTGCATTTTGAACACAGAAAAACTATGGAGCTCAAATAAGTTCAAAAAAAAATTAAATACCTTTGTAATGGACGAGTTTCCGTATGAAACCCTGATACTTCGAAAGAGATTGTCCGTTTTGTACACAAACTGCATCCAGTTTTTGTCGTAACCCTCTCTACTTTCTTGCACATACTATGTTGGTGCATTGATGATACCATGCCAACTTTCAACATTTTCAGAGTTCATTTGAAATTCTTTTCAATTTCAGGGTCTTATAGCTCGAAAAAATCACTAAATGCATGAAAAATAACAAATAAAGTCAGAAAAGGTTGAAAATTGATGATGTTGCTTTGAGTGGTGCATTTTGAACACAGAAAAACTAAGGAGTTCAAATAAGTTCAAAAAATGAAATCCCTTTGTAACAGACGAGTTTCCGTATGAAACCATGAATCTTCGAAAGAGATTCTTCGTTTTGTACACAAAGTGCATCCAGTTTTTGTCGTAACCCTCTCTACTTTCTTCCACATGCTATGTGGGTGCAATGATGATATATTGCCAACATTCAACATTTTCAGAGTTAATTTGAAATGCTTTTCAATTTCAGGGTCTTATAGCTCGAAATAATCAGTAAATGCATGAAAAATAACAAATGAAGTTAGAAAGGTTTGAAAATTCATGATGTGGCTTTGAATCATGCATTTTGAACACAGAAAAACTATGGATTTAAAATAATTTCAAAAAAAATGAAATACCTTTGTAACAGACGAGTTTCCGTATGAAACTCTGATACTTCGAAAGAGATTGTCCGTTTTGTACACGAAGTTTATCCAGTTTTTGCCGTAGCCCTCCCTACTTTCTTGCACATGCTATGTGGGTGAAATGATGATACCATGCCGACTTTCAACCTTTTCAAAGTTCATTTGAAATGCTTTTCAATTTCAGGGTCTTATAGCTCAAAATAAGCAGTAAATGCATGAAAAATAGCAAATGAAGTCAGAAAGGGTTGAAAATTGATGATGTGGTTTTGAATGGTGCATTTTGAACACAGAAAAATTATGGATCTCAAATAAGTTCAAAAAAATGAAATACCTTTGTAACGGACGATTTTCCGTATGAAACCCTGATACTTCGAAAGAGATTGTCCGTTTTGTACACGAAGTGCATCCAGATTTTGCCGTAACCCTCTCTACTTTCTTTCACATGCTATGTGGGTGAAATGATGATGCCATGCCAACTTTCAACCTTTTCAGAGTTCATTTGAAATGCTTTTCAATTTCAGGGTCCTATAGCTCAAAATAATTAGTAAATGCATGAAAATAATAAATGAAGTCAGAAAGGGTTGAAAATTGATGATGTGGCTTTGAATGGTGCATTTTGAACACAGAAAAACTCAGGAGTTCAAATAAGTTCAAAAAAATGAAATCCCGTTGTAATAGACGAGTTTCCGTATGAAACCCTAATTCTTCGAAAGAGATTATCCGTTTTGTACACAAAGTGCATCCAGTATTTGTCGTAACCCTCTCTACTTTCTTGCACAAGCTATGTGGGTGCAATGATGATACCATGCCAAATTTCAACATTTTCAGAGTTCATTTGAAATGCTTTTCAATTTCACGGCCTTATCGCTTGAAATAATCAGTAAATGCATGAAAAATAACAAATAAAGTTAGAATGGTTTGAAAATTGATGATGTGGCTTTAAATGGTGCATTTTGAACACAGAAATACTATGGAGTTCAAATAAGTTCAAAAAAACGAAATACCTTTGTAACAGACGAGTTTCCGTATGAAACCCTGATACTTCGAAAGAGATTGTCCGTTTTGTACATGAAGTGCATCCAGTTTTTGCCGTAACCCTCTCTACTTTCTTGCACATTCTATGTGGGTGAAATGATGATACCATGCCAAATTTCAACATTTTCAGAGTTCATTTGAAATGCTTTTCAATTTCAGGGTCTTATCGCTCGAAATAATCAGTAAATGCATGAAAAATAACAAATAAAGTCAGAATGGTTTGAAAATTGATGATGTGGCTTTGAATCGTGCATTTTGAACACAGAAAAACTATGGAGTTCAAATAAGTTCAAAAAAATGAAATACCTTTGTAACAGACGAGTTTCCGTTTGAAACCCTGATACTTCGAAAGAGATTGTCCATTTTGTACACGGAGTGCATCCAGATTTTGTCGTAACCCTCTCAACTTTCTTGCACATCCTATGTGGATGAAATGATGATACCAAGCCAACTTTCAACCTTTTCAGATTTCATTTGAAATGCTTTTCAATTTCAGGGTCTTATAGCTCAAAATAATTAGTAAATGCATGGAAAATAACAAATGAAGTCAGAAAGGGTTGAAAATTGATGATGTGGTTTTGAATGGTGCATTTTGAACACAGAAAAACTATGGAGCTCAAATAAGTTCAAAAAAAAAAACCTTTGTAACGGACGAGTTTCCGTATGAAACCCTGATACTTCGAAAGAGATTGTCCGTTTTGTACACAAACTGCATCCAGTTTTTGCCGTAACCCTCTCTACTTTCTTGCACATACTATGTTGGTGCATTGATGATACCATGCCAACTTTCAACATTTTCAGAGTTCATTTGAAATGCTTTTCAATTTCAGGGTCTTATAGCTCGAAAAAATCACTAAATGCATGAAAAATAACAAATAAAGTCAGAAAAGGTTGAAAATTGATGATGTTGCTTTGAGTGGTGCATTTTGAACACAGAAAAACTAAGGAGTTCAAATAAGTTCAAAAAATGAAATCCCTTTGTAACAGACGAGTTTCCGTATGAAACCATGAATCTTCGAAAGAGATTCTTCGTTTTGTACACAAAGTGCATCCAGTTTTTGCCGTAACCCTCTCTACTTTCTTGCACATGCTATGTGGGTGCAATGATGATATATTGCCAACATTCAACATTTTCAGAGTTCATTTGAAATGCTTTTCAATTTCAGGGTCTTATAGCTCGAAATAATCAGTAAATGCATGAAAAATAACAAATGAAGTTAGAAAGGTTTGAAAATTCATGATGTGGCTTTGAATCATGCATTTTGAACACAGAAAAACTATGGATTTAAAATAATTTCAAAAAAATGAAATACCTTTGTAACAGACGAGTTTCCGTATGAAACTCTGATACTTCGAAAGAGATTGTCCGTTTTGTACACGAAGTGTATCCAGTTTTTGCCGTAACCCTCCCTACTTTCTTGCACATGCTATGTGGGTGAAATGATGATACCATGCCGACTTTCAACCTTTTCAAAGTTCATTTGAAATGCTTTTCAATTTCAGGGTCTTATAGCTCAAAATAAGCAGTAAATGCATGAAAAATAGCAAATGAAGTCAGAAAGGGTTGAAAATTGATGATGTGGTTTTGAATGGTGCATTATGAACACAGAAAAATTATGGAGCTCAAATAAGTTCAAAAAAATGAAATACCTTTGTAACGGACGATTTTTCGGATGAAACCCTGATACTTCGAAAGAGATTGTCCGTTTTGTACACGAAGTGCATCCAGATTTTGCCGTAACCCTCTCTACTTTCTTTCACATGCTATGTGGGTGAAATGATGATGCCATGCCAACTTTCAACCTTTT
The DNA here is from genome assembly GCA_032464435.1 of Aegilops umbellulata. NCBI lineage: Eukaryota > Viridiplantae > Streptophyta > Magnoliopsida > Poales > Poaceae > Aegilops > Aegilops umbellulata. The sequence goes on along the minus strand of CP136059.1, from coordinate 62,302,109 downwards.
CAGAGTTCATTTGAAATGCTTTTCAATTTCAGGGTTCTATAGCTCAAAATAATTAGTAAATGCATGAAAATAATAAATGAAGTCAGAAAGGGTTGAAAATTGATGATGTGGCTTTGAATGGTGCATTTTGAACACAGAAAAACTCAGGAGTTCAAATAAGTTCAAAAAAATGAAATCCCGTTGTAATAGACGAGTTTCCGTATGAAACCCTAATTCTTCGAAAGAGATTATCCGTTTTGTACACAAAGTCCATCCAGTATTTGTCGTAACCCTCTCTACTTTCTTGCACAAGCTATGTGGGTGCAATGATGATACCATGCCAAATTTCAACATTTTCAGAGTTCATTTGAAATGCTTTTCAATTTCACGGCCTTATCGCTTGAAATAATCAGTAAATGCATGAAAAATAACAAATGAAGTTAGAATGGTTTGAAAATTGATGATGTGGCTTTGAATCGTGCATTTTGAACACAGAAATACTATGGAGTTCAAATAAGTTCAAAAAAACGAAATACCTTTGTAACAGACGAGTTTCCGTATGAAACCCTGATACTTCGAAAGAGATTGTCCGTTTTGTACATGAAGTGCATCCAGTTTTTGCCGTAACCCTCTCTACTTTCTTGCACATTCTATGTGGGTGAAATGATGATACCATGCCAAATTTCAACATTTTTAGAGTTCATTTGAAATGCTTTTCAATTTCAGGGTCTTATCGCTCGAAATAATCAGTAAATGCATGAAAAATAACAAATAAAGTCAGAATGGTTTGAAAATTGATGATGTGGTTTTGAATCGTGCATTTTGAACACAGAAAAACTATGGAGTTCAAATAAGTTCAAAAAAATGAAATACCTTTGTAACAGACGAGTTTCTGTATGAAACCCTGATACTTCGAAAGAGATTGTCCGTTTTGTACACGAAGTGCATCCAGTTTTTGCCGTAACCCTCACTACTTTCTCGCACATTCTATGTGGGTGAAATGAACATACCATGCCCACTTTCAACCTTTTCCGAGTTCATTTGAAATGCTTTTCAATTTCAGGGTCTTATAGCTCGAAATAATCAGTAAATGCATGAAAAATAACAAATGAAGTCACAAAGGTTTGAAAATTTATGATGTGGCTTTGAATCGTGCATTTTGAACACAGAAAAACTATGGAGTTCAAATAAGTTCAAAAAATGAAATCCCGTTGTAACAAACGAGTTTCCGTATGGAACTCTTATACTTCGAAAGAGATTGTCCGTTTTGTACGCGAAGTGCATCCAGTTTTTGCCGTAACCCTCCCTACTTTCTTGCACAGGCTATGTGGGTGAAATGATGATACCATGCCAACTTTCAACCTTTTCAGAGTTCATTTGAAATGCTTTTCAATTTCAGGTTCTTATAGATCAAAATAATCACTAAATGCATGAAAAATAACAAATGAGGTCACAAAGGGTTGAAAATTGATGATGTGGCTTTGAATGGTGCATTTGAACACAGAAAAACTATGGAGCTCAATTAAGTTCAAGAAAATGAAATCCCTTTGTAACGGACTAGTTTCCGTATGAAAACCTTGATACTTCGAAAGAGATTGTCCGTTTTGTACACAAAGTGCATCAAGTTTTTGCCGTAACCCTCTCTACTTTCTTGCACATGCTATATGGGTGCATTGATGATACCATGCCAAGTTTCAACATTTTCAGAGTTCATTTGAAATGCTTTTCAATTTCAGGGTCTTATAGCTCGAAAGAATCACTAAATGCATGAAAAATAACAAATGAAGTCAGAAAGGTTTGAAAATTGATGATGTGGCTTTGAATCGTGCATTCTGAACAAACAAAAACTATGGACTTCAAATAAGTAAAAAAATGAAATCCCTTTGTAACAGACGAGTTTCGGTATGAAACCCTGATACTTCGAAAGAGATTGTCCGTTTTGTACACGCAGTGCATCCAGATTTTGTCGTAACCCTCTCTACTTTCTTGCACATGCTATGTGGATGAAACGATGATACCATGCCAAATTTGAACCTTTTCAGAGTTCATTTGAAATGCTTTTCAATTTCAGGGTCTTATAGCTCAAAATAATTAGTAAATGCATGAAAATAATAAATGAAGTCAGAAAGGGTTGAAAATTGATGATATGGCTTTGAATGGTGCATTTTGAACACAGAAAAACTCAGGAGATCCCGTTGTAATAGACGAGTTTCCGTATGAAACCCTGATTCTTCGAAAGAGATTATCCGTTTTGTACACAAAGTGCATCCAGTATTTGTCGTAACCCTTTCTACTTTCTTGCACAAGCTATGTGGGTGCAATGATGATACCATGCCAAATTTCAACATTTTCAGAGTTCATTTGAAATGCTTTTCAATTTCACGGCCTTATCGCTTGAAATAATCAGTAAATGCATGAAAAATAACAAATAAAGTTAGAATGGTTTGAAAATTGATGATGTGGCTTTGAATCGTGCATTTTGAACATAGAAAAACTCAGGAGTTCAAATAAGTTCAAAAAAATTAAATCCCGTTGTAATAGACGAGTTTCCGTATGAAACCCTGATTCTTCGAAAGAGATTATCCGTTTTGTACACAAAGTGCATCCAGTATTTGTCGTAACCCTCAACTTTCTTGCACAAGCTATGTGGGTGCAATGATGATACCATGCCAAATTTCAACATTTTCAGAGTTCATTTGAAATGCTTTTCAATTTCACGGCCTTATCGCTTGAAATAATCAGTAAATGCATGAAAAATAACAAATAAGGTTAGAATGGTTTGAAAATTGATGATGTGGCTTTGAATCGTGCATTTTGAACACATAAATACTATGGAGTTCAAATAAGTTCAAAAAAACGAAATACCTTTGTAACAGACGAGTTTCCGTATGAAACCCTGATACTTCGAAAGAGATTGTCCGTTTTGTACATGAAGTGCATCCAGTTTTTGCCGTAACCCTCTCTACTTTTTTGCACATTCTATGTGGGTGAAATGATGATACCATGCCAAATTTCAACATTTTCAGAGTTCATTTGAAATGCTTTTCAATTTCAGGGTCTTATCGCTCGAAATAATCAGTAAATGAATGAAAAATAACAAATAAAGTCAGAATGGTTTGAAAATTGATGATGTGGCTTTGAATCGTGCATTTTGAACACAGAAAAACTATGGAGTTCAAATAAGTTCAAAAAAATGAAATACCTTTGTAACAGACGAATTTCCGTATGAAACCCTGATACTTCGAAAGAGATTGTCCGTTTTGTACACGAAGTGCATCCAGTTTTTGCCGTAACCCTCTCTACTTTCTCGCACATTCTATGTGGGTGAAATGATGATACCATGCCAACTTTCAACCTTATCAGAGTTCATTTGAAATGCTTTTCTATTTCAGGGTCTTATAGCTCGAAATAATTAGTAAATGCATGAAAAATAACAAATGAAGTCACAAAGGTTTGAAAATTGATGGTGTGGCTTTCAATCGTGCATTTTGAACACAGAAAAACTATGGAGTTCAAATAAGTTCAAAAAAACGAAATACCTTTGTAACAGACGAGTTTCCGTATGAAACCCTGATACTTCGAAAGAGATTGTCCGTTTTGTACATGAAGTGCATCCAGTTTTTGCCGTAACCCTCCCTACTTTCTTGCACATGCTATGTGGGTGAAATGATGATACCATGCCAACTTTCAAACTTTTCAGAGTTCATTTGAAATGCTTTTCAATTTCAGGTTCTTATAGATCAAAATAACCAGTAAATGCATGAAAAATAACGAATGAGGTCACAAAGGGTTGAAAATTGATGATGTGGCTTTGAATGGTGCATTTTGAACACAGAAAAACTATGGAGTTCAAATAAGTTCAAAAAAAATGAAATCCCGTTGTAATAGACGAGTTTCCGTATGAAACCCTGATTCTTCGAAAGAGATTATCCGTTTTGTACACAAAGTGCATCCAATATTTGTCGTAACCCTCAACTTTCTTGCACAAGCTATGTGGGTGCAATGATGATACCATGCCAAATTTCAACATTTTCAGAGTTCATTTGAAATGGTTTTCAATTTCACGGTCTTATCGCTTGAAATAATCAGTAAATGCATGAAAAATAACAAATAAAGTTAGAATGGTTTGAAAATTGATGATGTGGCTTTGAATCGTGCAGTTTGAACACAGAAATACTATGGAGTTCAAATAAGTTCAAAAAATGAAATACCTTTGTAACAGACGAGTTTCCGTATGAAACTCTGATACTTCGAAAGAGATTGTCCGTTTTGTACACGAAGTGTATCCAGTTTTTGCCGTAACCCTCCCTACTTTCTTGCACATGCTATGTGGGTGAAATGATGATACCATGCCAACTTTCAACCTTTTCAAAGTTCATTTGAAATGCTTTTCAATTTCAGGGTCTTATAGCTCAAAATAATCAGTAAATGCATGAAAAATAACAAATGAAGTCAGAAAGGGTTGAAAATTGATGATGTGGCTTTGAATGGTGCATTTTGAACACAGAAAAACTCAGGAGTTCAAATAAGTTCAAAAAAATGAAATCCCGTTGTAATAGACGAGTTTCCGTATGAAACCCTGATTCCTCGAAAGAGATTATCCGTTTTGTACACAAAGTGCATCCAGTATTTGTCGTAACCCTCAACTTTCTTGCACAAGCTATGTGGGCGCAATGATGATACCGTGCCAAATTTCAACATTTTCAGAGTTCATTTGAAATGCTTTCGAATTTCACGGTCTTATCGCTTGAAATAATCAGTAAATGCATGAAAAATAACAAATAAAGTTAGAATGGTTTGAAAATTGATGATGTGGCTTTGAATCATGCATTTTGAACACAAAAATACTATGGAGTTCAAATAAGTTCAAAAAACAAAATACCTTTGTAACAGACGAGTTTCCGTATGAAACTCTGATACTTCGAAAGAGATTGTCCGTTTTGTACACGAAGTGTATCCAGTTTTTGCCGTAACCCTCCCTACTTTCTTGCACATGCTATGTGGGTGAAATGATGATACCATGCCGACTTTCAACCTTTTCAAAGTTCATTTGAAATGCTTTTCAATTTCCGGGTCTTATAGCTCAAAATAAGCAGTAAATGCATGAAAAATAGCAAATGAAGTCACAAAGGGTTGAAAATTGATGATGTGGTTTTGAATGGTGCATTTTGAACACAGAAAAATTATGGAGCTCAAATAAGTTCAAAAAAAATGAAATGCCTTTGTAACGGACGAGTTTCCGTATGAAACCCTGATACTTCGAAAGAGATTGTCCGTTTTGTACACGAAGTGCATCCAGATTTTGCCGTAACCCTCTATACTTTCTTGCACATGCTATGTGGGTGAAATGATGATGCCATGCCAATTTTCAACCTTTTCAGAGTTCATTTGAAATGCTTTTCAATTTCAGGGTCTTATAGCTCGAAATAATAAGTAAATGCATGAAAAATAACAAATGAAGTCACAAAGGTTTGAAAATTGATGATGTGGCTTTGAATCGTGCATTTTGAACACAGAAAAACTATGGAGTTCAAATAAGTTCAAAAAATGAAATCCCGTTGTAACAAACGAGTTTCCGTATGGAACTCTGATACTTCGAAAGAGATTGTCCGTTTTGTACATGAAGTGCATCCAGTTTTTGCCGTAACCCTCCCTACTTTCTTGCACATGCTATGTGGGTGAAATGATGATACCATGCCAACTTTCAACCTTTTCAAAGTTCATTTGAAATGCTTTTCAATTTCAGGGTCTTATAGCTCAAAATAATCAGTAAATGCATGAAAAATAACAAATGAAGTCAGAAAGGGTTGAAAATTGATGATGTGGTTTTGAATGGTGCATTTTGAACACAGAAAAACTCAGGAGTTCAAATAAGTTCAAAAAATGAAATCCCGTTGTAATAGACGAGTTTCCGTATGAAACCCTGATTCTTCGAAAGAGATTATCCGTTTTGTACACAAAGTGCATCCAGTATTTGTCGTAACCCTCAACTTTCTTGCACAAGCTATGTGGGTGCAATGATGATACCATGCCAAATTTCAACATTTTCAGAGTTCATTTGAAATGCTTTTCAATTTCACGGTCTTATCGCTTGAAATAATCAGTAAATGCATGAAAAATAACAAATAAAGTTAGAATGGTTTGAAAATTGATGATGTGGCTTTGAATCGTGCATTTTGAACACAGAAATACTATGGAGTTCAAATAAGTTCAAAAAACGAAATACCTTTGTAACAGACGAGTTTCCTTATGAAACTCTCATACTTCGAAAGAGATTGTCCGTTTTGTACACGAAGTGCATCCAGATTTTGCCGTAACCCTCTCTACTTTCTTGCACATGCTATGTGGGTGAAATGATGATACCATGCCAACTTTCAACCTTTTCAGAATTCATTTGAAATGCTTTACAATTTCAGGGTCTTATAGCTCAAAATAATCAGTAAATGCATGAAATATAACAAATGAAGTCAGAAAGGGTTGAAAATTGATGATGTGGCTTTGAATGGTGTATTTTGAACATACAAAAACTATGGAGTTCAAATAAATTAAAAAAATGAAATACCGTTGTAACAGACGAGTTTCCGTATGAAACCTTCATACTTTGAAAGAGATTGTCCGTTTTGTACATGAAGTGCATCCAGTTTTTGCCATAACCCTCTCTACTTTCTTGCACATGCTATGTGGGTGAAATGATGATGCCATGCCGACTTTCAACTTTTTCAGAGTTCATTTGAAATGCTTTTCAATTTCAGGGTTTTATAGCTCGAAATAATCAGTAAATGCATGAAAAATAACAAATGAAGTCACAAAGGTTTGAAAATTGATGATGTGGCTTTGAATCGTGCATTTTGAACACAGAAAAACTATGGAGTTCAAATAAGTTCAAAAAATGAAATCCCGTTGTAACAAACGAGTTTCCGTATGGAACTCTGATACTTCGAAAGAGATTGTCCGTTTTGTACACGAAGTGCATCCAGTTTTTGTCGTAACCCTCCCTACTTTCTTGCACATGTTATGTGGGTGAAATGATGATGCCATGCCAACTTTCAACCTTTTCAAAGTTCATTTGAAATGCTTTTCAATTTCAGGGTCTTATAGCTCAAAATAATCAGTAAATGCATGAAAAATAACAAATGAAGTCAGAAAGGGTTGAAAATTGATGATGTGGCTTTGAATGGTGCATTTTGAACACAGAAAAACTCAGGAGTTCAAATAAGTTCAAAAAAATGAAATCCCGTTGTAATAGACGAGTTTCCGTATGAAACCCTGATTCTTCGAAAGAGATTATCCATTTTGTACACAAAGTGCATCCAGTATTTGTCGTAACCCTCAACTTTCTTGCACAAGCTATGTGGGTGCAATGATGATACCATGCCAAATTTCAACATTTTCAGAGTTCATTTGAAATGGTTTTCAATTTCACGGTCTTATCGCTTGAAATAATCAGTAAATGCATGAAAAATAACAAATAAAGTTAGAATGGTTTGAAAATTGATGATGTGGCTTTGAATCGTGCATTTTGAACACAGAAATACTATGGAGTTCAAATAAGTTCAAAAAACGAAATACCTTTGTAACAGACGAGTTTCTGTATGAAACTCTGATACTTCGAAAGAGATTGTCCGTTTTGTACACGAAGTGTATCCAGTTTTTGCCGTAACCCTCCCTACTTTCTTGCACATGCTATGTGGGTGAAATGATGATATGTAACACCCGGATAATCTTGCTACAGTAATCCTGCGCTAATCATGCCACGTCATCCCGATTACTGTTACTAACCTCGCAATAATTCGAAACCGTTCAAATTCAATTTAAATTATTGATAACAATATAAGTCTCCAAAAATTAAAACCAAAATGTTTGGGGTGCGCCAAATAATACAAAGGTAATTATGGTGTAGCCAACATCTTTTTACAAAATGCTTAAGTAATTTAAAATGATTAAAACAGAAAAGAAATAATAAAAGAAGATACAAAAAGAAAACAAACAAAAAAAAGGGAGAAAGGGGAACCTCCCTCCCCTGGGCCACGGCCCAGCTAACCGGCTGGCCCAACTGGGCCAAGGCCCACCCCTCTCTCCTTATCCCCCCCCACCCGGTGAGAGCCCCCCCACCGACACCCATTCCCCCCCCCCCGCAAAATATCTCGCCCTCCTCTCTCTCCCCCGACTGGATCGGGATCGAGAGGAGGAGGACCCGACGCCGTCGCCGCCCGGAGCTCGAAGCTCCTCCCTCGCCGGGCCGCCTCCTCCCCTGCGTCGACGCCGTCCCCATCCCCCGCCCCGAGCTTCCCCGAGCACGCTCCCGAGTCCCTACCCCCTCCCGTGAGCTCCTCCTCCTCCCTTCCCCCTCTGTCGCCGGCGCCGTCCGCGCCCAGCCGCGGCCCCGCACGGTGGTCGCCGCGCCCTGGCCGCGCGCCGTCGCCCCGTCTCGCCCGCGCCGCCCCGTTCGTCCCCGCGGTCGCCCCTCGTGCCCCCCCGCGGCTGTGTCCGGTGCCCGCGACCCGCTTCGCCGTGCCCCCCCTGCACTGGCCCTGGCCTCACTCCCCCTCGCCATGGCCTCGCCCCTCTCCTGGCAACGCCGCTGGCCGTTGGCCGCGTGCGCCCCGCGCCCTGCACCGGTCGCCCGTGCCCTGCTCCTCCCATTTTGCCCGCCGTGGCCTCGCCACTGCCACGCCGGCGACCCCCCCCTCGCCGTGGCCCCGACTGGTTGCATCCAGTGCGGGCGCCCGCAACCCCCAGCGCACCTCGCCGCCGCCCCCGGTCCCCCAGCACCTCCTTGGCTTGGGCCGGCGCCCCCCCAGCGCCCGCAACCGCGGCGCCGTTCGGGGAGTGCCCGCGCGCCCGTGAGCCCGCTTGGCCCCTCTGGGCCTATGACAGCCGGGGCCCACGCCCTGGAAACGTTTAATTAAAACAAAAAAAGAAGGAACTAAAATTAATAATAATAAAAATAACTAAATAGATAATTAATTAATTAATTAAGGAATTAATTAAGTTAATTAATCATAATTAGATTAACCTAATTAACTAATTAATCTAATTAAATAGTAATTAGTTAGATAACCCTGATTAGCTTAATCACATAATGACAGGTAGGACCCACACGTCAGCTTGACTAGTCAACACCCCTGTTGACTGCTGACGTCATGCTGACGTCAGCAAACACTGTTTTGGGATAATGTTAGATTTAAATAATTAATTAAATTCCAGAAATTAATAAAATCTTTAGAAAATAATATCTTTTAATCCGTAACTCGGATTAAATTATTTTCAACATGAAAGTTGCTCAGAACGACGAGACGAACCCGGATACGCAGCCCGTTCATCCGTCGCACACCCCTAACATCTCTAACTCGCAACTTTCCCCCTCCGGCTCCTCTGCCCGAAAACGCGGAACCCCGGGGATACTTTCCCGGATGTTTCCCCCCTTCACCGGTATCATCCCATACCGCGTTAGGGCACCTCTAACGCCGTTACTTGTCATGTCTTGCATCACTATGCCTCTGCTTGTTTAAATATTTATTGTTTCTCCCCCCTCTCCTCTCGATAGACATCGAGGCCGACGCTGCTGCTGCCCCGTTCGACTACGGAGTTGACGATCCCTCTCTCTTGCCAGAGCAACCAGGCAAGCCCCCCTTGATCACCAGATATCGCCTACTCTCCCCTATACTGCTTGCATTAGAGTAGTGTAGCATGTTACTGCTTTCGTTATTCCTATCCTGATGCATAGCCTGTCTTTGATACTGCTGTTGATACCTTTACATGCAATCCTACTTGCTTAGTATAGGATGCTAGTGTTCCATCAGTGGCCCTACACTCTTGTCCGTCTGCCATGCTATACTATCGGGCCGTGATCACTCGGGGGTGATCACGGGCATATACTATATACTTTACACTGTTACATTACCTGTGATACTGTTCGGAGATGGGGGCTGAAGGGGCAGGTGGCTCCATCCCGGTAGAGGTGGGCCTGGGTTCCCGACGGCCCCCGACTGTTACTTTGTGGCGGAGCGATAGGGCAGGTTCAGACCACCTAGGAGAGAGGTGGGCCTGGCCCTAGTCGGCGTTCGCGATACTTAACACGCTTAACGAGATCTGGGTATTTGATCTGAGTCTGGCCATTTGGTCTATACGCACTAACCACCTACGCGGGAGTAGTTATGGGTATCCCGACGTCGTGGTATCAGCCGAAGCACTTCTTGACGTCAGCGACTGAGTGGCGCGCGCCGGATTGGACTGGAATGCCACTAGGCTAGGTCTGCTTCCGGCCGCGTTCGCAACATGCAGGTGTGCTCAGGGCGATGGGCCCAGACCCCTGCGCGCTTAGGTTTAGACCGGCGTGCTGACCGCTCTGTTGTGCCTAGGTGGGGCTGCGACGTGTTGATCTCCCGAGGCCGGGCATGACCCAGGAAAGTGTGTCCGGCCAAATGGGATCAAGCGTGTTGGGCTATGTGGTGCACCCCTGCAGGGAAGTTTATCTATTCGAATAGCCGTGTCCCTCGGTAAAAGGACGACCCGGAGTTGTACCTTGACCTTATGACAACTAGAACCGGATACTTAATAAAACACACCCTTCCAAGTGCCACCTATAACCCGGTGATCGCTCTCTAACAGGGCGACGAGGAGGGGATCGCCGGGTAGGATTATGCTATACGATGCTACTTGGAGGACTTCAGTCTACTCTCTCCTATATGCTGCAAGACGGAGGCGACCAGAAGCGTAGTCTTCGATAAGACTAGCTATCCCCCTCTTATTCTGGCATTCTGCAGTTCAGTCCACTGATATGGCCCTTTACACATATATCCATGCATATGTAGTGTAGCTCCTTGCTTGCGAGTACTTTGGATGAGTACTCACGGTTGCTTTCTCCTTCTTTTCCCCCTATCCCTTCTACCTGGTTGTCGCAACCAGATGTTGGAGCTCAGGATCCAGACGCCACCGTCGACGACGACTCCTACTACACTGGAGGTGCCTACTACTACGTGCAGTCCGCTGATGACGACCAGGAGTAGTTAGGAGGATCCCAGGCAGGAGGCCTGCGCCTCGTTCGATCTGTATCCCCGTTTGTGCTAGCCATCTTATGGCAAACTTGTTTAACTTATGTCTGTACTCAGATATTGTTGCTTCCGCTGACTCCTCTATGATCGAGCACTTGTATTCGAGCCCTCGAGGCCCCTGGCTTGTATTATGATGCTTGTATGACTTATTTTATGTTTTAGAGTTGTGTTGTGATATCTTCCCGTGAGTCCCTGATCTTGATCGTACACGTTTGCGTGCATGATTAGTGTACGATTGAATCAGGGGTGTCACAAGTTGGTATCAGAGACGACTGCCTGTAGGAATCCTCCTTCCACACTCCTTGGCCGAAGTCGAGTCTAGACATTACAAAAACTTGACTAACTTTGGCTGTGTGCCTTACGGGCCCACGTCGCCATCGGGTGGTACTAGGATCTTTTACTCCTCGACCTTTACTCTGGGACTCTAAACTCTCTTCTACTCGGGTTAAACGAATTTACTAACCCTGACACTAGGATCCCGCGATGACATTCACCCCAAAGTTGGATAAAAGCCATAGTTATTCCTTGGTATAGTGTTTTGCACAATTTCCACACTGTCATTTGACTCCTTTGAAACATCTTTGTTTTCAGATGGAACCCACGAGGCAGGTCGTGCGCCACACGGCGGCCATTGGTGCCTCGGGATCACCGGCCGTGCTAGCTGAGATGATGACCTATCTAGGTTATCGCTGGCACCCCGAGTACACCATCACCGAGGAGTACCACTTTAACCAGGAGCAGTACCGTGCCACCGTCCACCTCTACTCTCGGGAGTATGACTCCACTACAGTGCTGCACACCGCTTATGGTGTTGGGGTGACCATTGATATGGCAGTTCACGATGCTGCCTATGCTGCTCTGACACGCCTTCTTAGGGAGTACCGGGAGTTGGACACCTCCCCCTTCAGGCACATTGCTATCGCATCTGATATTGGTGCGGAGGGTTACTACACTGCTGCCTACTCCACTGTCACCCGCGAGCCCTTCCACCATCAGAACTTTGTTCTGCATGCTGATGGTCTGGATCGAGCTAACCGAGCTCTTCGCCACGAGTTGTACACCACTCGTCAGCACCTCCACTGTGCCTTGACGATGTTACACCCCTTTGTTGGATCTGGGGAGCTGCCGCGTTCTGCTATCTATCCAGCCAGGACCGTGATGCCTCAGGGTGTCGGTTGGCCGGAGGTGGGAGGCTACTCTCCCGCACTTGGTCCTCTTCTGCCACTTGAGCGTCGGGTTCAGCACCAGAGCACCCGCGGACCCCAGGTTGCCGACGTGGTGTACCCGTTGCCACACTACCAGCTTTCAGGCTACACCTACCTCCGAAGTGTCGTGTGGGACTGATGTAGACTTGCTTGCTTATGTTAGATGCATTCGCCGCGAACCTGCGTGCCGCCTATGATGTCTTAGTCTATGTACTGAACTCTGTGTACCGAACACTTTGCATGATCTCTTTTGTAAGACGTGTCGTCTATTATGTGGTATCTATCGTGCTGCTTTCATTATGCATGTTTCGTCTTGAATGATTCTTGTCTTTGCAAATATTCTCAAATGCTGAACTACCCCTGTTATATATTAGCAGGATGGTTAGACCAGGTGGTCGTGGTCGGGGTGGCAACTTCCCACCACCGCCTGAGTACATGGCTGGTATGATCCAACAGCTTGAGATGAATCGCCAGTTCATGGAGAACATGATGGCTCAATTTCCTCGCCCAATATGAACCAGCAGCCAAACACAGTAACTCTGCAAGATTTCATACGCCTGAACCCAACTGTGTACCGCAGCTCAACTCAGCCTCTGGATGCTGATGACTGGCTCCGTGACATCACCTATGAGATGGAGTCTGCTGATGTAGCCCCTGCCAGCTATGTCACGTTTGCTTCCTTCTTCCTGAAGGGACCCGCGGCTCAATGGTGGGACAGCCACAGGCGTACTCTGCCAGCTGGAACAATCATCACCTGGCCAGACTTCCAAACTGCTTTCCGTGCCCGCTTCATTCCTCAGGGAGTCATGGACCGGAAGAAGCGTGAGTTCCGCAACCTCATCCAAGGCAACAAAACTGTTGAAGCTTATCAGCGGGAGTTTCTGGACTTGTCCCGCTATGCTGAAGAGGACATTGCTACTGATTCACGCAGACAGGAGAAGTTCCGTGACGGCCTTCAAGCTGACATCAAGTTTGCACTTCTAGTGCACGACTTTGCTGATTTCGCCACCTTGGTGAACAAAGCCATCAACGTCGAAACTTGTCTGCAGGAATACCAAAGCTCTCACAGGCGCAGCCGGGACACGGGCTCATCTTCGGGCCCGTCCTCGCAGAAGCGCAAGATATGGATTCCCAACAGCATGTACCAGTCGAATGCACCTGTCCCTAGGCAGTCCTATGCTGCACCTCGTCTGCCTACTGCTCCTACTAGGCAGCCAAGACTTCCAGCTCCACCACCCCAAGCTCCTGTTCCTACTCCCGAGAATGGCTTGTGCTTCAGGTGCGGACAACCAGGACACCGTGCTAGGGAACGCAACCAGAAACAGAATCAACTGGCCCTTCCAGCAACAGGCCGTGGAAGCAACCAGAACCATAACAGCAAAGCCAAGTCCTATGGCCGTGTTCATGCCAACCACGTTGATCTGAACGAAGCTCAAGACCAGCCTTCTACTGTGATGGGTACACTCCTCGTAAATTCAGTACCTGCATCTGTTTTATTCGATACAGGAGCATCGCATTCATTCATGTCAGAAGATTTTGCATTCAAGCATGGCATTAAATACGAGGAGATGAACACTTCGGTAGTGGTAAAAACCCCCGTGGGACAATGTCAAACCTCCATGGTTGGCGTCGACGTCCCCGTGGAAATCGAAGGGCTGGAATTCTATGCCGCGCCCATTATCCTGAAGACGTCTAACATCGAGCTCATTCTGGGGATGGATTGGTTGAAAGCGCATACTGCTTCCATAGTTTGCGCCACTAAGACCGTCCATCTGCTACATCCTTCAGATGAAATAGTTACATACCACGCTCGCCTGGTGCAAAATGCCGAGGCAAGGCTTTATGCCTTGAATGCATTGAACTCTGCACCACTCGAGGGCATCGAAAACATCCCCGTCGTGCGTGACTTCCTCGATGTCTTTCCTGAAGAACTTCTTGGGATTCCCCCTGCTAGAGCTGTCGAATTCGCCATCGACTTGAAACCAGGCACCACTCCTATTGCCAAGTGACCCTACAAGATGCCACCACATGAACTCCTTGAGCTTAAGGAGGAAATCGACAAATCTCTTCAAAATGGTTTCATTCGCCCAAGTTGCTCTCCTTGGGGAGCACCTTCTCTCTTTGTCAAGAAGAAGGATGGGACAAACCGACTGGTCCAAGACTACCGTCCTATTAACCAAGCTACCATTCAGAACAAGTATCCTCTTCCCCGGATCAATGATCTGTATGATCAACTGGCTGGTTCATCAGTGTTCTCTAAACTCGACTTGAGGTTGGGTTACCACCAGATCCGTGTTCGTGAAGAGGATATCCCAAAGACCGCCTTTGTGACTCGTTATGGTTCATACGAGTACACTGTCATGTCCTTCGGCTTAACCAATGCCCCAGCCACCTTCTCTCGCCTGATGAACTATATATTCATGGATTACCTTGACAAGTTCGTCATGGTTTATCTGGATGATATCCTGGTATTTTCCAAGAACGAAGAAGAACATGCTGAACATCTTCGACTTGTGCTGGAAAAGCTACGAGAACATCAGCTGTATGCCAAGTTCTCTAAATGTGAATTCTGGCTCCCTGAAGTAACCTATCTTGGACATGTCATCTCTAAGGATGGTATTGCCGTTAACCCTGAACGAGTTCAGGCTATCCTTGATTGGAATCCTCCGAAGAATGTCAAGCAAGTCAGAAGTTTTCTCGGTCTCGCCAGCTATTGCCGTCGATTCGTCGAGAACTTCTCCAAGATTGCCAGGCCTCTGACTAACTTGCTGCATAAGGGCGTCAAGTTCCAATGGACAGACAAATGTCAGGAAAGCTTCCAGGCACTTAAAGACAAGTTGACTTCTGGCCCAGTGCTAGCTCCACCTGATACAAAGAAGGACTTCGTCATTTACTGCGACGCTTCCCGTCAAGGATTAGGCTGTGTCCTAATGCAAGAGCGCAGAGTGATTGCCTATGCCTCTCGTCAATTGCGCCCTCATGAAGAGAACTACCCAGTTCACGATCTCGAGCTTGCTGCTGTCATTCATGCACTGAAGCAGTGGCGGCATTACCTTCTCGGTAATCGTTGCGAGATATTCACTGACCATCAAAGTCTGAAGTATCTGTTTACTCAGCCAGACCTGAACCTCCGTCAGCAGAGATGGATGGAGACCGTAGCAGATTTTGACTTGGGTATTTCCTATACACCAGGCAAGGCTAATGTAATGGCAGATGCCTTGAGCCGCAAGTCTTACTGCAACCACCTCCAGGTTCATAAAGTTCAGCCCTCGCTCGTTGAAGAATTCAGAAAGCTGAACCTCCATATTGTTCCCCCGGGTGCACTCGCTCCCCCTCCTGAGGAGTTTTAGAAGATGAACCTCCGTGTTATTCCCCAGGGTTCCCTCTATACCCTGGCTGTCGAACCCGATCTTGTGAGCTCCATCAAGACAATACAAGGATACGACTCTGAAGTCCACAAGATTAAGCGCGACCTCAAGGAAGGAAAGCCCTCATACTTCACTATTGCTGGTGATGGCGCCTTGTACTTCAAAGGCCGCCTAGTGGTGCCGTGTAAGAAGGAAAACCTGAATATGACTCGAAAAGTTATGAAAGAAGCTCATGATACGCCTCTGTGGATCCATCCTGGTAGTACTAAGATGTACCAGGACATTCGTCAAAGATTCTGGTGGTCTAATATGAAGCAAGACATTGCTCGCTATGTTGCCGAGTGTGACGTTTGCCGTCGTATCAAAGCAGAACATCAAAGGCCTGCTGGAACTCTACAACCTATCTCTATTCCGGAATGGAAATGGGACCATGTTGAAATGGACTTCGTCACTGGATTTCCCAAATCTCAGAAAGGTAATGATGATATTCTTGTCGTCATTGACCGGCTTTCTAAAGTTGCACATTTTCTGGCGGTCAAGGAAACTATCACTGCTAGCCAGCTTGCAACTCTCTACATGTCCAGAATTGTTTCACTTCACGGTATCCCACTGGTTATCAGTTCGGACCGTGGCAGCTTATTCACTTCAAGATTCTGGGCAAGTTTCCAAGAAGCTATGGGGACCCACTTATCTTTCAGTACTGCGTTTCATCCGCAGTCACAAGGGCAAGTTGAACGTGTCAACCAAGTTCTCGAAGACATGCTTCGAGCTTGTGTTATTTCCTTTGGCAAGAAATGGGAGGAATCTCTCCCGTATGCTGAGTTCTCTTATAATAATAGCTATCAAGCTAGTCTGAAGATGGCCCCCTTCGAAATGTTATATGGACGAAAGTGCCGAACCCCTCTGAACTGGTCAGAAACTGGGGAACGTCCACTCTTTGGTCCGGATATTATCCAACATGCCGAAGAACAAGTCCGCATTATTCGCGAGAATCTCAAGACTGCTCAGTCACGCCAAAAGAGTAACTATGAACGTCATCATAAAGACATGGTCTATCAACCTGGCGAAAAGGCCTATCTTCGAGTTACACCAATGAAGGGTGCACACCGCTTCGGGATCAAAGGAAAGCTAGCTCCCCGCTATATTGGTCCTTTCACTATTCTCGAGAGGCGTGGAAAAGTGCTTATCAACTGGAGCTTCCGCCGAACCTTTCTCAGGTTCACGATGTGTTCCACGTGTCACAACTCCGTCGCTGCTTCAAGGACCCAATCCGAGCAGTGGGTCATGAAGTGCTTGAATTGCAACAGGACCTCTCCTATAAAGAGCATCCGGTCCGCATTCTCGACCAAGCTGAACGCCGCACACGCCAGAAGGCGATCAAGTTCCTCAAAGTCCAGTGGTCGCACCATTCTGAAGATGAAGCCACCTGGGAACGCGAGGATCGTCTTCGTGAAGAATACCCCGCACTGTTTCCTTCTACCTCCTAAATCTCGGGACGAGATTTCTTGTAGTGGAGGAGATTTGTAACACCCGGATAATCTTGCTACAGTAATCCTGCGCTAATCATGCCACGTCATCCCGATTACTGTTACTAACCTCGCAATAATTCGAAACCGTTCAAATTCAATTTAAATTATTGATAACAATAAAAGTCTCCAAAAATTAAAACCAAAATGTTTGGGGTGCGCCAAATAATACAAAGGTAATTATGGTGTAGCCAACATCTTTTTACAAAATGCTTAAGTAATTTAAAATGATTAAAACAGAAAAGAAATAATAAAAGAAGATACAAAAAGAAAACAAACAAAAAAAGGGAGAAAGGGGAACCTCCCTCCCCTGGGCCACGGCCCAGCTAACCGGCTGGCCCAACTGGGCCAAGGCCCACCCTCTCTCCTTATCCCCCCCCACCCGGTGAGAGCCCCCCCCACCGACACCCATTCCCCCCCCCCCCGCAAAATATCTCGCCCTCCTCTCTCTCCCCCGACTGGATCGGGATCGAGAGGAGGAGGACCCGACGCCGTCGCCGCCCGGAGCTCGAAGCTCCTCCCTCGCCGGGCCGCCTCCTCCCCTGCGTCGACGCCGTCCCCATCCCCCGCCCCGAGCTTCCCCGAGCACGCTCCCGAGTCCCTACCCCCTCCCGTGAGCTCCTCCTCCTCCCTTCCCCCTCTGTCGCCAGCGCCGTCCGCGCCCAGCCGCGGCCCCGCACGGCGGTCGCCGCGCCCTGGCCGCGCGCCGTCGCCCCGTCTCGCCCGCGCCGCCCCGTTCGTCCCCGCGGTCGCCCCTCGTGCCCCCCGCAGCTGTGTCCGGTGCCCGCGACCCGCTTCGCCGTGCCCCTCCTGCACTGGCCCTGGCCTCACTCCCCCTCGCCATGGCCTCGCCCCTCTCCTGGCAATGCCGCTGGCCGTTGGCCGCGTGCGCCCCGCGCCCTGCACCGGTCGCCCGTGCCCTGCTCCTCCCATTTTGCCCGCCGTGGCCTCGCCACTGCCACGCCGGCGACCCCCCCCTCGCCGTGGCCCCGACTGGTTGCATCCAGTGCGGGCGCCCGCAACCCCCAGCGCACCTCGCCGCCGCCCCCAGTCCCCCAGCACCTCCTTGGCTTGGGCCGGCGCCCCCCTCCCCAGCGCCCGCAACTGCGGCGCCGTTCGGGCAATGCCCGCGCGCCCGTGCGCCCGCTTGGCCCCTCTGGGCCTATGACAGCCGGGGCCCACGCCCTGGAAACGTTTAATTAAAACAAAAAAAGAAGGAACAAAAATTAATAATAATAAAAATAACTAAATAGATAATTAATTAATTAATTAAGGAATTAATTAAGTTAATTAATCATAATTAGATTAACCTAATTAACTAATTAATCTAATTAAATAGTAATTAGTTAGATAACCCTGATTAGCTTAATCACATAATGATAGGTGGGACCCACACGTCAGCTTGACTAGTCAACACCCCTGTTGACTGCTGACGTCATGCTGACGTCAGCAAACACTGTTTTGGGATAATGTTAGATTTAAATAATTAATTAAATTCCAGAAATTAATAAAATCTTTAGAAAATCATATCTTTTAATCCGTAACTCGGATTAAATTATTTTCAACATGAAAGTTGCTCAGAACGACGAGACGAACCCGGATTCGCAGCCCGTTCATCCGCCGCACACCCCTAACATCTCTAACTCGCAACTTTCCCCCTCCGGCTCCTCTGCCCGAAAACGCGGAACCCCGGGGATACTTTCCCGGATGTTTCCCCCCCTCACCTGTATCATCCCATACCGCGTTAGGGCACCTCTAACGCCGTTACTTGTCATGTCTTGCATCACTATGCCTCTGCTTGTTTAAATATTTATTGTTTCTCCCCCCTCTCCTCTCGATAGACATCGAGGCCGACGCTGCTGCTGCCCCGTTCGACTACGGAGTTGACGATCCCTCTCTCTTGCCAGAGCAACCAGGCAAGCCCCCCCTTGATCACCAGATATCGCCTACTCTCCCCTATACTGCTTGCATTAGAGTAGTGTAGCATGTTACTGCTTTCGTTATTCCTATCTTGATGCATAGCCTGTCTTTGATACTGCTGTTGATACCTTTACATGCAATCCTACTTGCTTAGTATAGGATGCTAGTGTTCCATCAGTGGCCCTACACTCTTGTCCGTCTGCCATGCTATACTATCGGGCCGTGATCACTCGGGGGTGATCACGGGCATATACTATATACTTTACACTGTTACATTACCTGTGATACTGTTCGGAGATGGGGGCTGAAGGGGCAGGTTGCTCCATCTCGGTAGAGGTGGGCCTGGGTTCCCGACGGCCCCCGACTGTTACTTTGTGGCGGAGCGATAGGGCAGGTTCAGACCACCTAGGAGAGAGGTGGGCCTGGCCCTAGTCGGCGTTCGCGATACTTAACACGCTTAACGAGATCTGGGTATTTGATCTGAGTCTGGCCATTTGGTCTATACGCACTAACCACCTACGCGGGAGTAGTTATGGGTATCCCGACGTCGTGGTATCAGCCGAAGCACTTCTTGACGTCAGCGACTGAGTGGCGCGCGCCGGATTGGACTGGAACGCCACTAGGCTAGGTCTGCTTCCGGCCGCGTTCGCAACGTGCAGGTGTGCTCAGGGCGATGGGCCCAGACCCCTGCGCGCTTAGGTTTAGACCGGCGTGCTGACCGCTCTGTTGTGCCTAGGTGGGGCTGCGACGTGTTGATCTCCCGAGGCCGGGCATGACCCAGGAAAGTGTGTCCGGCCAAATGGGATCAAGCGTGTTGGGCTATGTGGTGCACCCCTGCAGGGAAGTTTATCTATTCGAATAGCCGTGTCCCTCGGTAAAAGGACGACCCGGAGTTGTACCTTGACCTTATGACAACTAGAATCGGATACTTAATAAAACACACCCTTCCAAGTGCCACCTATAACCCGGTGATCGCTCTCTAACAGGGCGACGAGGAGGGGATCGCCGGGTAGGATTATGCTATACGATGCTACTTGGAGGACTTCAGTCTACTCTCTCCTATATGCTGCAAGACGGAGGCGACCAGAAGCGTAGTCTTTGATAAGACTAGCTATCCCCCTCTTATTCTGGCATTCTGCAGTTCAGTCCACTGATATGGCACGTTCACATATATCCATGCATATGTAGTGTAGCTCCTTGCTTGCGAGTACTTTGGATGAGTACTCACGGTTGCTTTCTCCTTCTTTTCCCCCTATCCCTTCTACCTGGTTGTCGCAACCAGATGTTGGAGCTCAGGATCCAGACGCCACCGTCGACGATGACTCCTACTACACTGGAGGTGCCTACTACTACGTGCAGTTCGCTGATGACGACCAGGAGTAGTTAGGAGGATCCCAGGCAGGAGGCCTGCGCCTCGTTCGATCTGTATCCCCATTTGTGCTAGCCATCTTATGGCAAACTTGTTTAACTTATGTATGTACTCAGATATTGTTGCTTCCGCTGACTCGTCTATGATCGAGCACTTGTATTCGAGCCCTCGAGGCCCCTGGGACTCTAAACTCTCTTCTACTCGGGTTAAACGAATTTACTAACACTGACACTAGGATCTCGCGACAACATTCACCCCAAAGTTGGATAAAAGCCATAGTTATTCCTTGGTATAGTGTTTTGCACAATTTCCACACTGTCATTTGACTCCTTTGAAACATCTTTGTTTTCAGATGGAACCCACGAGGCAGGTCGTGCGCCACACGGCGGCCATTGGTGCCTCGGGATCACCGGCCGTGCTAGCTGAGATGATGACCTATCTAGGTTATCGCTGGCACCCCGAGTACACCATCACCGAGGAGTACCAGGACTTTAACCAGGAGCAGTACCGTGCCACCGTCCACCTCTACTCTCGGGAGTATGACTCCACTACAGTGCTGCACACCGCTTATGGTGTTGGAGTGACCATTGATATGGCAGTTCACGATGCTGCCTATGCTGCTCTGACACGCCTTCGTAGGGAGTACCGGGAGTTGGACACCTCCCCCTTCAGGCACATTGCTATCGCATCTGATATTGGTGCGGAGGGTTACTACACTGCTGCCTACTCCACTGTCACCCGCGAGCCCTTCCACCATCAGAACTTTGTTCTGCATGCTGATGGTCTGGATCGAGCTAACCGAGCTCTTCGCCACGAGTTGTACACCACTCGTCAGCACCTCTACCGTGCCTTGACGATGTTACACCCCTTTGTTGGATCTGGGGAGCCGCCGCGTTCTGCTATCTATCCAGGCAGGACCGTGATGCCTCAGGGTGTTGGTTGGCCGGAGGTGGGAGGCTACTCTCCCGCACTTGGTCCTCTTCTGCCACTTGAGCGTCGGGTTCAGCACCAGAGCACCCGCGGACCCCAGGTTGCCGACGTGGTGTACCCGTTGCCACACTACCAGCTTTCAGGCTACACCTACCTCCGCAGTGTCGTGTGGGACTGATGTAGACTTGCTTGCTTATGTTAGATGCATTCGCTGCGAACCTGCGTGCCGCCTATGATGTCTTAGTCTATGTACTGAACTCTGTGTACCGAACACTTTGCATGATCTCTTTTGTAAGACGTGCCGTCTATTATGTGGTATCTATCGTGCTGCTTTCATTATGCATGTTTCGTCTTGAATGATTCTTGTCTTTGAAAATATTCTCAAATGCTGAACTACCCCTGTTATATATTAGCAGGATGGTTAGACCAGGTGGTCGTGGTCGGGGTGGCAACTTCCCACCACCGCCTGAGTACATGGCTGGTATCATCCAACAGCTTGAGATGAATCGCCAGTTCATGGAGAACATGATGGCTCAGTTTCCTCGCCCCAATATGAACCAGCAGCCAAACACAGTAACTCTGCAAGATTTCATACGCCTGAACCCAACTGTGTACCGCAGCTCAACTCAGCCTCTGGATGCTGATGACTGGCTCCATGACATCACCTATGAGATGGAGTCTGCTGATGTAGCCCCTGCCAGCTATGTCACGTTTGCTTCCTTCTTCCTGAAGGGACCCGCGGCTCAATGGTGGGACAGCCACAGGCGTACTCTGCCAGCTGGAACAATCATCACCTGGCCAGACTGTCGGTGTACTAAAGTAGGGGTACCTTAGTACCCCAGACTTGTGCACGGGCAGTTGTAGCACCCTGCGGCGAGGCCCGCCTAGGAAGCGCCAAGAGAAGACCAAGCATTCAAGACAAGGCCCCCGGCAAGAGGAGCTTGCCGGGCCAAGAAGACAAGGCCCCCGGCAAGAGGAGCTTGCCGGGCCAAGAAGACAAGGCCCCGGCAAGAGGAGCTTGCCGGGACGACTGAGCCCATGTAATACCATCCAAGAACAGAGTATACGAGACAGAAGATCGAGACCCCGACAAGAGGAGCTTGTCGGGAAGGCCGAACCCAGGCACCACAAGAGAAGCCCGCCACGGCGCGCCATGCGCCCCGGCAAGGCCTGATAGCCGGCAAGCTATCAGGCACAGGAAGACGACCCCCGCGGCAAGCCACTTGCCGCGGCAAATCACCACCTCAGGACTGCGCTCCAGCTCACCCGCCCACGCGTCGCTCCGGGGTTTCCCCCAAGGGCACGTGGCGGGGCACCGCGCAGCCTGGGGCATGCAATGGCATGCAGCCACCATCGTGGCGAGCGGTGGCGCACCTAACGGTCCGCCTCGGTGCTGTCCAGGCGACCGTGACGGGCATTTAATGCCCTTGTCCCCTACCATCAGAAGTAGGTATGATAACACTGTGCCGCACTGTAGCGCCACTGTTCCCGCGCTGTTACAACTGCCACCCCTTTTACACTTTTACCCCTTTCTCTTACGTTGACACCTGTCGGTGACCCCTTTGCGCTATAAAAGGAGGCCCGTGTGCAACGTAGAGGGGGTTCGGTTCGGCCGGGTTCGGTTCGGGGTTCCGGGTTCCGGGGTTCGGAGATTGGGAATCCAGACAGCCATACGCTCGGTGCAGCTAGCTCTCCAAGATCCCGAGCTCCCCAGTTCAATACAACCAAGCAGGAGTAGGGTTTTACGCGTCCATCGCGGCCCGAACCTGGGTAAACCGCCCGTGTGCTCGCCTCGATCTGCTCTCTGTGCTCCCTCCGCCCCCCTCACCGGACAACGAAAGGGGCTCCGGCCCCATAGGTGCTCGCGGGGGACCCAGTCCGCCCCGACATCTTTGGCGCGCCAGGTAGGGGCACCCGGGGGACAGCCCGCTCCTGCGGATCCCGGGATCCATCCAGTCGAAGCAGGTGTCCCCGATAAGCCTTGCTCCGGCAAGCAGATCAGCAGCCCGAGCGCTGAGGAACAATCCGCTCCTACGGATCCGAGGATCTGTCCAGTTGAAGCGGGGGTTCCCGACAAGCTTTGGCATTCTTTCCCACGGGCTCGTGTGCGGCCCTCCTCGAGTATCCACTCGCGCAGAGACTGGGCAAGAAGCAGCTGCTCCTCGAGGAGGACCGCCTTCTGGCCGCTGGGCGAACGATTCGCCTCCAGCGAACTCTGCGCCGCTCCCGTAGCCGCAGAAGTTAGCGCCAGAAGTCACGAGAAAGGCGATCTCGTTCCCCGGCGCGCCTCGTCCGCCGGGGTGCCGAACGAGTTGACGCCGACCGTGGGAGGAATCTCGCCAGCGCGGTTGCCGGAACCCGTTTCCGCCAACCATCCTCTCTGCCCAAGTCTTGCCACAGTTGCATGTGATCCTTGGCGCAGAGAGGGGCGCGGATCCCCAAGCATAGCTACGCCTAGCCCCGGAGGGTCATGAGGCCCTGCGCCTTTGCCTACCCCCAGGATAGGCTGGATGCTGCCCAAGGAGGTTTTACCCTACCGGGCGGCAAGCGATAAGAAAAGATAAGTTGCCGGAGCTCGAGCAATTGCCCCATGAATTTTTAAGAGTTATCTCCCTCGAACGACCGAGCCTTGGTTGAGAGGCCTGAGCGCGGAAGGACCGGCACGAGGCTGGTTGCGCCCTCATTTCGTTTCGAGTCCGCTCAACGACTTGAGTGTGCTACACCCCGAGTAGCGTCCTCACTTTGTTTCGAGCTCGCCCGGCACCCTAAGCGTGCTGCGACCGCAGTCGCACCGTTTACTTTGCCTTGAGCCTGCTCAACAACCTGAGTGAGCGGCAACCAGCCGCGGCGAGGTTTCTTGCCGGTGGTAGCCCCGCCAGCGGGTCGCTGACGTCCCGCACTCGGCGCCCGTGGCAAGGCGGAGGCCTACGCCGGCAAGTCCCCGAAAACGTAGGGCGGAAACAAACAAGGCGCCGGTCAAGTAGAGGAGATAACAGTGCAATGCATTGCCTAAGATAAAAAGTTATATTGCAAAATGCCTTACTGCTGCTCTAATCAGCCGTTTCCATGGCATATTTAACAGCGGCAGGGAAAGGAGATAAAAGAAAGGGGCAGGCGGCCTAGTCCACGCGGTCGCCCTCGATCCTCTTGACCCCGGCCGCCTTCTTGACGATAGGGGCGATGAGGGCCCGGATCCCCGTCAGGTCTGCGTTCTCCGGCAAGGGCCTGAGGACGTTAGTGAGCCTGATGTCGGGGTTGCGGAAGACGATCTTCACCAGCACCCTCTCGAGGGCCCCGGAGATGGCCTCCCGCGTCTCGTCGGCCCGCTCCTTCGGAAGCGACGTTCGGAGGTGCTGGAGCGCCTGCACCACCCCCTGGAAGAAGGAAGTGAGCTTGGCGCTGGGCACGACGTCCTCGTCGGTGAGGGACTGGTGGCCCTCGATCCCCAGCAGCGTCAGCTCCTTGTCGATGGTGGCGGCGATGTCGACGAGGCCCTCGGTCCACCGCTCCACTGTATCCCTGAAGGTGTTCTGGGAAGCGGCGGCGCGCCTCAGCAGCTCCTCGTTGCCGTCGACCTCCTTCCGTAAAGCCGCCTCCCGCTCCTTAGCGCTGTCCAGCGCCTTGCCGAGCGCCTCCAATTTCAGTTCCAGAGTGGAGTTGGAGTTCTTGGCGGCGTCAAGCTCCCGGATCTTCTCGGCGAAGCGACCCTGAAGCTCACCAAGGGTGAGCGCACCCTTCCCGCGCTCCTGCCGGAGCGCGGCGAGCTCCTCGCCCTTCGCCTTGAGGTCGGAATCGAGCTGCGCCACCCTCGCCTCCAGCCCCTTCTTGGTGACCTCAGCGGCTGCAGCAGCGTCCTGCGCCTTCTTCAGGTCTCCGCTGAGCGCCCGCTCGCGCGCGGCAACCTCCTCCTCGTGGTTGGCGAGGCTGGCCGTTTTCAGCACTAGCTCGCCTTCCCGCGCGGATAACTCCGCGGCGGCAAGCCTCTGCTGCTCCTCGGCCTCCCCGTCGCCCGCGGGGATATCAACGCCGTCCGCCTCCCGAGCGCCGGCAACATCGTCGGCATAGCCATGCGCGCCCTCCTCGACGGCGACCTCATCCTCTATCGAATCCGAGGCGGGCGGGTCTGAGGGAGGGAGAAAGATCAGTCGAACGAGTCAAAGGAAGGAAAGACCAAGGGGAGCTTTCCTGCGCAAGGGAGAGTTACCGGCGACGGGGTCCGAAGCCGCGCTCGCCGCGGCTGGGGGATCATTGGCCGCGTCCCCCGTCGGAAGGTCCTCCCTTGCCGGGGGCTCCTCCCTCGCCGGGGATCTCTCCCTTGGCAGGGTAGTAGGCGCGGTCGGCACGGCGGGGGCGCCCTCTGGATGCGCCCGCCGGAGCTGCTCCGCTCCTGCCCAAAAGCAACAACTTCGCATCAACAACAAGAAGAAGGAGGGCTCGCGTACGCGCCAAGCGGCAGGAGCAAGTCATGTGCTCACGCTGGGGGCTGCGTTGCGGGCTGCCCTGAGGATCCCCTGCCGGGTCCGGTAAGGACGCCTCCGACACGACCTCGCTTGCCGGGGGAGATTCGTCATCAAGGATGACCCACGGGATCCTCGATCTCTTCGCTCTCCTCTGAGCCAGGGTCCTGAAAAGGGGACCGGGTTAAGGGAAGGGCGAACAAGCTGTCGAACAGGACGAACCATCAGGGAAAAAGATATGAGCTCCATGGGGAACTTACTCTCCGTCCTCCTCGTCGTCGGAGCTGAGCGCAGAATAGTCGAAAACCGGCTCGGCCCTGACGCGGGGGGCAGGGGAGTGGGCTCCCGAGGCCGCTTGGCGGGGGCAGTAGATGACTCCGCCCCCGTCGACGCCGCGGCGCGGGGCGCAGCGGCAACCGAAGCCCCAGCCCGCGAAGACCCCGCTCCCGCTGCCGACCCGGCCCTGCGGAGGCGCCTCCTCGGCTGGGCCGGGGGCTCCGCCTGCGGCGAGCCGCCCGGAGGCTGCAGGAAGGCAACGCCGACCTCCGGCAAGCCGCTCGCGCCTTGGGCAGACTCGTCCTCGCCGCCGTGCCCGGCTGGTTCCCCCTGGTCGACAAGCTCCGACGGGTCGGCGAGGCTCTCTGCCTCCGCCGCCTCCGCCTCGGCCTCGGTAAACCCAGCTTCGCCCGCGGCCGCGGCGGCCGCCGCCTCCTCCATCCTGGAGGCAATGTAAGCCAACTCCGCCGCGGTGGTGTCTCGGATGAGGCCATCCTTCTCGGCGGGATCGACTGGCTCCTCCTCCAGGCCGTCGAAGAAGGCCCGCACGACATCCTCCGGCGGCTCCTGCCAGGTCGCATTGATCCCATGCGAGTCGCACAATGGCATCATTGCAAGGATATGGCTGAGTGACGAGTTGTTGCACAAGGGAACGACGCCCGGCGGCAGCCAGAACCACTCCGGGTGGTCGGGGTCGTGCTTGAACAACTCCTTCAACATCGCGTCGTGCTCCAGCACGGTGAAGTTGAAATTGAGGCCCGGACGCAGCCTCATGATGTCCGCCGCATTCTGGAACTCCCAGGCCGGCTTCCCCCTCTCTTGCAGGGGGGCGATCCGGCGGCGAAGGAAATCCGCGCCGACGGCGCCGACGGTGAGACCGGCGAGCCTGAGACGCAGGATCCGGGTGATGGCGATCTTCAATCTGACATCGTCCGGGGACACCTCGCTCCAGCCATCGCCGCGCACCACCGGAGTTCGGCGCACGACGGTGAACGGCTGCGGATGGTCCTCGACAACCAAGCACCATTCCGCCCTCCACTCCTCCCACCTGCCGCGGAGGTCCCCACCCAAGTAGGCCTCCTTCTTGCCGGACCGGGAAACCCAGGCGATCCCACCGGACAGCGGCTCTCCTTCCTCCACCCGAGGGACAAAGAAGTGCCGGAAGAGGGCCACGTTGGGACGAACTCCGACGAAGTTCTCGCAGAGGTGCGTGAAGACCGCCATTGTGAGGACGGCATTGGGGGTAAAGTCGAGGAGGTGGAGGCCATAGGTGTTCATGATTTCACAGAAGAACTCCGAGTAAGGCGGGCAGAGCCCGCAGTAGAAGAAGACGACGAAGAAAGGATACCCGGTCGGGTACTGCTTCTGGGCTTCGGCGGGGAGCACCCGCGTGCGCGGATGCGCTCGCGTCTTCGTCGACCAGAAAAGGCAGTACTTGTCCCTCAGCTCCACCGCACCGAGCTGGGGGGGGGGGGGGGAACGTCGCCGACTCCTTCCGAAGCGCTTCAAGCCGTAGCGCCTCGGCCGATTTCGCAGCCTTCCCCTTCGCCTTATCGCTCTTCGGGGCCATGGCGGGGGCGGGGGAGGGGGATCGTCGAAGTTGACGACGCCGGGCGCTCCAAGGACAGATCGCTGCTGCCTCTGGGAGAAGGAGGTGGCAGAGGTTTTAGAGAGGTAGCAACCAAGGGAAAGGCGAACCGCCCCTGCTTTCCTCCGCCTATAAGAGGAAGAGGTGGGGGGGGACGCTTCGCCTCTCCGAATAAAGAGATCGTGCGCGACGTGACGCGCGCCTGCGCGGTTCAGCCCCGCGCACGCCACCCACGTCACGCTCACCCCGCACGCCCCGCCCCCACGACGCCGCGATAAGCGCGCGCCGCCTGGGGAAGGTGCGACGGGTGCGGAGTTAAGGAGCAGCGCGACCAAGGCCACGCGTGCCCGTGCACTGTTAGGGCCTGGCCCAACGACGCTCGGCACCGTGTGTGGCCCAGGCCCGGGGGCTCCTGTCGGTGTACTAAAGTAGGGGTACCTTAGTACCCCAGACTTGTGCACGGGCAGTTGTAGCACCCTGCGGCGAGGCCCGCCTAGGAAGCGCCAAGAGAAGACCAAGCATTCAAGACAAGGCCCCCGGCAAGAGGAGCTTGCCGGGCCAAGAAGACAAGGCCCCCGGCAAGAGGAGCTTGCCGGGCCAAGAAGACAAGGCCCCGGCAAGAGGAGCTTGCCGGGACGACTGAGCCCATGTAATACCATCCAAGAACAGAGTATACGAGACAGAAGATCGAGACCCCGACAAGAGGAGCTTGTCGGGAAGGCCGAACCCAGGCACCACAAGAGAAGCCCGCCACGGCGCGCCATGCGCCCCGGCAAGGCCTGATAGCCGGCAAGCTATCAGGCACAGGAAGACGACCCCCGCGGCAAGCCACTTGCCGCGGCAAATCACCACCTCAGGACTGCGCTCCAGCTCACCCGCCCACGCGTCGCTCCGGGGTTTCCCCCAAGGGCACGTGGCGGGGCACCGCGCAGCCTGGGGCATGCAATGGCATGCAGCCACCATCGTGGCGAGCGGTGGCGCACCTAACGGTCCGCCTCGGTGCTGTCCAGGCGACCGTGACGGGCATTTAATGCCCTTGTCCCCTACCATCAGAAGTAGGTATGATAACACTGTGCCGCACTGTAGCGCCACTGTTCCCGCGCTGTTACAACTGCCACCCCTTTTACACTTTTACCCCTTTCTCTTACGTTGACACCTGTCGGTGACCCCTTTGCGCTATAAAAGGAGGCCCGTGTGCAACGTAGAGGGGGTTCGGTTCGGCCGGGTTCGGTTCGGGGTTCCGGGTTCCGGGGTTCGGAGATTGGGAATCCAGACAGCCATACGCTCGGTGCAGCTAGCTCTCCAAGCTCCCGAGCTCCCCAGTTCAATACAACCAAGCAGGAGTAGGGTTTTACGCGTCCATCGCGGCCCGAACCTGGGTAAACCGCCCGTGTGCTCGCCTCGATCTGCTCTCTGTGCTCCCTCCGCCCCCCTCACCGGACAACGAAAGGGGCTCCGGCCCCATAGGTGCTCGCGGGGGACCCAGTCCGCCCCGACACAGACTTCCAAACTGCTTTCCGTGCCCGCTTCATTCCTCAGGGAGTCATGGACCGGAAGAAGCGTGAGTTCCGCAACCTCATCCAAGGCAACAAAACTGTTGAAGCTTATCAGCGAGAGTTTCTGGACTTGTCCCGCTATGCTGAAGAGGACATTGCTACTGATTCACGCAGACAGGAGAAGTTTCGTGACGGCCTTCAAGCTGACATCAAGTTCGCACTTCTAGTGCACGACTTTGCTGATTTCGCCACCTTGGTGAACAAAGCCATCAACGTCGAAACTGGTCTGCAGGAATACCAGAGCTCTCACAGGCGCAGCCGTGACACGGGCTCATCTTCGGGCCCGTCCTCGCAGAAGCGCAAGATATGGATTCCCAACAGCATGTACCAGTCGAATGCACCTGTCCCTAGGCAGTCCTATGCTGCACCTCGTCTGCCTACTGCTCCTACTAGGCAGCCAAGACTTCCAGCTCCACCACCCCAAGCTCCTGTTCCTACTCCCGAGAATGGCTTGTGCTCTAGGTGCGGACAACCAGGACACCGTGCTAGGGAATGCTACCAGAAACAGAATCAACTGGCCTTTCCAGCAATTGGCCGTGGAAGCAACCAGAACCGTAACAGCAAAGCCAAGTCCTATGGCCGTGTTCATGCCAGCCACGTTGATCTGAACGAATCTCAAGACCAGCCTTCTACTGTTTGGAGTTGGGGGCTGAAGGGGCAGGTGGCTCCATCCCGGTAGAGGTGGGCCTGGGTTCCCGACGGCCCCCGACTGTTACTTCGTGGCGGAGCGATAGGGCAGGTTCAGACCACCTAGGAGAGAGGTGGGCCTGGCCCTAGTCGGCGTTCGCGTTACTTAACACGCTTAACGAGATCTGGGTATTTGATCTGAGTCTGGCCATTTGGTCTATACGCACTAACCACCTACGCGGGAGTAGTTATGGGTATCCCGACGTCGTGGTATCAGCCGAAGCACTTCTTGACGTCAGCGACTGAGTGGCGCGCGTCGGATTGGACTGGAACGCCACTAGGCTAGGTCTGCTTCCGGCCGCGTTCGCAACGTGCAGGTGTGCTCAGGGCGATGGGCCCAGACCCCTGCGCGCTTAGGTTTAGACCGGCGTGCTGACCGCTCTGTTGTGCCTAGGTGGGGCTGCGACGTGTTGATCTTCCGAGGCCAGGCATGACCCAGGAAAGTGTGTCCGGCCAAATGGGATCAAGCGTGTTGGGCTATGTGGTGCACCCCTGCAGGGAAGTTTATCTATTCGAATAGCCGTGTCCCTCGGTAAAAGGACGATCCGGAGTTGTACCTTGACCTTATGACAACTGGAGTCGGATACTTAATAAAACACACCCTTCCAAGTGCCAGATACAACCCGGTGATGGCTCTCCAATAGGGTATCGAGGAGGGGATCACCGGGTAGGATTATGCTATACGATGCTGCTTGGAGGACTTCAGTCTACTCTCTTCTATATGCTGCAAGAAGGAGGCTGCCAGAAGCGTAGTCTTCGACAGGATTAGATATCCCCCTCTTATTCTGGCATTCTGCAGTTCAGTCCACTGATATGGCCCCTTTACATATATATATCCATGCATATGTAGTGTAGCTCCTTGCTTGCGAGCACTTTGGATGAGTACTCACGGTTGCTTTTCTCCCTCCTTTTCCCCCTTTCCCTTCTACCCGTTTGCCGCAACCAGACGATGGAGCCCAGGATCCAGACGCCACCTTCGACAACGACTCCTACTACTCTGGAGGTGCCTACTACTACGTGCAGCCCGCTGACGACGACCAGGAGTAGTTAGGAGGATCCCTGGCAGGAGGCCTGCGCCTCGTTCGATCTGTATCCCAGTTTGTGCAAGCCTTTTTAAGGCAAACTTGTTTAACTTATGTCTGTACTCAGATATTGTTGCTTCCGCTGACTCGTCTATGATCGAGCACTTGTATTCGAGCCCTCGAGGCCCCTGGCTTGTATTATGATGCTTGTATGACTTATTTATGTTTTAGAGTTGTGTTGTGATATCTTCACGTGAGTCCCTGATCTTGGTCGTACACATTTGCGTGCATGATTAGTGTACGATTGAATCGGGGGCGTCACAAGTTGGTATCAGAGCCGACTGCCTGTAGGAATCCCCCTTCCACACTCCTTGGCCGAAGTTGAGTCTAGACATTACAAAAACTTTTACTAACTTGGCTGTGTGCCTTACGAGCCCACGTCGCCATCGGGTGGTACTAGGATCTTTTACTTCTCGACCTTTACTCTGGGACTACGAACTCTCTTCTACTCGGGTTAAACGAATTTACTAACTCTGACACTAGGGTCCCGTTACGACATTCACCCCAAAGTTGGATAAAAGCCATAGCTATTCCTTACTATAGTATTTTGAACAATTTCCACACTGTCATTTGACTCCTTTGAAACATCTTTGTTTTCAGATGGAACCCACGAGGCAGGTCGTGCGCCACACGACGGCCATGGGTGCCTCGGGATCACCGGCTGTGCTAGCTGAGATGATGACCTATCTGGGTTATCGCTGGCACCCCGAGTACACCGTCACCGAGGAGTACCAGGATTTTAACCAGGAGCAGTACCGTGCCACCGTCCACCTCTACTCTCGGGAGTATGACTCCACTACTGTGCTGCACACCGCTTATGGTGTTGGAGTGACCATCGATATGGCAGTTCACGATGCTGCCTATGCTGCTCTGACACGCCTTCGTTTGGAGTACCGGGAGTTGGACACCTCCCCCTTCAGGCACATTCCTATCGCATCTGATATTGGTGTGGAGGGTTACTACACTGCTGCCTACTCCACTCTCACCCGAGAGCCCTTCTACCATCAGAACCTGGTTCTGCATGCTGATGGGCTGGATCGAGCTAACCGAGCTCTTCGCCATGAGCTGTACACCACTCGTCAGCACCTCTACCGTGCTCTAACGAGGTTGCACCCCTTCGTCAGATCTGGGGAGCTGCCGCGTTCTACTATCTACCCCGCCAGGACCGTGATGCCTCAGGGTGTCGGTTGGCCAGAGGTGGGAGGCTACTCTCCCGCACTTGGTCCTCTTCTGCCGCCTCAGCGTCGGGTTCAGCACCAAAGCCCCCGCGGACCCCAGGTTGCCGACGTGGTGTACCCGCTGCCACACTACCAGCTTTCAGGCTACACCTACCTTCGCAGTGTCGCGTGGGATTGATGTAGACTTGCTTATTAGTGTTAGCTGCATTCGCCACGAGCCTGCGTGCCGCCTATGATGTCTTAGTCTATGTACTGAACTCTATGTACCGAACCCTATGCATGATCCCTTTTGTAAGATATGCCAACTGTTATGTGGTATCTATCGTGCTGCGTTCATTATGCATGTTTCATCTTGAATGATTCTTGTATTTGCCAATTTCTCAAATACTGAAATACCCCTGTTATATATTAGCAGGATGGTTAGACCAGCTGGTCGTGGTCGTGGTGGCAACTTCCCACCACCGCCTGAGTACATGGCTGGTATGATCCAACAGCTTGAGATGAATCGCCAGTTCATGGAGAACATGATGGCGCAGTTTCCTCGCCCCAATATGAACCAGCAGCCAAACACAGTGACTCTGCAGGATTTCATACGCCTGAACCCAACTGTGTACCGCAGCTCAACTCAGCCTCTGGATGCTGATGACTGGCTCCGTGACATCACCTATGAGATGGAGTCTGCTGATGTAGCCCCTGCCAGCTATGTCACGTTTGCTTCCTTCTTCCTGAAGGGACCCGCAGCTCAATGGTGGGACAGCCACAGGCGTACTCTGCCAGTTGGAACAATCATCACCTGGCCAGACTTTCAAGCTGCCTTTCGTGCCCGCTTCATTCCTTAAGGAGTCATGGACCGGAAGAAGCGTGAGTTCCGCAACCTCATCCAAGGCAACAAAACTGTTGAAGCTTATCAGCGAGAGTTTCTGGACTTGTCCCGCTATGCTGAGGAGGACATTGCTACTGATGCCCGTAGACAGGAGAAGTTCCGTGACGGCCTTCAAGCTGACATCAAGCTCGCACTTCTAGTGCATGACTTTACTGATTTCGCCACCTTGGTGAACAAAGGCATCAACGTCGAAACTGGTCTGCAGGAATACCAGAGCTCTCACAGGCGCGGCCGTGACACGGGCTCATCTTCGGGCCCGTCCTCGCAGAAGCGCAAGATATGGATTCCCAACAGCATATACCAGTCGAATGCACCTGTCCCAAGGCAGTCCTGCGCTGCACCTCGTCTGCCTACTGCTCCTACTAGGCAGCCAAGACTTCCAGCTCCACCACCCCAAGCTCCTGTTCCTACTCCCGAGAATGGCTTGTGCTTCAGGTGCGGACAACCAGGGCACCGTGCTAGGGAATGCAACCAGAAACAGAATCAACTGGCCCTTCCAGCAACAGGCCATGGAAGCAACCAGAACCGTAACAGCAAAGCCAAGTCCTATGGTCGTGTTCATGCCAACCACGTTGGTCTGAACGAAGCTCAAGACCAGCCTTCTACTGTGATGGGTACACTCCTCGTAAATTCAGTACCTGCATCTGTTTTATTCGATACAGGAGCATCGCATTCATTCATGTTAGAAGATTTTGCATTCAAGCATGGCATTAAATACGAGGAGATGAACACTTCGGTAGTGGTAAAAACCCCCGTGGGACAATGTCAAGCCTCCATGGTTGGCGTCGACGTCCCCGTGGAAATCGAAGGGCTGGAATTCTATGCCTCGCCCATTATCCTGAAGACGTCTAACATAGACCTCATTCTGGGGATGGATTGGTTGAAAGCGCATACTGTTTCCATAGTTTGCGCCACTAAGACCGTCCATCTGCTACATCCTTCAGATGAAATAGTTACATACCATGCTCGCCTGGTGCGAAATGCCGAAGCTAGGCTATATGCCTTGAATGCATTGAACTCTGCACCACTCGAGGGCATTGAAAACATCCCCGTCGTGCGTGACTTCCTCGACGTCTTTCCTGAAGAACTTCCAGGGATTCCCCCTGCTAGAGCTGTCGAATTCGTCATCGACTTGAAACCAGGCACCACTCCTATTGCCAAGCGACCCTAAAAGATGCCGCCGCATGAACTCCTTGAGCTTAAGGAGGAAATCGACAAATCTCTTCAAAATGGTTTCATTCGCCCAAGTTGCTCTCCTTGGGGAGCACCTTCTCTCTTTGTTAAGAAGAAGGATGGGACAAACCGACTGGTCCAAGACTACCGTCCTATTAACCAAGCTACCATTCAGAACAAATATCCTCTTCCTCGGATTAATGATCTGTATGATCAACTGGCTGGTTCATCAGTGTTCTCTAAACTCGACTTGAGGTTGGGTTACCACCAGATCCGTGTTCGCGAAGAGGGTATTCCCAAGACCGCATTTGTGACTCGCTATGGTTCATACGAGTACACTGTCATGTCATTTGGCTTAACCAATGCTCCAGCCACCTTCTCTCGCCTGATGAACTATATATTCATGGATTACCTCGACAAGTTCGTCGCGGTTTAACTGGATGATATCCTGGTATTTTCCAAGAACGAAGAAGAACATGCTGAACATCTTCGTCTTGTGCTGGAAAAGCTACGAGAGCATCAGCTATACGCCAAGTTCTCCAAATGTGAATTCTGGCTTCCTGAAGTAACCTATCTTGGGCATGTCATCTCTAAGGATGGTATTGCCGTTAACCCTGAACGAGTTCAGGCTATTCTTGATTGGACTCCTCCGAAGAAAGTCAAGCAAGTCAGAAGTTTTCTCGGTCTCGCCAGCTATTGCCGTCGATTCGTCGAGAACTTCTCCAAGATTGCCAGGCCTCTGACTAACTTGCTGCATTAGGGCGTCAAGTTCCAATGGACAGACAAATGTCAGGAAAGCTTCCAGGCACTTAAAGACAAGTTGACTTCTGCCCCAGTGCTAGCTCCACCTGATACAAAGAAGGACTTCATCATTTACTGCGACGCTTCCCGTCAAGGATTAGGCTGTGTCCTAATGCAAGAGCGCAGAGTGATTGCCTATGCCTCTCGTCAATTGCGCCCTCATGAAGAGAACTACCCAGTTCACGATCTCGAGCTTGCTGCTGTCATTCATGCACTGAAGCAGTGGCGGCATTACCTTCTCGGTAATCGTTGCGAGATATTCACTGACCATCAAAGTCTGAAGTATCTGTTTACTCAGCCAGACCTGAACCTCCGTCAGCAGAGATGGATGGAGACCGTAGCAGATTTTGACTTGGGTATTTCCTATACCCCAGGCAAGGCTAATGTAATGGCTGATGCCTTGAGCCGCAAGTCTTACTGCAACCACCTCCAGATTCACAAAGTTCAGCCCTCGCTTGTTGAAGAATTCAGAAAGCTGAACATCCATATTGTTCCTCCGGGTGCACTCGCCCCCCCTCCTAAGGAGTTTCAGAAGATGAACCTCCGTGTTATTCCCCAGGGTTCTGTCTATACCCTGGCTGTCGAACCCGATCTCGTGAGCTCCATCAAGACAATACAGGGATATGACTCTGAAGCCCACAAGATTAAGCGCTACCTCGCAGAGGGAAAGCCCTCATCCTTCACTATTTCTGATGATGGCGCCTTGTACTTCAAGGGCCGCCTAGTGGTGCCATGTGCCGAGAAAAACCTGGATATGACTCAGAAGGTTATGAAAGAAGCTCATGATACGCCTCTATGCATCCATCCTGGTAATACAAAGATGTACCAGGACATTCGTCAAAGATTCTGGTGGTCTAATATGAAACAAGACATTGCTCGCTATGTTGCTGAGTGTGACGTTTGCCGTCGTATCAAAGCAGAACATCAAAGGCCTGCTGGAACTCTGCAACCTATCTCTATTCCTGAATGGAAATGGGACCATGTCGAGATGGACTTCGTCACTGGATTTCCCAAATCGCAGAAAGGTAATGATGCTATTCTTGTCGTCATTGACCGGCTTTCTAAAGTTGCACATTTTCTGGCGGTCAAAGAAACGATCAATGCTAGTCAACTTGCAACTCTCTACATGTCCAGAATTGTTTCACTTCACAGTATTCCACTGGTTATTAGTTCGGACCGTGGCAGCTTATTCACTTCAAGATTCTGGGCAAGTTTCCAAGAAGCTATGGGAACTCATCTATCTTTCAGTACTGCTTTTCATCCTCAGTCGCAAGGGCAAGTTGAATGTGTCAACCAAGTTCTCGAAGACATGCTTCGAGCTTGTGTTATTTCTTTCGGCAAGAAATGGGAGGAATCCCTCCCGTATGCTGAGTTCTCTTATAATAATAGCTATCAAGCTAGTCTGAAGATGGCCCCCTTCGAAGTGTTATATGGACGAAAGTGCCGAACCCCTCTGAACTGGTCAGAAACTGTGGAACGTCCACTCTTTGGTCCGGATATTATCCAACATGCCGAAGATCAAGTCCGCATTATTCGCGAGAATCTCAAGACTGCTCAGTCACGCCAAAAGAGTAATTACGACCGTCATCATAAAGACATGGTCTATCAACCTGGCGAAAAGGCCTATCTTCGAGTTACACCAATGAAGGGTGCTCACCGCTTCGGGATCAAAGGGAAGCTAGCTCCCCGCTATATTGGTCCTTTCACTATTCTCGAGAGGCGTGGAAAAGTGGCATATCAACTGGAGCTTCCGCCGAACCTTTCTCAGGTTCACGATGTGTTCCATGTGTCACAACTCCGCCGTTGCTTCAAGGACCCAATCCGAGTTGTGGATCATGAAGTGCTCGAATTGCAACAGGACCTCTCCTATAAAGAGCATCCGGTCCGCATTCTCGACCAAGCTGAACGCCGCACCCGTCAGAAGGCGATCAAGTTCCTCAAGGTCCAGTGGTCGAATCACTCTGAAGACGAAGCCACCTGGGAACGCGAAGATCGCCTGCGCGATGAATACCCAGCACTGTTTCCTTCTACCTCCTAAATCTCGGGACGAGATTTCTTGTAGTGGAGGAGATTTGTAACACCCGGATGATCTTGCTACAGTAATCCATGCCACGTCATCCCGATTACTGTTGCTAACCTCGCAAGAATTCGAAACCGTTCAAATTCAGTTTAAATTATTGATAACAATAAAAGTCTCCAAAAATTAAAACCAAAATGTTCGGGGTGCGCCAAATAATACAAAGGTAATTATGGTGTAGCCAACATCTTTTTACAAATTGCTTAAGTAATTTAAAATGATTAAAACAGAAAAGAAATAATAAGAAAATGCAAAACAGAAACAGAAAAGAAAAAAAACAAAAGAACGAAAAGGCCCCCCCCAATGGGCCAACCGGCCCAGCTGACAGCCAGGCCAGCCCATTGGCCCAGCCGGCCAACCCCACCCCTCTCTCCTTATCCACCCCGGTGAGACCCCGAAACCCTAGCCCACCCCACGTCGCCCCACTTCCCCCCCACTCCCTCGTCTGGATCGGGAGGAGCCTGATCCCATCGCCAGATCCGCTCCCGACGACCACGCCCGCCGCCGCCCGTGGACCTCCCCGGCGCCCGACGCTCCTGGACCTCGCCCCCTCCCCCACCGGCCTGCCTCCCCGTCGCCGCTCGTCCCCGACGCCCCCCTCGACCTGCCCCGAGCACGCTACCGAGTCCCTACCCCCTCCCCGTGAGCTCCTCTCCTCCCTTCTCCCTCTGTCGCCGGCGCACGCACGAACCGCGCCTCGCCGCGGCCGCCGCACGGACGCCCCTCGTGACCCCCTCTGTCCCGCCACGCCCGCGGCCAACTCTGGCCGCTCCTCCTCTCCCCTCTGTCCTGCACGTCGTCCGGCTCCCGTGCCCGCGCCGTGGCCGGCCCCTCCTGGCCGCGCCGACGCGCGCGCGCCCGTCGTGGCCGCGCCCGGCCGCAGCCCTCCGCCCTCCGTGCCTCTGTCGCCCGGGCGCTCCCCTGCATCCCCCTGGCGCCTCGCCAGCCCGCGCCTCGCCGGCTCCCACCTACGGAGCTCCGGCGTCCCGCAGCCAGGCGGGTTCGGCCTCCGCTCGGGCAGCGCCCGTTTGGATGGCGCCCGATCCGCGATGCACCCACACCCATTAGGCCCCCGGTGCCTATGATAGCCGGGGCCCACGCCCTGGAAACGTTTAATTAAAAAAATAATTAAAATTAATAATAATAAAAAATAATTAATTAATTAATTAATTAATTAAGGAATTAATTAAGTTAATTAATAATAATTAGATTAACCTAATTAACTAATTATTTTAATTAATTAGTAATTAGTTTAGCTAAAACCTGATTAACCTAATCAAAGAATGACAGGTGGGTCCCACTGCACCCACACGTCAGTTTGACCAGTCAACGCCCCTGTTGACTGCTGACGTCATGCTGACGTCAGCAAACACTGTTTTGGATAATGTTAGATTTAAATAATTAATTAAATTCTAGAAATTAATAAAATCTTTAGAAAATCATATGTTTTAATCCGTAACTCGGATTAAAATATTTTCAACATGAAAGTTGCTCAGAACGACGAGACGAACCCGGATACGCAGCCCGTTCATCCGCCGCACACCCCTAACATATCAAACTCGCAACTTCCCCCCTCCGGCTCCTCTGCCCGAAAACGCGGAACACCGGGGAAACTTTCCCGGATGATTCCCCCTTCACCAGTATCATCCCATACCGCGTTAGGGCACCTCTAACGTCGTTACTTGTCATGTCATGCATCACTATGCAACTGCTTGCTTAAATATTTATTGTTCTCCCCCCTCTTCTCTCGATAGACACCGAGACCGACGCTGCTGCTGCCCCGTTCGACTACGGTGTTGACGACCCCTCTCTCTTGCCAGAGCAACCAGGCAAGCCCCCCCCCCCTTGATCACCAGATATCGCCTACTCTGCTCTTACTGCTTGCATTAGAGTAGTGTAGTATGTTACTGCTTTCGTTATTCCTATCCTGATGCATAGCCTGTCTTTGAAACTGCTGTTGTTACTTTTACCTGCAATCCTACTGCTTAGTATAGGATGCTAGTGTTCCATCAGTGGCCCTACACTCTTGTCCGTTTGCCATGCTATACTACTGGGCCGTGATCACTTCGGGAAGTGATCGCGGGCATATACTATTTACTTTACACTTTTACCTGTGATACTGTTCGGAGTTGGGGGCTGAAGGGGCAGGTGGCTCCATCCCGGTAGAGGTGGGCCTGGGTTCCCAACGACCCCCGACTGTTACTTCGTGGCGGAGCGATAGGGCAGGTTCAGACCACCTAGGAGAGAGGTGGGCCTGGCCCTAGTCGGCGTTCGCGATACTTAACACGCTTAACGAGATCTGGGTATTTGATCTGAGTCTGGCCATTTGGTCTATACGCACTAACCACCTACGCGGGAGTAGTTATGGGTATCCCGACGTCGTGGTATCAGCCGAAGCACTTCTTGACGTCAGCGACTGAGTGGCGCGCGCCGGATTGGACTGGAACGCCACTAGGCTAGGTCTGCTTCCGGCCGCGTTCGCAACGTGCAGGTGTGCTCAGGGCGATGGGCCCAGACCCCTGTGCGCTTAGGTTTAGACCGGCGTGCTGACCGCTCTGTTGTGCCTAGGTGGGGCTGCGACGTGTTGATCTTCCGAGGCCGGGCATGACCCAGGAAAGTGTGTCCGGCCAAATGGGATCAAGCGTGTTGGGCTATGTGGTGCACCCCTGCAGGGAAGTTTATCTATTCGAATAGCCGTGTCCCTCGGTAAAAGGACGACCCGGAGTTGTACCTTGACCTTATGACAACTAGAACCGGATACTTAATAAAACACACCCTTCCAAGTGCCAGATACAACCCGGTGATGGCTCTCCAACAGGGTATCGAGGAGGGGATCGCCGGGTAGGATTATGCTATACGATGCTACTTGGAGGACTTCAGTCTACTCTCTTCTATATGCTGCAAGAAGGAGGCTGCCAGAAGCGCACTCTTCGACAGGATTAGATATCCCCCTCTTATTCTGGCATTCTGCAGTTCAGTCCACTGATATGGCACCTTTACATATATATATCCATGCATATGTAGTGTAGCTCCTTGCTTGCGAGTACTTTGGATGAGTACTCATGGTTGCTTTTCTCCCTCCTTTTCCCCCTTTCCCTTCTACCCGGTTGCCGCAACCAGACGATGGAGCCCAGGATCCAGACGCCACCTTCGACAACGACTCCTACTACTCTGGAGGTGCCTACTACTACGTGCAGCCCGCTCACGACGACCAGGAGTAGTTAGGAGGACCCCAGGCAGGAGGCCTGCGCCTCGTTCGATCTGTATCCCAGTTTGTGCTAGCCTTTTTAAGGCAAACTTGTTTAACTTATGTCTGTACTCAGATATTGTTGCTTCCGCTGACTCGTCTATGATCGAGCACTTGTATTCGAGCCCTCGAGGCCCCTGGCTTGTATTATGATGCTTGTGAGACTTATTTATGTTTTAGAGTTGTGTTGTGATATCTTCCCGTGAGTCCCTGATCTTGATCGTACACATTTGCGTGCATGATTAGTGTACGATTAAATCAGGGGCGTCACAAGTATTTGTCGTAACCCTCTACTTTCTTGCACAAGCTATGTGGGTGCAATGATGATACCATGCCAAATTTCAACATTTTCAGAGTTCATTTGAAATGCTTTTCAATTTCACGGTCTTATCGCTTGAAATAATCAGTAAATGCATGAAAAATAAGAAATAAAGTTAGAATGGTTTGAAAATTGATGATGTGGCTTTGAATCATGCATTTTGAACACAGAAATACTATGGAGTTCAAATAAGTTCAAAAAAACGAAATACCTTTGTAACAGACGAGTTTCCGTATGAAACTCTGATACTTCGAAAGAGATTGTCCGTTTTGTACACGAAGTGTATCCAGTTTTTGCCGTAACCCTCCCTACTTTCTTGCACATGCTATGTGGGTGAAATGATGATACCATGCCAACTTTCAACCTTTTCAAAGTTTATTTGAAATGGTTTTCAATTTCAGGGTCTTATAGCTCAAAATAAGCAGTAAATGCATGAAAAATAGCAAATGAAGTCAGAAAGGGTTGAAAATTGATGATGTGGTTTTGAATGGTGCATTTTGAACACAGAAAAATTATGGAGCTCAAATAAGTTCAAAAAAATGAAATACCTTTGTAACGGACGAGTTTCCGTATGAAACCCTGATACTTCGAAAGAGATTGTCCGTTTTATACACGAAGTGCTTCCAGATTTTGTCGTAACCCTCTCTACTTTCTTGCACATGCTATGTGGGTGAAATGATGATGCCATGCCAACTTTCAACCTTTTTAGAGTTCATTTCAAATGCTTTTCAATTTCAGGGTCTTATAGCTCGAAATAATTAGTAAATGCATGAAAAATAACAAATGAAGTCTGAAAGGGTTGAAAATTGATGATGTGGCTTTGAATGGTGCATTTTGAACACAAAAAATGTCTCTAGTTCAAATAAGTTTAAAAAATGAAATCCCTTTGTAACAGACGAGTTCCCATATGAAACCCTGATGCTTTGAAAGAGATTGTCCGTTTTGTACACGAAGTGCATCCAGATTTTGCCGTAACCATCTCTAATTTCTTGCACATGCTATGTGGGTGAAACGATGATACCATGCCAACTTTCAACCTTTTCAGAATTCATTTGAAATGCTTTACAATTTCAGGGTCTTATAGCTCAAAATAATCAGTAAATGCATGAAAAATAACAAATGAAGTCAGAAAGGGTTGAAAATTGATGATGTGGCTTTGAATGGTGTATTTTGAACATACAAAAACTATGGAGTTCAAATAAATTAAAAAAATGAAATCCCGTTGTAACAGACGAGTTTCCGTATGAAACCTTCATACTTTGAAAGAGATTGTCCGTTTTGTACACGAAGTGCATCCAGTTTTTGCCGTAACCCTCTCTACTTTCTTGCACATGCTATGTGGGTGAAATGATGATGCCATGGCGACTTTCAACCTTTTCAGAGTTCATTTGAAATGCTTTTCAATTTCAGGGCCTTATAGCTCAAAATAATCAGTAAATGCATGAAAAATAACAAATGAAGTCACAAAGGTTTGAAAATTGATGATGCGGCTTTGAATCGTGCACTTTGAACACAGAAAAACTATGGAGTTCAAATAAGTTCAAAAAATGAAATCCCGTTGTAACAAACGAGTTTCCGTATGGAACTCTGATACTTCGAAAGAGATTGTCCGTTTTGTACACGAAGTGCATCCAGTTTTTGCCGTAACCCTCCCTACTTTCTTGCACATTCTATGTGGGTGAAATGATGATGCCATGCCAACTTTCAACCTTTTCAAAGTTCATTTGAAATGCTTTTCAATTTCAGGGTCTTATAGCTCAAAATAATCAGTAAATGCATGAAAAATAACAAATGAAGTCGGAAAGGGTTGAAAATTGATGATGTGGCTTTGAATGGTGCATTTTGAACACAGAAAAACTCAGGAGTTCAAATAAGTTCAAAAAAATGAAATCCCGTTGTAATAGACGAGTTTCCGTATGAAACCCTGATTCTTCGAAAGAGATTATCCGTTTTGTACACAAAGTGCATCCAGTATTTGTCCTAACCCTCAACTTTCTTGCACAAGCTATGTGGGTGCAATGATGATACCATGCCAAATTTCAACATTTTCAGAGTTCATTTGAAATGCTTTTCAATTTCACGGTCTTATCGCTTGAAATAATCAGTAAATGCATGAAAAATAAGAAATAAACTTAGAATGGTTTGAAAATTGATGATGTGGCTTTGAATCATGCATTTTGAACACAGAAATACTATGGAGTTCAAATAAGTTCAAAAAAACGAAATACCTTTGTAACAGACGAGTTTCCGTATGAAACTTTGATACTTCGAAAGAGATTGTCCGTTTTGTACACGAGGTGTATCCAGTTTTTGCCGTAACCCTCCCTACTTTCTTGCACATGCTATGTGGGTGAAATGATGATACCATGCCAACTTTCAACCTTTTCAAAGTTTATTTGAAATGGTTTTCAATTTCAGGGTCTTATAGCTCAAAATAAGCAGTAAATGCATGAAAAATAGCAAATGAAGTCAGAAAGGGTTGAAAATTGATGATGTGGTTTTGAATGGTGCATTTTGAACACAGAAAAATTATGGAGCTCAAATAAGTTCAAAAAAAATGAAATACCTTTGTAACGGACGAGTTTCCGTATGAAACCTAGATACTTCGAAAGAGATTGTCCGTTTTGTACACGAAGTGCATCCAGATTTTGTCGTAACCCTCTCTACTTTCTTGCACATGCTATGTGGGTGAAATGATGATGCCATGCCAACTTTCAACCTTTTCAGAGTTCATTTGAAATGCTTTTCAATTTCAGGGTCTTATAGCTCGAAATAATTAGTAAATGCATGAAAAATAACAAATGAAGTCTGAAAGGGTTGAAAATTGATGATGTGGCTTTGAATGGTGCATTTTGAACACAAAAAATGTCTCTAGTTCAAATAAGTTTAAAAAATGAAATCCCTTTGTAACAGACGAGTTCCAGTATGAAACCGTGATACTTTGAAAGAGATTGTCCGTTTTGTACACGAAGTGCATCCAGATTTTGCCGTAACCCTCTCTACTTTCTTGCACATGCTGTGTGGGTGAAATGATGATACCATGCCAACTTTTAACCTTTTCAGAGTTCATTTGA
Source organism: Aegilops umbellulata (assembly GCA_032464435.1). Classification (NCBI taxonomy): domain Eukaryota; kingdom Viridiplantae; phylum Streptophyta; class Magnoliopsida; order Poales; family Poaceae; genus Aegilops; species Aegilops umbellulata. The sequence continues at coordinate 62,258,360 of CP136059.1, read as the reverse complement.
AATGCTTTTCAATTTCAGGGTCTTATAGCTCGAAATAATCAGTAAATGCATGAAAAATAACAAACGAGTTTCAGGATGCTATGCTTTGAAATGCTTTTCAGAGTTCATTTGAAATGCTTTTCAATTTCAGGGTCTTATAGCTCGAAATAATCAGTAAATGCATGAAAAATAACAAACGAGTTTCAGGATGCTATGCTTTGAAATGCTTTTCAGAGGTCATTTGAAATGCTTTTCAATTTCAGGGTCTTATAGCTCGAAATAATCAGTAAATGCATGAAAAATAACAAACGAGTTTGAGGATGCTATGCTTTGAATGGTGCATTTTGAACACATAAAAACTATGGAGTTCAAATAAGTGAAAAAATGAAATCCCTTTGTAACAGACGAGTTTCCGTATGGAACCCTGATACTTCTAAAGAGATTGTCCGTTTCGTACATGAAGTGCATCCAGTTTTTGCCGTCACCCTCTCTACTTTCTTGCACATGCTATGTTGGTGAAATGATGATACCATGCCAACTTTTAAACTTTTCAGAGTTCATTTGAAATGCTTTTTAATTTCGGGGTCTTATAGCTCGAAATAAGCAGTAAATGCATGAAAAATAACAAATGAAGTCAGAAAGGGTTGAAAATAGATGATGTGGCATTGAATGGTGCATTTTCAACACAGAAAAAGTCCGGAGTTCAAATAAGTTAAAAAAATGAAATCCCTTTGTAACAGACGAGTTTCCGTATGAAACCCTGATACTTCGAAAGAGATTTTCTGTTTTGTACACGAAGTGCATCCAGTTTTTTCCCTAACCCTCTCTACTTTCTTGCACATGCTATGTGGCTGAAATGATGATACCATGCCAACTTTCAACCTTTTCAGAGTTCATTTGAAATGCTTTTCAATTTCAGGGTCTTATAGATCAAAATAATTAGTAAATGCATGAAAAATAACAAATGAAGTCTGAAAGGGTTGAAAATTGATGATGTGGCTTTCAATGGTGCATTTTGAACACAAAAAATGTCTCTAGTTCAAATAAGTTTAAAAAATGAAATCCCTTTGTAACAGACGAGTTCCCATATGAAACCCTGATACTTTGAAAGAGATTGTCCGTTTTGTACACGAAGTGCATCCAGATTTTGCCGTAACCCTCTCTACTTTCTTGCACATGCTATGTGGGTGAAACGATGATACCATGCCAACTTTCAACCTTTTCAGAATTCATTTGAAATGCTTTACAATTTCAGGGTCTTATAGCTCAAAATAATCAGTAAATGCATGAAAAATAACAAATGAAGTCAGAAAGGGTTGAAAATTGATGATGTGGCTTTGAATGGTGTATTTTGAACATACAAAAACTATGGAGTTCAAATAAATTAAAAAAATGAAATCCCGTTGTAACAGACGAGTTTCCGTATGAAACCTTCATACTTTGAAAGAGATTGTCCGTTTTGTACACGAAGTGCATCCAGTTTTTGCCATAACCCTCTCTACTTTCTTGCACATGCTATGTGGGTGAAATGATGATGCCATGCCGACCTTCAACCTTTTCAGAGTTCATTTGAAATGCTTTTCAATTTCAGGGTCTTATAGCTCGAAATAATCAGTAAATGCATGAAAAATAACAAATGAAGTCACAAAGGTTTGAAAATTGATGATGCGGCTTTGAATCGTGCACTTTGAACACAGAAAAACTATGGAGTTCAAATAAGTTCAAAAAATGAAATCCCGTTGTAACAAACGAGTTTCCGTATGGAACTCTGATACTTCGAAAGAGATTGTCCGTTTTGTACACGAAGTGCGTCCAGTTTTTGCCGTAACCCTCCCTACTTTCTTGCACATGCTATGTGGGTGAAATGATGATGCCATGCCAACTTTCAACCTTTTCAAAGTTCATTTGAAATGCTTTTCAATTTCAGGGTCTTATAGCTCAAAATAATCAGTAAATGCATGAAAAATAACAAATGAAGTCGGAAAGGGTTGAAAATTGATGATGTGGCTTTGAATGGTGCATTTTGAACACAGAAAAACTCAGGAGTTCAAATAAGTTCAAAAAAATGAAATCCCGTTGTAATAGACGAGTTTCCGTATGAAACCCTGATTCTTCGAAAGAGATTATCCGTTTTGTACACAAGGTGCATCCAGTATTTGTCGTAACCCTCAACTTTCTTGCACAAGCTACGTGGGTGCATTGATGATACCATGCCAAATTTCAACATTTTCAGAGTTCATTTGAAATGCTTTTCAATTTCACGGTCTTATCGCTTGAAATAATCAGTAAATGCATGAAAAATAACAAATAAAGTTAGAATGGTTTGAAAATTGATGATGTGGCTTTGAATCATGCATTTTGAACACAGAAATACTATGGAGTTCAAATAAGTTCAAAAAAACGAAATACCTTTGTAACAGACGAGTTTCCGTATGAAACTCTAATACTTCGAAAGAGATTGTCCGTTTTGTACACGAAGTGTATCCAGTTTTTGCCGTAACCCTCCCTACTTTCTTGCACATGCTATGTGGGTGAAATGATGATACCATGCCAACTTTCAACCTTTTCAAAGTTTATTTGAAATGGTTTTCAATTTCAGGGTCTTATAGCTCAAAATAAGCAGTAAATGCATGAAAAATAGCAAATGAAGTCAGAAAGGGCTGAAAATTGATGATGTGGTTTTGAATGGTGCATTTTGAACACAGAAAAATTATGGAGCTCAAATAAGTTCAAAAAAAATGAAATACCTTTGTAACGGACGAGTTTCGTATGAAACCCTGATACTTCGAAAGAGATTGTCCGTTTTGTACACGAAGTGCATCCAGATTTTGTCGTAACCCTCTATACTTTCTTGCACATGCTATGTGGGTGAAATGATGATGCCATGCCAACTTTCAACCTTTTTCAGAGTTCATTTGAAATGCTTTTCAATTTCAGGGTCTTATAGCTCGAAATAATTAGTAAATGCATGAAAAATAACAAATGAAGTCTGAAAGGGTTGAAAATTGATGATGTGGCTTTAAATGGTGCATTTTGAACACAAAAAATGTTTCGAGTTCAAATAAGTTTAAAAAATGAAATCCCTTTGTAACAGACGAGTTCCCGTATGAAACCCTGATACTTTGAAAGAGATTGTCCGTTTTTGTACACGAAGTGCATCCAGATTTTGCCGTAACCCTCTCTACTTTCTTGCACGTGCTATGTGGGTGAAACGATGATACCATGCCAACTTTTAACCTTTTCAGAGTTCATTTGAAATGCTTTTCAATTTCAGGGTCTTATAGCTCGAAATAATCAGTAAATGCATGAAAAATTACAAACGAGTTTCAGGATGCTATGCTTTGAAATGCTTTTCAGAGTTCATTTGAAATGCTTTTCAATTTCAGGGTCTTATTGCTCGAAATAATCAGTAAATGCATGAAAAATAACAAACGAGTTTCAGGATGCTATGCTTTGAATGGTGCATTTTGAACACATAAAAACAATGGAGTTCAAATAAGTGAAAAAATGAAATCCCTTTGTAACAGACGAGTTTCCGTATGGAACCCTGATACTTCTAAAGAGATTGTCCGTTTCGTACACGAAGTGCATCCAGTTTTTGCCGTCACCCTCTCTACTTTCTTGCACATGCTATGTTGGTGAAATGATGATACCATGCCAACTTTTAAACTTTTCAGAGTTCATTTGAAATGCTTTTTAATTTCAGGGTCTTATAGCTCGAAATAAGCAATAAATGCATGAAAAATAACAAATGAAGTCAGAAAGGGTTAAAAATAGATGATGTGGCATTGAATGGTGCATTTTCAACACAGAAAAAGTTCGGAGTTCAAATAAGTTAAAAAAATGAAATCCCTTTGTAACAGACGAGTTTCCGTATGAAACCCTGATACTTCGAAAGAGATTGTCTGTTTTGTACACGAAGTGCATCCAGTTTTTGCCCTAACCCTCTCTACTTTCTTGCACATGCTATGTGGCTGAAATGATGATACCATGCCAACTTTCAACCTTTTCAGAGTTCATTTGAAATGCTTTTCAATTTCAGGGTCTTATAGATCAAAATAATTAGTAAATGCATGAAAAATAACAAATGAAGTCTGAAAGGGTTGAAAATTGATGATGTGGCTTTCAATGGTGCATTTTGAACACAAAAAATGTCTCGAGTTCAAATAAGTTTAAAAAATGAAATCCCTTTGTAACAGACGAGTTCCCGTATGAAACCCTGATACTTTGAAAGAGATTGTCCGTTTTGTACACGAAGTGCATCCAGATTTTGCCGTAACCCTCTCTACTTTCTTGCACATGCTATGTGGGTGAAACGATGATACCATGCCAACTTTCAACCTTTTCAGAATTCATTTGAAATGCTTTACAATTTCAGGGTCTTATAGCTCAAAATAATCAGTAAATGCATGAAAAATAACAAATGAAGTCAGAAAGGGTTGAAAATTGATGATGTGGCTTTGAATGGTGTATTTTGAACATACAAAAACTTTGGAGTTCAAATAAATTAAAAAAATGAAATCCCGTTGTAACAGACGAGTTTCCGTATGAAACCTTCATACTTTGAAAGAGATTGTCCGTTTTGTACACGAAGTGCATCCAGTTTTTGCCGTAACCCTCTCTACTTTCTTGCACATGCTCTGTGGGTGAAATGATGATGCCATGCCGACTTTCAACCTTTTCAGAGTTCATTTGAAATGCTTTTCAATTTTAGGGTCTTACAGCTCGAAATAATCAGTAAATGCATGAAAAATAACAAATGAAGTCACAAAGGGTTGAAAATTGATGATGTGGCTTTGAATCGTGCATTTTGAACACAGAAAAACTATGGAGTTCAAATAAGTTCAAAAAATGAAATCCCGTTGTAACAAACGAGTTTCCGTATGGAACTCTGATACTTCGAAAGAGATTGTCCGTTTTGTACACGAAGTGCATCCATTTTTTGCCGTAACCCTCCCTACTTTCTTGCACATGCTATGTGGGTGAAATGATGATGCCATGCCAACTTTCAACCTTTTCAGAGTTCATTTGAAATGCTTTTCAATTTCAGGGTCTTATAGCTCAAAATAATCAGTAAATGCATGAAAAATAACAAATGAAGTCGGAAATGGTTGAAAATTGATGATGTGGCTTTGAATGGTGCATTTTGAACACAGAAAAACTCAGGAGTTCAAATAAGTTCAAAAAAAATGAAATCCCGTTGTAATAGACGAGTTTCCGTATGAAACCCTGATTCTTCGAAAGAGATTATCCGTTTTGTACACAAAGTGCATCCAGTATTTGTCATAACCCTCAACTTTCTTGCACAAGCTATGTGGGTGCAATGATGATACCATGCCAAATTTCAACATTTTCAGAGTTCATTTGAAATGCTTTTCAATTTCACGGTCTTATCGCTTGAAATAATCAGTAAATGCATGAAAAATGACAAATAAAGTTAGAATGGTTTGAAAATTGATGATGTGGCTTTGAATCGTGCATTTTGAACACAGAAATACTATGGAGTTCAAATAAGTTCAAAAAAACGAAATACCTTTGTAACAGACGAGTTTCCGTATGAAACTCTGATACTTCGAAAGAGATTGTCCGTTTTGTACACGAAGTGTATCTAGTTTTTGCCGTAACCTTCTCTACTTTCTTGCACATGCTATGTGGGTGAAATGATGATACCATGCCGACTTTCAACCTTTTCAAAGTTCATTTGAAATGCTTTTCAATTTCAGGGTCTTATGGCTCAAAATAAGCAGTAAATGCATGAAAAATAGCAAATGAAGTCAGAAAGGGTTGAAAATTGATGATGTGGTTTTGAATGGTGCATTTTGAACACAGAAAAATTATGGAGCTCAAATAAGTTCAAAAAAATGAAATACCATGCCAACTTTCAACCTTTTCAGAGTTCATTTGAAATGCTTTTCAATTTCAGGGTCTTATAGCTCGAAATAATCAGTAAATGCATGAAAAATAACAAGTGAAGTCAGAAAGGGTTGAAAATTGATGATGTGGCTTTGGCATTTTCAACACAAAGAAAGTCTGGAGTTCAAATAAGTTAAAAAAATGAAATCCCTTTGTAACAGACGAGTTTCCGTATGAAACCCTGATACTTCGAAAGAGATTGTCCGTTTTGTACACGAAGTGCATCCAGTTTTCCCCCTAACCCTCTCTACTTTCTTGCACATGCTATGTGGCTGGAATGATGATACCATGCCAACTTTCAACCTTTTCAGAGTTCATTTGAAATGCTTTTCAATTTCGGTGTCTTATAGATCAAAATAATCAGTAAATGCATGAAAAATAACAAATGAAGTCTGACAGGGTTGAAAATTGATGATGTGGCTTTGAATGGTGCATTTTAAACACAAAAAATGTCGCGAGTTCAAATAAGTTTAAAAAATGAAATCCCTTTGTAACACACGAGTTCCCGTATGAAACCCTGATACTTTGAAAGAGATTGTCCGTTTTGTACACGAAGTGCGTCCAGTTTTTGCCATAATCCTCTCTACTTTCTTGCACATGCTATGTGGGTGAAACGATGATACCATGCCAACTTTCAACCTTTTCAGAATTCATTTGAAATGCTTTACAATTTAAGGGTCTTATAGCTCAAAATAATTAGTAAATGCATGAAAAATAACAAATGAAGTTAGAAAGGGTTGAAAATTGTTGATGTGGCTTTGAATGGTGTATTTTGAACATACAAAAACTATGGAGTTCAAATAAGTTCAAAAAAAATGAAATACCTCTGTAACAAACGAGTTTCCGTATGAAACCCTGATACTTCGAAAGAGATGGTCCATTTTGTACAAGAAGTGCATCCAGTTTTTGCCATAACCCTCTCTACTTTCTTGCACATGCTATGTGGGTGAAACGATGATACCATGCCAACTTTCAACCTTTTCAGAATTCATTTGAAATGCTTTACAATTTAAGGGTCTTATAGCTCAAAATAATCAGTAAATGCATGAAAAATAACAAATGAAGTCAGAAAGGGTTGAAAATTGATGATGTGGCTTTGAATGGTGTATTTTCAACATACAGAAACTATGGAGTTCAAATAAGTTCAAAAAAATGAAATACCTCTGTAACAGACGAGTTACCGTATGAAACCCTGATACTTCGAAAGAGATGGTCCGTTTTGTACACGAAGTGCATCTAGTTTTTGCCGTAACCCTCTCTAGTTTCTTGCCCATGCTATGTGGGTGAAATGATGATACCATGCTGTGACGCCCGGATAGTTACACTACAGTAACCCTCTGCTAATGATGCCACGTCACCTCGATTACTGTGACTAATCTCGCATTAGTTCAAAACCGATTTGAATTCAATTTAAAAATCAGGCAAACAACAAAAGTTTTCAAAAAATTAAAACCAAAATGTTCGGATTGTGTCAAATAAATCTAAGTACATATGGTGGAGAAATCAACCTTTTATAAAATGCTTAAATGAACTATATGGATTTAAATAGTAGCAAAACGAAACAATTAATTAAATGCTTTTAAAATGATAAACGATTACAACTGTTATATTCTAGGTGCCAAGTTAATTGTGGCAGTGGTATAATCACTACTACTAATTTAGGTACTAACTATATGTTTTACAAAACTAAAACAATTTGAAATATTAAATAAACAGAAAACAAAATGAAATAATAGAAAAAACAAAACAAACAAAGGCAGAGACAGAAAAGAAAAGAACCCCCCGGGCCACGGCCCACCTGGCCACCGAGCCAACCAGGCCGGCCCAGCCACGCCCCACCCCACTCTCCATAGCCCCCCCCGAAACCCTAACTCCATACCCCCACGATCCCCACTCCCTCTGTTTCCCCCTCGATCCAGATCGAGCAAGCGCCCCGAACCCATCGCCCCACATCGCCAGCGCCCCGACCCCGTCGCCGGACACCCCCACCGCCGTGACGCCCGCGTTGTCCCCCTCCCATGCGGCCGCCGTCGCACCTTCATCGGATCTCCACCAACATCGTCGTCGTTTGTCATGGCAACCCCACCGGAGCTCCTCTGCCTCGACGTCGCCATCGCGCGGAGCCCCTCCCGTTGGTGGACCGCCCCACCGCCGTCGCCCCGTCCTCAACCTCCCCCTCGACTTGGCTCCTACGAGCCAAGCCGCCCCGTGCATCGACGCCGCATGTGAGGCCCCCTCTGACCCTTCTTTCCTCCCGTCCGGTCACCATGCATCGACCCCGCTCGCGCCGCTCGGTCCACGCCGTAGCTCGTCGCACCTGCGATGGCCCTGCCCCTCGCGCCGCTGGACTCGCGCCCGCACACGCTCACCCAGTTGAGCCCGCGCCCGCGCCCCCGTTGCCCCGCGCTTGCAGTGCTTGTCCCGCCCGTGTCGCGCCGCGCTGCTGCGCCCCTTTGCCGCCCTCCACCGCTACTGCCGCAGTCCCGCCTCCCCCCGCCATGCGCACGCGCGCCCTTGCGCCTGCTAGCCGCACTGGGTTCGCCTCGGGGCTTCGTTGCCAGGACACCGCTAACCCGCCCCGTTCCTCCCGTGTGACACTGACCGTTGGGGCCCACGCCCCTGTTTCATAAGAAAAAGTATTTAGAAAATAAATAAATAATTAATTAGTAAATGATTAATTAACTTAATTAAGTCTTTAAAATTAACCTAATCACTTAATTAAAACTTCACTAGTCATGTTTAATTAAACTTAATTAACCTAATTATCTAATTAAGCTAATTAATCTTTTAATCCACACATTAGTCTGACCAGTCAACTAACTAGTTGACTGCTGACATCACCTTGACATCATGCTGATGTCATAATGGCATTTTCAAATTAAATTAATTCTAGAAAATGGTTAAATCCTTTTTATATTAATATAAAATAAACCGTAGCTCGGATCAAAAAAACTTTGTACATGAAAGTTGCTCAGAACGACGTGACGAATCCGGATACGCAGCCCGTTTGTCCGCCACGCATCCCTAACCTATCGAACTCGCAACTTTCCCCCTCCGGCTCCTCTGCCCGAAAACACGAAACACCGGGGATACTTTCCCGGATGTTTCCCTCCTTCGCCGGTATCACCTATCCCTGCGTTAGATCACCTCTAGCGTCGCATTTGTCATGATATGCTTTGATTGCTATGTTATTTATTGTGTTGCCCGTCCGTTACTTTTTCCGGTAGACCCCGAGACCGCTGCCGGTACCCCTGTGATCGACTACGGTGTTGACGGCCCCCTCCTTCTTGCCAGAGCAACCAGGCAAGCCCCCCCTTGATCACCAGATATCGCATATTCTTCTCTACTGCTTGCACTAGAGTAGTGTAGCATGTTACTGCTTTCAGTTAATCCTATACTGCTGCATAGCCTGTCCTTGCTACTACTGTTGTTACCTTTACCTGCTATCCTACTGGTTAGTATAGGATGCTAGTGTTCCATCAGTGGCCCTACACTCTTGTCCGTCTGACATGTTATACTACTGGGCCGTGATCATTAAGTGATCGCGGGCATATACTATATACTTTACACTGTTACATTACCTGTGATACTGTTCGGAGTTGGGGGCTGAAGGGGCAGGTGGTTCCACCCAGGTAGTGGTGGGCCTGGGTTCCCGACGGCCCCTGACTGTTACTTTATGGCGGAGCGACAGGGCAGGTTTGAGACCACCTAGGAGGGAGGTGGGCCTGGCCCTGGTCGGCGTTCGCGGATACTTAACACCCTTAACGAGATCTGGGTATTTGATCTGAGTCTGGCCATTTGGTCTATAGGCACTAACCATCTACGCGGGAGTAGTTATGGGTATCCCGGCGTCGTGGTATCAGCCGAAGCCTTCGTGACATCAGCGAGTGAGTGGCGCGCACCGGATTGGACTGGAACGCCACTAGGATAGGTCTGCTTCCGGCCGCGTTCGCAACATGCATGTGTGCTCAGGGCGATGGGCCCAGAACCATGCACGCCTAGGTTTAGACCGGTGTGCTGACCGCTCTGTTGTGCCTAGGTGGGGCTGCGACGTGTTGATCTTTCGAGGCCGGGCATGACCCAGGAAAGTGTGTCCGGCCAAATGGGATCAAGCGTGTTGGGCTATGTGGTGCACCCCTGCTTGGAAGTTTATCTATTCGAATAGCCGTGTCCCTCGGTAAAAGGACGGCCCGGAGTTGTACCTTGACCTTATGACAACTAGAACCGGATACTTAATAAAACACACCCTTCCAAGTGCCAGATACAACCCGGTGATCGCTCTCTAACAGAGCAACGAGGAGGGGATCGCCGGGTAGGATTATGCTATACGATGCTACTTGGAGGACTTCAGTCTACTCTCTTCTATTTGCTGCAAGACGGAAGTTGCCAGAAGCGTAGTCTTCGACAGGATTAGATATCCCCCTCTTATTTTGGCATTCTGTAGTTCAGTCCACCGATATGCCCCTTTACACATATATCCATGCATATGTAGTGTAGCTCCTTGCTTGCGAGTACTTTGGATGAGTACTCACGGTTGCCTTGTTCCCCCTTTTTCTCCATTTTTCTACCCGTTTGCTATGACCAAACGATGGAGCCCAGGATCCAGACGTCACCATTGACGACGACTCCTACTACACCGGAGGTGCCTGCTACTACGTGCTGCCCGCTGACGACGACCAGAAGTAGTTCGGAGGATCCCAGGCAGGAGGCATGTGCCTCGTTCGATCTGTATCCCAGTTTGTGCTAGCCTTCTTAAGGCAAACTTGTTTAGCTTATGTCTGTACTCAGATATTGTTGCTTCTGCTGACTCGTCTATGATCGAGCACTTGTATTCGAGCCCTCGAGGCCCCTGGCTTGTATTATGATGCTTGTATGACTTATTTATGTTTTAGTGTTGTGTTGTGATATCTTCCCGTGAGTCCCTGATCTTGATCGTACACGTTTGCGTGCATGATTAGTGTACGATTGAATCGGGGGCGTCACAAGTTGGTATCAAAGCCGACTGCGTGTAGGAATCCCCCTTTCCAACTCCTTGGCCAAAGTTGAGTCTAGTCGATGAAAACTATTTTACTAACATGGCTGTGCGGCCCATGGGCCCACGTCGCCATTGGTTGGTATTAAGATCTTTTATTCCTCAACCTTTAATTTGGGACTCTGAACTCTCTTCTATTCGGGTTAAATGATTTTGCTAAAATCTAACATTAGGATTTCGTTATCATTTTCACCCGGAGAGCCCCTTCAGGCCAGATGATCGCCTGCTGCACCAGAAGATTCTGAAGGCACTCTCTGATGATTTCCCGAGACCCTTGTGCCCTTTGCCATTGTGATCCCTACCACCGATAAATCTTTATGGATGAATACATACACTTGTCGTTCTTACCTTTATTCCCGGCTGCTCTTGTTATTACAAGATACACTGAAAATTCTCTCTATTGTTTCGAGAATACTTTGTGGCTGCTGCCTTGCAGTTCTTTGCCACCTGAATACCCCTACGGATAATTTCTCGCACTCATCGAGTATCCGCTCATCCCCTGTTGATTCTGGTATTTCACAAAAGCTTTTGAAATACCATTCGATCTTCCGAAGATCCTCAACAACCTATTGCTCTTGAAATTCTTGCTTGCTTGCATTATGGTTAATCCCATAAGTCTCGTAATCTTATTGACATCTCTTCTCATTATCGTTTTGACTCTGTTGATTCAATACGTTGCGAATATTCACAATCATCAGTCAAATCCTAGGATTATTCTTCCGGCTCAGACGTCATTTGGGTATGAGCTGGTTCTTGACCAATCAATGCCTTGGTTAGTTGTGCTTCTAAGTCCATTGAACTTATTCATTTTCGATCAGAACGATTGCTTCTGATCCCTTGATTTGAAAAACATAATTCCTTGCAGATGAGCTCTGAATTAGTCAGTTGTTTCTATAATCATATGCCTTCGCATTGATTCTTCTTCTAGTTGAGTACCGATGCTCACATCAGTTCTCTTGTGTACCATCAACTCCTTTGTTGGATTTTATCCGACAACGTCCTTCATATTCAATAACTTTGTGAGCCTTCCCTCGGATACATAATGCCTTTGGTAAATTGTATCCTCTACTTTCTCAACCTTGCTCTGCTTTCGAGCTTGAGTTATTTACTTCTGAACTTTGTAGTATATGTTCCTAAGATACCCGATGGGTTGGACCAATGCCTTCCCTAATCTGTGCAAACCCGAGAGTTTTCACGAGTCATATTCTTCTGGTGATTTACCAGATAAAATTTCAACACTATGACTTCGTCGAAAATGAGAAGTGAATGAAAGGGTATGCATTGGAGAAGTGGGAGTCGACCTTGAACCTTGCGTTCATGCCCATGAACACGATGTAGATCCTATCCTGGAAGCTTCTTGTAATAATAGCTATTTCCTTGATATAATATCCTTTGGTTTCGTTGAATTGATCCTTTGCAATCATGGTTCCGACCATATGTTCTTCTTTGATCCCATTTCTCGGGCAAGTTTAAGCACTTGCCTTCTGTGGATCAATACCCCAGTCCAACCTTTACTTTGATCTACCTTCGAGTATACCCTCTGGTACCTCGAGAATATCACGAAACTACATAACTTCTTATGAGTTCTTCATCAAATATTATTCTCGCCGATTCCAGTCCCCCTCGGTTCTGAGTTAATAGTCACTCGAGAACACCGATAAGTGAATCGATCCGCACTCCGATTAAATAACTCTAAGTAATTTTCGTTGCTTATGAGTTTAATAATCCTTCAAGTCATTCATAGCCTGATCGGCTATATCTTTATCGTGCAACTTTTTAACTGTGCTACCTGGCCTTATTTCCGGAACATAAATTTCGACGGTGAGCTAATCTTATAATCGATCTTCCTCGTCATATCGTTTGTCCTTGAACAGCAAGCTTGATTTCGAGTTTGTGTCGAACCCATGGTTCCAATAACTTTTTGCTTCATCATTCCGTTGACTTGATGTCATCGCCGATCAGTTACATCTTCTTGAAACCTCTCGACAAATGTGTCGTGATCATCATCAACATTATGAGGTCTTCCAAGATATCTATCGAATTCTTAATGAGAAATAGCATCCTTTGCCCTCGATGATTTGGGTTATCATTGACAACATTATTGCATTCCCTCCAACACAAAACTTGTTCTTGTTTTGTGTTGTACCTTGAGTTCCTTGCTATCCAACTTATGTTATGTTCTACCTCGGAGTATTACCATCTTTGATGTCAAGAATGTTGTGAGGATTGCTCCACCTCTTAAGAATTATTGCTATAATGATACTTCTCACCATCACCATTCTTTCTTGGTCCTCGTGTTGATTCCAACCGGGGTACCCACAAGTGAACGGTGTTGTTTGGATTCTGCACTTCTAGCAACCCTATTGCATTAAAGTTAATGATCGATAATTCATTCTTAGCCTATCGGATGCTGAACCACCATTCTAACGTTGATCATGCTACTATAAGCCCACATTTCGGGTGCACCTTTTCAACCAATGTTTATTTGTGTATGTTTTCCTCGAGCATACATCATTATATCATTTGATCTGACTAATGTTATCTCCTTGTTCACATGATTGTGGAAATCCATCATTCTGGAAATTTCGATGGATTGTCGCTGAGTCCATCAGCCACCTCCTCATCCTCTCCTTGGTTTAATGATGAACTCTGGTTTCAGAACTTGCTTCCCTAGATCATTTTCGAGAATCTAACAATGTCATCTCGTCAAATTGTGTTGCACCTTTTCTTCTTAGGCATCCTGATGTCTGAGGTATCCTGACACCAATCAGATATGAATCTCGGTCAGATGTGATGGTTGGAACATATTCCCAAGAGTTATAACATTGGTCTTTAACCCGATAAGGTGTTGTCATCCTAACATACCTGCCCGGAGGACCTACTGTTATAGTTTCCATTTCAACAAGGTTATCCATTCTTCCATGAGGAAATTTGTAAGAATTAATCTACAAGTTATTTCTGATGGATCCTTTGTGTTTCCAAAGTCTGATCTTCACCTGTTGACCATGTCCATGCTGTCTCGAAGCATGTTTGTGGTACTCCAATTGTTCATTAAGAGCATTGAAAGCACAATAATAAGTTTTCTTTATCCATTATCCAAACACCGTTGTATGGGTAATGTCATGAAATTCCTCTCCCACTACCTAAATGGTTTTCTAAATTCTATCCTATCATGGATATCATGCACTGCTTGTCCTTGGGAAGGTTATACCCCTGAAATATGTGTTTAAACACATTATCCTTTCCATTGTTGTTTAATCCGATGGTCACATTTTCCTTTCCATTGGGCTGTTTAACCTTTCTTGTGATCTATATGATCTAAGCAGTAATATTCTCCTACTTATGTAAACCCCTCGGGGTACAGTTCTGTTAGCAAGACCCTATTACTATTGTTGTTGACATTCCAGTAACCACCGATGGACGAGAACTTTGCCTATTGGTCCGCCTCGTTCAACGAGCAGGAAAAAGGTTCTCTTCGTCCCTCGCCCTTGGTACCGACATTGTTACCGACATAACTGATAGGCTACCCTCTGACTTGTCTTGCTATCATGACCGTGCAAGTGATAGAGGCAAAGATGTCCCGATGTTTTGATGAGATGGTGGCTATCGTTTCTGTGGGAGTCGACCTTGACGATCCGCTACGAACTTCCGAGGGTTACTGACCACGCCGGAGCACGATCAACCTGACCACGAGGGCCTGTTTCCTACGAGCAAACAAAGAACAAGCAAGAAAGTAAGATTGCAATCTGGATATTGCGAATATAAGAGGAAAGTTTTATTAATGAAGGTGGGGTTCTGTGACGCCTTGGTCTGGTCGTTGAACACAAACGAAGTACGCGAAGTTGCAGCTATGGCGAACTTTTGATCAAAAAAAACCCAAAGTCTAAACGACGCCCTAAGGGCTGTATATATGGAGGAAGAGGGGGGAATTTCGTGGCCCTTGAGGAAGGGGTCCGAAACCAACCCTAACTCTTGTTTCCCCACACATACGGACTCTAAAAACAGCCTATACTTAAGTATTTCGAAATTACATGGGCCTGGCCCAATAATAAGGTGACGCAACACCTAGAATAGCCTCTAGACGAAATTTATGAAGTGGCATCTTGTATATTTCGTCCAAGGCTTCATTCACTCCTTATGGTGGCTCCAGAGTTCTGAAATCATCACTTGTAACTCCGTTCTTGTTCCCCTTGCGCATGCCATCAACTCCATGCTTGTTCTTGCTCCAATGTTCATCCTTCTCCAAGCTAGGCCCTTCATTTGTAAGCAAAACAAATGTATCCAATTTAGGCAGCACCATATTCTCATGAACATTAGAATCATTACCAAGAAACGAAAGTACCTGGTAATTTAATTGGCGTGCGCGAGCTCTAGTAATTGGTCCATCATATGTAACAGTAGGGGCTGTGGGTGTAACAACGGTATTGATGTCCTCATCATCCTCCCCTTCTTGAAATGGAGTCGTCCTCGACGGAAGCTCATCTTCCTCACCCAAATAAGGCTTCAAATCTGCAATGTTAAAACTGGGACTAACCCCAAAATCTGCAGGCAACTCAAGTTTATATGCATTATCATTTATTTTTTCTAACACCTTAAAAGGACCATCAGCACGTGGCATTCGCTTTGACTTGCGCAAATTAGGAAACCTATCCTTACGCAAATGTAACCAAACAAGATCTCCAGGTGCAAAGACAACACGTTTTCTACCCTTATCTCCAACAAGTTTATATTTAGCATTCATGCGCTCAATATTTTCCTTAGTTAACTCATGCATCTTTAAGATCAAATCAGCACGTTGTTTAGCATCAAAATTAACCTTCTCCGAAGATGGAAGAGGCAACAAATCAATAGGTGCACGAGGTAGGAAACCATACACAATTTCAAAAGGGCACAACTTAGTAGTAGAATGCAACGAACGATTATAAGCAAATTCAATATGAGGCAAGCATTCTTCCCACATTTTCTTATTATTCTTCAAAACATCCCTAAGCATAGTAGACAATGTTCTATTGACTACTTCAGTTTGTCCATCAGTTTGGGGGTGACAAGTAGTACTAAAAAGCAGTTTAGTCCCCAACTTAGCCCATTAACATCTGCAGAAGTGGCTGAGAAATTTAGTATCGCGATCTGAAACAATAGTATTTGGCACACCATGCAAGCGAATAATTTCAGGAAAGAACAAATTAGCAACATTAACAGCATCATTCCTTTTATGACATGGTATAAAGTGTGCCATTTTTTAGAACCTATCCACGACAACAAATATGGTATCCCTCCCCTTCTTTGTTCGAGGTAAACCTAAAACAAATTCCATAAATATATCCTCCCGAGGAACACTAGGTACAGACAAAGGCATATATAAACCATGATGATCGAGTCGCGACTTAACTTTTTGGCATGTAGTGCAGCGAGAAAACAAAACGCTCAACATATCGTCTCATCTTTGGCCAAAAGAAATGTGTAGCAAGTATATCCTCTGTCTTCTTCACGCCAAAGTGTCCCATTAGTCCTCCTCCATGTGCCTCCTGCAACAACAAAAGACGAACAGAGCTAGCAGGAATGCATAGCTTGTTAGCACGGAACACAAAACCATCATTAACAACGAACTTGTTCCATGTTCTTCCTTCTTTACAATTCTGCATTACTTCTCTAAAATCAGCATCATGCACATATTGATCTTTGATGGTCTCCAAACCAAATATTTTGAAGTCAAGTTGTGAAAGCATAGTATAGCGACGAGACAAAGCATCAGCAATAACATTTTCTTTACCCTTCTTGTGTTTAATGACATAAGGGAAAGTCTCAATGAATTCAACCCATTTAGCATGTCTACGATTCAGTTTAGCTTGACTTTTAATATGTTTCAAAGATTCATGATCAAAATGTATCACAAATTCTTTGGGCCATAAATAATGTTGCCATGTCTCTAAAGTCCGAACAAGAGCATATATTTCCTTATCATAAGTAGAATAGTTCAGACTAGGCCCACTCAATTTTTCAGAAAAATATGCAACAGGTTTGCCATCTTGTAATAACACACCTCCTAATCCAATTCCACTAGCATCACATTCAAGCTCAAAAGTCTTATTAAAATCAGGAAGTCGGAGTAAAGGAGCATGTGTCAACTTATCTTTCAATACCGTGAAGGCTTCTTCCTGTGCGGTACCCCAAACAAAAGGCACATCCTTCTTTGTAAGCTCATTGAGAGGTGCAGCAATGGTGCTAAAATCTCTCACAAAACGCCTATAGAAACCAGCGAGTCCAAGAAAACTCCTCACTTGTGTGACAGTTTTGGGCTGCGGCCAACTCTCAATAGCTTCAATCTTGGCTTTATCAACTTCAATTCCCTGTGGAGTAACAACATAGCCAAGAAAAGACACTCGGTCAGTGCAAAAGGTGCACTTCCCAAGGTTACCAAACAAACGTGCAGCACGTTGAGCATTAAAAACAGCACGTAAATGTTCCAAATGTTCTTCCAAAGATTTGCTATAAATCAGTATATCATCAAAATAGACTACCACAAATCGTCCAATGAAAGCACGTAAAACTTCGTTCATTAGTCTCATGAATGTACTAGGTGCATTAGTTAACCCAAAAGGCATGACTAACCACTCATATAAACCAACCTTAGTTTTAAATGCTATTTTCCATTCATCTCCCAATTTCATACGAATTTGATGGTATCCACTACGCAAATCAACTTTGGAGAATATTGTAGAGCCACTCAATTCATCAAGCATATCATCTAGCCTAGGAATAGGATGACGATAACGAATGGTAATATTATTAATGCCTCTACAATCAACACCCATACGCGAGGTACCATCCTTTTTCGGCACTAGAATAATAGGAACAACACAAGGACTAAGGGATTCGCGTATATAACCTTTGTTGAGTAGCTCTTGTACTTGACGCATAATCTCCTTCGTCTCCTCTGGATTGGTACGGTATGGTGCGCGGTTGGGTAATGATGCACCGGGAATTAAGTCAATTTGATGCTCAATCCCTCGAATAGGTGGTAATCCCAGTGGCACGTCTTGTGGAAAGACGTCAGCGAACTCCTGCAAAATGTTAGTAACAGCAGGAGGCAAAGAGGAAGGCACGTCCTCGAATGAAAATAATGCCTCTTTGCACACAAAAGCATAGCAAACAGATTTGCTAACATCTAGATCATCAATATCAGATTTGGTGGCAAATAAACATGCACTTTTCAATTTAATTTCAGAAGCAACACTAGATGGTTTATTATTAGGCTTCATTTGTTGCTCAAATTCTTTTGCCACAATCTGATTTTCACTCTTATTTTGCTCCTGTTTTGCTTTATTAGCTCGATTAATATCATCTTTCAAAATGGAATCAGGAGTCATAGGAAGCAAAGTAATATTTTTGTCCTTATGAACAAGAGTATACTGATTGTTTCTACCATGGTGTACAGAATTTTTATCAAATTGCCATGGTCTACCAAGTAATAAGGAACATGCTTGCATAGGTACCACATCACAATCAACATAATCAGCATATGCAGAGATACTAAAATGCACACGAACAGTACGTGTTACCTTAACCTTGCCGTTGTTGTTGAACCATTGGATGTAGTAAGGATGTGGATGTGGTCTTGTGTTGAGAGATAGCTTCTCCACCATCTCCATGCTAGCCAAGTTGTTGCAGCTCCCTCCATCTATGATGACACGAACAGAACGTTCCTTCACAACTCCCTTTGTATGGAACAAATTATGCCTCTGATTTTGCTCAGCTTGCGTGACCTGCACACTCAAAACACGTTGAGCAACTAAACATTCATACATGTCAGCATCTTCAGCAGCCATGTATTGCGTCTCATGATCAGAATCATCTCCACCGTGTTCTTCATGTGTAAGAAGAGCCAAAGTCTCCTCATCATAGTCACTAGCGGACTCATACCCACCATCCTCAGTAGCAATCATCACACGCTGAGATGTGCATTCTCGCGCAAAATGTCCTCTTCCCTTACAACGACGACAAATAATATCACTTGTGTGCCCTGTAGACGCCATGGAAGAAGCAGAGCCCTGTTCTGGCCCGACAGGTGTGCTCTTGGCAGATAGTGGTGGTTGTGCCTGCTTTCTTGTATCACGGTTGGAGGTGGCAGCTGACGGAGGTGCCGGTGTAGCAGAACGTGTGGAAGTAGATGATGCACGTGGTGTCCACGATGAAGGTCGACCTGCAGAAAAGTTAGTTCGCGCCAATGCCTGTCGATCCTGCACTTCACGTTCAGCTTTACAAGCAAGATGGAATAAACGAGTGATATTATTATAATCCTTATAGTCTAGAATGGTCTGAATCTCTCTATTTAATCCACCCAGAAAACGTGCAAGCATAGCTTCATTCTCCTCAACGATACCACATCTAATCAAGCCAGTTTGTAATTCCTGATAATATTCTTCTACCGAATTTTTTCCTTGTCTTAAGCGCTGCAATTTTTGAAGTAATTCACGTTGATAATATGGTGGAACCCAACGAGTACGCATAGCAGTTTTCAAAGCAGCCCAGATAGCTGGAACAGGATATAATCTACAATATTCAGACCACCGCTAGTGAAAGCACAAACAGCAGCAGGAACACGTCTCTCCTCAGGATATTGTAAACATGTAAATCGTTGTTCAGTTTCTAACTCCCAAGTAAGATATATATCAGGAACATATCTACCCTCAAATGGTGGAATATTCAATTTCAGTTTAGGGAGATGGTCATGATCTCGTACCTGAGGGGGAGCCCTAACATTGCCATTATTTGCATGTGGACGACCTGGTGGTTGTGGTGCTGGTGGTTGCACGTAGTTCTGATTTTGATCAACCTCATCCTCGTAATCTCCCACATAATCATCCTCCTCCACATCAGCAGCAGGAGCCACAGAAGTATCAACAGCAGCACCAGCAGCTTGGCCAGGCTGAAGAGGGACACGGGTCGCTCGGCGGAGGGCTGTGTCGCGATGTGGAGGTAGTCGTTGTTGCTGTTGTAGAGGTGCGTTAGGTGCAGCCGGTGGTGGTGGTGGTAGACGCGTGAGCAATTCATTAAACTTGTTATCGAGCTTTGTTTCGAACGCCTTCTCAATGCCATCTATCTTCTCCATGGCCACTTCAAATCTGTTTAGCACATCTTCCACCTGTCCACTCATCATTTGCTGAAACTTATCATGTAACGCTTTGTTTGTCATGTTCTCCCAGTTAGTCTCGTCGGCTTGTGATCCTGCCATGGTTAGCAGCAATAGAAACACACAAGAATATGATTCTACAGACTACTAGGAAGTGGTGGTGGTGGTGGGGTGGACAGTCACAAATCCGTCAAGCAAATCTCAAATTCTTACCAGTTCTTACCCAGCAGAAGGCGGTGATCGGCAACCGTTGTAGTCAAAACTCTGAAAGCTTGGATAGAGCGATTGCCAGGGAGAGTCAAACGCACGACGTAGATGTAAGTGGAGCTAGGAAGGCTTATAATATGGTAGCAAAAGGGTCAGCAATAATCAATTCAGAGATGCAAAGTTGAATAAACGCTCAACGACGGTACTGTGCTGGTCCTAGGCTAGACCTTACTAGAGACGCGAGCCTAGAACACTAACAAAATCACGGCGCTGTACGTAAACAAGGGAGGAGCACACTCTGATTTTTTTTCTTTTTTTTTTCTTTTTTTCACTTTTTTTTGCACTTTTTTTCCTCTTTTTTTTGCTCCGCAACAATTTTTTTTTCGAAAAAGTCTACAAATGTCCTAAAAACTGCCTAGCCAGAATTTTCCAGACTTAGTTTTTTTTTGAGTTTGGAACTATTTTTCTTCTGCGGGTAGCACGAAAGTTGGGGAGTCCTTCTTTGTCACGACTCGGAGTATGGCGTGATCTGGAAATCCAAAACAGAGTAACAAAATACTGGACTCGGAATAGGACTGGTGGCGGAGATGAATCTGGTGGAACTCGGACTGGTGGCGGAGATGAATCTAGTGGAACTCGGACTAGCGGCAGATATATGTTGCCGGTGGACTCGGATTGGCGTGATGGCGGCGGGTATGTGGTGGCGTATATGGACTCGGATTGGCGGTGAATATGTGGTGGTGGTATATGGCAGCGGTGATGAAGTTGGTGCGGTGGTGGTATATGGCAGCAACGATGATGATGATGCGATGGTGATATATGGCAGCGACGACGTGACAACCTGTGAACAAAACTCGAAACTCTAAAGGACTAGACGCTAAGACCAGCAACTTGACACGACAATGCAACCGCAAATTCAACAAAGCAAATACAGAAAAGATTATGCAAAGGCTCAGATTGGTTCGGATGGGATGAACTAACCCTAATTTTTTTTGGCTTTTTCGTGGACTATAGGTATGAAGAACAGACTCGATCTAAACTACGAAAAACTATAAAATCTCATCGAGCAACCTGGAAAACAGATACCACTTGATAGAGGCAAAGATGTCCCGATGTTTCGATGAGATGGTGGCTATCATTTCTGTGGGAGTCGACCTTGACGATCCGACTACGAACGTGCGAGACGTCGCGCCTTAGCAATCGCTAAACCAACTTCCGAGGGTTATTGACCACGCCGGAGCACGATCAACCTGACCACGAGGGCCTGTTTCCTGTGAGCAAACAAAGAACAAGCAAGAAACTAAGATTGCAATCTGGATATTGCGAATATAAGAGGAAAGCTTTATTAATGAAGGTGGGGTTCTGTGACGCCTTGGTCTGGTCGTTGAACACAAACGAAGTACGCGAAGTTGCAGCTATGGCGAACTTTTGATCTAAACAAAACCCAAAGTCTAAACGACGCCCTAAGGGCTGTATATATGGAGGAAGAGGGGGGAATTTTGTGGCCCTTGAGGAAGGGGTCCGAAACCAACCCTAACTCTTGTTTCCCCACACATACGGACTCTAAAAACAGCCTATACTTAAGTATTTCGAATTACATGGGCCTGGCCCAATAATAAGGTGACGCAGCACCTAGAATAGCCTCTAGACGAAATTTATGAAGTGGCATCTTGTATATTCCATCCAAGGCTTCATTCACTCCTTATGGTGGCTCCAGAGTCCTGAAATCATCACTTGTAACTCCGTTCTTGTTCCCCTTGCGCATGCCATCAACTCCATGCTTGTTCTTGCTCCAATGTTCATCCTTCTCCAAGCTAGGCCCTTCATTTGTAAGCAAAAAAAATGTATCCAATTTAGGCAGCATCATATTCTCATGAACATCAGAATCATTACCAAGAAACGAAAGTACCTGGTAATTTAATTGGCGTGCGCGAGCTCTAGTAATTGGTCCATCATATGTAACAGTAGGGGCTGTGGGTGTAACAATGGTATTGATGTCCTCATCATCAAGATGTCAATGCCCTTCCTACTTTTAACCACATGGTGGGCCCATAACCCACAGTTTCACAGGATCGAAACCCAACTCTCCTGTACACCACCTGTTCCCAAGGTTGTTCCTTGCGCTTGACTTCGTATGTAATTCAAGAACCACCTGTCTAGTGATCTATTCAGGTATGAGGCGCAATACCTATTCTCGTTGCCCTGACACCCTTTCACCTTCTGATTAGGCATCGAATGATTGCCTATCCGTTTGAAACTTCTCATGTGATAGAGGCAAAGGTGTCCCGTCTTTCGATGAGATGGTGGCTATCGTTTTGGAGGAAGTCGACTTTGACGATCCGACTACGAACGTGCGAGGACGTCGCGCCTTAGCAATCGCTAAACCAACTCCGAGAGGTTATTGACCACATTGGAGCACGATCAACCTGACCACGAAGGTCTGTTTCCTGCAGGCAAACGAAGAACAAGCAAGAAACTAAGATTGCAATATGGATATTGCGAATATAAGTGGAAAGCTTTATTGATCAAGGTGGGGTTCTGTGACGCCTTGGTCTGGTCGTTGAACACAAACGAAGTACACAAAGTTGCAACTATGGCGAACTTTTGATCTAAACAAAACCCAAAGTCTAAACGACGCCCTAAGGGCTGTATATATGGAGGAAGAGGAGGGAATTTCGTGGCCCTTGAGGGTGGGGTCCGAAACCAGCCCTATCTCTTGTTTCCCCACAAATACGGACTCTAAAAATAGCCTATACTTAAGTATTTCGAAATTACATGGGCCTGGCCCAATAATAAGGTGACGCAGCACCTAAATTAGCCTGTGGACGAATATTATGAAGTGGCATCTTGTATATTTCGTCCAAGGCTTCATGCACTCCTTATGGTGGCTTCAAAGTCCTGAAATCATCACTTGTAACTCCGTTCTTGATCCCCTTGCGCATGCCATCAACTCCATGCGTGTTCTTGCTCCAATGTTCATCCTTCTCCAAGCTAGGCCCTTCATTTGTAAGCAAAACAAGTGTATCCAATTTAGGCAGCATCATATTCTCATGAACATTAGAAGCATTACCAAGAAACGAAAGTACCTGGTAATTTATTTGGCGTGCGCGAGCTCTAGTAATTGGTCCAGTATATGTAACAGTAGGGGCTGTGGGTGTAACAATGGTATTGATGTCCTCATCATCCTCCCCTTCTTGAAATGAAGTCGTTCTCGACGGAAGCTCATCTTCCTCACCCAAATAAGGCTTCAAATCTGCAATGTTAAAAGTGGGACTAACCCCAAAAAATGCAGGTAGCTCAAGTTTATATGCATTATCATTTATTTTCTCTACACCTTAAAAGGACCATCAGCACGTGGCATTAGCTTTGATTTGCGCAAATTAGGAAATCTATCTTTACGCAAATGTAACCAAACAACATCTCCAGGTGCAAACACAACATGTTTTCTACCCTTATCTCCAGCAAGTTTATATTTAGCATTCATACGCTCAATGTTTTCCTTAGTTAACTCATGCATTCTTAAAATCAATTCAGAACGTTCTTTAGCATCAAAATTAACCTTCTCCGAAGATGGAAGAGGCAACAAATCAATAGGTGCACGAGGTAGGAAACCATACACAATTTCAAAAGGGCACATCTTATTAGTAGAATGCAATGAACGATTATAAGCAAATTCAATATGAGGCAAGCATTCTTCCCATATTTTCTTATTATTCTTCAAAACAGCCCTAAGCATAGTAGACAATGTTCTATTGACTACTTCAGTTTGTCCATCAGTTTGGGGGTGACAAGTAGTACTAAAAAGCAGTTTAGTCCCCAACTTAGCCCATAAACATCTCCAAAAGTGGCTAAGAAATTTAGTATCGTGATCTGAAACAATAGTATTTGGCACACCATGCAAGCGAATAATTTCACGAAAGAACAAATCAGCAACATTAACAGCATCATCGCTTTTATGACATGGTATAAAGTGTGCCATTTTCGAGAATCTATCCAAGACAACAAATATGCTATCCCTCCCCTTCTTTGTTCGAGGTAAACCTAAAACAAAGTCCATAGATATATCCTCCCAAGGAACACTAGGTACAGGAAAAGGCATATATAAACCATGAGGATTGAGTCGTGTATTAGCTTTTTGACATGTAGTGCAGCGAGCAACAAAACGCTCAACATCCCGTCTCATCTTTGGCCAAAAGAAATGTGTAGCAAGTATATCCTCCGTCTTCTTCACGCCAAAGTGTCCCATTAGTCCTCCTCCATGCGCCTCCTGCAACAACAAAAGACGAACGGAGCTAGCTGGAATGCATAGCTTGTTAGCACGAAACACAAATCCATCGTTAACGACGAACTTGTTCCATGTTCTACCTTCTTTACAATTCTGCAATACATCATTAAATTCAGGATCATGCACATATTGAATTTTAAAATCAAGTTGTTAAAGCATAGTATAACGACGAGACAATGCATCAGCAATAACATTTTCTTTACCCTTCTTGTGTTTAATGACATAAGGGAAAGTCTCAATGAATTCAACCCATTTAGCATGTCTACGGTTTAGTTTTGCTTGACTTTTAATGTGTTTCAAAGATTCATGATCAGAATGTATAACAAATTCTTTGGGCCATAAATAATGTTGCCATGTTTCTAAAGTCCGAACAAGAGCATATAATTCTTTATCATAAGTAGAATAGTTCAGACTAGGCCCACTCAATTTTTCAGAAAAGTATGCAACAGGTTTGCCATCATCTAATAACACACCTCCTAATCCAATTCCACTAGCATCACATTCAAGCTCAAAAGTCTTATTAAAATCAGGAAGTTGGAGTAAAGGAGCATGTGTCAACTTATCTTTCAATACCGTGAAGGCTTCTTCCTGTGCGGTACCCCAAACGAAAGGCACATCCTTCTTTGTAAGCTCATTGAGAGGTGCAGCAATGGTGCTAAAATCTCTCACAAAACGCCTATAGAAACCAGCGAGTCCAAGAAAACTCCTTACTTGTGTGACCGTTTTAAGCTGCGGCCAACTCTCAATAGCTTCAATCTTGGCTTTATCAACTTCAATTCCCTGTGGAGTAACAACATAGCCAAGAAAAGATACTCGGTCGGTGCAAAAGGTGCACTTCTCAAGGTTACCAAACAAACGTGCATCACGTAGAGCATTAAAAACAGCATGTAAATGTTCCAAATGTTCTTCCAAAGATTTGCTATAAATCAGTATATCATCAAAATAGACTACCACAAATCTTCCAGTGAAAGCACGTAAAAATTCATTCATTAGTCTCATGAAAGTACTAGGTGCATTAGTTAACCCAAAAGGCATGACTAACCACTCATATAAACCAAACTTAGTTTTAAATGTTGTTTTCCATTCATCTCCCAATTTCATACGAATTTGATGGTATCCACTACGCAGATCAACTTTGGAGAATATTGTAGAGCCACTCAATTCATCAAGCATATCATCTAGCCTAGGAATAGGATGACGATAATGAATAGTAATATTATTAATACCTCTACAATCAACACACATACGCGACGTACCATCCTTTTTAGGCACTAGTATAATAGGAACAGCACAAGGACTAAGAGATTCGCGTATATAACCTTTGTCGAGCAGCTCCTGTACTTGACGCGTAATCTCCTTCGTCTCCTCTGGATTGGTACGGTATGGTGCACGGTTGGGTAGTGATGCACCAGGAATTAAGTCAATTTGATGCTCAATCCCTCGAATAGGTGGTAATCCCGGTGGCACGTCTTGTGGGAAGACGTCAGCGAACTCCTGCAAAATGTTAGTGACAGAAGGGGGCAAAGAGGAAGGCACGTCCTCGAATGAAAATAATGCCTCTTTGCACACAAAAGCATAGCAAACAGATTTGCTAGAATCTAGCTCATCAATATCAGATTTGGTGGCAAATAAACATGCACCTTTTAGTTTAATTTCAGAAGCAACATTATATGGTTTATTATTAGGCTTCATTTGTTGGTCAAATTCTTTTGCCACAATCTGATTTTGACTCTTATTTTTCTCCTGTTTTGCTTTATTAGCTCTATTAATATCATCTTTCAAAATGGAATCAGGAGTCATAGGAAGCAAAGTAATATTTTTATCCTTATGAACAAGAGTATACTGATTGTTTCTACCATGGTGTACAAATTTTTTATCAAATTGCCATGGTCTACCAAGTAATAAGGAACATGCTTGCATAGGTACCACATCACAATCAACATAATCAGCATATGTAGAGATACTAAAATGCACACGAACAGTATGTGTTACCTTAACCTTGCCGCTGTTGTTGAACCATTGGATGTAGTAAGGATGTGGATGTGGTCTTGTAGTGAGAGAAAGCTTCTCCACCATCTCCATGCTAGCCAAGTTGTTGCAGCTCCCTCCATCTATGATGACGCGAATAGAACGTTCCTTCACAACTCCCTTTGTATGGAACAAATTATGCCTCTGATTTTGCTCAGCTTGTGTAACCTGCACACTCAAAACACGTTGAGCAACTAAACATTCATACCTGTCAGCATCTTCAGCAGCCATGTATTGCGTCTCATGATCAGAATCATCTCCACCGTGTTCTTCATGTGTAATAAGAGCCAAAGTCTCCTCATCATAGTCACTAGCGGACTCATACCCACCATCCTCAGTAACAATCATCACACGCTTAGATGGGCATTCTCTCGCATAATGACCTCCACCCTTGCAACGTCGACAAATAATATCATGTGTTTGCCCTGTTGAAGCCATGGATGAAGAAGAGCTCTTTGCAGGCCCAGAAGGCGGGCTCTTGGCAGATAGTGGTGATTGCGCCTGCTTTACTATATCACGGTTGGAGGTGGTAGCCGACGGAGGTGCCGGTGTAGCAGAACGTGTGAAAGTAGATGATGCACGTGGTGTCCCACATAATCATCCTCCTCCACATCATTGATCAACCTCATCCTCATAATCTCCCACATAATCATCCTCCCCCACATCAGCAGCAGGAGCCACAGAAGTATCAACAGCAGCACCAGCAGCTTGGCCAAACTGAAGAGGGACACGGGTCGCTCGGCGGAGGGCTGCTTCGCGATGTGGAGGTAGTCGTTGTTGTTGTTGTAGAGGTGCATTAGGTGCAGCCGGTGGTGGTGGTGGTAGACGCGCGAGCAACTCATTGAACTAGTTATCGAGCTTTGTTTCGAACGCCTTCTCAATGCCATCTATCTTCTCCATGGCCTCTTCAAATCTATTGAGCACATCTTCCACCTGTCCACTCATCATTTGTTGAAACTTATCATGTAACGCTTTGTTTGTCATGTTCTCCCAGTCAGTCTCATCGGCTTGTGATCCTGCCATGGTTAGCAGCAATAGAAACACACACAAGAATATCATCCTATAGACTACTAATAAGAGGTGGTGGTGGGAGTCACAAATCCGTCAAGCAAAACTCAAATTCTTACCAGTTCTTACCCAGCAGCAGGCGGTGATCGGCAACCGTTGTAGTCAAAACTCTCAAAACCTTGGATGGAGCGATTGCCAGGGAGAGTCAAACGCACGACGTAGATGTATGTGGAGCTGGGAAGGCTTATAGTATGGTAGCAAAAAGGGTCAGCAATAATCAAATCAGAGATGCAAAGTTGAATAAACGCTCAATGACGGTACTGTGCTGGTACTAGGCTAGACCGTGCTAGAGACGCGAGCCTAGAACACTAAAAAAATCACGGTGCTGCACGGAAACAAGGGAAAAAGCACACTCTGGAATTTTTTTTCGCTCTGTTTTTTTTTGCGCTCCTCTTTTTTTTTGCGAAAAATCACTATAATGGCGAGTGTCTCAAAACTCTTTCCAGGTCAAACTGACAAGATGGGTACAAAATTTTTTTGACAATTTTTTTTTCGGAAATCAGGGCAGCGACGACGAAAAAGTGTGACCAAAAATCACTATGATGGCAAGTGTCTCAAAAGACTCAGAACAGCCTAAAAATAAGATAGGAAAAAAATATTTTCGGTCGCCGAAATTTTGGCCTAAAAACAGCCCGGGGGTCTCCAGACATTTTTTTTCTTTTTTTCGGTCGCCGGAATTTTGGCCTAAAAACATACCAATAGGCAATTTTTTTTCCGAGACCTACGCAGGCAAGGAAACACGAATCGGAATTTAGATGGCTCTCGAAAACAAACCTAATGATGTGGAGCATCCGACGATCATCCCCATGTACACTCGAGCCTACGCCATTGGACCTAAGGTGAATTCGCTCCTTTCCGAATCTTCCCTTTCCGCACGCAAGACATGGATGCTACTTCAAGCGCGGACCTTGTGCATACTCAGGTACACCCGAGGAGGCTATGGAGAGCCCAAGAACCAAGGCCAAGCATGCGCGGAAGCGGAGGAAGGAGAAGGAGGAAGATGGACATCAAGAGCTTGAAGTGGATCCGGCCGCTCCAGAACGAGCGGCACTACCGCTCCCTCCAGCGGTACTACCGCCTATAGGCGGTACTACCGCTCCCCACTGCCGCTCACTACTACCGCTCGACCCGACAAATGCCAGTGTTCGCACGTCCCGGGTCCGGTACTACCGCGCAGCCTAAGCGGCACTACCGCCTATAAGCGGTACTACCGCCCTGTGGCCGGTACTACCGCCCTGCCTGCGCGCAGAGAATGGGCCTAGGGCCCATGTATCCCCCCTCTCACTTACCCCTTCGTGGATGTAGACTATATATACTCCCCCACCTCATTCTAGCGAGGGTTAGCGTTGGTTTAGCTCATATGTGAGATAGAGCTTCGCTCATCCATACCGGATCGTCTCTTCGAGAGTGACCGCGACCCCTCTATGGAGAAGATCCACCTTGGATTCAAGACCTCCTTTGCGGAGAAGACCCCCATCAAGACCTCCTCACGGAGAAGAACCGGTTACTTTGTATCGTCCTTTGTTGACCTTGGATCATCGTGTATCTCTTTCTGTTCATCGATCTAGCACATGTGTGACCTATTTCTTGTTGGTTGAGTGTTTCTCTCGTGTTTCCCTTCGTTTCCCCTTGTGTTCTTCATGGTCATCATAGGGATCCGCTCCTTTCGTGAAAGATCGGCCATCTAGGGTTCCACCCTACATCATCTTGGATCAGAGCTTAGGTTTATCACGAATTTGGAGCCTCCCCGTTGTGTTTTCTAGCCTAATTTTGTTGTGTTCTTCCCCAATTTCGAAAATCCCCACCAAAAATAGCCCCTAAATTTTTTGTGATTTGTTGGTTTGATGATGTTTTGTTGATTTTGATCCATGGATTTGCTTGGTTTCGAGTGGATCTAGCATCTCCCCAAGTTTCCCCACTTTCCATCCACGAAATCTCTCCAATTTTGACCCCGAAATCATCCATTTCCGCCCCAAAATCGCGCCCCGATCCAGATTTGTGAATTTTCCCGACACCAGCGGTACTACCGCCCCCCTAGCGGTACTACCGCTTAGCACCTCCAAGCGGTATTACCGCCCTTCCAAGCGGCACTACTGCCCCTCCCAGAGCCATATTTTGCGAAAAACCCGACACGAGCGGTACTACCGCCCATCCCAAGCGGTACTGCCGCTTACGAGCGGTACTACCGCCCTTCCGAGCGGTACTACCGCCCATGCCAGTTTCAGCATTCCGAGTTTCACCGTTTTGTGCATAACTTTTCACTCCGAACTCCGATTTGAGTGTTCTTTGGCTCGTTTTGAAGCTATCGACGTGCCCGAGGTCCTCACCTTGGTTTAACCACCTTTTGACTCCATCAATTGTTTGGAACTTTGGCATCTTTGCCTAGGGCTTCCACCACATCCTCCGCATAACCACCACCGACTTCCGCAACCTAACCAATTTTGTTCCCCATTGCATTAGTGGTTATTTGAGTTGCGATTCGAGTCTCCTAAGGTGTTTAGGCTAC
This sequence comes from Aegilops umbellulata, assembly GCA_032464435.1. Taxonomy (NCBI): domain Eukaryota; kingdom Viridiplantae; phylum Streptophyta; class Magnoliopsida; order Poales; family Poaceae; genus Aegilops; species Aegilops umbellulata. Next base: position 62,228,212 of record CP136059.1, on the reverse strand, counting down.
TTAGGGACGATTGCTTCTTCATCAACCACCACCATACACTTCCGCCATCCCAACCAAACCCAATTTTGTTTGTGTTGTGAGTTGTGTCTCCTAAGGTGTTTCGGCTACTTAGGGACCGCGCTTCCAACTCCGACACCGTGTATAGTACACCGCTTTACCCTCGACTTCCGCATTGCGTCTCAAAACCCCATCATTGCATTTAGGCAATCCCATTGAGCTTTCGCAACCACCACCACATTCCCGCTACCACCGTTTGACTTTTGTCCTTGAGATTTTGAGTTGTGGTTTTTCCGTTTCCTAAGGTGTTTCGGCTACTTAGGGACGAGTCTCCTTCATCTTGGTATCTACATAAAGAACACCACCACTCATCATCGCAACGGACGGTAACCTCGACGACACCATTGTATATTTCCCTTGCACATTGCATTGATAACCCCTAGCCCATTTTGCGTCACTTACCTATCGAGACTAGCCATTTGAGTATTGCCCGGCAACGTTACTTGTGCACATTAGTGGTCTACACCTCCCATTGCATACATACCATATCATATTGGTATCATATCATCCCTTGTGTCACAAGATCGTTCCCGCATATACACAATTGCTATCTTGGTTTGTGCATTTCGCAAAGTGGCCATACATACAAAAAAAAGAGAATAAGCTTTTAAGCAAAAGAGAAGAGCAAAGAAGCTTGTAAGCAAGTGCCATAGCATCATACCACATTGCATATAAGATTGTCATATCCGATCATCTTGGATCAAACACCGGGAACCATACATATATAGCATACTTGGGATAGAAGTTTATCCATTTTGCATATCATAGGTTGTGCACAAGTGTCGTATCCGCCTATAGAGCAATCGTGCTAGCGTCTCTCTTGAGTTGTGCAACACGAGCGTTTTCCGTGGACTCCACATTTTGTGCTCATTCCTTGGTTGCACGACCCCATCTATCTATCCGTGTGTGTGTTTTCGTGTGCCATTCTTTGCTATTGGTCTACTTGTTTCACTTGCGAATTTGTGAATCTCTTTCAACATTATTGACTCTTGCTAACATTTTGCATTAAATTTTTGTGCCACTATCCTCACCGAGCTCCACCATAAGCCTTATTTGTGTAGGTGTGAGAAACCGACAAGAATTGATACCAATTGTGCTATTTCCTTGTTACACATTGAGTGATCATTGATCCATCTTCAACATCGGTCAAGGTACATTTGGTATAAGTTCTTCTCTTTCTCCCACTCATATTTGCTCGAGTCTTGTGATGGATAGGCAAGGCATTTCACCCTCGGTCTACAACAACAACAACGAGTTCGATGCCACGAACAACTCCAACAATGCCAAGATGAATGCTCAAATGGAGGAGATCAAAGCCCTCATCAAGTCCTACAAGCGATCTTCCTCATCTTCTAGAAGACGCTCCAGTACACATGCTTCCGAGCTACCATCTCCGGCAAGATCGCATCGGCATCGACACCATCACCACCAAGAATGTGAAGGTCAAGAGCTCAACACCAACAACCGCTCAACGACTTCATCGTCTCCCTTGGCATCTTCGCCAAGCGACTTCAAGGCATCTTCGCCTTCGGATATACGGCATCTTCGCCAACAAGCACCTCAAGACTATGCTCAAGAGAAGCTCCCCAAGCTCAAGTCCACGACCTCCACGAGCTACTACGACCTCGACAGCGACCATGAGATTCCTTTCTATGGGACTCTAGAACCCGAGGAGTATCTCGAGTGGGAGCACCTAATGGACGACTACCTCAAGCTACATCAAGTTCCTCCCGAAGATCAAGTGAAGTGCGCCACAAGAAACTTCCACGACTACGCGTCAACATGGTGGTTTCACACACCTTCAGAGAGCTACGACATGAGTTGGCCCAAGACGAAGAGAGCGTTGCGGCGAGAGTTTGTGCCTCCAACTGCTGGGGTTTTCTGGCTCCCCGAGCACCTATGGGGACGGAGCCCCTTCTCGGTTCGGCGGGGGGCGGAGGTCGCGCGAAGAGCGGATCGAGGCGAGGCACGCGGGTTTTTTTTACCCAGCTTCGGAGCTCTCCGGAGAGATAATACTCCTACTGCTGCTTTGTGGATTGTATTGAGTTCTTGCTCGGGAGCGCTGAGTGCTACAGTACACTCAAGCAGCTAACGAGACCGAGCGTTCTTCTGTTTTCCTCTCAGAGATCGCTCTCCGGGGTCCGATCCCTCCCTACGTTGTGCATGGGCCTCCTTTTATATGTTCAAGGGGTCTCCAACAGGTGGCAACGTAGGTGAGGGCAAAAATGGAAATAAGCTGTGGTAGGTACAGCTACCTACACAGTGTATCATACCTAACCCTTATGGTAGGGGACAAAGGCATTAAATGCCTATCTACGTCGCCTAGACGGTGCAGAAAAGGGACCGTCAGGGGCGCCACCGCTTGCCACGATGGCGATCTTGTCAGCGCTGCATGCCACAGTGTACCCCTGGCTGCACAGCCTCCCGCCACGTACGCCAGGAAGGGTCCCGGAGCGACACGTAGGTGGGTGAGCTGGAGTGCGGGTACAGAGTGGTTGCCCGCCGCGGCAAGTGCCTTGCCGCGGCCGTTGTCTTGCCGCGTCCGGGAGCTTGTCGCTCGCCGAGTCCTACCGGGACGCGCGACGCGTCGTGGCGGGTTCTTTGAGATGCTCTGGTTGGCCTTCCCGGAAAGCTCCTCTTGCCGGGGTCTTGTGCCTCGAGCGGCCTTCCCGGCAAGCTCCTCTTGCCGGGGACTTGTCTCCTTGGCTTAAATACTTTGTTCTTGAATGGCTCCAAAGGAACCATAGAGAGCCTTGGCGATCACCTGGCGGGCCTTGCCGCGGGGTGCTGCGACTGCCCATGCACAAGTTCGGGATACTAGGGTACTCCTACTTTAGTACACCGACAGGAGCCCCCGGGCCTGGGCCACACACGGTGCCGAGTGCTATTGGGCCGGGCCTAAAACAGGGCACGGGCACGCACAGCCTGGGCCACGTCGCACCTTGCTCCGCATCCACCACGCCCTCCCCGAACGGCACGCGTCGATTGCGGCGTCGTGGGAGAGGTCGTGGGTGGTTTCTTTATTCAGAAAGGCGAAACGTCCGCCCCCTCCCTCCTTATAAGCAGGGGAACAGGGGTAGTTCGCCCATCTGCCCGTTGCTATTCCCTCCTCGAAAATCTCCGCCGCTCCCCTTCTTCCCAGAGCCGAAGGAGAGCAGCGCCCTGCCCCCAGCGCCACCAGCACCGCCAACGTCGCCGTCCTCACTCCCCCTTCCCGCCATGGCTCCGAAAGCCAAGAAGGCGAAGTCGGCCGAGGCGCAGCGGCTCGTGGCGCTGCGGAAGGAGTGGGCACTCTTCCCTCCGAGGCTTGAGGCGGCGGAGCTGAAGGAGGACTTCTACCTCTTCTGGTCGACGGGGACGCGAGCGCATCCGCGCACGAAGGTACTCCCAGCCACTGCTTGGGATAAGTATCCCACTGGGTATCCCTTCTTTGCCTTGTTCTTCTATTGCGGGCTCTGCCCGCCCTTTTCAGAATTCTTTTGCGATGTCATGAACACCTACGGGCTCCACCTCCTTGATTTCACCCCCAATGTTGTCCTGACCATGGCGGTTTTCGCACATCTCTACGAAAACTTTGTCGGGATCCATCCAAACGTAGCTCTTTTCCGCCATTTCTTTTCGCCTCGGGTTGAGAAAGGAGAACCTTTATCCGGCGGAATCGTCTGGATCTCGAAAGCTGGCAAGAAGGATGCTTATCTGGAGGGAGAGCTCCGCAGCAAGTGGGAGGAGTGGAGGGCGGACTGGTGTCTGATCGTTGAGGAGAACCCGCAGCCATTTACTGCTCTGCGCGAAACCCCAGTAGTGCGCGGCAGTGATTGGAGTAGCCTGGCCCCGGAAGATGGTAGACTAAGGATCGCCGTCACCCGGATCCTACGCCTCAGGCTTGCCGGGCTTACCGTAGGAGCGGTTGGCGCAGATTTCCTCCGACGCCGCATCGCCCCCCTGCAGGAGAGGCGGAGACCCGCCTGGGAGTTTCAGAATGCGGCGGATATCATGAGGTTGCAGTCGGGCCTCAACTTCAACTTCACTGTCCCGGAGCTCAACGCGATGCTCCAGGAGTTGTTCAAGCATGACCCACAGCATCCCGAAGTGTTCTAGTTGCCGAGGGGCGTCGTCCCGCTGTGCAACAACTCCGCGCTCGACCGCATCCGTGCGATAATGCCGCTGTGCGACTCGCATGGAATTGCTCCAGCCTGGATAGAGCCTGCGGATGATGTCGTGCGGGCGTTCTTCGACAACTTGATAGAGGTGCCGGTCAACGCCGACGAGAAAAAAGGCCTCTCCCGGGACACCACCGACGATGAGCTCAAGCGCATCGCCACCAGGATGGAAGAGGCGGCGGCAGCTGCCGCTGCGGGCGAGTTCGGGTTCACCGTGGACGAGGCAGAGGCAGCAGAGGCGGCGAGCCTTGCCGACCGAGAGGAGCTTGCCGGCGAGAAGAGGTCCGCCGAGCACGACGTCGGGCCGAGCGGGCCCGCCGAGGACACGAGCGGCTCGCTAGAGATCGGCTCCTCTTCCTCTTCGTCTTCGGACAGCTTGAGCAGAGCCCCTGACTCCACGAGCAGAGCCCCCGGCTCCACAAGTAGAGCCCCCGGCTCCATCAGGAAGGCGTCTTCGCAAGGCCGGGGACGTAGCGGAGCGGCGGGCGAGTCAACCCCCGCCGCGCCGCACGACACGCTCCACCGCGGCAAGTTCTGTAGCCGCGGAAGCACCTCCCGCTGCAGCGGCAACTGGGGCAGGGTCCTCTCGGCCTGCCGCTCCAGCTCCCGCCAAGCGGCCAAGGGATCCTACTCGTCCGCCTCCTCGCGCCGGAGGTGGGCCAGGCTTTGACTTCTCCGCGATCAGCTCCGACGAGGAAGAAGATGAGTAAGATTCTTGTTGTACTTGCATGTCTTCAATACTTGCCGTCTTGTCTTGTATCTCATTTGCTTTACTCTGAACTTATTCCTTTTTAGGACGCTGGCCCAGAGAATGGCAAAGAGAGCCAAGGTCCCGGTGATTGTCATCAAGGATGATCCCACCGTGGCAGCAGGGGGTGCGCCTGAGACAAACTTGTCGGACCCGACAGTTGTTCCTCGGAGCAGCCCCCAGCGCAGCCCCCAGCGTAAGTATATGGTTTACTTCCAGCTGTCAGGCGCGCATGGATACATTTTGCTTGTTGATATCTGACCGTTGGCTTGTGTAGGAGCAGAGCAGCTCCACCAGGAGCGCCCGGAGGCCACCCCTGACGTGCCACCTGCTTCGACTACGACGCCGAGGGAGAGTTCTCCGGCAAGGGGGAATCCCCCGACAAGGGAGAGCTCCCCGGCAAGGGAGAAGTCTCCGGCAAGGGACAGTACCGACGACCCCCCGGCAGTGGAGATCCCAACTACCGAGCCTGGTACAGGTACTCCTTGCTTATAAACTTCCCTTGGGTTCTTCTTTTTGGGATATTTGCTTGACTTTTCTTCCTTTTCCGGTCGTCAGATCCATCTACTGTGGAGCCGATGGAGACCGAGGTTGTTATTGATGACGCCGCTGCCACCGAAGAAACAGCCGGCGCTGAAGATCCCGCCGGTGAAGAGGCCGCCAAGGCTGCCGCCGCAGCAGCTGACGAGGGGTCCGGCGATCGTACTGACGACCCTGGGGCCGCAGGAGCGACAGGCGCTACACCAACCGCCGATCCTCCCGCCGCTGCCGCAGTGCCAGGTTCCGAAGAACCCCAGCCAGGCGTCTACTTGAAGGCTGGCGCTGGCATCTTCATCAACCTCCCCTGGGCGTCAACGTCCAGGGCGCCGGTCGAAGGAGAAAGCTTTGACGTGGAGGTGCTTGCCTCCGCTGGGCTGACGTTGGTCGACGCACCAAGCAGCAGCAGCGACGAGCCCGAGGAGGAGCGACTGCTGCGGAAGCTGGTGTCGCTCTACCGCGCCCGCCAGGCCAAACTGGAGTCCCACGAAGCGCTTGTCGCGAAGGCGGGGGTGGACGTGGAGAAGCGCGCGGAGGAGCTCCGAGGCCTCAACCAGGCCGCTCTCCAGTCGCTGGCGGCGGAGCGGGTTCAGCTCGATGAGGCGCAGAAGGCTTTCATCCTTGAGAAGGCAGAGATTGCAGAGCAACAGCGGCTTGCCGCCGAGGAGTTATCTGCGCGGGACGGTGAGTTGGTGCAGCTGAAGGCCAGCCTGGACAGCCACGAAGAGGAGCTAGCTGTGCGCGAGCAAGCACTCAGCGGAGCCCTCAAGGAAGCAAAGGACGCAGCCGCAGCCGCCGAGGCCGCCAAGAAGGAGCTGGAGGCGAAAGTGGCGCAGCTGGAGACTGATCTCAAGGCGAGCGGTGAAGCGCTTGCCGCGCTCAAGCATGAGCGCGAGAAGGACGCCTACACCTTTGGCGATCTGCAGGGTCGTCTCGCCGAGAAGGTCAAGGAGCTTGACGCCGCCAAGGACTCCAAGGTGGATCTTGAGCTGAAGCTGGCTGCTTTGACCAAGACGCTGGACGACGCCAGGGAGCAGGAGGCGGCCTTGAAGAAGGAGATCAAGGCCGACAAGGAGCTGCTGGAGAGCATCGCCACCACCCAGAACGATTTCAGGGGAACTGTGGAGCGGTGGACGGAGGGCCTTGTGAATGCTGCCGCAGACATCGACAAGGAGTTGGCGCTGCTGGGGGTGGAGGATCTCGGGTATTCCTCTGACGGGAGCCTCCCATCCAGCGCCAAGCTCACCTTGTTCTTCAGAGGCGTCGCGACGGCCCTCCAGCAACTCCGGGAGAGGATCCCAAAGCAGCTGGCCGACGAGTCGCGCGAGATCTGCGCGGGAGCTCTCAAAAAGGTGCTGATGAAGGTGGCCTTCCGCAACCCGGGCCTCCGCCTCACTAACATCCTCAGGTACCTGCCGCCGGAAGCTGATCTGGAGGAGCTCGAGACCCTCGTCGCACCCATTGTGGACAAGGTGAGCGGGATCAAGAGGGTTGAGGGCGACCGCGCGGACTAGGCCGCCTATTTTCTTCTTCTTTTGTCGTCGCTGGTCATGTTATGAAAACTGATAGAGGCAAACGTGTCCCGATGTTTCGATGAGATGGTGGCTATCGTTTCTGTGGGAGTCGACCTTGACGATCCGACTACAAACGTGCGAGACGTCGCGCCTTAGCAATCGCTAAACCAACTTCCGAGGATTATTGACCACGCCGGAGCACGATCAACCTGACCACGAGGGCCTGTTTCCTGCGAGCAAACGAAGAACAAGCAAGAAACTAAGATTGCAATCTGGATATTGCGAATACAAGAGGAAAGCTTTATTAATGAAGGTGGGGTTCTGTGACGCCCTGGTCTGGTCGTTGAACACAAACAAAGTACGCGAAGTTGCAGCTATGGCGAACTTTTGATCTAAACAAAACCCAAAGTCTAAACGACGCCCTAAGGGCTGTATATATGGAGGAAGAGGGGGGAATTTCGTGGCCCTTGAGGAAGGGGTCCGAAACCAACCCTAACTCTTGTTTCCCCACACATACGGACTCTAAAAACAGCCTATACTTAAGTATTTCAAAATTACATGGGCCTGGCCCAATAATGAGGTGACGCAGCACCTAGAATAGCCTCTGGACGAAATTTATGAAGTGGCATGTTGTATATTTCGTCCAAGGCTTCATTCACTCCTTATGGTGGCTCCAGAGTCCTGAAATCATCACTTGTAACTCCGTTCTTGTTCCCCTTGCGCATGCCATCAACTCCATGCTTGATCTTGCTCCAATGTTCATCCTTCTCCAAGCTAGGCCCTTCATTTGTAAGCAAAACAAATGTATCCAATTTAGGCAGCATCATATTCTCATGAACATTAGAATCATTACCAAGAAACGAAAGTACCTGGTAATTTAATTGGCATGCGCGAGCTCTAGTAATTGGTCCATCATATGTAACAGTAGGGGTTGTGGGTGTAACAATGGTATTGATGTCCTCATCATCCTCCCCTTCTTGAAATGAATCGTCCTCGACGGAAGCTCATCTTCCTCAACCAAATAAGGCTTCAAATCTGCAATGTTAAAACTGGGACTAACCCCAAAATCTGCAGGCAACTCAAGTTTATATGCATTATCATTTACTTTTTCTAACACCTTAAAAGGACCATCAGCACGTGGCATTAGCTTTGACTTGCGCAAATTAGTAAACCTATCCTTACGCAAATGTAACTAAACAAGATCTCCAGGTGCAAAGACAACACATTTTCTACCCTTATCTCCAACAAGTTTATATTTAGCATTCATGCGCTCAATATTTTCCTTAGTTAACTCGTGCATCTTTAAGATCAAATCAGCACGTTGTTTAGCATCAAAATTAACCTTCTTCGAAGATGGAAGAGGCAACAAATCAATAGGTGCACGAGGTAGGAAACCATACACAATTTCAAAAGGGCACATCTTAGTAGTAGAATGCAATGAACGATTATAAGCAAATTCAATATGAGGCAAGCATTCTTCCCCTATTTTCTTATTATTCTTCAAAACAGCCCTAAGCATAGTAGACAATGTTCTATTGACTACTTCAGTTTGTCCTTCAGTTTGGGGGTGACAAGTAGTACTAAAAAGTAGTTTAGTCCCCAACTTAGCCCATAAACATCTCCAAAAGTGGCTAAGAAATTTAGTATCACGATCTGAAACAATAGTATTTGGCACACCATGCAAGCGAATAATTTCACGAAAGAACAAATCAGCAACATTAACAGCATCATCGCTTTTATGACATGGTATAAAGTGTGCCATTTTTGAGAATCTATCCACGACAACAAATATGCTATCCCTCCCCTTCTTTGTTCGAGGTAAACCTAAAACAAAGTCCATAGATATATCCTCCCAAGGAACACTAGGCACAGGCAAAGGCATATATAAACCATGAGGATTGAGTCGTGACTTAGCTTTTTGACATGTAGTGCAGCGAGCAACAAAACGCTCAACATCCCGTCTCATCTTTGGCCAAAAGAAATGTGTAGCAAGTACGTCCTCCGTCTTCTTCACGCCAAAGTGTCCCATTAATCCTCCTCCATGAGCCTCCTGCAACAACAAAAGACGAACAGAGCTAGCAGGAATGCATAGCTTGTTAGCGCGGAACACAAAACCATCATTAACAACGAACTTGTTCCATGTTCTTCCTTCTTTACAATTCTGCATTACTTCTTTAAAATCAGCATGATGCACATATTGATCTTTGCTGGTCTCCAGACCAAATATTTTGAAGTCAAGTTGTGAAAGCATAGTATAGTGACGAGACAAAGCATCAGCAATAACATTTTCTTTACCCTTCTTGTGTTTAATGACATAAGGTAAAGTCTCAATGAATTCAACCCATTTAGCATGACTACGATTCAGTTTAGCTTGACTTTTAATATGTTTCAAAGATTCATGATCAGAATGTATAACAAATTCTTTGTGATGAGGACATGACTACCTTGGATACGACCAAAAATATTGCATACATGCATATTTGTCAGGTGATTTCTAGTGCAAACTATTCAATAATCTATTTTTGTTATCCAGAACAAAAATACTTCACACACTTTTGTGTTTTGTCTAATTGCAGGTGTATGGGACATTTGTACAACACACATATGAAGATAAGGGAGAAAGAGATGTTTACTTGCTGTTCAAAAAGTTCTTTCACGTCACTTTTGGGCCAAGAGAAGATAGAGTCAAAGTCTCTCACGTTCTGGATTCAGATTCGGACTGCACAGACATACCTGACTCAAAACGGCAATAACTTTTTCATACGGACTCCGAATTGGGTGTTTCTTTTTCTGTTGGAAAGTAGATTTCGTCTTCTTTCCACTCCAATTGGAATCACCTTTAAATTCGTCCGGAGCATTGAGATATGGACGAAACAATCTGACGCTGCAGCAGAATCCGAATCAAACAACAAGTCCAAAAGTGTTGCACCACCTCCACTTGGGCCCATGAGCCTTGTACGACCTAGGGTTGGTTTTAGGCTGCCTTGGGACGTCCTCCCACCTCCTTGGCCGCCACCCCTTACTCCTATATAAGTAGATCCATCTAGTAGCTTTTTCCTTGGGATTTGTTTAGTTAAAAGTTAGCCAATGCAACTTCGTGTACTTCGTTTGTGTCCAACGACCAGACCAAGACCGCTTCTGGATCCCCACCATTATCAATACTTCCTCCATATTCGCAATATTCAGATTGCTTTATCATATTCTTGCATGTTCTTCGATTGCTTGCAGGAATAGACCTTCGTGGTCAGGTTGATTGTGCTCCGGCATGGTCAATAACCTCTCGAAGTTGGTTTACCGATTGCTAAGGCGCAACGTCGTGCACATTTGTAGTCGGATCGTCAAAGTCGGCTCCATCAAATCGATAGTTATCATCTCATCGAAAGATCGGGACACCCCCGCCTCTATCAAGTGGTATCAGTTTTCAGGTTGCTCGGTGAGAATTTTCAGTTTTCCCTAGATTAGATCTATTTTTCTTACCTATTGTCCAAGAAAAAGCCACAAAAAAAGTTAGATCTATTCATCCTTTTGTCCAAGCCAGTCTGAGCCTTTGCAATTTTCTTTTCATTGTTTGCATTATTGAATTATCGGTTGCATCGTCGTGTCGAGTTGCTGGTCTTAGTGTCTAGTTCGTTTAGAGTTTCGAGTTCTGTTCACATTAGTCACGCCGCCGCTGCATAATTATCCCTTCCGTTGTCCACCACCCATCCATCAATTTCCACCACGTGCTACTCACCGTTCATTGTCTAATCATAGTTGAGATCGTTCACATCTTCGCCTGATCCAATCTGCATCTTATCTAGTTTGTTGGAAATAGCGAGTGAGAAAAAAAAGAGAAAAGAGAGAGAGAGAGAGAGGGAGAAAAAAAAAGGTCAGAGAAAAAAAAGAGAAAGAAAAAGAGAAAAAAAAGTTTGAGGAGAAAAAAAGAGAAGAAAAAAAAACAAAATTCGGATCTATCTAGACTCAATCTCGTAGTTGAATTCGGATTGGAATCTGTTTTGTGCACTGTTCAGTAAAACAGGCATAACTTCCTCATACGAAGTCCGTTTTGGCTCCACGAGTACTCAAATTAAAGCTAGCGACGAGCCGCATCTAAATAGTTGCAGAAGCTTGTTCAATATTTGACACCTCAAAATCGTCTTCTAAATAGGTCTTTTTGCCCTCCGAAGTTCGCGGACACAGCTTCTTCTAGTTTTTCAGGCCAGTTTTCGAATTCTTTGACTCCTCATATCAATTCGAAATTGAGTGATTCTTTTTGCATTGGAAAGCTTGAGCTAGTAGAATTCTTTGAAAAAAGTTATCAGAAAATTTGCTCAAACTTTTTAAGAGGAAAGTTGGTGAGAGAGTTGTTGTATATCCTGCTTGGCAGTTGTTTCACATCATTATCTTTACTGCTATTGTGATCTTCACTTATATCTTGCTGTCCAGAGCTACTTCATATCCTTTATTGATGCTAGTTTTGCTACGTCGTGACCTTATTGGTGTTCTAGGCTCGCGTCTCTAGTCCGGTCTAGCCTAGGACCAGCACAGTACCGTCGTTGAGCGTTTATTCAACATTGCATCTTTGAATTGATTATTGCTAATCTTTTGCTACCATATATAGCCAACCCAGCTCCACACATTTCTACACCGTGTATACATACGTTCACCTGGCAATCGCTTTACCCAACTTTTGGAGTTACTTGACACCGCTGGTTGCCGATCGCCGCCTGCTGCATGGTAAGAACTCGTAAGACATTGATATTTGCTTTACTGTGAGCGTTTTACCACCACATCCTAGTAGTTATAGGAACATTATTTTGGATTTTGTTTCTTGTTTCTACTAATCATGCCAGGATCTAGAGTCAATTCATGGGCTTTGTTGATCGCGGGAGATGTGCCACCACCTTTGCAAATACAACAACCGTCACGAGAGGTGCACAAACATCCAAATGCACATGATCAGGTTAATGTATCTATACCACCATTTAATGGCCGTTTTAGACCTGCTTTATATATTGAATGGGAGTTCAACATAAAAAATATTTTTGCTTCCCATAATTTTGATGAACATAAAAAGATTAAGGTTGCAGTTGGTTCTTTCACTGGTTATGCTTTGGTTTGGTGGACTGAATATTGTCGGTTACACCCTGATTATATACCTACTACTTGGGATGATTTGAAACTTGCCATGCGACATACTTTCGTCCCCGCTTACTATACTCGTGACATGATTAAGAAGTTGCAACATTTAAAACAAGGTAGTGACACTGTAACAAAATATTATGATGATTTACAAACTACCTTGTTGCATTCCTCTTTAGAAGAAAGTGAAGATGCTTTTATGGATAGATTTTGGGGAGGATTAAACCGTGATATTCAAGAGATATTAATTCATGAAGAGTGTTATCCTATGGACCATTTGTTTCGCCTTGCTTGCAAAGCTGAACAGGAAATAAAACGACGTGTTGCTCACGAGGAGAACAAGCGCACGGTGCATATTCCAAGAGTTGATATGATTGTTCCTTCAACTACTAGGCATACTATGACATCCACATCCGTTGTTGTGAGGACTACATCACCTCCACCATGTGGCACATCGCCCCCGAGAGTGGCTACACCATCTGAGTTGATCATAAGAGGTAATGAGAAAGGTACTGATCTTCCATCTCTACATGAGAATGATGAATGCCTTATCAATTTGAATGCACCATCTGATGAGCTACCCACTACTTTGATCACACTACCTATTTTAGAGGACTATGTTGACAATTTGACTTTGCCATGTGATCAAACAACTGAAATACCAACAATTTTGAGTGAACCCATTGAATTAACTGTTGATGCAAAAGAACCAATGTTTAATCATTTTGATATGACCTCTAATCTTGGTGATGATTCTGTGTCCAATGACTTCTTGCATGTTTGCTTATTTAAGCATGTTGTAGCATGTAAATTTGACGCAAGTAAGGTTTATTCACCAATGTTGGGATGGTTTAATGATGAACATTGTCAACCTTTTAAAATGAATAAGAGCTTCGCTTATATGTGCAAACTGAGTTGCAATATTTTCATGCCTTCTACTTCTTGTGATAATATTTTGGCTTTAGATTTTATGAATTATGAAGGTTACTCATGTATACATGTGCCATATGTGCAAAAACTAAGGAAAGTAAAAATGGATGACATATATATATACAACATGTACACATTGTCTTTTTTGTTAGGCACATTTCAGATTAAGCAACGCCGAGGACGGCTTTGTTTTCAAGAAGGGGAGGATGATGAGGACATGACTACCTTGGATACGACCAAAAATATTGCATACATGCATATTTGTCAGGTGATTTCTAGTGCAAACTATTCAATAATCTATTTTTGTTATCCAGAACAAAAATACTTCACACACTTTTGTGTTTTGTCTAATTACAGGTGTATGGGACATTTGTACAACACACATATGAAGATAAGGGAGAAAGAGATGTTTACTTGCTGTTCAAAAAGTTCTTTCACGTCACTTTTGGGCCAAGAGAAGATAGAGTCCAAGTCTCTCACGTTCTGGATTCAGATTCGGACTGCACAGACATACCTGACTCAAAACGGCAATAACTTTTTCATACGGACTCCGAATTGGGTGTCTCTTTTTTTGTTGGAAAGTAGATTTCGTCCTCTTTCCACTCCAATTGGAATCACCTTTAAATTCTTCCGAAGCATTGAGATATGGACGAAACAATCTGACGCTGCAGCAGAATCCGAATCAAACAACAAGTCCAAAGGTGTTGCACCACCTCCACTTGGGCCCATGAGCCTTGTACGACCTAGGGTTGGTTTTAGGCTGCCTTGGGACGTCCTCCCACCTCCTTGGCCGCCACCCCTTGCTCCTATATAAGTAGATCCATCTAGTAGCTTTTTCCTTGGGATTTGTTTAGTTAAAAGTTAGCCAATGCAACTTCGTGTACTTCGTTTGTGTCCAACGACCAGACCAAGACCGCTTCTGGATCCCCACCATTATCAATACTTCCTCCATATTCGCAATATTCAGATTGCTTTATCATATTCTTGCATGTTCTTCGATTGCTTGCAGGAATAGACCTTCGTGGTCAGGTGTGACGCCCCCGATTCAATCGTACACTAATCATGCACGCAAATGTGTACGATCAAGATCAGGGACTCACGGGAAGATATCACAACACAACTCTACAAATAAAAAAAATCATACAAGCATGATAATACAAGCCAGGGGCCTCGAGGGCTCGAATACAAGTGCTCGATCATAGACGAGTCAGCGGAAGCAACAATATCTGAGTACAGACATAAGTTAAACAAGTTTTGCCTTAAGAAGGCTAGCACAAACTGGGATACAGATCGAACGAGGCGCAGGCCTCCTGCCTGGGATCCTCCTAACTACTCCTGGTCGTCGTCAACGGGCTGCACGTAGTAGTAGGCACCTCCAGAGTAGTAGGAGTCGTCGTCGAAGGTGGCGTCTAGATCCTGGGCTCCAACATCTGGTTGCGACAACCAAAAGAAAGGAAAGGGGGAAAAGGGGGAAGAAAGCAACCGTGAGTACTCATCCAAAGTACTCGCAAGCAAGGAGCTACACTACATATGCATGGATATATGTGTAAAGGGCCATATCAGTGGACTGAACTGCAGAATGCCAGAATAAGAGGGGGATAGCTAGTCTTATCGAAGACTACGCTTCTGGTCGCCTCCGTCTTGCAGCATATAGGAGAGAGTAGACTGAAGTCCTCCAAGTAGCATCGCATAGCATAATCCTACCCGGCGATCCCCTCCTCGTTGCCCTGTTAGAGAGCGATCACCGGGTTATATCTGGCACTTGGAAGGGTGTGTTTTATTAAGTATCCGGTTCTAGTTGTCATAAGGTCAAGGTACAACTCCGGGTCGTCCTTTTACCGAGGGACACGGCTATTCGAATAGATAAACTTCCCTGCAGGGGTGCACCACATAGCCCAACACGCTTGATCCCATTTGGCCGGACAGACTTTCCTGGGTCATGCCCGGCCTCGGAAGATCAACACGTCGCAGCCCCACCTAGGCACAACAGAGCGGTCAGCACGCCGGTCTAAACCTAAGCGCGCAGGGGTCTGGGCCCATCGCCCTGAGCACACCTGCACGTTGCGTACGCGGCCGGAGAGCAGACCTAGCAACCTCCATTTCAAAGGAAGTCACGTTACGCGGTCCAACCCGGCGCGCGCCGCTCAGTCGCTGACGTCACGAAGTGCTTCGGCTGATACCACGACGTCGGGATACCCATAACTACTCCCGCGTAGGTGGTTAGTGCGTATAGACCAAATGGCCAGACTCAGATCAAATACCCAGATCTCGTTAAGCGTGTTAAGTATCGCGAACGCCGACTAGGGCCAGGCCCACCTCTCTCCTAGGTGGTCCAAACCTGCCCTGTCGCTCCGCCACAAAGTAACAGTCGGGGGGCCGTCGGGAACCCAGGCCCACCTCTACCGGGATGGAGCCACCTGCCCCTTCAGCCCCCATCTCCGAACAGTATCACAGGTAACAGTGTAAAGTATATAGTATATGCCCGCGATCACTTCCCGAAGTGATCACGGCCCAGTAATGTAGCATGGCAGACGGACAAGAGAGTAGGGACACTGATGGAACACTAGCATCCTATACTAAGCAGTAGGATTGCAGGTAAAGGTATCAACAGCAGTATCAAAGACAGGCTATGCATCAGGATAGGAATAACGAAAGCAGTAACATGCTACACTACTCTAATGCAAGCAGTATAGAGGAGAGTAGGCGATATCTGGTGATCAAGGGGGGGGCTTGCCTGGTTGCTCTGGCAAGAGAGAGGGATCGTCAACTCCGTAGTCGAACTGGGTAGCAGCAGCGTCGGTCTCGGTGTCTAGCGAGAGAAGAGGGGGAAGAAACAATAAATATTTAAGCAAACAGATGCATAGTGATGCATGACATGACAAGTAACGGCGTTAGAGGTGCCCTAACGCGGTATGGGATGATACCTGTGAAGGGGGAAAAACCTCCGGGAAAGTATCCCCGGTGTTTCGCGTTTTCGGGCAGAGGAGCCGGAGGGGGAAAGTTGCGAGTTCGATAGGTTAGGGATGCGTGGCGGACGAACGGGCTACGTATCCGGGTTCGTCTCGTCGTTCTGAGCAACTTTCATGTACAAAGTTTTTTCATCGGAGTTATGGTTAATTTTCTATGATTTTCCAATGTTTTAAGTATTTTCTGAAATTTCTGGATTTATTATATTTAGTTTAATACGAATTGACCAAGTCAATTTGACTAGTCAAAAGGATAGGTGTGGCCCACATGTCATAGACTCTAAACCTAACTTATTTAAAAAAAAGAGGGCCTACATGTCATCTACTAATCTACTACTAGAGTAACTTAGCACTAATAAAACCAGCTAAGGAGCAAAAATAATCTTAAAACTAACCCATCTAATTAAATCAGACCTAAACTAATTTTGGGGCAGCCCCACACACATGGGCACACCGGCCACACACACGCTGTACACACGTCACACACACCTACAGAATACACATACAGAGCACGTAGCTAGGAGTTATTTCTGTTCCCTTTTAACAAAACAAAGCATTTTGCGATTTTGATAGGATTTAATCCAGGCATCGAAAGGATTTGGTCCAGTGGAATAAAATGGAGTTTGTCATGTATACTTTCTATTCATATTAATTTTGCCCAAGTCAGTAGTTGGTTAGCCACCGTTTAGGGACTGTCTATAGTGTTAGTCATTGTAAAACTAGAAAAGCTAGCTAGTAACTACAAAATACAGTAAGCAGCGGCAGTAGTAGGATGCAGCAGCAAACAGCACTAGCAGCGGCAAGCACTAGCGGATACGCACGAGCGACGACGGCCGGACGGGCGCACGTGGGCACGCGCAAGGTCGCAACAAGGCGAGCAGGGCCTGGCCTGGGCGGGCGCGCGCGCAAGGTCGCGGCCAGAGGCGACGCCGGCGCGGGGCACAGGGAGCGGCCGGAGGTGAGGCAATGCGCAGGTGGGGCGGAAAAGGGTGCGCACGGGGAGGCAGAGGTCGCGGCGGGAGCGGGCGAGTACGTGCGGGAGAGCAGAGCTCCGGCGGTCCGGCCACTACAACCGAAGTGCGGGACGGCGCTAAACGGCGAGGGAAAAGAGGGGAATCAAAGGAGAGGCTCACATAGAACACGATGTTGAGCTCGAGGAAGCCGGGGATGCAGCGGTGTTGACGAATCGACGGCAAGGCAGTCCGGCGAGGAAGAATCCGACGGAGAGGGTGATGCAGAGGCGGTGAGCTTGAGGCCGGGGTCGGGGAAGGCAGAGCAGAGCACGTCGGAGCTCGTGAGCGTGCACCTAGGCGACGGCGAGCTCGTGGGGCGCGCGGGTGACGGCGCCCATGGCGATGGCGTCGGGCGCTGGCGGATCTGGAGGGGGGGCGAGGCCAAAGGGAGAGGGGGATTGGGGGTCGCTAGGGTTCGGTCGAGGGGAGTTGAGGGCATCAAGTAGGCGTCGGGAGTGGCGGATGGCCGGCACGTCGCCATTCACGGCCACGGGTGGCTGCCCAGCGTCCACCTCCCCCTCTGTGAACAGGGGAGGAAGGAGATGGTTAGGTGGGCTGGTCAAGTCCTGTGCGTTCCTGGGCCTAAGTGCACAAAGCCATTTTCCTATTTACTTTTCTGTAATAAACCTGCTACTGTGTTCTATTTAGTTTAGGTAACAATTGATTTTTAATTTATATGAAACTTGTTATACAAATACAGGGAAACATCATGGGGCTGCTCAAAAAGTTTCAAAGCATTTTGGGATTGTTTAACTATTATTATTATTATTATTGAGAAGGTCAATTACTTGACGGTTGGTCCACTGTTATAAAGTCCATGGGCATTTTAAACATCTCCAAAATTGTTTGTTGATGCAATACAATTACGTAGTGAATATTTTGAACCTAATGAACTTTTTTTTAAATACTGATTTATAAAAAAAATTATTTCACTTGCGCATTAGAATCTCGACTTGAGTTTGGTTTGAAAGAAAGTGAGGATTAGCAAAATAATTATGATGACATGACATCATTAGTGTGGAGTTACTGTAGCATGATTCTCCGGGTGTTACAAATCTCCTCCACTACAAGAAATCTCGTCCCGAGATTTAAGAGGGGAAGTGACGGGGAAGGGATTTGGTTATGAAATTCTAACGAGTGTTCTCGGTCTTGGTTGCTCTTTCTGAAGTACTTGATCCTCCTTGTTGGTGTCTTTATTTCTCTTCTTTTTAGGTCATCATGATGACTTTGTCCTCCTTTCTTCGAACATTATGTCATACTTACGAATAGGTAAGGGGCTGCTCTACAATGATAGAATGGTATAAGGGGAAATCATTTGGTGTTATCCCAGGGATGAACACAAGAGTATCTCTCGAGTTGAACGGATGAAACATATCGAGAGCCAAGTAAGAAGGTACCATGAGAAGTTTCAAGCGGGTAGGCAACTGTTCGATGCCGAGAACAAAGTGTGAAAGGGGTTCAAAGCAACGGGAAATAGTATTGTGTCTGATACCAGAATAGATCACTAGGTAGGTGTCTCATGAATTACATATGAAGGCAAGCGCGAGGAATAACCTTGGCAACAGGGTGTACAGCAGAGTCAGGTTTCAATCCTGTGGAACTGTGGGTTATGGGCCCACCATGTGGGTTAAAAGTAGGAAGGGCATTGACATCTTGCACGGTCATGATAGCAAGGCATGCCAGAGAATAACCAGTCAGTTATGTTGGCAACATCATTGGTACCAAGGGCGAGGGACGAAGAGAACCATTTTCCTGCTCGTTGAAACGAGGCGGACCAATAGGCAAAGTTCTCGTCCATCGGTGGTTACCGAAATGTCATCAGCAATAGCAACAGGGTCTTACTGACAGAGTGGCACAACGAGGTGTTTACATAAGCAGGGAAATATTACTGCTTATATAATATAGATCACAAGGAGGTTTAAACAACCCAATGGAAAGGAAAAGTAATTACCAGGTTTAGACAGAACAATGTAAAGTAAAATGTGTATACACACATATTTCAAGGGTATATCCTTCCCAAGGACAAGCAGAGCATAATATCCGAGACATGATATAATGTAGAAAACTCATTAGGTAAGGGGAAGAATTTTCATAACATTACCCATACAACGGTGTTTGGATAATAGAGCAGGAAACATTTAGCATTGGGCTTCAAATGTTCTTGTTGAAAATCAGAGTACCATAGACATGCTTCGAGATAGCATTGACATGGTCATCCTGTGAAGATCAGACTTTGGAAACACAAAGCATCCATCAGAAATAACTTGTAGAATAAGTCTTACAATTTTCTCATGGAAGAATGGCTAATCTTGCTAAAAAGGAAACAATATCAATAGGTCCTCCGGGCAGGTGTGCTAGGCATGACATCACCTTACCGAGAGATATATAGACCAATGTCAAAAACTCTTGGAAATATGTTCCAACCATCATATCTGACCGAGATTCAGATCTGATTGGTGTTAGGATACCTCAGACATCAGGATGCCTGAGAAGAAAAGGTGCAACACAAATTCACGAGATGACATTGTAAGATCCTCGGGAAATGAACTATGCAAGCGAGTTATGAATCATTAGTTCATCAGTAAACCAACGAGAGGATGAGGAGGTGGCTGATGTAATCAGCGGCAATTCATCGAGATTAACAAAAGATGGATTCCCACAATTATGTGAACAAGGAGATAACATTTGTCAGATCAAATGGTATAATGATGTATGCTCGAGGAGAACATACACAGTTAAACATTGGATGAGAGGTGCACCCGAAATATGGGCTGGGTTGCACGACCAACGTCGGAATGATGATTCAGTAATCAATTGTCTAAGAATGAACGGCCGACCATTAACTTCAAAGCAATAGGGTTGCTAGAAGGGCAGAATCCAAACAGAACCGCTCACTTGTTGGTACATCGGTTGGAATCAACACGAGGACCAAGAAAGAATGGTGAGAGTGAGAAGTATCACCATACCAAGAATTCTTAAGAGGTGGTGAATTTCTCACGACATTTTTGACATAGAAGATGGTAATACTTCAAGGTAGAACATAACATAAGTCGGTTAACAAGGAACTCAAGGTATAGCCACAACACGAACAAGTTTGTGTTGGAAAGAAGGCAAGGAAGTAGTCGATGACACACAAATCATCGAGGGGCAAGGATGGTAATTCTTATCATGAATTTGTTTGTTATTCTGGAATAGCTCAGAAAGTTGATAATGATCACGACACATTTGTCGAGAGATTACCTGAAGATGTAATCGATCCGTGATCACATCAAGTCAAAAGAATGATGAAGCAAGAGGTTATTGGAACCAGGGGTAAGACACAAACTCGGAATCAAGCTTGTTGTCTGAGGTGGAATGATAAGACAAGGAAATCAACGTAAGCTTAGCTCAGCGTCGAATAATTGTGCTACGGGAAGAAGGACCGGGTGGCACAGTTAAACTATAGCAGGATAACGATATAGTTGATCAGGCTAGGAATGACTTGATCGGGTACAAAATCATACTTAATTAAGATTACTAAAAGTTGTTGAACCGTAGTGCGGACTCGGTTCAGTTATCAGTGTCTTCGAGTGTTTAATAACTCAGAGTCCATGAAAAATTGTAATCAGCGAGAATGTAGTACTTGATGAAGAACTCATAAGAAGTTATGTAGTTCCAAGGTAATCTCGAGATACCAGGGGGTAATACTCGACGACAGATCAAAGTAGAGGTTGGACTGGTGTATTGATCCATAGATGACAAGTGATTAAACTTGTCCGAGAAATGGGATCAAAGAGAAAATATGGTCGGAACCATGATTGTAAAAGGCCAGACCCCAGATATAAGATGGACTTATATCAAGGGAATAATTAATTTTTAATCAGAAGCATCGATGAGAAGATGTACATCGTGTCCATGGGCATGAACATAAAGTTCAAGGTCGACTCCCACTTCTCCAATGCATAATCTTTCATTCACTTCTCGCGTTCGATAAAGTTGTCTTTGTTGAAATATTATCTGGCAAAATACCAGAAGAGTATGACTCGTGAAAACTCCCGAGTTCACTCATATAAAAGGAAGGCATAGGTTCAACCCGTCGGGGTATCGTGGAAACATATACCACAAGCTTCAATAGTAAATACCACCAGCTCGAAAGTAGGGCATGGTTGGCCAAGCAGATGATACAATTTACCAAGGGCATTATGTATCAGGTAAAGAACTCACAAGAAGTTTGGTTGTGAAGTACACTGTCGGATAATAACCTGGCAATGGGTATGGCGGTCCACAACGGGGCTGATGTGAGTATCGGTACTCAATCAAAGGAAGAAGGGATGCCAAGGCATCGGATTATAGAAACCACTGACTAATTCAAAGCATAATGCAAAGAAATTTTATGATTTCCAAATCAAGGGATCAGAAGAAATCGTTCTGATCGAAAATGAATAAGTTCAATAGACTTAGAAGCACAAACGATCAAGGCATCGATTGGTTAAGAACCAGCTCATGTTTAGAATGACGTCTGAGCTGGGAAGATAATTTAAAAGAATCAACAGATGAGTGCGTGCTTTCACACACATGTTGAATCGATAGGATCAAAATGATGGTGTCAAAGGATACTAATGAATATTGCTACACGTATGGAAAGCATCCATATTGCAAACAGACAAGTATTTGCCGAGCAATAGTTTGAGGAGGATACTCGGAAGATCGGGTAGTATTTCCAAGTATTTTGAAAAGCATATGAACAACTGGGGATAAGCGGATACTCAATAAGTGCAAGAATTATCCGTAGGGGTATTCAGGTGACAAAGAACAGTAAGGCAGTAAGCTTAAAGGATTATCGAAACAACGACGAGTGTTTCGGGGTATCTTGTAATAACAAGATCAATTGGAGAATAAAAGTAAGGATGGCAACCGTATGTAGTTATCCATAAGGGTTGACGGTGGAAGGGGAATTGCAAACACGATGAACACAAGTTCTCGGGTTAACAACGAAGAGTAACTCCAGGGTCGTCTGGTGCTGCAGACGATCATCGGCAATAAGGTGCTCTCCGGGTGAAAGTGATAACGAGAACCTAGAGTTAGATTTTAGTAAAATCATTTAACCCGAATAGAAGAGATGTCAGGGTCCCAGAGTATAGGTCAAGGAGTAAAAGATCCTACAACCACCCGATGGCGACGTGTGCCCGTAAGACACACAGCCATGTTAGTAAAAGTTTTGTAATGTCTAGACTCGACTTCGGCCAAGGAGTTGGGAAGGGGGATTCCTACAGGCAGTCGGCTCTGATACCAACTTGTGACGCCCCCGATTCAATCGTACACTAATCATGCACGCAAATGTGTACGATCAAGATCAGGGACTCACGGGAAGATATCACAACACAACTCTACAAATAAAAAAAATCATACAAGCATCATAATACAAGCCAGGGGCCTCGAGGGCTCGAATACAAGTGCTCGATCATAGACGAGTCAGCGGAAGCAACAATATCTGAGTACAGACATAAGTTAAACAAGTTTTGCCTTAAGAAGGCTAGCACAAACTGGGATACAGATCGAACGAGGCGCAGGCCTCCTGCCTGGGATCCTCCTAACTACTCCTGGTCGTCGTCAGCGGGCTGCACGTAGTAGTAGGCACCTCCAGAGTAGTAGGAGTCGTCGTCGAAGGTGGCGTCTAGATCCTGGGCTCCAACATCTGGTTGCGACAACCAAAAGAAAGGAAAGGGGGAAAAGGGGGAAGAAAGCAACCGTGAGTACTCATCCAAAGTACTCGCAAGCAAGGAGCTACACTACATATGCATGGATATATGTGTAAAGGGCCATATCAGTGGACTGAACTGCAGAATGCCAGAATAAGAGGGGGATAGCTAGTCTTATCAAAGACTACGCTTCTGGTCGCCTCCGTCTTGCAGCATATAGGAGAGAGTAGACTGAAGTCCTCCAAGTAGCATCGCATAGCATAATCCTACCCGGCGATCCCCTCCTCGTTGCCCTGTTAGAGAGCGATCACCGGGTTATATCTGGCACTTGGAAGGGTGTGTTTTATTAAGTATCCGGTTCTAGTTGTCATAAGGTCAAGGTACAACTCCGGGTCGTCCTTTTACCGAGGGACACGGCTATTCAAATAGATAAACTTCCCTGCAGGGGTGCACCACATAGCCCAACACGCTTGATCCCATTTGGCCGGACAGACTTTCCTGGGTCATGCCCGGCCTCGGAAGATCAACACGTCGCAGCCCCACCTAGGCACAACAGAGCGGTCAGCACGCCGGTCTAAACCTAAGCGCGCAGGGGTCTGGGCCCATCGCCCTGAGCACACCTGCACGTTGCGTACGCGGCCGGAGAGCAGACCTAGCAACCTCCATTTCAAAGGAAGTCACGTTACGCGGTCCAACCCGGCGCGCGCCGCTCAGTCGCTGACGTCACGAAGTGCTTCGGCTGATACCACGACGTTGGGATACCCATAACTACTCCCGCGTAGGTGGTTAGTGCGTATAGACCAAATGGCCAGACTCAGATCAAATACCCAGATCTCGTTAAGCGTGTTAAGTATCGCGAACGCCGACTAGGGCCAGGCCCACCTCTCTCCTAGGTGGTCCGAACCTGCCCTGTCGCTCCGCCACAAAGTAACAGTCGGGGGGCCGTCGGGAACCCAGGCCCACCTCTACCGGGATGGAGCCACCTGCCCCTTCAGCCCCCATCTCCGAACAGTATCACAGGTAACAGTGTAAAGTATATAGTATATGCCCGCGATCACTTCCCGAAGTGATCACGGCCCAGTAATATAGCATGGCAGACGGACAAGAGAGTAGGGACACTGATGGAACACTAGCATCCTATACTAAGCAGTAGGATTGCAGGTAAAGGTATCAACAACAGTATCAAAGACAGGCTATGCATCAGGATAGGAATAACGAAAGCAGTAACATGCTACACTACTCTAATGCAAGCCGTATAGAGGAGAGTAGGCGATATCTGGTGATCAAGGGGGGGGCTTGCCTGGTTGCTCTGGCAAGAGAGAGGGATCGTCAACTCCGTAGTCGAACTGGGTAGCAGCAGCGTCGGTCTCGGTGTCTAGCGAGAGAAGAGGGGGAAGAAACAATAAATATTTAAGCAAACAGATGCATAGTGATGCATGACATGACAAGTAACGGCGTTAGAGGTGCCCTAACGCGGTATGGGATGATACCTGTGAAGGGGGAAAAACCTCCGGGAAAGTATCCCCGGTGTTTCGCGTTTTCGGGCAGAGGAGCCGGAGGGGGAAAGTTGCGAGTTCGATAGGTTAGGGATGCGTGGCGGACGAACGGGCTACGTATCCGGGTTCGTCTCGTCGTTCTGAGCAACTTTCATGTACAAAGTTTTTTCATCGGAGTTACGGTTAATTTTCTATGATTTTCCAATGTTTTAAGTATTTTCTGAAATTTCTGGATTTATTATATTTAGTTTAATACGAATTGACCAAGTCAATTTGACTAGTCAAAAGGATAGGTGTGGCCCACATGTCATAGACTCTAAACCTAACTTATTTAAAAAAAAGAGGGCCTACATGTCATCTACTAATCTACTACTAGAGTAACTTAGCACTAATAAAACCAGCTAAGGAGCAAAAATAATCTTAAAACTAACCCATCTAATTAAATCAGACCTAAACTAATTTTGGGGCAGCCCCACACACATGGGCACACCGGCCACACACACGCTGTACACACGTCACACACACCTACAGAATACACATACAGAGCACCTAGCTAGGAGTTATTTCTGTTCCCTTTTAACAAAACAAAGCATTTTGCGATTTTGATAGGATTTAATCCAGGCATCGAAAGGATTTGGTCCAGTGGAATAAAATGGAGTTTGTCATGTATACTTTCTATTCATATTAATTTTGCCCAAGTCAGTAGTTGGTTAGCCACCGTTTAGGGACTGTCTATAGTGTTAGTCATTGTAAAACTAGAAAAGCTAGCTAGTAACTACAAAATACAGTAAGCAGCGGCAGTAGTAGGATGCAGCAGCAAACAGCACTAGCAGCGGCAAGCACTAGCGGATACGCACGAGCGACGACGGCCGGACGGGCGCACGTGGGCACGCGCAAGGTCGCAACAAGGCGAGCAGGGCCTGGCCTGGGCGGGCGCGCGCGCAAGGTCGCGGCCAGAGGCGACGCCGGCGCGGGGCACAGGGAGCGGCCGGAGGTGAGGCAATGCACAGGCGGGGCGGAAAAGGGTGCGCACGGGGAGGCAGAGGTCGCGGCGGGAGCGGGCGAGTACGTGCGGGAGAGCAGAGCTCCGGCGGTCCGGCCACTACAACCGAAGTGCGGGACGGCGCTAAACGGCGAGGGAAAAGAGGGGAATCAAAGGAGAGGCTCACATAGAACACGATGTTGAGCTCGAGGAAGCCGGGGATGCAGCGGTGTTGACGAATCGACGGCAAGGCAGTCCGGCGAGGAAGAATCCGACGGAGAGGGTGATGCAGAGGCGGTGAGCTTGAGGCCGGGGTCGGGGAAGGCAGAGCAGAGCACGTCGGAGCTCGTGAGCGTGCACCTAGGCGACGGCGAGCTCGTGGGGCGCGCGGGTGACGGCGCCCATGGCGATGGCGTCGGGCGCTGGCGGATCTGGAGGGGGGGCGAGGCCAAAGGGAGAGGGGGATTGGGGGTCGCTAGGGTTCGGTCGAGGGGAGTTGAGGGCATCAAGTAGGCGTCGGGAGTGGCGGATGGCCGGCACGTCGCCATTCACGGCCACGGGTGGCTGCCCAGCGTCCACCTCCCCCTCTGTGAACAGGGGAGGAAGGAGATGGTTAGGTGGGTTGGTCAAGTCCTGTGCGTTCCTGGGCCTAAGTGCACAAAGCCATTTTCCTATTTACTTTTCTGTAATAAACCTGCTACTGTGTTCTATTTAGTTTAGGTAACAATTGATTTTTAATTTATATGAAACTTGTAATACAAATACAGGGAAACATCATGGGGCTGCTCAAAAAGTTTCAAAGCATTTTGGGATTGTTTAACTATTATTATTATTATTATTGAGAAGGTCAATTACTTGACGGTTGGTCCACTGTTATAAAGTCCATGGGCATTTTAAACATCTCCAAAATTGTTTGTTGATGCAATACAATTACGTAGTGAATATTTTGAACCTAATGAACTTTTTTTTAAATACTGATTTATAAAAAAAATTATTTCACTTGCGCATTAGAATCTCGACTTGAGTTTGGTTTGAAAGAAAGTGAGGATTAGCAAAATAATTATGATGACATGACATCATTAGTGTGGAGTTACTGTAGCATGATTCTCCGGGTGTTACATCAGGTTGATTGTGCTCCGGCATGGTCAATAACCTCTCGAAGTTGGTTTAGAGATTGCTAAGGCGCAACGTCGTGCACGTTTGTAGTCGGATCGTCAAAGTCGGCTCCATCAAATCGATAGTTATCATCTCATCGAAAGATTGGGACACCCCCGCCTCTATCACTTTGGGCCATAAATAATGTTGCCATGTCTCTAAAGTCCGAACAAGAGCATATAATTCCTTATCATAAGTAGAATAGTTCAGACTAGGCCCACTCAATTTTTCAGAAAAATATGCAACAGGTTTGCCATCTTGTAATGACACACCTCCTAATCCAATTCCACTAGCATCACATTCAAGCTCAAAAGTCTTATTAAAATCAGGAAGTTGGAGTAAAGGAGCATGTGTCAACTTATCTTTCAATACCGTGAAGGCTTCTTCCTGTGCGGTACCCCAAACAAAAGGCACATCCTTCTTTGTAAGATCATTGAGAGGTGCAGCAATGGTGCTAAAATCTCTCACAAAACGCCTATAGAAACCAGCGAGTCCAAGAAAACTCCTCACTTGTGTGACCGTTTTGGGCTGCGGCCAACTCTCAATAGCTTCAATCTTGGCTTTATCAACTTCAATTCCCTGTGGAGTAACAACATAGCCGATAAAAGACACTCGGTCGGTGCAAAAGGTGCACTTCCCAAGGTTACCAAACAAACGTGCATCACGTTGAGCATTAAAAACAACACGTAAATGTTCCAAATGTTCTTCCAAAGATTTGCTATAAATCAGTATATCATCAAAATAGACTACCACAAATCGTCCAATGAAAGCACGTAAAACTTCGTTCATTAGTCTCATGAAAGTACTAGGTGCATTAGTTAACCCAAAAGGCATGACTAACCACTCATATAAACCAAACTTAGTTTTAAATGCTGTTTTCCATTCATCTCCCAATTTCATACGAATTTGATGGTATCCACTACGCAAATCAACTTTGGAGAATATTGTAGAGCCACTCAATTCATCAAGCATATCATCTAGCCTAGGAATAGGATGACGATAACGAATGGTAATATTATTAATGCCTCTACAATCAACACACATACGCGAGGTACCATCCTTTTTCGGCACTAGAATAATAGGAACAGCACAAGGACTAAGGGATTCGCGTATATAACCTTTGTCGAGTAGCTCTTGTACTTGACGCATAATCTCCTTCGTCTCCTCTGGATTGGTACGGTATGGTGCGCGGTTGGGTAATGATGCACCGGGAATTAAGTCAATTTGATGCTCAATCCCTCGAATAGGTGGTAATCCCGGTGGCACGTCTTGTGGAAAGACGTTAGTGAACTCCTGCAAAATGTTAGTAACAGCAGGAGGCAAAGAGGAAGGCACGTCCTCGAATGAAAATAATACCTCTTTGCACACAAAAGCATAGCAGACAGATTTGCTAACATCTAGATCATCAATATCTGATTTGGTGGCAAATAAACATGCACTTTTCAATTTAATTTCAGAAGCAACACTAGATGGTTTATTATTAGGCTTCATTTGTTGCTCAAAGTCTTTTGCCACAATCTGATTTTCACTCTTATTTTGCTCCTGTTTTGCTTTATTAGCTCGATTAATATCATCTTTCAAAATGGAATCAGGAGTCATAGGAAGCAAAGTAATATTTTTGTCCTTATGAACAAGAGTATACTGATTGTTTCTACCATGGTGTACAGAATTTTTATCAAATTGCCATGGTCTACCAAGTAATAAGGAACATGCTTGCATAGGTACCACATCACAATCAACATAATCATCATATGTAGAGATACTAAAATGCACACGAACAGTACGTGTTACCTTAACCTTACCGCTGTTGTTGAACCATTGGATGTATTAAGGATGTGGATGTGGTCTTGTGGTGAGGGATAGCTTCTCCACCATCTCCATGCTAGCCAAGTCGTTGCAGCTCCCTCCATCTATGATGACGCGAACAGAACGTTCCTTCACAACTCCCTTTGTATGGAACAAATTATGCCTCTGATTTTGCTCAGCTTGCGTGACCTGCACACTCAAAACACATTGAGCAACTAAACATTCATACCTGTCAGCATCTTCAGCAGCCATGTATTGCATCTCATGATCAGAATCATCTCCACCGTGTTCTTCATGTGTAAGAAGAGCCAAAGTCTCCTCATCATAGTCACTAGCGGACTCATACCCACCATCCTCAGTAGCAATCATCACACGCTGAGATGTGCATTCGCGCGCAAAATGTCCTCCTCCCTTACAACGACGACAAATAATATCACTTGTGTGCCCTGTAGACGCCATGGAAGAAGCAGAGCTCTGTGCAGGCCCGGCAGGTGTGCTCTTGGCAGATAGTGGTGGTTGTGCCTGCTTTCTTGTATCACGGTTGGAGGTGGCAGCTGACGGCGGTGCCGGTGTAGCAGAACGTGTGGAAGTAGATGATGCACGTGGTGTCCACGATGAAGGTCGACCTGCAAAAAAGTTAGTTCGCGCCAATGCCTGTCGATCCTGCACTTCACGTTCAACTTTACAAGCAAGATGGAATAAATGAGTGATATTATTATAATCCTTATAGTCTAGAATGGTCTGAATCTCTCTATTTAATCCACCCAGAAAACGTGCAAGCATAGCTTCATTCTCCTCAACGATACCACATCTAATCAAGCCAGTTTGTAATTCCTGATAATATTCTTCTACCGAATTTTTTCCTTGTCTTAAAGCACTGCAATTTTTGAAGTAATTCATGTTGATAATATGGTGGAACCCAACGAGTACGCATAGCAGTTTTCAAAGCAGCCCAAGTAGCTGGCATAGGATATAATCTACAATATTCAGACCACCAAACACATGCAAAGCTAATGAAAGCACAAACAGCAGCAGGAACACGTCTCTCCTCAGGATATTGTAAACATGTAAATCGCTGTTCAGTTTCTAACTCCCAAGTAAGATATATATCAGGAACATATCTACCCTCAAATGGTGGAATATTCAATTTCAGTTTAGGGAGATGGTCATGATCTCGTACCTGAGGGGGAGCCCTAACGTTGCCATTATTTGCATGTGGATGACCTGGTGGTTGTGGTGCTGGTGGTTGCACGTAGTTCTGATGTTGATCAACCTCATCCTCGTAATCTCCCACATAATCATCCTCCCCCACATCAGCAGCAGGAGCCACAGAAGTATCAACAGCAGCACTAGCAGCTTGGCCAGGTTGAAGAGGGACACGGGTCGCTCGGTGGAGAGCTGTTTCGCGATGTGGAGGTAGTCGTTGTTGTTGTTGTAGAGGTGCGTTAGGTGCAGCCGGTGGTGGTGGTGGTAGACGCGCGAGCAACTCATTGAACTTGTTATCGAGCTTTGTTTCGAACGCCTTCTCAATGCCATCTATCTTCTCCATGGCCTCTTCAAATCTATTGAGCACATCTTCCACCTGTCCACTCATCATTTGTTGAAACTTATCATGTAACGCTTTGTTTGTCATGTTCTCCCAGTCAGTCTCGTCGGCTTGTGATCCTGCCATGGTTAGCAGCAATAGAAACACACAATAATATGATCCTACAGACTACTAATAAGAGGTGGTGGTGGGAGTCACAAATCCGTCAAGCAAAACTCAAATTCTTACCAGTTCTTACCCAGCAGCAGGCGGTGATCGGCAACCGTTGTAGTCAAAACTCTCAAAAGCTTGGATAGAGCGATTACCAGGGAGAGTCAAACGCACGACGTAGATGTATGTGGAGCTGGGGAAGGCTTATAGTATGGTAGCAAAAAGGGTCAGCAATAATGAATTCAGAGATGCAAAGTTGAATAAACGCTCAACGACGGTACTGTGCTGGTCCTAGGCTAGACCGTGCTAGAGACGCGAGCCTAGAACACTAACAAAATCACGGCGCTGCACGTAAACAAGGGAGGAGCACACTCTGAATTTTGTTTTCTTTTTTTTCACTTTTTTTTGCTCCGCAACAATTTTTTTTCGAAAAAGTCTACAAATGTCCTAAAAACTGCCTAGCCAGAATTTTCCAGACTTAGTTTTTTTTTTGAGTTTGGAACTATTTTTCTTCTGCGGGTAGCACGAAAGTTGGGGAGTCCTTCTTTGTCACGACTCGGAGTATGGCGTGATCTGGAAATCCAAAACAGAGTAACAAAATACTGGACTTGGAATAGGACTGGTGGCGGAGATGAATCTGATGGAACTCGGACTGGCGGCAAATATATGTTGCCGGTGGACTCGGATTGGCGTGATGGCGGCGGGTATGTGGTGGCATATATGGACTCGGATTGGCGGTGAATATGTGGTGGTGGTATATGGCAGCGGTGATGAAGTTGGTGCGGTGGTGGTATATGGCAGCAGCGATGATGATGCGATGGTGATATATGGCAGCAACGACGTGACAACTTGTGAACAGAACTCGAAACTCTAAAGGACTAGACGCTAAGACCAGCAACTTGACACGACGATGCAACCGCAAATTCAATAAAACAAATACAGAAAATATTATGCAAAGGCTCAGATTGGTTCGGTTGGGATGAACTAACCCTAATTTTTTTTTGGCTTTTTCGTGGACTATAGGTATGAAGAACAGACTCGATCTAAACTACGAAAAACTGTAAAATCTCACCGAGCAACCTGGAAATCTGATACCACTTGATAGAGGCAAAGGTGTCCCGATGTTTCAATGAGATGGTGGCTATCGTTTCTGTGGGAGTCGACCTTGACGATCCGACTACGAACGTGCGAGACGTCGCGCCTTAGCAATCGCTAAACCAACTTCTGAGGGTTATTGACCACGCCGGAGCACGATCAACCTGACCATGAGGGCCTGTTTCCTGCGAGCAAATGAAGAACAAGCAAGAAACTAAGATTGCAATCTGGATATTGCGAATATAAGAGGAAAGCTTTATTAATGAAGGTGGGGTTCTGTGACGCCTTGGTCTGGTCGTTGAACACAAACGAAGTACACGAAGTTGCAGCTATGGCGAACTTTTGATTTAAACAAAACCCAAAGTCTAAACGACGCCCTAAGGGCTGTATATATGGAGGAAGAGGGGGGAATTTTGTGGCCCTTGAGGAAGGGGTCCGAAACCGACCCTAACTCTTGTTTCCCCACACATACGGACTCTAAAAAGAGCCTATACTTAAGTATTTCGAAATTACATGGGCCTGGC
This sequence comes from Aegilops umbellulata, assembly GCA_032464435.1. Lineage (NCBI taxonomy): Eukaryota > Viridiplantae > Streptophyta > Magnoliopsida > Poales > Poaceae > Aegilops > Aegilops umbellulata. The sequence continues at coordinate 62,196,734 of CP136059.1, read as the reverse complement.
CCAATAATGAGGTGACGCAGCACCTAGAATAGCCTCTGGACGAAATTTATGAAGTGGCATCTTGTATATTTCGTCCAAGGCTTCATTCACTCCTTATGGTGGCTCCAGAGTCCTGAAATCATCACGTGTAACTCCGTTCTTGTTCCCCTTGCGCATGCCATCAACTCCATGCTTGTTCTTGCTCCAATGTTCATCCTTCTCCAAGCTAGGCCCTTCATTTGTAAGCAAAACAAATGTATCCAATTTAGGCAACATCATATTCTCATGAACATTAGAATCATTACCAAGAAAAGAAAGTACCTGGTAATTTAATTAGCGTGCGCGAGCTCTAGTAATTGGTCCATCATATGTAACAGTAGGGGCTGTGGGTGTAACAATGGTATTGATGTCCTCATCAAAAACAGTCTATTAGAGCCGCGACAAACTATCTTGTAATATAACTTTGTTTCAGGTCATGATTGCAATGCTACTTCCTTTACTCGATTCCTTCCTTTGTATGTTTTTGCCCTACACTTCTAGGGAACCTGCCGGCGTAGGCACCTTTGCCGCGAGCGCTGAGTGTGGGACGTCAGCAGCCTGCTGGCGGTGCCGTTACCGACAAGAAACCTTGTCGCGATTAGGCGCAGCTCGCTTAAGTTGCTGAGTGAACTCGAAACAAAGTAAGGGCGCGACTCTAGTCGCAGCACACTTAAACTGTTGAGCGAACTCGAAACAAAGTAAGGGCGCAACTAGCCACGAGCTGGTTCCTCCGCGCACAGGTTTTCCATACAAAGCATGGTCGTTCAAGGAAAGTAACTTAAAGTTAAGAATTCTGATTGCTCAAACTTTGGCACTTAGCTTTTCTGTCGTTTGCTCGCCGGCAAGGCGAAATTTTTCCTGAACGACGCCGGGTTCATACCATTATCTTCTCCTCCCCCCCCCCCCCCCCGCGGTCAACTTGTGGGCGAAGGATCCTTCCTTTCCTTGAGAAAAAGAGAAAAGAGAAAACAATAGTATGGAGCCTTATGGCTCGTTATTGCTTACCGAGGGGGCTCGCTGCACAAAGTGTCAGATAATTCATGCAGAAAGGCATGAAATTGACAGGGTGTGCGAAGCACGTGAGTTTTATTTATGCACAGGGTCTGCGCCTGGCTTTGTACAAAGGATTACATGCAACAGCGGCAAGACTTGTACAAAATGGTGGTTGCCGGACAGGGTCCGACAACCGCGCCTTACGGGTAAAACTTACGAAGATGCTCGATGTTCCAGGAGTTGCTCACCGGAAAGCCATCCTCGGTCTCAAGGCGGACAGCGCCAGGCCTAGTGACTCGTTTCACCCGGTAAGGGCCTTCCCACTTTGGCGTCAACTTGTTGGAATTCTTGGCGGAATGAACGCGCCGAAGAACAAGGTCGCCTTCCTCGAGACTTCTGGCTTTAACTTTGCGGCTATGGTAGCGGCGCAAAGCTTGCTGGTATCGAGCAGCTCGTACAGCAGCCTGAAGACGGTCTTCCTGAAGGAGCAGCGCGTCATCTTGTCGCAGCTGCTCTTGCTCAAGCTCATCATAAGCGATCACTCGAGGTGACCCGTATACGAGTTCCGTGGGGATAACTGCCTCTGCTCCATAAACTAGAGCGAAAGGTGTCTGGCCAGTGGCTCGATTTGGGTCCAGCGAGCGTATGGTACCGTGAGTACCACGGCGCTGCCGGTCCTGCGCCTCTTGAGATGGGCGCGGGGCGTCTACGGACGCCCGGTCGTCGTGGGAGCCGACTACGCCGCCGACAGGCAGCGCAGTCTTGTCCTTGGACTTGGTGGCACCGTGGGCTCCCTCGTCGACGCCCGTTCTTACGCCGACGTCCTCCCCACCGGCCGTTTGCTGCGGCGGCGGTGGATTCGACGCGGACGGCGCAGCCGGCTCCGAAGCCTTCTTCTTCGGCGGCATGTCGATGAAGTCGATGAAGATTTAGCTCGCGTAAACGCCGGATCAGGTTCACACAACCTCGACGCCCCCTACCTGGTGCGCCAAAGATGCCGGGGTTTTCTGGCTCCCCGAGCACCTATGGGGACGGATCCCCTTCTCGGTTCGGCGGGGGGCGGAGGTCGCGCGAAGAGCAGATTGAGGCGAGGCACGCGGGGGGGGGGTTACCCAGCTTCGGAGCTCTCCGGAGAGATAATACTCCTACTGCTGCTTTGTGGATTGTATTGAGTTCTTGCTCGGGAGCGCTGAGTGCTACAGTACACTCAAGCAGCTAACGAGACCGAGCGTTCTTCTGTTTTCCTCTCAGAGATCGCTCTCCGGGGTCCGATCCCTCCCTACGTTGTGCATGGGCCTCCTTTTATATGTTCAAGGGGTCTCCAACAGGTGGCAACGTAGGTGAGGGCAAAAATGGAAATAAGCTGTGGTAGGTACAGCTACCTACACAGTGTATCATACCTAACCCTGACGGCAGGGGACAAAGGCATTAAATGCCTATCTACGTCGCCCAGACGGTGCAGAAAAGGGACCGTCAGGGGCACCACCGCTTGCCACGATGGCGATCTTGTCAGCGCTGCATGCCATAGTGTACCCCTGGCTGGACAGCCTCCCGCCACGTACGCCAGGAAGGGTCCCGGAGCGACACGTAGGTGGGTGAGCTGGAGCGCGGGTACAAAGTGGTTGCCCGCCACGGCAAGTGCCTTGCCGCGGCCGTTGTCTTGCCGCGTCCGGGAGCTTGTCGCGCGTCGAGTCCTGCCGGGACGCGCGGCGCGTCGCGGCGGGTTCTTTGAGATGCTCTGGTTGGCCTTCCCGGCAAGCTCCTCTTGCCGGGGTCTTGTGCCTCGAGCGGCCTTCCCGGCAAGCTCCTCTTGCCGGGGACTTGTCTCCTTGGCTTAAATACTTTGTTCTCGAATGGCTCCAAAGGAACCATAGAGCCTTGGCGATCACCTGGCGGGCCTTGCAGCGGGGTGCTGCGACTGCCCGTGCACAAGTTCGGGATACTAGGGTACCCCTACTTTAGTACACCGACACCAACCTACACGGAACAACTTCTACGCCAATTGGAGAACACCATCCAAGCATCCAAGTCCATCGACGAGTACTTCAAGGAGATGAAGATTGCCTTGCGACGAGCCGGCGTGGACGACCCCATGTCAATGAAGTTCCACTTCATGATGGGATTGAACAACGACATCTCCAAGACTATCTTCCTCGAGAACTACAAGTCCCTCGACGACAACTACATTGGTGCTCTCAAGGCGGAACAAGAACTCATGAAGGCCAAGGCTTCTCCACCCCAAGCACACTTCTCGAAGACCAAACTCAAAGACGGCGAGCATGAGGCTAGTACCACCAAGATGTCCAAGCCCGATGAGCTCCAAGACGATGCTCCCAAGTTTGACTTCACCGCCATCCCTCTTTGTGGCATTGATGATGCCGAGTCCTCCACGACTCTTTTTCAAGATGGTGCGGCGACAAGTACGACTACGGAGACCTTCAAGGACCACGCTTTGGAGGCGAGTGACTTGGTGACGAGCAAGGATGATGCTTCCATCTTAGGAGGCGAGAGCGATGATGTGCCATCTTCGGCCTTCATCCATGGTGACAACGACGAGATGGTTGAGCATGGGATTTTCCCTTTGACCACGGCGACGTATGATGACTTGAGTGACTTTAGCCACCATATTGAGAGTGAGAGCGACTTCACCACTAGCCCCACACATGATGTGTTGCCCCAATTCCCATGTGAGGAGAGCCACAACCCCCACCACTTGAGTGAGATGAGTGACTCCACCATATGTGACTTTGAGTGCACCTACCTTGAGGGAGGGAGTGAGCCACCACATAGAGAGAGTGAGGCCACTTCGATTTCTAACGACTTAACCTCTACCTCTATTGTGTCTTCTCATTTGGTTCTAGGTCCCATATATGATGACGCGCCGATTCACGACGAATTCGTCCTCCCTTTGGACAAGACGATGGCCATGGTGGAATATGATGCACCCCCCACATGGTTCCATCAAGATGAAGATGACCACCATTTGGTCTTTGCCACCTCACCTACACCACTTGAGTGGAATGAGAATGGTAACATAGGTGAAGGTGATACTCTAGTCCCACTAGTGGACATTCTTGACATTGATTGCTTGCATGATGTTGATCAACCTATTCCCATTCTTCATGCTAGTGCGACTTCTTCATGTCATGACTTACCAATTTATGATGAATATGATGATGAGCATGTTGAGTTGCCTAGTTGTGATTCCATGTTACATAGGATTTCTTGGGACAATTATTTAGGTCACATCATGTTTGACAACCCACTTGACTTGTCATATGCTATGCATGAGATCAATCATATGTCATATTGGCAATCTCATCTTAGTGACTATGCATATGCCATTAAAATTAACCCAATTTGCACATATGGCATAGATGACAAGCCCATGGTTATTGGCATTTGTTTCTCTTGTGATGATATTGATATGCTCCCTTTGCATCATTTATCTCATATGCCATGCCATGACGACCTAGCTTCGAATATGCATTGTTTTGGATATTGTCCATTTCCTCCATGTGATGTTTCCATTAATGCTCATGACGAGACCCCCATAGTTTCCTCATACATATTAGGAGATTTTGATGCATTCCATACTTTGCATGATTTCCATAATTGTGTGCACCATATGCTCCCCATGAATCATAATGATATTGTTGTGCCATATACAAGTATGCTTAATTTGCATCCCCATCGTGTCATACATAACAACTATTCTTTCATGATGGATGACATGTTCTTATACCATGCATCGAATTTCTTTGAACGATGCTTATATTGTGCTAACTCACACATGAACATGCACATCATGATGGATGATGTGTATATTTACCACACACACAATTTCTTCGGTTTATGTCTCTTTTGTGTAGGTACTCACGTATAGTCGTCAACCTCTCAATCCCAAGAGTTGACGAAACGAGCTCTTGAGAGCAACGACGATTTGGGATCCCGTGGACTATCCTTACCACCATTCCCCTCGCGCAAGGACTACGCGCATCTCTTCTACTTGGCTCTCACACGGCTTTGGGCTATTTACCACTTGTCACATTATGCCCATTCTATCGTGTTGACTTTGCATGTTATGCCTCTTTCTATGATTTTGCCATGCAATTGTGACCCTTGCTTGCATTTACCCATGATGCACCATTATGATACTCCTATGTGTATTTGCATGCTTGGTGGAGATCCTTGTTGCTATTGCCATGTTTATCATGTGCCCCATGCTATTGATGCTATTCTGCTCATATCTTGCCCTTATGCTTGTGAAATGTCATGTGCATTATATATGCCCACTATTTGCACACATGACATGTTTGCCATGATTCCTTCTAGTACGTTGCATCTTTGCACTACTAGCTTGCTTGACTTGATCTCTATGATTGATTGCTTTGATGCATCGCCCATGTTCCATTCTTACTCGCTTTCTTGGGTTGATGCCATATATGTTCATGCCTCTCACATGATACATCTTGATCTTTGTCTCTTGTCTCCATTAGTTGCATATCTCATATGACCTTGTATTGAGTGCCAACTTGCTATGCTTATTGATCGTCGAGACTTGGACATATTACTTGTGATGCATGCTTGCTTGTTTAAGCCTATTGTCTTTGGTTGTAGTTGTATATTATGCTTTCATACAATACCACACCTTGTCCTTTCTTATGATAAGAATGATGAGAACACTTGTTGGGTATCTTACCACATGAATGATAGGTGTTGCATTTGCACTAACCTCATTTGTTTTTCCGAGTGTTTGTCATGTTCTTTCATTTTCAAGGATTCACAAGGTGGTACCATAACGACACATATTGGTTATGTGAAGGCATACAAGATGTGCAACTCCATCATCCTTGAGAAACACCTAAAGGTGACCTCCTTCACTTTGAACCATCCTCATATATACATATTGGACGGGTCATTCTTTCATTGTTGTTTCCTTCTTCTTGTCTACATGATGCCTATATTGGATGGAGGACCGACATTGGAGATGAACCCTATGGACCTTCAAGTTGAGGAGTGCCACGACATCGAGCTATGGTACAACACCACCCATGACAAATTTGCACCCTATGCATGGATTGACACATATTATGATTGTCTTGTTGCACTTCTTCCCATGTCATCCATGATATATGAGCTTGTGCATTTTCTTAGCAAATTTGTTGTGATCTTTCTTGATGACATATTCATAACTCGTGATCATATTGCCTACCATCAATTGCATGATAACATAATCATATTGAGCACCCATTGCCATATTCATGCTATTGATAAACCGTCTCACTATGACATCATTTTGCACCGTGGTTGCATCAATCACATTCACTTTACATTTGTGTGCACAATGAATGCTTTTGCTCCCATGAATGCATTACATGTCATTTTACATCATTTGGATAAGCATCTCATGCCTTGTGATGAACAATTCCTTTGGACGACCTCATTCTTACATGATGGACACCTTGTGTGCGCTAACCATTGTATTTCCGAGTGTCGCTTGTGTTTGCTGTCTTTGCATGTCTACCACTCTAGAGACACCTTGGAGTACTTGGATTGCGCCATGACTTCCACTCCGTCCAATTACAAGTCCGTCAACGACAACCGTTTCCATGGTGATGAGGATTTCGATCCGAGGTCGGATCTTTCCCAAGGGAGGGGAGATGATGCGGAGCATCCGACGATCATCCCCATGTACACTCGAGCCTACGCCATTGGACCTAAGGTGAATTCACTCCTTTTCGAATCTTCCCTTTCCGCATGCAAGACATGGATGCTACTTCAAGCGCGGACCTTGTGCATACTCAGGTACACCCGAGGAGGCTATGGAGAGCCCAAGGACCAAGGCCAAGCATGCACGGAAGCGGAGGAAGGAGAAGGAGGAAGATGGACATCAAGAGCTTGAAGTGGATCCGGCCGCTCCAGAACGAGCGGCACTACCGCTCCCTCCAGCGGTACTACCGCCTATAGGCGGTACTACCGCTCCCCACTGCCGCTCACTACTACCGCTCGACCCGACAAATGCCAGTGTTCGCACGTCCCGGGTCCGGTACTACCGCTCAGCCTAAGCGGCACTACCGCCTATAAGCGGTACTACCGCCCTGTGGCCGGTACTACCACCCTGCCTGCGCGCAGAGAACGGGCCTAGGGCCCATGTATCCCCCCTCTCACTTACCCCTTCATGGATTTAGACTATATATACTCCCCCACCTCATTCTAGCGAGGGTTAGCGTTGGTTTAGCTCATATGTGAGATAGAGCTTCGCTCATCCATACCGGATCGTCTCTTCGAGAGTGACCGCGGCCCCTCTACAGAGAAGATCCACCTTGGATTCAAGACCTCCTTTGCGGAGAAGACCCCAATCAAGACCTCCTCACGGAGAAGAACAGGTTACTTTGTATCGTCCTTTGTTGACCTTGGATCATCGTGTATCTCTTTCTATTCATCGATCTAGCACATGTGTGACCTATTTCTTGTTGGTTGAGTGTTTCTCTTGTGTTTCCCCTCGTTTCCCCTTGTGTTCTTCGTGTTCATCATAGGGATCCGCTCCTTTCGTGAAAGATCGGCCATCTAGGGTTCCAACCTACATCACCTAATATGATAAGAACTCGGATTGGTGGTGGATATATGGTGGTGGTATATGGCAGGGGTGGTGGTATATGGTAGCGGTGGTGGTATATGGATATAGATTGGTGGTGGTATATGGATACGGATTGGTGGTGGTATATGGATACGGATTGGTGGTGGTATATGGATACGGATTCAGAGCGGCGGCGGAGAAGCAATGATGGTAGATGGCAAGGCGATGATGATGGTGCGGCAGCGGCGTGACAACTTATGACCAGAACTCGAAACTCTAAAAGAGTAGACTCTAAGACCAGCAACTTGACACGACGATGCAACCCCAAATTCAACAAAGCAAAAACCCTAAAAAGATTATGCAAAGGCTCAGATTGGTTCGGATATGATGAACTAACCCGAATTTTTTGTGGCTTTTTCGTGGACTGTAGGTATGAAGAACAGACTCGATCTAATCTACGAAAAACTGTAAAATCTCATCGAGCAACCTGGAAATCTGATACCACTTGATAGAGGCAAAGGTGTCCCGTCTTTCGATGAGATGGTGGCTATCGTTTTGGAGGAAGTCGACTTTGACAATCCGACTACGAACGTGCGAGGACGTCGCGCCTTAGCAATCGCTAAACCAACTCCGAGAGGTTATTGACCACGCTGGAGCACGATCAACCTGACCACGAAGGTCTGTTTCCTGTAAGCAAACGAAGAACAAGCAAGAAACTAAGAATGCAATCTGGATATTGCGAATATAAGAGGAAAGCTTTATTGATCAAGGTGGGGTTCTGTAACGCCTTGGTCTGGTCATTGAACACAAACGAAGTACGCGAAGTTGCAGCTATGGCGAACTTTTGATCTAAACAAAACCCAAAGTCTAAACGACGCCCTAAGGGCTGTATATATGGAGGAAGAGGGGGGAATTTCGTGGCCCTTGAGGGTGGGGTCCGAAACCAGCCCTATCTCTTGTTTCCCCACAAATACGGACTCTAAAAATAGCCTATACTTAAGTATTTCGAAATTACATGTGCCTGGCCCAATAATAAGGTGACACAGCACCTAAAATAGCCTATGGACGAATATTATGAAGTGGCATCTTGTATATTTCGTCCAAGGCTTCGTGCACTCCTTATGGTGGCTTCAAAGTCCTGAAATCATCACTTGTAACTCCGTTCTTGATCCCCTTGCGCATGCCATCAACTCCATGCGTGTTCTTGCTCCAATGTTCATCCTTCTCCAAGCTAGGCCCTTCATTTGTAAGCAAAACAAATGTATCCAATTTAGGCAGCATCATATTCTCATGAACATTAGAAGCATTACCAAGAAACGAAAGTACCTGGTAATTTATTTGGCGTGCGCGAGCTCTAGTAATTGGTCCAGTATATGTAGGGGCTGTGGGTGTAACAATGGTATTGATGTCCTCATCATCATGGTACCTTCTTACTTTGCTCTCGATATCTTCTTAAGTTTCAAATCGAGAGACACTTATGCTTCTTCCCTGAGTTAACCGTCTGATGCTTGATCTTGTTAGAATCCATCCATATAGAGTTTTCCCTTCTTACCCTTTCGTAAGTACGGTGAAGATCCTGAAGGAAGGATGACAACTTCATCATGATGACCTGAAGCAGAGGAATGAAGACATCAGCGCTATGGATCGACCACCTCGAGAAGAGCAACCAAGGCCGAGAAGATTCGTTAGGTTTTCGTAACCAGACCTTCCCCCTTATTCCACCTCTTAAATCTCGGGACGAGATTTCTTGTAGTGGAGGAGAATTGTGACGCCTGGATAGTTAAGCTACAGTAACCCTCTGCTAATGATGCCACGTCACCTCGATTACTGTGACTAATCTCGCATTAGTTCGAAACCGATTTGAATTCAATTTAAAAATCAGGCAAACAACAAAAGTTTTCAAAAAATTAAAACCAAAATGTTCGGATTGTGTCAAATAAATCTAAGTACATATGGTGGAGAAATCAACCTTTTATAAAATGCTTAAATGAACTATATGGATTTAAATAGTAGCAAAATGAAACAATTGATTAAATGCTTTTAAAATGATAAACGATTACAACTGTTATATTCTAGGTGCCAAGTTAATTGTGGCAGTGGTATAATCACTACTACTAATTTAGGTACTAACTATATGTTTTACAAAACTAAAACAATTTGAAATATTAAATAAACACAAAACAAAATGAAATAATAGAAAAAACAAAACAAACAAAGGCAGAGATAGAAAAGAAAAGAACCCCCCCGGGCCACGGCCCACCTGGCCACCGAGCCAACCAGGCCGGCCCAGCCGCGCCCCACCCCACTCTCCATAGCCCCCCCTGAAACCCTAACTCCATACCCCCACGATCCTCACTCCCTCTGTTTCCCCCTCGACCCAGATCGGGCAAGCGCCCCGACCCCATCGCCCCACATCGCCAGCGCCCCGACCCCGTCGCTGGACTCCCCCACCGCCGCGACGCCCGCGTCGTCCCTCTCCCATGCGGCCGCCGTCGCACCTTCATCGGATCTCCACCAACACCGTCGCCGTTTGTCATGGCAACCCCACCGGAGCTCCTCTGCCTCGACGTCGCCATCGTGCGGAGCCCCTCCCGTTGCTGGACCGCCCCACCGCAGTCGCCCCGTCCTCAACCTCCCCCTCGACTTGGCTCCTACGAGCCAAGCCGCACCGTGCATCGACGCCGCATGTGAGGCCCCCTCTGACCCTTCTTTCCTCTCGTCCGGTCACCACGCATCGGCCCCGCTCGCGCCGCTCGGTCCACGCCGTAGCTCGTCGCACCTGCGATGGCCCTGCCCCTCGCGCCGCTGGACTCGCGCCCGCACGCGCTCACCCAGTTGAGCCCGCGCCCGCGCCCCCGTTGCCCGGCGCTTGCAGTGCTTGTCCCGCCCGTGTCGCGCCGTGCCGCCGCGCCCCTTTGCCGCCCTCCACCGCTGCTGCCGCAGTCCTGCCTCCCCCCGCCATGTGCACGCGCGCCCTTGCGCCTGCTAGCCGCACTGGGTTCGCCTCGGGGATTCGCTGCCAGGAGCCCGCTAACCCGCCCCGTTCCTCCCCTGTGACACTGACCGTTGGGGCCCACGACCCAGTTTCATAAGAAAAAGTATTTAGAAAATAAATAATTAATTAATTAGTAAATGATTAATTAACTCAATTAAGTCTTTAAAATTAACCTAATCACTTAATTAAAACTTCACTAGTCATGTTTAATTAAACTTAATTAACCTAATTATCTAATTAAGCTAATTAATCTTTTAATCCGCACATTAGTTTGACCAGTCAACTGACTAGTTGACTCCTGACATCACCTTGACATCATGCTGATGTCATAATGGCATTTTCAAATTAAATTAATTCTAGAAAATGGATAAATCCTTTTTAAATTAATATAAAATAAACTGTAGCTCGGATCAAAAAAACATTGTACATGAAAGTTGCTCAGAACGACGTGACGAATCCGGATACGCAGCCCGTTTGTCCGCCACGCATCCCTAACCTATCGAACTCGCAACTTTCCCCCTCCGGCTCCTCTGCCCGAAAACACGAAACACCGGCGATACTTTCCCGGATGTTTCCCTCCTTCGCCGGTATCACCTATCCCTGCGTTAGATCACCTCTAGCGTCGCATTTGTCATGATATGCTTCGATTGCTATGTTATTTATTGTGTTCCCCCTCCGTTACTTTTTCCGGTAGACCCCGAGACCGCTGCCGGTACCCCTGTGATCGACTACGATGTAGACGGCCCCCTCCTTCTTGCCAGAGCAACCAGGCAAGCCCCCCCTTGATCACCAGATATCGCCTATTCTTCTCTACTGCTTGCATTAGAGTAGTGTAGCATGTTACTGCTTTCAGTTAATCCTATACTGCTGCATAGCCTGTCCTTGCTACTACTGTGGTTACCTTTACCTGCTATCCTACTGGTTAGTATAGGATGCTAGTGTTCCATCAGTGGCCCTACACTCTTGTCCGTCTGCCATGCTATACTACTGGGCCGTGATCACTTCGGGAAGTGATCGCGGGCATATACTATATACTTTACACTGTTACATTACCTGTGATACTGTTCGGAGTTGGGGGCTGAAGGGGCAGGTAGTTCCACCCAGGTAGTGGTGGGCCTGGGTTCCCGACGGCCCCTGACTGTTACTTTGTGGCGGAGCGACAGGGCAGGTTTGAGACCACCTAGGAGGGAGGTGGGCCTGGCCCTGGTCGGCGTTCGCGGATACTTAACACGCTTAACGAGATCTGGGTATTTGATCTGAGTCTGGCCATTTGGTCTGTATGCACTAACCATCTACGCGGGAGTAGTTATGGGTATCCCGGCGTCGTGGTATCAGCCGAAGCCTTCGTGACGTCAGCGACTGAGTGGCGCGCGCCGGATTGGACTGGAACGCCACTAGGCTAGGTCTGCTTCCGGCCGCGTTCGCAACGTGCAGGTGTGCTCAGGGCGATGGGCCCAGACCCCTGCGCGCTTAGGTTTAGACCAGTGTGCTGACCGCTCTGTTGTGCCTAGGTGGGGCTGCGACATGTTGATCTTCCGAGGCTGGGCATGACCCAGGAAAGTGTGTCCGGCCAAATGGGATCAAGCGTGTTGGGCTATGTGGTGCACCCCTGCAGGGAAGTTTATCTATTCGAATAGCCGTGTCCCTCGGTAAAAGGACGACCCGGAGTTGTACCTTGACCTTATGACAACTAGAACCGGATACTTAATAAAACACACCCTTCCAAGTGCCAGATACAACCGGGTGATCGCTCTCTAACAGGGCAACGAGGAGGGGATCGCCGGGTAGGATTATGCTATACGATGCTACTTGGAGGACTTCAGTCTACTCTCTTCTATTTGCTGCAAGACGGAAGTTGCCAGAAGCGTAGTCTTCGACAGGATTAGATATCCCCCTCTTATTCTGGCATTCTGCAGTTCAGTCCACCGATATGCCCCTTTACACATATATCCATGCATATGTAGTATAGCTCCTTGCTTGCGAGTACTTTGGATGAGTACTCACGGTTGCCTTGTTCCCCCTTTTTCTCCATTTCTCTACCCGATTGTTGCGACCAGACGATGGAGCCCAGGATCCAAACATCACCGTTGACGACGACTCCTACTACACCGGAGGTGCCTGCTACTACGGGCTGCCCGCTGACGACGACCAGAAGTAGTTAGGAGGATCCCAGCCAGGAGGCCCGTGCCTCGTTCGATCTGTATCCCAGTTTGTGCTAGCCTTCTTAAGGCAAACTTGTTTAACTTATGTCTGTACTCATATATTGTTGCTTCTGCTGACTCGTCTATGATCGAGCACTTGTATTCGAGCCCTCGAGGCCCCTGGCTTGTATTATGATGCTTGTATGACTTATTTATGTTTTAGAGTTGTGTTGTGATATCTTCCTGTGAGTCCCTGATCTTGATCGTACACGTTTGCGTGCATGATTAGTGTACGATTGAATCGGGGGCGTCACACATGCCAACTTTCAACCTTTTCAGAGTTCATTCGAAATGCTTTTCAATTTCAGGGTCTTATAGCTCAAAATAATCAGTAAATGCATGAAAAATAACAAATAAAGTCAGAAAGGGTTGAAAATTGATGATGTGGCTTTGAATGGTGAATTTTGAACACATAAAAACTATGGAGTTCAAATAAATTAAAAAAATGAAATCCCGTTGTAATAGATGAGTTTCCGTATGAAACCTTCATACTTTGAAAGAGATTGTCTGTTTTGTATACAAAGTGCATCCAGTTTTTGCCGTAACCCTCTCTACTTTCTTGCACATGCTATGTGGGTGAAATGATGATACCATGCCAACTTTCAACCGTTTCAGAGTTCATTTGAAATGCTTTTCAATTTTAGGGTCTTATAGCTCAAAATAATCAGTAAATGCATGAAAAATAACAAATGAAGTCAGAAAGGGTTGAAAATTGATGATGTGGCTTTGAATGGTGCATTTTGACCACGGATAAACTATGGAGTTCAAATAAGTTCAAAAGAAATTAAATCCCTTTGTAATAAACGAGTTTCCGTATGAAACCCTGATACTTCGAAAGAGATTGTCCGTTTTATACACGAAGTGCATCCACTTTTTGCTGTAACCATCTCTACTTTCTTACACATGCTATGTGGGTGAAATGGTGATACCATGCAACATTCAACCTTTTTAGAGTTCATTCGAAATGCTTTTCAATTTCAGGGTCTTATAGCTCAAAATAATCAGTAAATGCATGAAAAATAACAAATGAAGTCAGAAAGGGTTGAAAATTGATGATGTGGCTTTGAATGGTGCATTTTCAACACAGAAAAACAAAGGAGTTCAAATAAGTTAAAAAAATGAAATCCCGTTGCAATAGACGAATTTCTGTATGAAACCCTGATTCTTCTAAAGAGATTGTTCGTTTTGTACACAAAGTGCATCCACTATTTGCCGTAACCCTGTCTACTTTCTTGCACAAGCTATGTGGGCGCAATGATGATACCATGCCAAATTTCAACATTTTCAGAGTTCATTTGAAATGCTTTTCAATTTCAGGGTCTTATCGCTCGAAATAATCAGTAAATGCATGAAAAATAACAAATAAAGTCAGAATGGTTTGAAAATTGATGATGTGGCTTTGAATCATGCATTTTGAACACAGAAAAACTATGGAGTTCAAATAAGTTCAAAAAAACGAAATACCTTTGTAACAGACGAGTTTCCGTATGAAACCCTGATACTTCGAAAGAGATTGTCCGTTTTGTACATGAAGTGCATCCAGTTTTTTCCGTAACCCTCTCTACTTTCTTGCACATTCTATGTGGGTGAAATGATGATACCATGCCAACTTTCAACCTTTTCAGAGTTCATTTGAAATGCTTTTCAATTTCAGGGTCTTATAGCTCAAAATAATCAGTAAATGCATGAAAAATAACAAATGAAGTTAGAAAGGGTTGAAAATTGATGGTGTGGCTCTGAATGGTGCATTTTGAACACAGAAAAACTATGGAGTTCAAATAAGTTCAAAAAAAATGAAATCCCTTTGTAACAGACGAGTTTCCGTATGAAACCTTGATACTTCGAAAGAGATTGCCCGTTTTGTACACAAAGTGCATCCATTTTTTGCCGTAACCCTCTCTACTTCCTTGCACATGCTATGTGGGTGCAATGATGATACGATGCCAACTTTCAACATTTTCAGAGTTCATTTGAAATGCTTTTAAATTTCAGGGTCTTATAGCTCGAAAGAATCAGTAAATGCATGAAAAATAACAAATGAAGTCAGAAAGGTTTGAAAATTATTGATGTGGCTTTGAATCGTGCATTTCGAACAAACAAAAACTATGGAGGTCAAATAAGTCAAGAAAATGAAATCCCTTTGAACCGTGAGTACTCATCCAAAGTACTCGCAAGCAAGGAGCTACACTACATATGCATGGGTATATGTGTAAGGGGCCATATCAGTGGACTGAACTGCAGAATGCCAGAATAAGAGGGGGATATCTAATCCTGTCGAAGACTACGCTTCTGGCAGCCTCCGTCTTGCAGCATATAGAAGAGAGTAGAATGAAGTCCTCCAAGTAGCATCGTATAGCATAATCCTACCCGGCGATCCCCTCCTCGATGCCCTGTTAGAGAGCGATCACCGGGTTGTATCTGGCACTTGGAAGGGTGTGTTTTATTAAGTATCCGGTTCTAGTTGTCATAAGGTCAAGGTACAACTCCGGGTCGTCCTTTTACCGAGGGACACGGCTATTCGAATAGATAAACTTCCCTGCAGGGGTGCACTACATAGCCCAACACGCTTGATCCCATTTGGCCGGACACACTTTTCTGGGTCATGCCTGGCCGCGGAAGATCAACACATCGCAGCCCCACCTAGGCACAATAGAGCGGTCAGCACGCCGGTCTAAATCCTATGCGCGCAGGGGTCTGGGCTCATCGCCCATTGCACACCTGCACGTTGCGTACGCGGCCGGAGAGCAGACCTAGCAACCTCCATTACAAAGGAAGTCACGTTACGCGGTCCAACCCGGCGCGCGCCGCTCAGTCGCTGACGTCACGAAGGCTTCGGCTAATACCACGATGCCGGGATACCCATAACTACTCCCGCGTAGATGGTTAGTGCGTATAGACCAAATGGCCAGACTCAGATCAAATACCAAGATCTCGTTAAGCGTGTTAAGTATCGCGAACGCCGACCAGGGCCAGGCCCACCTCTCTCCTAGGTGGTCTGTACCTACCCTGTCGCTCCGCCACAAAGTAATAGTCGGGGGCCGTCGGGAACCCAGGCCCACCTCTACCGGGATGGAGCCACCTGCCCCTTCAGCCCCCATCTCCGAACAGTATCACAGGTAAGGTAAAAGTGTAAAGTATATAGTATATGCCCGTGCTCACCTCCCGAAGTGATCACGGCCCAGTAGTATAGCATGGCAGACGGACAAGAGTGTAGGGCCACTGATGGAACACTAGCATCCTATACTAAACAGTAGGATAGCAGGTAAAGGTAACAACAGTAGTAGGAAGGACAGGCTATGCAGCAGTATAGGATTAACGGAAAGCAGTAACATGCTACACTACTCTAATGCAAGCAGTATAGAGAAGAAATAGGCGATATCTGGTGATCAAGGGGGGGCTTGCCTGGTTGCTCTGGCAAGAGAGAGGGGTCGTCATCGATGTAGTCGTACACAGTGGCACCAGCGCGGTCTCGGGTTCTACCGGAAAGAAGTAACGGAGGGGGTACATAATAAATAACAGAGCAATCAAAGCATCACAAAAGCGTAACATGGCAAACGCGGTGCTAGATGTGCCCTAACGCGGTATGAGGTGATACCGGTGAAGGGGGAAACATCCGGGAAAGTATCCCCGGTGTTTCGCGATTTCGGACAGATGGACCGGAGGGGGAAAGTTGCGAGTTCGATGTGTTAGGTGTGTGTGGCGGACAAACGGGCTGCGTATCCGAATTCGTCTCGTCGTTGTGAGCAACTTTCATGTAGAAAGTTTTTTCATCGAAGTTACGGTTAATTTTCTATGATTTTCCAATGTTTTAAGTATTTTATGAAATTTCTGGATTTATTATATTTAGTTTAATCGAAATTGACCAAGTCAATTTGACTAGTCAAAAGGGCATGTGTGGCCCACATGTCATAGACTATTTTCCTAAACAAATAAATAAACCTAACTTATCTAAATGAGGACCCACATGTCATCTACCACTAAAGTAACTTAACACTAATAAAACTAGCTAAGGGGCAAAAATAATCCTAAAACTAATCCATCTAATTAAATTAGACCTAAACTAATTTTGGGGCAGCCCCACACACATGGCACATCGGCCACACACACGCGCGCACACACAGTGCACGTAGCTAGGAGTTACTTCTGTTCCCTTTTAACAAAACAAGGCATTTTGCGATTTTGATAGGATTTAATCCAAGCATCGAAAGGATTTGGTCCAGTGGAATAAAATGGAGTTTGTCAAGTATACTCTCTGTCCAAATTATTTTTATCCACATAAGAACTTGTTTTGTGGATGATTATTGGCTGTCAAAGGGGCTACTCAATGTGAGTTTGCCGAAGCTAGCTGCAGCTACAGTAACTGAATGTTACTGTAGCTAGCAGTCAGTAGGAGCGGAAGTAGAAGGTAGATAGCAGCGGCACGCACGCACGCGCACACAGGGGCGCTGACGGCTGAAGCTAGCAGCGCCAGTAGCACAGACGCGGGCGCGCACGCACGTGCGGGCTGGACGCTGGGTGTGGCGCGGCCATCAAGGAACGGGCAAGCGCAACGCGGTGACGGGCGCTGGCGTGGCCGAGCGCAGCGGCGGCGGATCAGCATAGCGGCGTGCGGCGAGCGACGACGGATGGCGCGGGAGCAGTAGCTGTACTGGGCGCTCGTGGCCACGGTGGCCAGCGGCGACTATGGCCGGGGTGCGGCGACGCGCACGCCCGGACCGGCGCGGGTCGCGGCACGGCACAACGAGCACGGCCAAGACGAGCAGGGGATGGACGGGGACGAGCAAAGGCACGCAAGCACGGGACGTACGCGGGTCTACGGCGTCGATTCGACGTGAAAAAGAGAAGGGGAGAAAGGAGCTCACTGCCGTTGGATCGAAGAGGGGCGGCGAGGCTTGTTGGAGCGTGCTGGGGAGCGGACGTGGATGAGCGTCGGCGACGAGGCAAGGCAGTGGCGACGATGGCGAGCTGCGGGCGTCCACGGTGAGGCTCACCGCAGCCGTTGACAGCTTAGAAGCACAGAGGACGGTGCGGTGGCGGCGACCTCCGGCGACGAGGGTGACAGAGTCGGGGCAGAGGCGTGGCCGCGGCCACAGGTGGGCGCCGCCGCGAGGGAGAGGGGTGAGGAGGAGAGGGAGTGGGGCGCTAGGGTTCGACCCGGGGCGACGGGGGCGGCTTATAGGTAGGGGTAGCCGGGCGATGGCCGCCACGGCGCCGCTGGCAGCGGCCGATGGCTGACACGCCCCCCGTGAATAGGAAGATGGGGGCGCACGTGGGTTACCCGGTGATAGCTGGGCCACTTGGCCCAGGGGAGTGGGGAGGGGCCTTTTGTTTTTCTTTGCTTTGTTTTATTAATTTTTCTTTTCACGTATTTAAGTTAGCTACTGTTTCGTATTAATTTGAGTGACAAAAAATGAATTTAGTCAATCATGAAGTCTGACACACAATTCAAGAACACTGCGGTGTTGCATAAAAAGTTTTAGAGCCAACGAAAATGTTCTAGCATTTTTAGAATTGAATAGGTCAATTAATATGCTGCTAGGCCACTTTATATTGTCCTAGGGATTAAAGGGAGGGCCAAATGATGTTGGTTGCCACATGATAATTAGCTAGTGAATACTTGCAACCTAAGGAACATTTTTCTTTGACATTTGAAAACTTTAAAGTTTGACTTGATTTTAAAATAGAATTTGAATGGGGTTTGAATCATCGTGAGTTTATCAACAGTAATCGTGGAGACGTGGCATCATTAGTAGAGGATTACTGTAGCTTGATTACCCGGGCGTTACAAATCTCCTCCACTACAAGAAATCTCGTCCCGAGATTTAAGAGGTGAAGTAAGGGGGAAAGAGTTGGTTACGAAATTCTAGCGAGTCTTCTCGTTCTTGGCTGCCCTTCTTGAAGAAGGTGATCCCTTTCATTGATGTCTTCATTCTTGTCTTCACATCACCATGATGAAGTCGTCATCCTTTCTTCGAAAACTCCATCGTACTTATGAAAAGGGTAAGGGGTAACTTTGGAAGAACGGGCCTCTACAAGGTTGATTAACTGGTAGATAACTCAGGGAAAGAAGTAGAAAGTAACTCTTGATTTGATCTAAAAAAACATCAAGATCAAATTAAGAAGTTTCAATGAGAGGTTTCAGGCGGACAAACAATCGTTCGATGCTTGAAGCAGAGTGGGGAAGGGGTTCATAGGATCGGGAATGGATCATCCCTAGGAGGGTGGCTCGTGATAACACACAAGTCAAGAAAAAAGGATACTTCGGAATAAAAGATAAACAAGAGAATCAGGTTCTGATCTTGTGGAACTATGAGTTATGGGCCCACCATGTGGGTTAAAAGTAGAAAGAGCGGTGACATGTTACACGGATATGATAGCAAGGTGGGTCAGAGGATAGCCTGTCAGTTATGTTGGCAACAAAGTTTGGTACCAAGGGCGAGGGGCGAAGAGAACCATTTTCCTGCTCGCGAAGCGAGGCGGACCAATAGGCAAAGTTCTCGTCCATCGGTGGCTACCGTAATGTAATCAACAATAGTAACAGGGCACTGACAAGGTTGTACATCGGGGTGTTTTCATAACCAGAGAATTAATTTTGCTCAGGTCATTTAGATCACGAGAAAGGTTAATCAAACCAATTGAAAGGAAAAAAAGATTAATTGATTATTCAAATTAACCAATGGGAAGGAAAATGTGATTACACTCAAGAACTAGGAGTATATCCTTTCCCAAGGAAAAGCGGAGCACAATATACATGATAGGACAACAAGTTTAAAAGCATCTAGATAAAGGGGCGAGGGAAGAATCATGATATTACCCATACAACGGTGTTTGGATAATAGATCAAGAAACATTCGACAATGTGCTTCCAATGTTCTTGTTGATATTCGGAATACCTCAGTCATGCTTCGAGGTAGCATTAACATAGTGTTCCAAGTAGGGGTTGGAGTTGAAGATCACAAGAAGTACTCAAAGAACAATTGCAGGAATAGTAAGGAGTCCAGGGTATAACCAAGACATGATCAAACATGTGTTTGAAAAAAGACAAGGGGGAGGGGGGTAGTCGATGATAACTCAAATCATTGTAGGTCAAGGATGGTATTTCTCACCATGAATTCAATTTTCATTTCAACAGAAGTCAAAATGTTGATGCTGATCACGACGCATTTGTCGAGAGGCTCTATGAAGATGCCATTGAGGAGCGATGCCATCAAGCAACAGGAAGGACGAAGCGGAAGGCTATTGTAACCACAGATACGACACAAGCTCAAAATCAAGCTTGTTGTTCGAGGTGAATTGATAAAATGAGGAAGATTGATGTAAGCTTCGCTCATCATCGAAAGTTGTGCTCCGGGATTAAGGACCAGGTAGCACAGTTAAAATTTAGCACGATAATGATATAGCCGATCAGGCTAGGAATGACTTGAAGGATTATTAAACTCGTAAGTAATGAAGGTTACCAAGAGTAGCTTAATCGCGATGCGGACTCGAGTCAGTTATTGGTGTCTTTGAGTGTTTAATAACTCAGAGCCCGTGAAAATTGGAATCAATGAGAATGTAGCACTTGATGAAGAACTCATAAGAAGTTGTGCAGTTCCGTGGTAATCCTGAGATACCAGGGGGTAATACTCGACGACAGATCAAGGTAGAGGTTGGACTAGGGTATTGCTCTGCAGAAGACAAGGGCTCAAACTTGCACGAGAAACGGAATCAAGGAGGAACATGGTCGGAACCACGTCCATGGATACAAGATGAACTTATAACAAGGGGATAATTATTTTAAGAGAAGCTTCCATGATAAGGTATACATCGTGTCCATGGGCATGAACACAGGGTTCAAGGTCGACTCCCACTACTTGTTCAACGCATAACCTTTCATTCACCTCTCGTATTTCGAAAATGACATTAGTTGTTGAAAGTTTTTACCTGGTGCAATACCAGATAAGTAGGACCCGTGTAATATTTTGGGTTCACGCGGATTAGGGAAGGCGTAGGTTCAACCCATCAGGGCATCTTAGGAACATATACCACAAACTTCAGAGTAAATAATACAAGCTCGACAGTAGAGCATTGTTTAAAAGCAGATGATACAATTTACCAAAGGCATTATATACCCATGGAAAGGCTCACAAGGTTATTCAATATGAAGCACACTGTCGGATAAAATCCAACAAAGGAACCGATGGTCCACAAGGGATATGATGTGAGCATCGGTACTCAACCAGAGGAAGAAGAATGCAAGGAGATATGATTATAGAAACATCTGACTAATTCAAAGTTCAAATGCAAAAGGATTATGATTTCCGATCAGGGGATCAGAAGCAAATGCTCTGATTAAGGATGGATAAGTTGCATAGACTTAGGGGTACAATCGATGGCAATCCGACTGTTCGGGAACCAGTTCATGTTCAAAAGGATGTCTGAGCCAGAAAGATAATTTAGAAGGGTTGATAGATGATTGTGTGCATTCGCACACATGTTGAATCAATAGGATCAAAATGACGGTGTCAAAAGATACTAGTGAATATTGCTAGTGATATGGGAGCATCCATAATGTAAGCATACAAGTATTTGCAGAGCATTAGTTGCTAAGGATTTTCGGAGGATTGAATAGTATTTCAAAGACTTTTGTGAAACACATGAACAACGGTAAAAGAACGGATGCTCGGTAAGTGCGAGGAATTATCCGTAGGGGGTATGCAGGTGGCAAAGAACTGCAAGGCAGTAGGCACAAAGTATTCTTGGAACAATAGAGAGCATTTCGATGTATCTTGTAATAAGAAGGTCAACTGGGGATGAATGTATGAATGACAAGTGTACGTGGTTATCCATAGAGGTTTATCGATGGATGGGAATTGCAAAAGTGATGGCACAAAGTCTCGAAAGAGTATCAGAGAGTAACTTCGAAACCTTCAGGTGCAGCCGGCGATCATCTGGAGTGAGGGGCTCTCCGGGAGAAAGTGATAACGAGATCCTAATGTTAGATTTAGCAAAATTCCTTTAACTCGAATAGAAGAGAGATCAGAGTCCCAGAGTATAGACAAGGAGTAAAAGATCCTAATACCACCCAATGGCGACGTGGGCCCATGGGCCACACAGCCAAGTTAGTAAAAGTTTTGTAAAGTCTAGACTCAACTTCGGCCAAGGAGTTTGGAAGGGGGATTCCTACAGGCAGTCGGCTCTGATACCAACTTGTGACGCCCCCGATTCAATCGTACACTAATCATGCACCCAAATGTGTACGATCAAGATCAGGGACTCACGGGAAGATATCACAACACAACTCTAAAACATAAATAAGTCATACAAGCATCATAATACAAGCCAGGGGCCTCGAGGGCTCAAATATAAGTGCTCGATCATAGACGAGTCAGCGGAAGCAACAATATCTGAGTACAGACATAAGTCAAACAAGGTTGCCATAAGATGGCTAGCACAAACTGGGATACAATCAAAAGAGGCGCATGCCTCCTGCCTGGGATCCTCCTAAACTACTCTTGGTCGTCGTCAGCGGGCTGCACGTAGTAGTAGGCACCTCCAGCGTAGTAGGAGTCGTCGTTGAAGGAGGCGTCTGGATCCTGGGATCCAGCATCTGGTTGCGGCAACCAGGTAGAAGGGAAAGGGGGAAAAGGGGGAGAAAAGCAACCGTGAGTACTCATCCAAAGTACTCACAAGCAAGGAGCAACACTACATATGCATGGGTATATGTGTAAGGGGCCATATCAGTGGACTGAACTGCAGAATGCCAGAATAAGAGGGGGATATCTAATCCTATCGAAGACTACGCTTCTGGCAGCCTCCGTCTTGCAGCATATAGAAGAGAGTAGAATGAGGTCCTCCAAGTAGCATCGTATAGCATAATCCTACCCGGCGATCCCCGCCTCGATGCCCTGTTAGAGAGCGATCACCGGGTTATATCTGGCACTTGGAACGGTGTGTTTTATTAAGTATCCGGTTCTAGTTGTCATAAGGTCAAGGTACAACTCCGGGTCATCCTTTTACCGAGGGACACGGCTATTCGAATAGATAAACTTCCCTGCAGGGGTGCACCACATAGCCCAACACGCTTGATCCCATTTGGCCGGATACACTTTTCTGGGTCATGCCCAGCCGCGGAAGATCAACACGTCGCAGCCCCACCTAGGCACAATAGAGCGGTCAGCACGCCGGTCTAAATCCTATGCACGCAGGGGTCTGGGCCCATCGCCCATTGCACACTTGCACGTTGCGTACGCGGCCGGAGAGCAGACCTAGCAACCTCCATTACAAAGGAAGTCACGTTACGCGGTCCAACCCGGCGCGCGCCGCTCAGTCGCTGACGTCACGAAGGCTTCGGCTGATACCACGACGCCGGGATACCCATAACTACTCCCGCGTAGATGGTTAGTGCGTATAGACCAAATGGCCAGACTCAGATCAAATACCAAGATCTCGTTAAGCGTGTTAAGTATCGCGAACGCCGACCAGGGCCAGGCCCACCTCTCTCCTAGGTGGTCTATACCTACCCTGTCATTCCGCCACAAAGTAATAGTCGGGGGCCGTCGGGAACCCAGGCCCACCTCTACCGGGATGGAGCCACCTGCCCCTTCAGCCCCCATCTCTGAACAGTATCACATGTAAGGTAAAAGTGTAAAGTATATAGTATATGCCCGTGCTCACCTCCCGAAGTGATCACAACCCAGTAGTATAGCATGGCAGACGGACAAGAGTGTAGGGCCACTGATGGAACACTAGCATCCTATACTAAACAGTAGGATAGCAGGTAAAGGTAACAACAGTAGTAGCAAGGACAGGCTATGCAGCAGTATAGGATTAACGGAAAGCACTAACACGCTACACTACTCTAATGCAAGCAGTATAGAGAAGAAATAGGCGATATATGGTGATCAAGGGGGGGCTTGCCTGGTTGCTCTGGCAAGAGAGAGGGGTCGTCATAGATGTAGTCGTACACAGTGGCACCAGCGCGGTCTCGGGTTCTACCGGAAAGAAGTAACGGAGGGGGTACATAATAAATAACAGAGCAATCAAAGCATCACAAAAGCGTAACATGGCAAACGCGGTGCTAGATGTGCCCTAACGCGGTATGAGGTGATACCGGTGAAGGGGGAAACATCCGGGAAAGTATCCCTGGTGTTTCGCGATTTCGGACAGATGGACGGAGGGGGAAAGTTGCGAGTTCGATGTGTTAGGGGTGTGTGGTGGACAAACGGGCTGCGTATCCGGATTCGTCTCGTCGTTCTGAGCAACTTTCATGTACAAAGTTTTTTCATCGCAGTTACGGTTAATTTTCTATGATTTTCCAATGTTTTAAGTATTTTCTGAAATTTCTGGATTTATTATATTTAGTTTAATCGAAATTGACCAAGTCAATTTGACTAGTCAAAAGGGCATGTGTGGCCAACATTTCATAGACTATTTTCCTAAGCAAATAAATAAACCTAACTTATCTAAATGAGGACCCACATGTCATCTACCACTAAAGTAACTTAACACTAATAAAACTAGCTAAGGGGCAAAAATAATCCTAAAACTAATCCATCTAATTAAATTAGACCTAAACTAATTTTGGGGCAGCCCCACACACATGGCACATCGGCCACACGCACGCGCGCACACACAGTGCATGTAGCTAGGAGTTACTTCTGTTCCCTTTTAACAAAACAAGGCATTTTGCGATTTTGATAGGATTTAATCCAAGCATCGAAAGGATTTGGTCCAGTGGAATAAAATGGAGTTTGTCAAGTATACTCTCTGTCCAAATTATTTTAATCCACATAAGAACTTGTTTTGTGGATGATTATTGGCTGTCGAAGGGGCTACTCAATGTGAGTTTGCCGAAGCTAGCTGCAGCTACAGTAACATCAGTCAGTAGGAGCGGCAGTAGAAGGTAGATAGCAGCAGCACGCACGCACGCGCACACAGGGGCGCTGACGGCTGAAGCTAGCAGCGCCAGTAGCACAGACGCGGGCGCGCACGCACGCGCGGGCTGGACGCTGGGTGTGGCGCGGCCAGCGAGGAACGTGCAAGCGCAACGCGGTGACGGGCGCTGGCGTGGCCGAGCGCAGCGGCGGCGGATCAGCATAGCGGCGTGCGGCGAGCGACGACGGATGGCGCGGGAGCAGCAGCTGTACAGGGCGCTCGTGGCCACGGTGGCCAGCGGCGACTATGGCCGGGGTGCGGCGACGCGCACGCCCGGACCGGCGCGGGTCGCGGCATGGCACAACGAGCACGGCCAAGACGAGCAGGGGATGGACGGGGACGAGCAAAGGCACGCAAGCACGGGACGTACACGGGTCTACGGCGTCGATTCGACGTGAAAAAGAGAAGGGGAGAAAGGAGCTCACTGCCGTTGGATCGAAGAGGTGCGGCGAGACTTGTTGGAGCGTGCTGGGGAGGGGACGAGGATGAGCGTCGGCGACGAGGCAAGGCAGTGGCGACGATGGCGAGGTGCGGGCATCCACGGTGAGGCTCACCGCAGCCGTTGACAGCTTAGAAGCACAGAGGACGGTGTGGTGGCGGCGACCTCCAGCGACGAGGGTGACGGAGTCGGGGCAGAGGCGTGGCCGCGGCCACAGGTGGGCGCCGCCGCGAGGGAGAGGGGTGAGGAGGAGAGGGAGTGGGGCGCTAGGGTTCGACCCGGGGCGACGGGGCGGCTTATAGGTAGGAGTAGCCGGGCGATGGCCGCCACGGCGCCGCTGGTAGCGGCCGATGGCTGACACGCCCCCCGTGAACAGGAACATGGGGGCGCACGTGGGTTACCCGGTGATAGCTGGGCCACTTGGCCCAGGGAGTGGGGAGGGGCCTTTTGTTTTTCTTTGCTTTGTTTTATTAATTTTTCTTTTCACGTATTTAAGTTAGCTACTGTTTCGTATTAATTTGAGTGACAAAAAATGAATTTAGTCAATCATGAAGTCTGACACTGATGAGGA
The DNA here is from genome assembly GCA_032464435.1 of Aegilops umbellulata. Classification (NCBI taxonomy): domain Eukaryota; kingdom Viridiplantae; phylum Streptophyta; class Magnoliopsida; order Poales; family Poaceae; genus Aegilops; species Aegilops umbellulata. The sequence continues at coordinate 62,171,021 of CP136059.1, read as the reverse complement.
CATGACTACCTTGGATACGACCAAACATATTGCATACATGCATATTTGTCAGGTGATTTCTAGTGCAAACTATTCAATACTCTATTTTTGTTATCCAGAACAAAAATACTTCACACACTTTTGTGTTTTGTCTAATTGCAGGTGTATGGGACATTTGTACAACACACATATGAAGATAAGGGAGAAAGAGATGTTTACTTGCTGTTCAAAAAGTTATTTCACGTCACTTTTGGTCCAAGAGAAGATAGAGTCCAAGTCTCTCACGTTCTGGATTCAGATTCGGACTGCACAGACATACCTGACTCAAAACGGCAATAACTTTTTCATACGGACTCCGAATTGGGTGATTCTTTATTTTTTGGAAACTAGATTTCGTCCTCTTTCCACTCCAATTGGAATCACCTTTAAATTCGTCCGGAGCATTGAGATATGGACGAAACAATCTGACGCTGCAGCAGAATCCGAATCAAACAACAAGTCCAAAGGTGTTGCACCACCTCCACTTGGGCCCATGAGCCTTGTACGACCTAGGGTTGGTTTTAGGCTGCCTTGGGACGTCCTCCCACCTCCTTGGCCGCCACCCCTTGCTCCTATATAAGTAGATCCATCTAGTAGCTTTTTCCTTGGGATTTGTTTAGTTAAAAGTTAGCCATTGCAACTTCGTGTACTTCGTTTGTGTCCAACGACCAGACCAAGACCGCTTCCGGATCCCCACCTTTATCAATACTTCATATATATTCGCAATATTCAGATTGCTTTATCATATTCTTGCTTGTTCTTCGATTGCGTGCAGGAATAGACCTTCGTGGTCAGGTTGATCGTGCTCCGGCGTGGTCAATAACCTCTTGGAGTTGGTTTAGCGATTGCTAAGGCGCAACGTCGTGCACGTTTGTAGTCGGATCGTCAAAGTCGTCTCCACCAAATCGATAGTTATCATCTCATCGAAAGATCGGGACACCCCGCCTCTATCAAGTGGTATCAGTTTTCAGGTTGCTCGGTGAGAATTTCCAGTTTTTACTAGATTAGATCTATTTTCTTACCTATTGTCCAAAAAAAAAGCCACACAAAAAAAGTTAGATCTATTCATCCTGTGTCCAAGCCAGTCTGAGCCTTTGCAATTTTCTTTTCATTGTTTGCATTATTGAATTATCGGTTGCATCGTCGTGTCGAGTTGCTGGTCTTAGTGTCTAGTTCGTTTAGAGCTTGATAGAGGCGGGGTGTCCCGATCTTTCGATGAGATGATAACTATCGATTTGGTGGAGACGACTTTGACGATCCGACTACAAACGTGCACGACGTTGCGCCTTAGCAATCGCTAAACCAACTCCAAGAGGTTATTGACCACGCCGGAGCACGATCAACCTGACCACGAAGGTCTATTCCTGCACGCAATCGAAGAACAAGCAAGAATATGATAAAGCAATCTGAATATTGCGAATATATATGAAGTATTGATAAAGGTGGGGATCCGGAAGCGGTCTTGGTCTGGTCGTTGGACACAAACGAAGTACACGAAGTTGCAATGGCTAACTTTTAACTAAACAAATCCCAAGGAAAAAGCTACTAGATGGATCTACTTATATAGGAGCAAGGGGTGGCGGCCAAGGAGGTGGGAGGACGTCCCAAGGCAGCCTAAAACCAACCCTAGGTCGTACAAGGCTCATGGGCCCAAGTGGAGGTGGTGCAACACCTTTGGACTTGTTGTTTGATTCGGATTCTGCTGCAGCGTCAGATTGTTTCGTCCATATCTCAATGCTCCGGACGAATTTAAAGGTGATTCCAATTGGAGTGGAAAGAGGACGAAATCTAGTTTCCAAAAAATAAAGAATCACCCAATTCGGAGTCCGTATGAAAAAGTTATTGCCGTTTTGAGTCAGGTATGTCTGTGCAGTCCGAATCTGAATCCAGAACGTGAGAGACTTGGACTCTATCTTCTCTTGGACCAAAAGTGACGTGAAATAACTTTTTGAACAGCAAGTAAACATCTCTTTCTCCCTTATCTTCATATGTGTGTTGTACAAATGTCCCATACACCTGCAATTAGACAAAACACAAAAGTGTGTGAAGTATTTTTGTTCTGGATAACAAAAATAGAGTATTGAATAGTTTGCACTAGAAATCACCTGACAAATATGCATGTATGCAATATGTTTGGTCGTATCCAAGGTAGTCATGTCCTCATCAGACACACAATTCAAGAACACTGCGGTGTTGCATAAAAGGTTTTAGAGCCAACGAAAATGTTCTAGCATTTTTAGAATTGAATAGGTCAATTAATATGCTGCTAGGCCACTTTATATTGTCCTAGGGATTAAAGGGAGGGCCAAATGATGTTGGTTGCCACATGATAATTAGCTAGTGAATACTTGCAACCCAAGGAACATTTTGCTTTGACATTTGAAAACTTTCAAGTTTGACTTGATTTTAAAATAGAATTTGAACGGGGTTTGAATCATCGTGAGTTTATCAACAGTAATCGTGGAGACGTGGCATCATTAGCATAGGATTACTGTAGCTTGATTACCCAGGCGTTACACCTTTGTAACAGACGAGATTCCGTATGAAACCCTGATACTTCGAAAGAGTTTGTCCGTTTTGTACACAAAGTGCATCCAGTTTTTGCCAGAACCCTCTCTATTTTCTTGCACATGCTATGTGGGTGCAACGATGATACCATGCCAACTTTCAACATTTTCAGAGTTCATTTTAAATGCTTTTCAATTTCAGGGTCTTATAGCTTGAAAGAATCAGTAAATGCATGAAAAATGAAAGGTTTGAAAACTGATGATGTGGCTTTAAATCGTGCATTTCGAACACAGAAAAACTATGGAGTTCAAATAAGTCAGAAAAATGAAATCCCTTTGTAACATACGAGTTTCCATATGAAACCCTGATATTTCGAAAGAGATTGTCTGTTTTGTACACGAAGTGCATCCAGATTTTGCTGTAACCCTCTCTACTTTCTTGCACATGCTATGTGGGTGAAATGATGATACCATGCCAACGTTCAACCTTTTCAGAGTTCATTTGAAATGCTTTTCATTTTCAAGGTCTTATAGCTCAAAATAAACAGTAAATGCAAGAAAAATTAAAAAATGAAGTCAGAAAGGGTTGAAAATAGATAACATGGCGTTGAATCATGCATTTTGATCACAGAAAAACAATGGAGTTCAAATAAGTCAAACAAATGAAATGCCTTTGTAACAAACGAGTTTCCATATGAAACCCTGATACTTCAAAAGAGATTGTCCGTTTTGTACATGAAGTGCATCCAGTTTCTGCCGTAACCCTCTCTACTTTCTTGCACATGCTATGTGGGTGCAACGATGATACCATGCCAACTTTCAACATTTTCAAAGTTCATTTGAAATGCTTTTCAATTTTAGGGTCTTATAGCTCGAAATAATCAGTAAATGCATGAAAAATAACAAATGAAGTCAGAAAGGTTTGGAAATTGATGATGTCGCTTTGAATCGTGCATTTCAAACACAGAAAAACTATGTAGTTCTAATAAGTCAGAAAAATGAAATCCCTTTCTAACATATGAGTTTCCGTATGAAACCCTGATACTTCGAAAGAGATTATCCGTTTTGTACACAAAGTGCATCCAGATTTTGCCGTAACCCTCTCTACTTTCTTGCACATTCTATGTGGGTGAAATGATGATACCATGCAAACTTTCAACCTTTTCAAAGTTCATTTGAAATGCTTTTGAATTTCAGGTTCTTATAGATCAAAATAATCAATAAATGCATGAAAAATAACAAATGAGGTCACAAAGGGTTGAAAATTGATGTTGTGGCTTTGAATGGTGCATTTTGAACACGAAAAAACTATGGAGTTCAAATAAGTTCAAAAAAATGAAATCCCTTTGTAACAGACGAGTTTCCGTATGAAAACCATGATACTTCGAAAGAGATTGTCCGTTTTGTACACAAAGTGCATCAAGTTTTTGCCGTAACCCTCTCTACTTTCTTGCACATGCTATGTGGGTGCAATGATGATACCATCCAAAGTTTCAACATTTTCAGAGTTCATTTGAAATGCTTTTCAATTTCAGGGTCTTATAGCTAGAAATAATCAGTAAATGCATGAAAAATAAAAAATGAAGTAAGAAAGGTTTTAAAATTGATGATGTGGCTTTGAATGGTGCATTTTGAACACATAAAAACTATGGAGTTCAAACAAGTGAAAAAAAGGAAATCCCTTTGTAACAGACGAGTTTCCGTATGGAGCCCTAATACTTCTAAAGAGATTGTCCGTTTTGTACACGAAGTGCATCCAGTTTTTGCCGTAACCCTCTCTACTTTCTTGCACATGCTATGTGGCTGAAATGATGATACCATGCCAACTTTCAACCTTTTCAGAGTTCATTTGAAATGCTTTTTCAGGGTCTTATAGATCAAAATAATCAGTAAATGCATGAAAAATAACAAATGAAGTCTGAAAGGGTTGAAAATTGATGATGTGGCTTTGAATGGTGCATTTTGAACACAAAAAATGTCTCGAGTTCAAATAAGTTTAAAAAATGAAATCCCTTTGTAACAGACGAGTTCCCGTATGAAACCCTGATACTTTGAAAGAGATTGTCCATTTTGTACACGAAGTGCATCCAGTTTTTGCCGTAACCCTCTCTACATTCTTGCACATGCTATGTGGGTGAAACGATGATACCATGCCAACTTTCAACCTTTTTAGAATTCATTTGAAATGCTTTACAATTTCAGGGTCTTGTAGCTCAAAATAATCAGTAAATGCATGAAAAATAACAAATGAAGTCAGAAAGGGTTGAAAATTGATGATGTTTTGACTGGTGTATTTTGAACATACAAAAACTATGGAGTTCAAATAAGTTCAAAAAAAGAAATACCTTTGTAACAGACGAGTTTCCGTATGAAACCCTGATACTTCGAAATAGATGGTCCGTTTTGTACACGAAGTGCATCCAGTTTTTGCCGTAACCCTCTCTACTTTCTTATACATGCTATGTGGGTGAAATGATGATTCCATGCCAACATTCAACCTTTTTAGAGTTCATTCGAAATACTTTTCAATTTCAGGGTCTTATAGCTCAAAATATTCAGTAAATGCATGAAAAATAACAAATGAAGTCAGAAAGGGTTGAAAATTGATGATGTGGCTTTGAATGGTGAATTTTGAACACAAAAAACTATGGAGTTCAAATAAATTAAAAAAATGAAATCCCGTTGTAACAGAGGAGTTTCCGTATGAAACCTTCATACTTTGAAAGAGATTGTCCGTTTTGTATACAAAGTGCATCCAGTTTTTTCCGTAACCCTCTCTACTTTCTTGCACATGCTATGTGGGTGAAATGATGATACCATGCCAACTTTCAACCTTTTCAGAGTTCATTCGAAATGCTTTTCAATTTCCGGGTCTTATAGCTCAAAATAATCAGTAAATGCATGAAAAATAACAAATGAAGTGAAAAAGGTTTGAAAATTGATGAGGTGGCTTTGAATCATGCATTTTGAACGCAGAAAAACTATGGAGTTCAAATAAGTTCAAAAAAATGAAATACCTTTGTAACAGACGAGATTCCGTATGAAACCCTGATACTTCGAAAGAGTTTGTTCGTTTTGTACACAAAGTGCATCCAGTTTTTGCCGCAACCCTCTCTATTTTCTTGCACATGCTATGTGGGTGCAACGATGATACCATGCCAACTTTCAACATTTTCAGAGTTCATTTTAAATGCTTTTCAATTTCAGGGTCTTATAGCTCGAAAGAATCAGTAAATGCATGAAAAATAACAAATGAAGTCACAAAGGTTTGAAAATTGATGATGTGGCTTTGAATCGTGCATTTTGAACACAGAAAAACTATGGCGTTCAAATAAGTTCAAAATCCAGCTAGCTCTGTTCGTCTTTTGTTGTTGCAGGAGGCGCATGGAGGAGGATTAATGGGACATTTTGGCGTGAAGAAGACGGAGGACGTACTTGCTACACATTTCTTTTGGCCAAAGATGAGACAGGATGTTGAGCGTTTTGTTGCTCGCTGCACTACATGTCAAAAAGCTAAGTCACGACTCAATCCTCATGGTTTATATATGCCTTTGCCTGTACCTAGTGTTCCTTGGGAGGATATATCTACGGACTTTGTATTAGGTTTACCTCGAACAAAGAAGGGGAGGGATAGTATATTTGTTGTCGTGGATAGATTCTCGAAAATGGCACACTTTATACCATGTCATAAAAGCGATGATGCTGTTAATGTTGCTGATTTGTTCTTTCGTGAAATTATTCGCTTGCATGGTGTGCCAAATACTATTGTTTCAGATCATGATACTAAATTTCTTAGCCACTTTTGGAGATGTTTATGGGCTAAGTTGGGGACTAAACTGCTTTTTAGTACTACTTGTCACCCCCAAACTGATGGACAAACTGAAGTAGTCAATAGAACATTGTCTACTATGCTTAGGGCTGTTTTGAAGAATAATAAGAAAATGTGGGAAGAATGCTTGCCTCATATTGAATTTGCTTATAATCGTTCATTGCATTCTACTACTAAGATGTGCCCTTTTGAAATTGTGTATGGTTTCCTACCTCGTGCACCTATTGATTTGTTGCCTCTTCCATCTTCGGAGAAGGTTAATTTTGATGCTAAAGAACGTGCTGAATTGATTTTAAAAATGCATGAGTTAACTAAGGAAAACATTGAGCGTATGAATGCTAAATATAAACTTGCTGGAGATAAGGGTAGAAAACATGTTGTCTTTGCACCTGGTGATCTTGTTTGGTTACATTTGCGTAAGGATAGGTTTCCTAATTTGCGCAAATCAAAGCTAATGCCACGTGCTGATGGTCCATTTAAGGTGTTAGAGAAAATAAATGATAATGCATATAAACTTGAGCTGCCTGCAGATTTTGGGGTTAGTCCCACTTTTAACATTGCAGATTTGAAGCCTTATTTGGGTGAGGAAGATGAGCTTCCGTCGAGGACGACTTCATTTCAAGAAGGGGAGGATGATGAGGACATCAATACCATTGTTACACCCACAGCCCCTACTGTTACATATGATGGACCAATTACTAGAGCTCGCGCACGCCAATTAAATTACCAGGTACTTTCGTTTCTTGGTAATGATTCTAATGTTCATGAGAATATGATGCTGCCTAAATTGGATACATTTGTTTTGCTTACAAATGAAGGGCCTAGCTTGGAGAAGGATGAACATTGGAGCAAGAACAAGCATGGAGTTGATGGCATGCGCAAGGGGAAGAAGAACGGAGTTACAAGTGATGATTTCAGGACTCTGAAGCCACCATAAGGAGTGAATGAAGCCTTGGACGAAATATACAAGACGCCACTTCATAAATTTCGTCCAGAGGCTATTCTAGGTGTTGCGTCACCTTATTATTGGGCCAGGCCCATGTAATTTCGAAATACTTAAGTATAGGCTGTTTTTAGAGTCCGTATGTGTGGGGAAACAAGAGTTAGGGTTGGTTTCGGACCCCTTCCTCAAGGGCCACGAAATTCCCCCCCTCTTCCCCCATATATACAGCCCCTAGGGCATCGTTTAGACTTTGGGTTTTGTTTAGATCAAAAGTTTGCCATAGCTGCAACTTCGCGTACTTCGTTTGTGTTCAACGACCAGACCAAGGCGTCATAGAACCCCACCTTCATTAATAAATCTTAGTTTCTTGCTTGTTCTTCGTTTGCTCGCAGGAAACAGGCCCTTGTGGTCAGGTTGATCATGCTCCGGCATGGTCAATAACCCTCGGAAGTTGGTTGAGCGATTGCTAAGGCGCGACGTCTCGCATGTTCGTAGTCGGATCGTCAAGGTCGACTCCCACCGAAACGATAGCCACCATCTCATCGAAACATCGGGACACCTTTGCCTCTATCAAGTGGTATCAGATTTCTAGGTTGCTCGGTGAGATTTTACAGTTTTTCGTAGTTTAGATCGAGTCTGTTCTTCATACCTATAGTCCACGAAAAAGCCAAAAAAATTAGGGTTAGTTCATCCCATCCGAACCAATCTGAGCCTTTGCATAATCTTTTCTGTATTTGCTTTGTTGAATTTGCGGTTGCATCGTCGTGTCAAGTTGCTGGTCTTAGCGTCTAGTCCTTTAGAGTTTCGAGTTCTGTTCACAGGTTGTCACGTCGTCGCTGCCATATATCACCACCGCATCATCATCATCGCTGCTGCCATATACCACCACCGCACCAACTTCATCACTGCTGCCATATACCACCACCGCATATTCACCGCCAATCAGAGTCCATATACGCCACCACATACCCGCCGCCATCACGCCAATCCGAGTCCACCGGCAACATATATCTGCCGCCAGTCCGAGTTCCACCAGATTTATCTCCGCCACCAGTCCGAGTTCCACCAGATTCATCTCCGCCACCAGTCCTTTTCCGAGTCCAGTATTTTGTTACTCTGTTTTGGATTTCCAGATCACGCCATACTTCTTTCGTGCTACCCGCAGAAGAAAAATAGTTCCAAACTCAAAAAAAAAACTAAGTCTGGAAAATTCTGGCTAGGCAGTTTTTAGGACATTTGTAGACTTTTTCGAAAAAAATTGTTGCGGAGCAAAAAAAGAGGAAAAAAAGTGCAAAAAAAAGTGAAAAAAAAGAAAAAAAATTAAGAGTGTGCTCCTCCCTTGTTTACGTGCAGCACCGTGATTTTGTTAGTGTTCTAGGCTCGCGTCTCTAGTACGGTCTAGCCTAGGACCAACACAGTACCATCGTTGAGCGTTTTTTCAACTTTGCATCTCTGAATTGATTATTGCTGACCATTTTTGCTACCATATTATAAGCCTTCCCAACTCCACATACATCTACATCGTGCTTTTGACTCTCCCTGGTAATCGCTCTATCCAAGCTTTGAGAGTTTTGACTACATCGGTTGCCGATCACCGCCTGCTGCTGGGTAAGAACTGGTAAGAATTTGAGATTTGCTTAAAGGATTTGTGACACCCACCACCACCACCACTTGTTAGTAGTCTATAGGATCATATTCTTGTGTGTTTCTATTGCTGCTAACCATGCCAGGATCACAACCCGACGAGATCGACTGGGAGAATTTAACAAACAAGGAGCTTCATGATAAGTTTCAGAAAATGATGAATGAACAGGTGCAAGATGTGCTGAACAATTTTGAAGAGGCCATGGAGAAGATCACTGGCCTGGAGAAGACGTTCGAAACAAAGCTCGATAACAGGTTTAATGAATTGCTCGCGCGTCTTCCACCACCACCATCGGCTGCACCTAACGCACCTCTACAACAACAACAACAACAACAACAACAACAACAACAACAACGACTACCTCCACATCGCGAAACAGCCCTCCGCTGAGCGACCCGTGTTCCTCTTGCGCTTGGCCAACCTGTTGGTGCTGCTATTGATACTTCTGTGGCTCCTGCTGCTGATGCGGAGGAGGATGATTATGTGGGAGATTACGAGGATGAGGTTGATCAACATTAGAACTACGTGCAACCACCAGCACCACAACCACCAGGTCGTCCACATGCAAATAATGGTAATGTTAGGGCTCCCCCTCAGGTACGAGATCATGACCATCTCCCTAAACTGAAATTGAATATCCCACCATTTGAGGGTAGATATGTTCCTGATATATATCTTACTTGGGAGTTAGAAATTGAACAACGATTTGCATGTTTACAATATCCTAAGGAGACACGTGTTCCTGCTGCTGTTTGTGCTTTCACTAGCTTTGCATGTGTTTGGTGGTCTGAATATTGTAGATTATATCCTGTTCCAGCTACTTGGGCTGCTTTGAAAACTGCTATGCGTACTCGTTGGGTTCCGCCATATTATCAACGTGAATTACTTCAAAAATTGCAGCGCTTAAGACAAGGAAAAAATTCTGTAGAAGAATATTATCAGGAATTACAAACTGGATTGATTCGATGTGGTATTGTTGAGGAGAATGAAGCTATGCTTGCACGTTTTCTGGGTGGATTAAATAGAGAGATTCAGACCATTCTAGACTATAAGGATTATAATAATATCACTCGTTTATTCCATCTTGCTTGTAAAGCTGAACGTGAAGTGCAGGATCGACAGGCATTGGCGCGAACTAACTTTTCTGCAGGTCGACCTTCATCATGGACACCACGTGCATCATCTACTTCCACACGTTCTGCTACACCGGCACCTCCGTCGGCTGCCACCTCCAACCGTGATACAAGAAAGCAGGCACAACCACCACTATTTGCCAAGAGCACACCTGCCGGGCCTGCACAGAGCTCTGCTTCTTCCATGGCGTCTACAGGGCACACAAGTGATATTATTTGTCGTCGTTGTAAGGGAAGAGGACATTTTGCGCGTGAATGCACATCTCAGCGTGTGATGATTGCTACTGAGGATGGTGGGTATGAGTCCGCTAGTGACTATGATGAGGAGACTTTGGCTCTTCTTACACATGAAGAACACAGTGGAGATGATTCTGATCATGAGACGCAATACATGGCTCCTGAAGATGCTGACAGGTATGAATGTTTGGTTGCTCAACGTGTTTTGAGTGTGCAGGTCACGCAAGCTGAGCAAAATCAGAGGCATAAGTTGTTCCATACAAAGGGAGTTGTGAAGGAACGTTCTGTTCGCGTCATCATAGATGGAGGGAGCTGCAACAACTTGGCTAGCATGGAGATGGTGGAGAAGCTATCTCTCACCACAAGACCACATCCACATCCTTACTACATCCAATGGTTCAACAACAGCGGCAAGGTTAAGGTAACACGTACTGTTCGTGTGCATTTTAGTATCTCTACATATGCTGATTATGTTGATTGTGATGTGGTACCTATGCAAGCATGTTCCTTATTACTTGGTAGACCATGGCAATTTGATAAAAATTCTGTACACCATGGTAGAAAGAATCAATATACTCTTGTTCATAAGGACAAAAATATTACTTTGCTTCCTATGACTCCTGATTCCATTTTGAAAGATGATATTAATCGAGCTAGTAAAGCAAAACAGGAGCAAAATAAGAGTGAAAATCAGATTGTGGCAAAAGAATATGAGCAACAAATGAAGCCTAATAATAAACCATCTAGTGGTTCTTCTGAAATTAAATTGAAAAGTGCATGTTTATTTGCCACCAAATCTGATATTGATGATCTAGATGTTAGCAAATCTGTTTGCAATGCTTTTGTGTGCAAAGAGGCATTATTTTCATTCGAGGATGTGCCTTCCTCTTTGCCTCCTGCTGTTACTAACATTTTGCAGGAGTTCGCTTGCGTCTTTCCACAAGACGTGCCACCGGGATTACCACCTATTCGAGGGATTGAGCATCAAATTGACTTAATTCCCGGTGCATCTTTACCCAACCGCGCACCATACCGTACCAATCCAGAGGAGACGAAGGAGATTATGCGTCAAGTACAAGAGCTACTCGACAAAGGTTATATACGTGAATCACTTAGTCCTTGTGCAGTTCCTATTATTCTAGTGCCGAAAAAGGATGGTACCTCGCGTATGTGTGTTGATTGTAGAGGCATTAATAATATTACTATTCGTTATCGTCATCCTATTCCTAGGCTAGATGATATGCTTGATGAATTGAGTGGCTCTACAATATTCTCCAAAGTTGATTTGCGTAGTGGATACCATCAAATTCGTATGAAATTGGGAGATGAATGGAAAACAGCTTTTAAAACTAAGTTTGGTTTATATGAGTGGTTAGTCATGCCTTTTGGGTTAACTAATGCACCTAGTACTTTCATGAGACTAATGAACGAAGTTTTACATGCTTTCATTGGACGATTTGTGGTAGTCTATTTTGATGATATACTGATTTATAGCAAATCTTTGGAAGAACATTTGGAACATTTACGTGCTGTTTTTAATGCTCCACGTGATGCACGTTTGTTTGGTAACCTTGGGAAGTGCACCTTTTGCACCGACCGAGTATCTTTTCTTGGCTATGTTGTTACTCCACAAGGAATTGAAGTTGATAAAGCCAAGATTGAAGCTATTGAGAGTTGGCCGCAGCCCAAAACGGTCACACAAGTGAGGAGTTTTCTTGGACTCGCTGGTTTCTATAGGCGTTTTGTGAGAGACTTTAGCACCATTGCTGCACCTCTCAATGAGCTTACAAAGAAGGATGTGCCTTTTGTTTGGGGTACCGCATAGGAAGAAGCCTTCACGGTATTGAAAGATAAGTTGACACATGCTCCTTTAGTCCAACTTCCTGATTTTAATAAGACTTTTGAGCTTGAATGTGATGCTAGTGGAATTGGATTAGGAGGTGTGTTATTACAAGATGGCAAACCTGTTGCATACTTTTCTGAAAAATTGAGTGGGCCTAGTCTGACCTATTCTACTTATGATAAGGAATTATATGCTCTTGTTCGGACTTTAGAGACATGGCAACATTATTTATGGCCCAAAGAATTTGTTATACATTCTGATCATGAATCTTTGAAACATATTAAAAGTCAAGCTAAACTGAATCGTAGACATGCTAAATGGGTTGAATTCATTGAGACTTTCCCTTATGTCATCAAACACAAGAAGGGTAAAGAAAATGTTATTGTTGATGCTTTGTCTCGTCGATATACTATGCTTTCACAAATATTTGGTTTCGACGAAATCCATCACTTCTCCCCCGACGCCCCTGCTCCTCCTCGTCGCCGCCCGACGCCCCTGCTCCACCTTGCCGTCGCCGCCGCCACTGACGCCGTCAGGCTGCTCAACGTCGTCGTCGCCGCCGCCACCGACACCGTCAGGCTGCTCAACGTTGCTGTCACCGCCGTTGATGCCCTCTGCCCCGACGACGGAGTCGACCCTCGCGCCCCTGCCAGCCCCGACGCGCCGCCCACCGTGCCCCGCCGCCCCCTGTGAGCACCAGCCTGCTCCCGCTCCACTCCCATGTCCCGCGCCCCTGCGCCCCTGCCCTGCCCCGCCGGCGCCGGCCCCTCCGCCGTGCCCCTCCGCCCCTGTGCGGTGCTATTATATTTGTAGATGTTTTTTGATGCTATTCTTAGATGTTTTTACATGTTTTTTTAGATTATTTTAGTTTATGTTTAGTTTAGTTTTAAGATTAGGAAAAATTCGGATGTGTACTTATATTTATTTAGATGTATAGTTAATTTAGATGTTGTAATTTGTTCATAAAAATTGTGCACTTTTGTATACAAACTTTATTTTTTTTCATATGAACGAAAATGTAGAGTGAAAACGAAAAAAACATATAAGAAAAAACAAAGGAAAAAATGAAGGAAAAGAAAAACGCCCGGCCCGGCCACCACCGCATTTTCATAAGGTGTTTCCACCGAGTCCACATCACACCGATCGAGCACCCGCGGCGAAGCAATTCTTTTTTTTAAGGTAGTTCTTTGTTAAAGTGAGGGGGGACGTCGGACATTACATTAGTCGGGTAGGGGGCGGCGTCGTACATGACATGAGGGGGGACGTCGGAAAAAATAAGAAGAGGAAGAAGAAGAAAAAAAAAGGAGAAGAAGAAGGAATAGAGGAGTGGAAATCTATTTTTTCTTCTACTCCTCTATTCCTTTTTCTTCTCCTCTTTTTTCCTCTTCTTTTTTATCGGGAATGAGGGTGTCGAGGATCATCGAGCGGTCGAGGGTCGGGAACTAGAGCAGAGGGTCGAGGGTCATCGAGGGTTCGAGGGGCGAGGGTGGTTGAGGGGTCGAGGAACGCCGAGGGGTCGAGGGTCGATATATATACCGCGTCTCGACCATGATAACTTATACCATGGGAGCACCCCCCGTCCCTCTCGCTCGACCAAAACTCTTGAGGACAGCCAAACCCTAGAAAAAAATGATGTCGGTCTCCTACCACCTCCCGCCGAGCCCCTACCCGACAAACTCTCTCGAGGCCACCCAAATTTACCAAGTTAAAAGAGCGTTGTCGTCTAGGCCACCCCAAACCCTTGAAGCGTTGTCGAGGCCACCCCAAACCATATAAGTGTTGCCGAGGCCACCCCAAACCCTAGAGATCAAGCATCGAGGCCACTAATATGATTCCTTGTTGTGATTAGCTAGCTTTCTACGTTTGCCACTAATATATCCACCTGCTGTCATGTTTGTATAATAATTGCCATGTTGTAATATTTGCAGAAACAATGGAGCACGGATGAGACGAGGAAGCAGAACAGGTGCCGGGGGACATAATCGCAGCCGGAGCTGATGTCTTGTCGTATCTCAACGACAGCGGCGATGGTTTGGAAGGACAGGGTGAAGAAGCAGTACGGTGATCGAACAATGGAGGAGGAGGGACCTGATCATGATGGCTCTGGTGACCCAATGCCGGTTCAAGAAGGACACCGTGATGACGGCTCCGGTGACCGAACGGAGTCCGGCCAGGTATATATATTAGTTAAGCATGTGCTGACTATAACTAATTGATGCATTAATTGTTTTTGGTATGTACACATATTAATGAACTCTCGTCTTTCATCTTTTTTCTAGCCCTCTGGATCGAGCACAACTTCGGTAAAGAGACGAGGCGCGAAGAAAAAGTTGCGCTCGGATGAAAGGTTTGAGATCATAGAAATCGTGCGCGATGGCATGCCGATTGAACCCATCCGGAGAAAGGAAGCATTTGCTGCTCAGTGCGGGGTTCTTGTTAGGGACAAGACCCCGATCAGCATCCACCAATGGTTAAAGCCAGCTAAAGAAGACCATGAGGTGTCTTATGTCGACGATAGGCAGAAAGATGATCTTTGGACCGCGCTTAATGAAAATTTCACCCTACCGCCAGAGGAGGATCCGGAGAAGCCAGTGAAAGAGCAATTGAGCAAGTCTTATGCTCTTAAGAAGATGATAGAACTATTCAGGAGGTGGAAGAATGAGCTGAAAAAATTTGTCGACAAAGAGATACCAGAATTCAACGGTCGGTATGAGAAGATCAGAGATCACTAGCCCGCATTTGTGTCCCACAAGACATTGAACAAGAGTAAGAAGATGTCAGTGACAAACAAGAGAAATGCTGCGAAGAAGAAGCATCACCATCGCACGGGGTCAGGTGGCTACCTCAAAGCCCAGCCGTTGTGGGCCAAGGCTGAGTATGACCTGATTGCTAAAGGGGTCGAACCAGAGACATTGAACTGGCCAGACCGTTGCCGGACTTGGTTCTTCGGGGTTGGCGGAACCTTGGACCCTGTAACAGGGAAGTGCGTTTGGACGGACGAGCAACTGAGAATACCCATCACGAGGCTTCAGGAGTATATCGATGCAGCGCAGCAAGGGACGTTCGTTCCAGACAGAGAGAACGATGAGCTCACAATGGCCCTCGGGAATCCTGAGCACCCTGGACGAACACGAGGCACGCCAGGCTCCGTTCCGTGGAAGGCTGGGTTTTGGACGCAAGCGGTTTCAAATGCCAGGAGAGGAGGAAGAAAGTGGAGCATACCCAACTGCAGGCGCTGCACGCAAGGGTACAAGCGATAGAGGAATGAGAAGAAAATCGCAGCAAACGACCTTCCAAAGCTTCCCCCGAAGCTACCCCGCCATCTCAGCGGAGAAGCAGCGTGGCTTCCACCGAGCAGCTTCAGCTGGAGCCTGTCTTCACGGCTCCTGCTAGCTACCCCATGGATGCTATCACGGAGTCTCAACATTGCCACCTTATGACGCAATGGATGAAATTTGAAGTCAAGGCGGATGTTGGCTCTGTTTTACCTTCTGAACCTAGCGCAACCTATCACTGCCGGCCGATTCCAGAAGTATATGCTAGGGTGATGGTGGATGAAATAACGGGCGGATTTGAGGACCTCGAGCTTGACCACCCTACGGGTGATGGGGAGACTCGGCTGGGTTCTTCTCTGAAGACTCCATGCCTATGGCGGAAGGAGCTCATCAACCTTCCGAACTGGACGCTTCCACCTCCTCCTCCTCCACCGGCGAGTCAGGGCACTCCGCCTCCTCCTCCGCCGAGTGATCAGGTCACTCAGCCTCCTTCTCCGGCGCGTGGAGGCACTCCGCCTCCTTCTCCGCCTGCGCCGGTGCGCCCGAGCAGCCAGCCTCCTCCTTCTCCGCCTCGTCAGCAAGGGCGGAAGAGACCCGCCGCTGCTCCGGCGGGTCGTAGTCCTTCTCCTCCGCCTCATAAGAAAGGAAAGAAGACAGCCGCAGCCACTCCGTCTGCTCCGGCGTCTAGCAGTACAACCAGAGGTGGGAGGCAATACAGATTCGGTCCTTCTCTGAAGACTCCAGAGAAGTTACCATACGAGAGGAGCCAGGAGGAAAACGCGAAGATCGTGTGAGCCGAAGTGAAGAACTTCTTTGAAGGGGTGAAAGCAAAGAAACATCCACCTCCGGAGGAGAAGGTAGATTCGGTGAAATCAAAGCGCACTCTAGCTGCCCTGACGAAACCACCAAAGTGTCCGCCGAAAGGCAACTATGAGCGCATTATTGCAAGGTCATTTATCGAAGCAGGGCGGTCGGGAAGTACTATCAGTGATCAAAGGTTAAAAGAACGACGAGCTGGGAAAAAATTGCCTGGCTCGGAGAACAAGCGAACTAATTGTGCCCTCGCTCAAGGTGTGTAGCAATATCGTCGCTAATGATCCGAGGATGGTGCCCGGTTATACCAATCTTGGAGATTACCTGCCCGACGATGTACATTATGATTTCTTGGAGGTGGACGAACACAGATACGTGTACGGGAAGCCTCTCGTCAAAGATGAAAGATCTCTAACAATGATGATGCGAAGATTCCATGATTGGTACATGAAAACCTGCAGAGAGTCTGGGGGGAGGAATACTTTGACGCTGAGAGTTAAAGAGGAGCATGACTCGTTGGAATTGAACTGTTGAATGTTCTATTTGAGGAGTTCTTCTAGTTTTTCAATCAACATGCCCTCGATAAATTAACAGTCACTTGCTACTGTGTGGAAGTACTACTTCTGTCATTAAGTCTCTATAGAGAGAGGGATCGTCCACTCCGTAGTCGAACGGGGCAGCAGCAGCGTCGCTCTCGGTGTCTAGCGGAAGAAGAGGGGGGAAGAAACAATGAATATTTAAGCAAGCAGATGCATAGTGATGCATGACATGACAAGTAACGGCGTTAGAGGTGTCCTAACGCGGTATGGGATGATACCGGTGAAGGGGGGAAACATCCGGGAAAGTTTTCCCGGGGTTTCGCGTTTTCGAGCAGAGGAGCCGGAGGGGGAAAGTTGCGAGTTTGACATGTTAGGAATGTGTAGCGGACGAACAGGTTGCGTATCCGGGTTCGTCTCGTCGTTCTGAGCAACTTTCATGTACAAAGTTTTTTCATCCGAGTTACGGATTATTTTATATTAATTTTCAAAGTTTTAGCAATATACTAGAATTATTCTAATTCGAAATTAAATAGATAATACTAAGTGTACCCAGCCAGGTGCTAGCCAGAGAGGCTGACGGGTGGGGCCAGGGGGGTCCAGTCAACAAGTTGACCAGTCAATGTTTGACTGGTCAACTGGGTTCTGGGACCCACATGTCATAGGCACATGTGTTTAGTAAGTTTAATTAACAATATCTAAATAGTGGTGGGGCCCCACTGCCATTGACAGAATATGAGTTAGACTTATTTTAAACATTTAGTTAACTGAGAGGGCCCACACGTCATGGTCTATAGAAGGGGGGTTAGTGCTAACGGGGATTACCCCTAATTAAACTAGGTGGCCGACCCAGTTAGCAGCGGCACAAGGCCGTGGCTGGCCGTGCTCACGCACGAAGCCACGGCAGAGCCGGCCGGCAGCAGCGGCAGTGCTAGCTAGGGACGGCGAGGATGAAGCCATGGTCATCCGCGGCCGGCCGGAGCAGGAGGGCGGGGGCGCGGCCTCCGGCGCGGACGCGCGCGCACGCGGCCTTGGCCTGGAGCGCAGGGGGGGCTGCGGTCGCGGTGGCTGCGGCAGGGGCGGAGCTGGCGAGGCCAAGGCAGGTGCGCTAGGCTGGGCGGCTAGCGACGGTCGGCGGATGCGGGGCTAGGCGCGCGGGTCGGGTAGCGGGGAGCATCAGGGGGCGGCACCGAACGACTGCGGGCGCGACCGACCAAGGTAGGAGATGCGCGCGGCAAGAGCAGAGAACTCAGGGGCGGCCAAGGGCGAACACGGGCGGTGACGGCGGCCTACAGCGGGGGATTCGAGGGGGATATAGGGGGAATCGGAGGAGGGGCTCACATCGGAGCACATGGAAGGCTCGGCGAGCACAGGGAGGCGCCGGAGACGACGAAGCAACAACGGCGATCTCTGAGTCCGAGGTGGAAGACGACGGCGAACAGCTTGACGCAGGGGTGAGGAGCTCGAGATGGTCCATGTAGGTGATGTAGGGGAGGGTGACCAGGCTTCTGTCCAACCTGGTGCAGCTCGGGGTGGCGCCGGCGCGCGAAAACAGCGAAGGCGCGGCGGCGGCGGGTCGGGCGCCCCGATCCAGAATGGGGAGGGAGAGGGAGGAGTGGGGATCGTGGGGGTAGTGGGCTCTAGGTGATGAGGACATCAATACCATTGTTACACCCACAGCCCCTGTTGCTATACATACTGGACCAATTAATAGAGCTCGCGCACGCCAATTGAATTATCAGGTACTTTCGTTTCTTGGTAATATTCTAATGTTCATGAGAATATGATGCTGCCTAAATTGGATACATTTGTTTTGCTTACAAATGAAGGGCCTAGCTTGGAGAAGGATGAACATTGGAGCAAGAACAAGCATGGAGTTGACGGCATGCGCAAGGGGAACAAGAACGGGGTTACAAGTGATGATTTCAGGACTCTGAAGCCACCATAAGGAGTGAATGAAGCCTTGGACGAAATATACAAGATGCCACTTCATAAATTTCGTCCAGAGGCTATTCTAGGTGCTGCGTCACCTTATTATTGGGCCAGGCCCATGTAATTTCGAAATACTTAAGTATAGGCTGTTTTTAGAGTCCGTATGTGTGGAGAAACAAGAGTTAGGGTTGGTTTCGGACCCCTTCCTCAAGGGCCATGAAATTCCCCCCTCTTCCTCCATATATACAGCCCTTAGGGCGTCGTTTAGACTTGGGGTTTTGTTTAGATTAAAAGTTCGCCATAGCTGCAAGTTCGCGTACTTCGTTTGTGTTCAACAACCAGACCAAGGCATCACAGAACCCCACCTTGATCAATAAAGCTTTCCTCTTATATTCGCAATATCCCGATTGCAATCTTAGTTTCTTGCTTGTTCTTCGTTTGCCTGTAGGAAACAGACCTTCGTGGTCAGGTTGATCATGCTCCAGCGTGGTCAATAACCTCTCGGAGTTGGTTTAGCGATTGCTAAGGCGCGACGTCCTCGCACGTTCGTAGTCGGATCGTCAAAGTCGACTTCCTCCAAACGATAGCCACCATCTCATCGAAAGATCGGGACACCCCGCCTCTATCAAGTGGTATCAGATTTCCAGGTTGCTCGGTGAGATTTTACAGTTTTTCATAGTTTAGATCAAGTTTGTTTTTCATACCTACAGTCCATGAAAAAACCAAAAAAAAATTAGGGTTAGTTCATCCTATCCGAACCAATCTGAGCCTTTGCATAATCTTTTCTGTATTTGCTTTGTTGAATTTGCGGTTGCATCGTCGTGTCAAGTTGCTGGTCTTAGCGTCTAGTCCTTTAGAGTTTCGAGTTCTGTTCACAGGTTGTCACGTCGCCGCTGCCATATATCACCACCGCATCATCATCATCACCGCTGCCATATACCACCATCGTCATCACCGCTGCCATATACCACCATCGTCATCGCCGCTACCATATACCACATATCCACCGCCATCACGCTAATCTGAGTCCACCTCCATCACAGATTCACCACCAGTTTGTGTTCCATCGCCCTGCAAATATCCGCCACCAGTCCGAGTTTCCACCAGATTCATCTCCGCCACGAGTCCTAGTCCGAGTCCAGTAATTGTTGCTTTGTTCTCGATTTCCAGATCACGCGATACTCCAAGTCGTGACAGAGAAGGACTCCCCAACTTTCGTGCTACCCGCAGAAGAAAAATAGTTCCAGTTTTTAGGACATTTGTAGACTTTTTCGAAAAAAATTTGTTGCGGAGCAAAAAAAAAGAGAAAAAAAAGTGCAAAAAAAAGTGAAAAAAAAGAAAAAAATTCAGAGTGTGCTCCTCCCTTGTTTACGTGCAGCGCCGTGATTTTGTTAGTGTTCTAGGCTCGCGTCTCTAGTACGGTCTAGCCTAGGACCAGCACAGTACCGTCGTTGAGCGTTTATTCAACTTTGCATCTCTGAATTGATTATTGCTGGCCCTTTTTTCTACCATATTATAAGCCTTCCTAGCTCCACATACATCTACGTCGTGCGTTTGACTCTCCCTGGTAATCGCTCTATTCAAGCTTTGAGAGTTTTGACTACAACGGTTGCCGATCACCGCCTGCTGCTTGGTAAGAACTGGTAAGAATTTGAGATTTGTTTGACGGATTTGTGACTGTCCACCACACCACCACCACCACTTCCTAGTAGTCTGTAGAATCATATTCTTGTGTGTTTCTATTGCTGCTAACCATGGCAGGATCACAAGCCGACGAGACTGACTGGGAGAACATGACAAACAAAGCGTTACATGATAAGTTTCAACAAATGATGAGTGGACAGGTGGAAGATGTGCTAAATAGATTTGAAGAGGCCATGGAGAAGATAGATGGCATTGAGAAGGCGTTCGAAACAAAGCTCGATAACAAGTTTAATGAATTGCTCGCGCGTCTACCACCACCACCACCGGCTGCACCTAACGCACCTCTACAACAACAACAACGACTACCTCCACATCGCGAAACAGCCCTCCGCCGAGCGACCCGTGTCCCTCTTCAGCCTGGCCAAGCTGCTGGTGCTGCTGTTGATACTTCTGTGGCTCCTGCTGCTGATGTGGGGGAGGATGATTATGTGGGAGATTACGAGGATGAGGTTGATCAACATCAGAACTACGTGCAACCACCAGCACCACAACCACCAGGTCGTCCACATGCAAATAATGGCAATGTTAGGGCTCCCCCTCAGGTACGAGATCATGACCATCTCCCTAAACTGAAATTGAATATTCCACCATTTGAGGGTAGATATGTTCCTGATATATATCTTACTTGGGAGTTAGAAACTGAACAATGATTTACATGTTTACAATATCCTGAGGAGAGACGTGTTCCTGCTGCTGTTTGTGCTTTCACTAGCTTTGCATGTGTTTGGTGGTCTGAATATTGTAGATTATATCCTGTTCCAGCTACTTGGGCTGCTTTGAAAACTGCTATGCGTACTCGTTGGGTTCCACCATATTATCAACGTGAATTACTTCAAAAATTGCAGCGCCTAAGACAGGGAAAAAATTCGGTAGAAGAATATTATCAGGAATTACAAACTGGCTTGATTAGATGTGGCATCGCTGAGGAGAATGAAGCTATGCTTGCACGTTTTCTGGGTGGATTAAATAGAGAGATTGAGACCATTCTAGACTATAAGGATTATAATAATATCACTCGTTTATTCCATCTTGCTTGTAAAGCTGAACGTGAAGTGCAGGATTGACAGGCATTGGCGTGAACTAACTTTTCTGCAAGTCGACCTTCATCGTGGACACCACGTGCATCATCTACTTCGACACGTTCTGCTACACCGGCACCTCCGTCAGCTGCCACCTCCAACCGTGATACAAGAAAGCAGGCACAACCACCACTATCTGCCAAGAGCACTCCTGTCGGGCCTGCACAGAGCTCTGCTTCTTCCATGGCGTCTACAGGGCACACAAGTGATATTATTTGTCGTCGTTGTAAGGGAAGAGGACATTTTGCGCGAGAATGCACATCTCAGCGTGTGATGATTGCTACTGAGGATGGTGGGTATGAGTCCGCTAGTGACTATGATGAGGAGACTTTGGCTCTTCTTACACATGAAGAACACGGTGGAGATGTTTCTGATCATGAGACGCAATACATGGCTGCTGAAGATGCTGACAGGTATAAATGTTTGGTTGCTCAACGTGTTTTGAGTGTGCAGGTCACGCAAGCTGAGCAAAATCAGAGGCATAATTTGTTCCATACAAAGGGAGTTGTGAAGGAACGTTTTGTTCGCGTCATCATAGATGGAGGGAGCTGCAACAACTTGGCTAGCATGGAGATGGTGGAGAAGCTGTCTCTCACCACAAGACCACATCCACATCCTTACTACATCCAATGGTTCAACAACAGCGGGAAGGTTAAGGTAACACGTACTGTTCGTGTGCATTTTAGTATCTCTACATATGCTGATTATGTTGATTGTGATGTGGTACCTATGCAAGCATGTTCCTTATTACTTGGTAGACCATGGCAATTTGATAAAAATTCTGTACACCATGGTAGAAACAATAAGTATACTCTTGTTCATAAGGACAAAAATATTACTTTGCTTCCTATGACTCCTGATTCCATTTTGAAAGATGATATTAATCGAGCTAATAAAGCAAAACAGGAGCAAAATAAGAGTGAAAATCAGATTGTGGCAAAAGAATTTGAGCAACAAATGAAGCCTAATAATAAACCATCTAGTGTTGCTTCTGAAATTAAATTGAAAAGTGCATGTTTATTTGCCACCAAATATGTTGTGCAAAGAGGCATTATTTTCATTCGAGGACGTGCCTTCCTCTTTGCCTCCTGCTGTTACTAACATTTTGCAGGATTTCGCTGACGTCTTTCCACAAGACGTGCCACCGGGATTACCACCTATTCGAGGGATTGAGCATCAAATTGACTTAATTCCCGGTGCATCATTACCCAACCGCGCACCATACCGTACCAATCCAGAGGAGACGAAGGAGATTATGCGTCAAGTACAAGAGCTACTCGACAAAGGTTATATACGTGAATCCCTTAGTCCTTGTGCTGTTCCTATTATTCTAGTGCCAAAAAAGGATGGTACCTCGCGTATGTGTGTTGATTGTAGAGGCATTAATAATATTACTATTTGTTATTGTCATCCTATTCCTAGGCTAGATGATATGCTTGATGAATTGAGTGGCTCTACAAAATTCTCCAAAGTTGATTTGCGTAGTGGATACCATCAAATTCGTATGAAATTGGGAGATGAATGGAAAACAGCTTTTAAAACTAAGTTTGGTTTATATGAGTGGTTAGTCATGCCTTTTGGGTTAACTAATGCACCTAGTACTTTCATGAGACTAATGAACGAAGTTTTACGTGCTTTCATTGGACGATTTGTGATAGTCTATTTTGATGATATACTGATTTATAGCAAATCTTTGGAAGAACATTTGGAACATTTACGTGTTGTTTTTAATGCTCTACATGATGCACGTTTGTTTGGTAACCTTGGGAAGTGCACCTTTTGCACCGACCGAGTATCTTTTCTTGGCTATGTTGTTACTCCACAGGGAATTGAAGTTGATAAAGCCAAGATTAAAGCTATTGAGAGTTGGCCGCAGCCCAAAACGGTCACACAAGTGAGGAGTTTTCTTGGACTCGCTGGTTTCTATAGGCGTTTTGTGAGAGACTTTAGCACCATTGCTGCACCTCTCAATGAGCTTACAAAGAAGGATGTGCCTTTTGTTTGGGGTACCGCACAGGAAGAAGCCTTCACGGTATTGAAAGATAAGTTGACACATGCTCCTTTACTCCAACTTCCTGATTTTAATAAGACTTTTGAGCTTGAATGTGATGCTAGTGGAATTGGATTAGGAGGTGTGTTATTACAAGATGGCAAACCTGTTGCATACTTTTCTGAAAAATTGAGTGGGCCTAGTCTGAACTATTCTACTTATGATAAGGAATTATATGCTCTTGTTCGGACTTTAGAAACATGGCAACATTATTTATGGCCCAAAGAATTTGTTATACATTCTGATCATGAATCTTTGAAACACATTAAAAGTCAAGCTAAACTGAACCGCAGACATGTTAAATGGGTTGAATTCATTGAGACTTTCTCTTATGTCATTAAACATAAGAAGGGTAAAGAAAATGTTATTGCTGATGCATTGTCTCGTCGTTATACTATGCTTTCACAACTTGATTTTAAAATATTTGGTTTGGAGACCATCAAAGATTAATATGTGCATGATGCTGAATTTAAAGATGTATTGCAGAATTGTAAAGAAGGAAGAACATGGAACAAGTTCGTTGTTAATGATGGGTTTGTATTCCGCGCTAACAAGCTATGCATTCCTGCTAGCTCTGTTCGTCTTTTGTTGTTGCAGGAGGCGCATGGAGGAGGATTAATGGGACACTTTGGCGTGAAGAAGACGGAGGACGTACTTGCTACACATTTCTTTTGGCCAAAGATGAGACGGGATGTTGAGCGTTTTGTTGCTCGCTGCACTACTTGTCAAAAAGCTAAGTCACGACTTAATCCTCATGGTTTATATATGCCTTTGCCTGTACCTAGTGTTCCTTGGGAGGATATATCTATGGACTTTGTTTTAGGTTTGCCTCGAAAAAAGAAGGGGAGGGATAGCATATTTGTTGTCGTGGATAGATTCTCGAAAATGGCACACTTTATACCATGTCATAAAAGCGATGATGCTGTTAATGTTGCTGATTTGTTCTTTCGTGAAATTATTCGCTTGCATGGTGTGCCAAATACTATTGTTCCAGATCGTGATACTAAATTTCTTAGCCACTTTTGGAGATGTTTATGGGCTAAGTTGGGGACTAAACTGCTTTTTAGTACTACTTGTCACCCCCAAACTGATGGACAAACTGAAGTAGTCAATAGAACATTGTCTACTATGCTTACGGCTGTTTTGAAGAATAATAAGAAAATGTGGGAAGAATGCTTGCCTCATATTGAATTTGCTTATAATCGTTCATTGCATTATACTACTAAGATGTGCCCTTTTGAAATTGTGTATGGTTTCCTACCTCGTGCACCTATTGATTTGTTGCCTTTTGCATCTTCGGAGAAGGTTAATTTTGATGCTAAAGAACGTGGTGAATTGATTTTAAAAATGCATGAGTTAACTAAGGAAAACATTGAGCGTATGGATGCTAAATATAAACATATTGGAGATAAGGGTAGAAAACATGTTGTCTTTGCACCTGGTGATCTTGTTTGGTTACATTTGCGTAAGGACAGGTTTCCTAATTTGCGCAAATCAAAGCTAATGCCACGTGGTGATGGTCCATTTAAGGTGTTAGAGAAAATAAATGATAATGCATATAAACTTGAGCTGCCTGCAGATTTTGGGGTTAGTCCCACTTTTAACATTGTAGATTTGAAGCCTTATTTGGGTGAGGAAGATGAGCTTCCGTCGAGGACGACTTCATTTCAAGGTGCTGCGTCACCTTATTTATTGGGCCAGGCCCATGTAATTTCGAAATACTTAAGTATAGGCTGTTTTTAGAGTCCGTATGTGTGGGGAAACAAGAGTTAGGGTTGGTTTCGGACCCCTTCCTCAAGGGCCACAAAATTCCCCCCTCTTCCTCCATATATACAACCCTTAGGGCGTCGTTTAGACTTTGGGTTTTGTTTAGATCAAAAGTTCGCCATAGCTGCAACTTCGCGTACTTCGTTTGTGTTCAACGACCAGACCAAGGCGTCACAGAAGCCCACCTTCATTAATAAAGCTTTCCTCTTATATTCACAATATCCAGATTGCAATCTTAGTTTCTTGCTTGTTCTTCGTTTGCTCGCAGGAAACAGGCCCTCGTGGTCAGGTTGATCGTGCTCCGGCGCGGTCAATAACCCTCGGAAGTTGGTTTAGCGATTGCTAAGGCGGGACGTCTCGCACGTTCGTAGTCGGATCGTCAAGGTCGACTCCCACAGAAACGATAGCCACCATCTCATCGAAACATCGGGACACCTTTGCCTATATCAGTGACCGAGTCCGAGCAGCGATGAAGTTGGCGCATAGGGCCGTCGAGGGATCGCATAACTTGTGTAAAAATGGCACAAGCCAAAGAAATAATTTCTCGAGGAAATTTGATCTGTGCTGAAATGATCTGTGTGAATAACACCCATAGACACCCGCTGGGAGTGCAAGGGGCTTGCTGGTTGACCAGCAAGAGTCTAAGAGAGCGAAGGATCCATTCGAACTTGTCGAAGCGACGGATCCGACCGAACTCATTGGAATACTGGCTCAAATAAAATGGAAGCTGGACTCGTGAGTCACATAACCAGTACTAAGCAAGTATGTGAAAATAAGCAGCTGAGCGTAGAGGTACACTCGGTGGCGTGGCCTCCGAGTGAACGTGATGTGTGAATTACGGGACACTCGGGAAGACGGAAATAACAGGATGTAAAATGACTTAGCTGTCTGAAGGCGCGCGAGTGGCCGAGTGGTGACGAGGCGATGGTGACAGTCGACCTTCGTCTTGCTGTCCTTGTGGATAGGGATGGAGCGCACATTATACTTGTGATGCAGCTCCTTGAGTTAGAGGTCTGCTCTTGTCGCAGTCGGATTTTGGCTACTTAGGCGAGTCCTTGGACTGTAGCTAAGCCTCCGAGTGGGAGTCTTGCTCTCCACTCGATAGGATTTCAAACACTTAGGCGAGCACTAGACTGCAGCTAAGCCCCCGAGTGGGAGGTTTGCTCTCCACTCGGTAGGATTTTTTCAACTTAGGCAAGTACTGGACTGCAGCTAAGCCCCCGAGTGGGAGGTTTGCTCTCCACTCGATAGGATTTTTTCAACTTAGGCGAGTACTGGACTGCAGCTAAGCCGAGTGGGAGGTTTGCTCTCCACTCGGTAGGATTTTTTTCAAACTTAGGCGAGTACTGGACTGCAGCTAAGCCCCCGAGTGGGAGGTTTGCTCTTCACTCGATAGGATTTTTTTTCAAACTTAGGTGAGTACTGGACTGCAGCTAAGCCCCTGAGTGGGAGGTTTGCTCTCCACTCGGTAGGATTTTTCGAACTTAGGCGAAATAGATTCGCAGCTAAGCCCCCGAGTGAGAGGCTGACTCATCACTCGGTAGGATTTCTTGAACTTAGGCGAAACAGATTCGCAGCTAAGTCACCCACTGGGGGATTTTGGTTACAAATATAAGCAACAACGATTATTTCAGAAAAAACTGTTAAAATCTGTGTGGTGATGAGGTGACCAACCGACGACGACGCGGGGGGCGGCCGAGTGGTGATGAGGTGACCAACCGATGGCGATGCGCGGGGCAGCTGAGTGGTGATGAGGTGACCAACCGAGTGGCGACGCGCGGGGCGGCCGAGTGGTGATGAGGTGACCAACCGAGTGGCGACGCGCGGCCGAGTGGTGATGAGGTGACCAACCGAGTGGCGACGCGCGGGGCGGCCGAGTGGTGATGAGGTGACCAACCGATGGCGACGCGCGGGGCGGCCGAGTGGTGATGAGGTGACCAACCGAGTGGCGACGCGCGGGGCGGCCGAGTGGTGATGAGGTGACCAACCGAGTGGCGACGCGCGGGGCGGCCGAGTGGTGATGAGGTGACCAACCGAGTGGCGACGCGCGGGGCGGCCGAGTGGTGATGAGGTGACCAACCGAGTGGCGACGCGCGGGGCGGCCGAGTGGTGATGAGGTGACCAACCGAGTGGCGACGCGCGGGGCGGCCGAGTGGTGATGAGGTGACCAACCGAGTGGCGACGCGCGGGGCGGCCGAGTGGTGATGAGGTGACCAACCGAGTGGCGACGCGCGGGGCGGCCGAGTGGTGATGAGGTGACGAACCGATGGCGACGCGCGGGGCGGCCGAGTGGTGATGAGGTGAGAAACCGAATGGCGACGCGCGGGGCGGCCGAGTGGTGATGAGGTGACCAACCGAGTGGCGACGCGCGGGGCGGCCGAGTGGTGATGAGGTGACCAACCGAGTGGCGACGCGCGGGGCGGCCGAGTGGTGATGAGGTGACCAACCGAGTGGCGACGCGCGGGGCGGCCGAGTGGTGAAGGTGATCAATCGAGTGGCGACGCGCGGGGCGGTCGAGTGGTGATGAGGTGACCAACCGATGGCGATGCGCGGGGCGGCCGAGTGGTGATGAGGTGACCAACCGATGGCGACGCGCGGGGCGGCCGAGTGAAGTAGACGCGTCCCGCGGAGTTGCTATGCGCGGGATGTTCGACTGAAGTAGACGCGTCCCGCGGAGTTGTGTTGCGCGGGGCGTCCGAGTGAAGTAGACGCATCCCGTGGAGTGACGATGCGCGAGGCGTCTGACTGAAATAGACGCATCCCGCGGAGTGACGATGGGCCGGGCGTCCGAGTGAAGTAGACGCGTCCCGCGGAGTGTCCATCATGTAAGGAGTTGATGAAGATGCAGCTGGATGTAGTTGGACGGCCAACTGAACAAGTTCCATTCGACTGGGCAAATTCCGTCCGAGTGAATCTTGGCCTTATAAGTTGGTGGCTGTATTCGTTGTCGATGATGTTTGTTAACCGGTTGAGCAAAGAGGTGAAACGGCCTGAGTCAACACAGAAGCTTCATGGACAAATGAGCGCCATTCGAGTGGACGCCTCGTCCGAGTGAACCATAGTTAGGATGTGACCCGTTCGGTGTGGAGATGGTTGGACAAACCGACGCGGTGTATTGGGCTCACACGCATTGGTGAGGTTCGGCGTGGATGTGCCCACGAATGCTGCTCCCTCCGCTGAAGGTGGGCAGCTGCAAGCGGCCAAGGACAGCATGCAACGGAGGCAGCCAGGCGCGACGACGCTGGAGCTGGACGCTGACGGACAGACGACGAGGTCGACTTGGTGCAGAGCCCGGACAGACATGGAGCAATAAATCCCAGGTAATTACGCATTGAAGGAGTTGCCTGTGTCCAACGCATTGATGGAGTCATCCACGTCCAATGCATTGACGGGTTTGCCCCACGTCCAGGATCATGCTATAACTCTTGCCAAATTGATGTAATGGCAGTTTCCTTCTCTTGGCCGTGCACCAATTGACATTGATTTGGCAAAACAATTTCTTTTCCTCTCCTTCCGTTCTTCCTTTCTTACGCCATGCACTAATCGACATTGATTCGTCAATCAAAGCAGTTTCCTTTCTTCTTCTTCCGTTCTCAACGTCCATGCAAGTGGGATATGCGTGAGCCTGCATGCATGCGTGACAAACGCAAACCCAGCCGCAGAGCGATTGACACCGGCCGGAGGAGGTGGCCGTGCGTGGGGACGTCGCAGACGGGACGGAAGCGACGCGGCGGACCGCGCCGGTGGCTGTTTGTATGTGCTCGACGGCGCGGCGGACCGCGCCGGAGGGCGTTTGGACGAGCTCGCCGACGGTGTTGTAGACAAGGCCGAAGGGCGTTTGGACGAGCTCGCCGACGGCGTCGTCAATGAGGCCGGAGACGATGCGGCGGACCGCGCCGGAGGGCGTTTGAACAAACTCGATGACGGCGTCGTAGACGAGTCCGGAGACGACGCAGCAGCCGCCGCCGGTGGTTGTTTGAACAAGCTCGATGACGGCGTCGTAGACGAGGCCAGAGATGACGCGGTGGACCGCGCCAGAGGGCGTTTGTACGAGCTCGTCGACGGCGTCGTGGACGAGGCTGGAGACGACGCTGCAGACGCCACGCCGGTGGCCGTTTGTGGTGATTTCCATTGATGATGATCCCGCGAGAAGACAAGAAAGATGGGGAATGACTTGCCCTTTTCTCTTCATATCTGCTTCATGATCGATCGTACATGGGTGTTTCTGATCCTACAGGAGGAAAAGACAAACTCATTGTTAGACAATGTATTGTAAAAAGACTATCGAATGGATACTTCCCTGATCCTTTTGTTTGTACAAATGGCACGATGACCAGAGCTCTAGCGGCCAATTTGTCTGGCGATGGTAGTTGATCCGCTGTTGAAGGTTGAAGGAAAAACCATTTGCACCATGATTCGATAGATGCCAGGCCCCACGGTGGGCGCCAACTGTCTTGATAACGATTCCGACAATAAGAGAGGGGTAGGATAAAGGAGCATGATCTATCGAGATGTGATAGAGGCGAGGGTGTCCTGATCTTTCGATGAGATGATAACTATCGATTTGGTGGAGTCGACTTGGACGATCCGACTACAAACGTGCACGACGTTGCGCCTTAGCAATCGCTAAACCAATCTCCCGAGGTTACTGACGATGCTGGAAGCATGATCAGCCTGACCACGAAGGTCTATTCCTGCACGCAATCGAAGAACAAGCAAGAATATGATAATGCAATCTGAATATTGCGAATATATATGAAGTCTTGATAATGGTGGGGATCCGAAAATGGTCTTGGTCTGGTCGTTGGACACAAACGAAGTACACGAAGTTGCAATGGCTAACTTTTAACTAAACAAATCCCAAGGAAATAGCTACTAGGTGGATCTACTTATATAGGAGCAAGGGGTGGCGGCCAAGGAGGTGGGAGGACGTCCCAAGGCAGCCTAAAACCAACCCTAGGTCGTACAAGGCTCATGGGCCCAAGTGGAGGTGATGCAACACCTTTGGACTTGTTGTTTGACTCGGATTCTGTTGCAGCGTCAGATTGTTTCGTCCATATTTCAATGCTCCGGACGAATTTAAAGGTGAATCCAAATGGAGTGGAAAGAGGATGAAATCTACTTTCCAACAAAAAAGAATCACCCAATTCGGAGTCCGTATGAAAAAGTTCTTGTCGTTTTGAGTCAGATATGTCTGTGCAGTCCGAATCTGAATCCAGAACGTGAGAGACTTGGACTCCATCTTCTCTTGGACCAAAAGTGACGTGAAGGGACTTTTTGAACAGCACCTAAACTTCTCTTTTTCCCTTATCTTCATATGTGGATTGTACAAATGTCCCACACACCTGCAATTAGACAAAACACAAAAGTGTGTGAAGTATTTTTGTTCTGGATAATATAAATAGATTATTGAATAGTTGACACTAGAAATCACCTGACAAATATGCATGTATGCAATATTTTTGGTCGTATCCAAGGTAGTGATGTCCTCATCATCCTCCCCTTCTTGAAAATAAAGCCGTCCTCGGCGTTGCTTTATCTGAAATGTGGCTAACAAAAGAGACAAGGTGTACATGTTGTATATGTATATGTCATCAATTTTTACTTCCCGTGGAATTTGCACATATGACACATGTATACATGAGTAACTTTCATAGTGAATAAAATATAAAGCCAAAATATTATCACAAGAAGTAGAAGGTATGAAAGTATTGCAACTCAGTTTGCACATATAAGTGAAGCTCTTATTCATATGAAAAGATTGACAATATTCATCATTAAACCATCCCAATATTGGTGAATAAACCTTACTTGCATAAAATTTACATGCTACAACATGCTTAAATAAGCCAACATGCAATAAGTCATTTGACACAGAATCATCACCAAGATTAGAGGTCATATCAAAATGATTAAACATTGACACAATTATTTTCAAACGTAGTTGATCCAAATTTGTTTTAGTGTCTGATTCACATGGTTCTTTCACATCAACGGTTAATTCAATGGGTGCACTCAAAATTCTTGATATTGCAGTTGTTTGATCACATGGCAAAGTCAAATCATCAGCATAATCATCTAAAATAAGTGGTGTGATCAATGTAGTGGCTAGAGCATCACATGGTGTATTTAAATCGACAAGGCATTCATCATTCGCATGCGAAGTTAGAAGATCAATACCTTTGTCATTACCTCGTGTTATCAACTCAGATGATGTTGGAACTCTCGTCAGTGACGGGTCATAATATGGAGTTGATGCAATGCTCACAACAACGGATGTTGTTGTCATAGTAGGCACAGTGGTAGAAGGAAGGACCGTCTCAACTCCTTGGATGTGCACCTTATGCTTGTTTGTCTTGTGGGCATCACGCCTCTTTATTTCCTGTTCAGCTTTGCAAGCAAGATGAAACAAATGGTCCATAGGATAACATTCTTCATGAATTAGTATCTCCTGAATATCACGGTTTAATCTTCCCCAAAATCTATCCATAAAATCTTCTTCACTTTCCTCTAAAAAGGAATGCAACAAGGTAGTTTGTAAATCATCATAATATTTTCTTACAGTGTCACTACCTTGTTTTAAATGTTGTAGTTTTTTAATCATGCCACGAGTATAATAAACAACGACGAATCTATCTCTCATGACTAGTTTTAAATCATCCGAAGTAGTAGGTACATAATCAGGGTATAACCGACAATGTTCACTCCACCAAACAGTAGCAAAACTAGTGAAAGAACCAACCGCAAGCTTAACTTTTTTACGTTCCGAAAAATCATGGGAAGCAAATATAACATTTATTTCGAACTCCCGTTCAATATATAAATCAGGCTTAAAACGACCATTAAAAGGTGGCATGGAAACAAAAACCTGATTGTGCGTATTCTTATGCCTTTGCACCTCTTGTGACGGTGGTTGTATTTTCGGAGCTGGTGACACGTCTCCCACGATTGATGAAGCCCAACTGACTCTGGAACCTGCCATCTTTAGTAGAAAAACAAGAAACAATGTTCCTATGAACTACTAGGATGTGGTGGTAAAATGCTCACACTATAGCAAATATCAAAGTCTTACAAATTCTTACCATGCAGCAGGTGGTGACCGGCAACCAGCGGTGTCAAATAACTCCAAAGATTGAGTAAAGCGATTGCCAGGTGAGCGTATGTATACACGGTGTAGAAATATGTGGAGCTTGGAAGGCCAAATATATGGTAGCAAAAGATCAGCAATAATCAATTCAGAGATGCAATGTTGAATAAACGCTCAACGACGGTACTGTGCTGGTCCTAGGCTAGACCGTGCTAGAGACGCGAGCCTAGAACACTAAGAAAATCACGGCGCGACGCGTAACAAAGGCGGAGCACACTCTGAATATATTTTTTTCTCCTTTTTTCACGGAAATTTTTTTCACTTTTTTTTCCTCTTTTTTTCTTTTTTTCTCTCACTTTTTTTCTTTTTTTTTCACAAACAAGCTAGATAAGATGCAGATTGGATCTAGTGATGACGCGAACGACTTCAAGTATAATTATGACAATGAATGATGGGGAGTACGTGGTGGAATTTGATGGATGGCAGTGGTGGACAGCGGATGCAATAATGACGCGATGGTGGTATATGGCAACGACAATGAAGATGGTGCAGCGGTGGCGTGACAAACTGTGAACATAACTCGAAACTCTAAAGGACTAGACACTAAGACCAGCAACTTGACACGACGATGTAACCGCAAATTCAACAAAGCAAAACACTAAAAAGATTATGCAAAGGCTCAGATTGGCTTGGACAATAGGATGGATAGATCTAACTTTTTGTGGCTTTTTCTTGGACAATAGGTAAGAAAATAAATCTAATCTATGGGAAACTGGAAATTCTCACCGAGCAACCTGAAAACTGATACCACTTGATAGAGGCGAGGGTGTCCTGATCTTTCGATGAGATGATAACTATCGATTTGGTGGAGTCGACTTGGACGATCCGGCTACAAACGTGCACGACGTTGCGCCTTAGCAATCGCTAAACCAATCTCCCGAGGTTACTGACGATGCTGGAAGCACGATCAGCCTGACCACGAAGGTCTATTCATGCACACAATCGAAGAACAAGCAAGAATATGATAATGCAATCTGAATATTGCGAATATATATGAAGTCTTGATAATGGTGGGGATCCGAAAGTGGTCTTGGTCTGGTCGTTGGACACAAATGAAGTACACGAAGTTGCAATGGCTAACTTTTAACTAAACAAATCCCAAGGAAATAGCTACTAGGTGGATCTACTTATATAGTAGCAAGGGGTGGCGGCCAAGGAGGTGGGAGGACGTCCCAAGACAGCCTAAAACCAACCCTAGGTCATACAAGGCTCATGGGCCCAAGTGGAGGTGATGCAACACCTTTGGACTTGTTGTTTGACTCGGATTCTGCTGCAGCGTCAGATTGTTTCGTCCATATCTCAATGCTCCGGACGAATTTAAAGGTGAATCCAAATGGAGTGGAAAGAGGACGAAATCTACTTTCCAACAAAAAAAGAATCACCCAATTCGGAATTCGTATGAAAAAGTTCTTGTCGTTTTGAGTCAGGTATGTCTGTGCAGTCCGAATCTGAATCCAGAACGTGAGAGACTTGGACTCTATCTTCTCTTGGCCCAAAAGTGACGTGAAGGGACTATTTGAACAGCACCTAAACTTCTCTTTTTCCCTTATCTTCATATGTGGATTGTACAAATGTCCCATACACCTGCAATTAGACAAAACACAAAAGTGTGTGAAGTATTTTTGTTCTGGATAATATAAATAGATTATTGAATAGTTGACACTAGAAATCACCTGACAAATATGTATGTATGCAATATTTTTGGTCGTATCCAAGGTAGTGATGTCCTGATCAAGATGCATATGGGTGACACGGTGATTTTAGCGAGTTCGGGCCTCTCACGGTGGAGATAACAACCCTATGTCTCGTGCTCCGGAGAGGCTTTGTTTTATCTTAGTATGTATCCGGAGATTACGATGAGAGGAGAACGGATCCTCGTAGTCCTGAGACTAATGGTGAAAAAGAGAGAGAGATGGAAGAAAAAGCCCCTTAGTCTAGTGGTGGGGGGTGGCTTATATAGAGTGCGCCACCCCCTCACCCCTTATGTTACACGGTGGAGCATCAATGCCATAATGCTTGCCCACTACAAAACCGTCAAGCTGACTATTGGTCTTTGCATATCCGAGTGAGTTACACGGTCGAGTGGAATGAGCTCGTCGAGTAAAGTGCCGTGCTCCGAGTGGTTGTCGCCATCCGAATGACTTTCAAGTTGCGGTACATAATGACTGCGATCTGGCCCAGGGGTCCAATACAAAGTATACGGTGTCCATGGGTAGGGCCTTTAGGTCAGGCCTGTTACCCTACCCCCAATACATGCCCTCGTCAGCGGGCGCGGTCCTTGGATGACGAGGCGGGAAACCGGGCCGCCGCTGATTGGAGCAGCGGGTCGGTATCGATTCCCCATGCCCTTGATGGCCTGATTGGTTGAGCGGGGCGTCCGAGCCCCGACCCCGCCCCTTCATAAGAAGGGGAGGGGGATGGCACCCCTCAATCTTTCACCATCCGCCGCTTCCCACCTTGGCTTCTTTCTCTCTTCTTCTATGGCAAGAGGGCGCGCCGGTGCTTCGACGGTGGCCACGAGGGTCTCCGCTCGGCAGTCCGCCCCTCCTTCCCAAGAGCTTGTGGCGGCGGAGCCGGTCACGAGGGGGAGGGGGAGGGGGCGATGCCGAGGTCGCCGTGGCGCTCTGGGAAGAGGAGGATGGGGCGGCGCATCAGCCTCGCCTCTGCCGGCGGTCCCTCCCCTAATGGAGGGCCACGTCGGGGACCAGCCCCGCGAGTTCTTTGTCAGGCTGCATCGGCCAGCGCGCAGTCTTCTTCCCCCTACTTCATTCGCTCGGTAGATGGAGCTCGACCCGCTGCAGACCCTGAGGTTGCACATGAGAGGCTGCGGGAATGGCGGCATGCGGGTTGATGTCGATTTTCCCACCCCTCATGTCATGTATCTTCGTCGCGGATGGAAGACCTTCGCTCGTATCCATAGCCTGACAGTGGGGCTCTGATGAGGACATCAATACCATTGTTACACCCACAGCCCCTGCTGCTATACATACTGGACCAATTACTAGAGCTCACGCACGCCAATTGAATTATCAGGTACTTTCGTTTCTTGGCAATGATTCTAATGTTCATGAGAATATGATGCTGCCTAAATTGGATACATTTGTTTTGCTTACAAATGAAGGGCCTAGCTTGGAGAAGGATGATCATTGGAGCAAGAACAAGCATGGAGTTGATGGCATGCGCAAGGGAGACAAGAACAGAGTTTCAAGTGATGATTTCAGGACTTTGAGGCCAGCAAAATGAGTGCATGAAGCCTTGGACGAAATATACAAGATGCCACTTCATAATTTTCGTCCAGAGGCTATTCTAGGTGCTGCGTCACCTTCTTCTTGGGCCAGGCCCATGTAATTTCGAAATACTTCAATATAGGCTATTTTTAGAGTCCGTATGTGTGGGGAAACAAGAGTTAGGGTGGGTTTCGGACCCCTCCTCCAAGGGCCACGAAATTCCCCCCTCTTCCCCATATATACAGCCCCTAGGGCGTCACAGCTACAACTTCGCGTACTTCGTTTATGTTCAACGACCAGACCAAGGCGTCACAGAACCCCACCTTGATCAATAAAGCTTTCCTCTTATATTCGCAATATCCCGATTGCAATCTTAGTTTCTTGCTTGTTCTTCGTTTGCCTGCAGGAAACAGACTTTCGTGGTCAGGTTGACCGTGCTCCGGCGTGGTCAATAACCTCTCGGAGTTGGTTTAGCGATTGCTAAGGCGCGACGTCCTCGCACGTTCGTAGTCGGATCGTCAAAGTCGACTTCCTCCAAACGATAGCCACCATCTCATCGAAAGACGGGACACCTTTGCCTCTATCAAGTGGTATCAGTTTTCAGGTTGCTCGGTGAGATATTACAGTTTTTCATAGTTTAGATCGAGTCTGTTTTTCATACCTACAGTCCACGAAAAAGCCAGAAAAAATTAGGGTTAGTTCATCCTATCCGAACCAATCTGAGCCTTTGCATAATCTTTTCTGTATTTGCTTTGTTGAATTTGCGGTTGCATCGTCGTGTCAAGTTGCTGGTCTCAGTGTCTAGTCCTTTAGAGTTTCGAGTTCTGTTCATAGGTTGTCACGTCGCCGCTGCCATATATCACCACCGCATCATCATCATCACCGCCGCCATATACCACCATCGTCATCACCGCTGCCATATACCACCATCGTCATCGCCGCTACCATATACCACATATCCACCGCCATCACGCTAATTTGAGTCCACCTCCATCACAGATTCGCCACCAGTCCGTGTTCCATCGCCCTGCAAATATCCGCCACCAGTCCGAGTTTCCACCAGATTCATCTCCGCCACGAGTCCTAGTCCGAGTCCAGTAATTGTTGCTTTGTTCTTGATTTCCAGATCACGCGATACTCTGAGTCGTGACAGAGAAGGACTCCCCAACTTTCGTGCTACCCGCAGAAGAAAAATAGTTCCAAACTAAAAAAAAGAATATTACGTGCAGCGCCGTGATTTTGTTAGGCAGCTTTTAGGACATTTGTAGACTTTTTCGAAAAAAATTTGTTGCGGAGCAAAAAAAAAGGAAAAAAAGTGCAAAAAAAAAAGTGAAAAAAAAGAAAAAAATTCAGAGTGTGCTCCTCCCTTGTTTACGTGCAGCGCCGTGATTTTGTTAGTGTTCTAGGCTCGCGTCTCTAGTACGGTCTAGCTTAGGACCAGCACAGTACCGTCGTTGAGCGTTTATTCAACTTTGCATCTCTGAAATGGTTATTGCTGACCCTTTTTGCTACCATATTAAAAGCCTTCCCAGCTCCACAGACATCTACATCGTGCGTTTGACTCTCCCTGGTAATCGCTCTATCCAAGCTTTGAGAGTTTTGACTACCTCGGTTGCCGATCACCGCCTGCTGTTGGGTAAGAACTGGTAAGAATTTGAGATTTGCTTAACGGATTTGTGACTGATCACCACACCACCACCACCACTTCCTAGTAGTCTGTAGAATCATATTTTTGTGTGTTTCTATTGCTGCTAACCATGGTAGGATCACAAGCCGACGAGACTGACTGGGAGAACATGACAAACAAAGCGTTACATGATAAGTTTTAGCAAATGATGAGTGGACAGGTGGAAGATGTGTTAAATAGATTTGAAGAGGCAATGGAGAAGATAGATGGCATTAAGAAGGCGTTCGAAACAAAGCTTGATAACAAGTTCAATGAATTGCTCGCGCGTCTACCACCACCACCACCGGCTGCACCTAACGCACCTCTACAACAGCAACAACGACTACCTCCACATCGCGAAACAGCCCTCCGCCGAGCGACCCGTGTCCCTCTTCAGCCTGGCCAAGCTGCTGGTGCTGCTGTTGATACTTCTGTGGCTCTTGCTGCTGATGTGGGGGAGGATGATTATGTGGGAGATTACGAGGATGAGGTTGATCAACATCAGAACTACGTGCAACCACCAGCACCACAACCACCAGGTCGTCCACATGCAAATAATGGCAATGTTAGGGCTCCCCCTCAGGTACGAGATCATGACCATCTCCCTAAACCGAAATTGAATATTCCACCATTTGAGGGTAGATATGTTCCTGATATATATCTTACTTGGGAGTTAGAAACTGAACAACGACTTACATGTTTACAATATCCTGAGGAGAGACGTGTTCCTGCTGCTGTCTGTGCTTTCACTAGCTTTGCATGTGTTTGGTGGTCTGAATATTGTAGATTATATCCTGTTCCAGCTACTTGGGCTGCTTTGAAAACTGCTATGCGTACTCGTTGGGTTCCACCATATTATCAACGTGAATTACTTCAAAAATTGCAGCGCTTAAGACAAGGAAAAAATTCGGTAGAAGAATATTATCAGGAATTACAAACTGGCTTGATTAGATGTGGTATCGTTGAGGAGAATGAAGCTATGCTTGCACGTTTTCTGGGTGGATTAAATAGAGAGATTCAGACCATTCTAGACTATAAGGATTATAATAATATCACTCGTTTATTCCATCTTGCTTGTAAAGCTGAACGTGAAGTGCAGGATCGACAGGCATTAGCGTGAACTAACTTTTCTGCAGGTCGACCTTCATCGTGGACACCACGTGCATCATCTACTTCCACACGTTCTGCTACACCGGCACCGCGGTCAGCTGCCACCTCCAACCGTGATACAAGAAAGTAGGCACAACCACCACTATCTGCCAAGAGCACACCTGCCGGGCCTGCACAGAGCTCTGCTTCTTCCATGGCGTCTACAGGGCACACAAGTGATATTATTTGTCGTCGTTGTAAGGGAAGAGGACATTTTGCGTGAGAATGCACATCTCAGCGTGTGATGATTGCTACTGAGGATGGTGGGTATGAGTCCGCTAGTGACTATGATGAGGAGACTTTGGCTCTTCTTACACATGAAGAACACGGTGGAGATGATTCTGATCATGAGACGCAATACATGGCTGCTGAAGATGCTGACAGGTATGAATGTTTAGTTGCTCAACGTGTTTTGAGTGTGCAGGTCACGCAAGCTGAGCAAAATCAGAGGCATAATTTGTCCCATACAAAGGGAGTTGTGAAGGAACGTTCTGTTCGCGTCATCATAGATGGAGGGAGCTGCAACAACTTGGCTAGCATGGAGATGGTGGAGAAGCTATCTCTCACCACAAGACCACATCCACATCCTTACTACATCCAATGGTTCAACAACAGCGGCAAGGTTAAGGTAACACGTACTGTTCGTGTGCATTTTAGTATCTCTACATATGCTGATTATGTTGATTGTGATGTGGTACCTATGCAAGCATGTTCCTTATTACTTGGTAGACCATGGCAATTTGATAAAAATTCTGTACACCATGGTAGAAACAATCAGTATACTCTTGTTCATAAGGATAAAAATATTACTTTGCTTCCTATGACTCCTGATTCCATTTTGAAAGATGATATTAATAGAGCTAATAAAGCAAAACAGGAGAAAAATAAGAGTGAAAATTAGATTGTGGCAAAAGAATTTGAGCAACAAATGAAGCCTCCTAATAAACCATCTAGTGTTGCTTCTGAAATTAAATTGAAAAGTGCATGTTTACTTGCTACCAAATCTGATATTGATGAGCTAGATTCTAGCAAATCTGTTTGCTATGCTTTTGTGTGCAAAGAGGCATTATTTTCATTCGAGGACGTGCCTTCCTCTTTGCCCCCTGCTGTCACTAACATTTTGCAGGAGTTCGCTGACGTATTCCCACAAGACGTGCCACCGGGATTACCACCTATTCGAGGGATTGAGCATCAAATTGACTTAATTCCCGGTGCATCGCTACCCAACCGTGCACCATACCGTACCAATTCAGAGGAGACGAAGGAGATTATGCGGCAAGTACAGGAGCTGCTTGACAAAGGTTATATTCGCGAATCCCTTAGTCCTTGTGCTGTTCCTATTATTATAGTGCCGAAAAAGGATGGTACGTCGCGTATGTGTGTTGATTGTAGAGGCATTAATAATATTACCATTCGTTATCGTCATCCTATTCCTAGGCTAGATGATATGCTTGATGAATTGAGTGGCTCTACAATATTCTCCAAAGTTGATTTGCGTAGTGGACACCATCAAATTCGTATGAAATTGGGAGATGAATGGAAAACAACATTTAAAACTAAGTTTGGTTTATATGAGTGGTTAGTCATGCCTTTTGGGTTAACTAATGCACCTAGTACTTTCATGAGACTACTGAACGAAGTTTTACGTGCTTTCATTGGACGATTTGTGGTAGTCTATTTTGATGATATACTGATTTATAGCAAATCTTTGGAAGAACATTTGGAACATTTACGTGCTGTTTTTAATGCTCTACGTGATGCACGTTTGTTTGGTAACCTTGGGAAGTGCACCTTTTGCACCGACCGAGTGTCTTTTCTTGAATATGTTGTTACTCCACAGGGAATTGAAGTTGATAAATCCAAGATTGAAGCTATTGAGAGTTGGCCACAGCCCAAAACGGTCACACAAGTGAGGAGTTTTCTTGGACTCGCTGGTTTCTATAGGCATTTTGTGAGAGATTTTAGCACCATTGCTGCACCTCTCAATGAGCTTACAAAGGAGGATGTGCCTTTTGTTTGGGGTACCGCACAGGAAGAAGCCTTCACGGTATTGAAAGATAAGTTGACTCATGCTCCTTTACTTCAACTTCCTGACTTTAATAAGACTTTTGAGCTTGAATGTGATGCTAGTGGAATTGGATTAGGAGGTGTGTTATTACAAGATGGCAAACCTATTGCATACTTTTCTGAAAAATTGAGTGGGCCTAGTCTGAACTATTCTACTTATGATAAAGAATAATATGCTCTTGTTCGGACTTTAGAGACATGGCAGCATTATTTATGGCCCAAAGAATTTGTTATACATTCTGATCATGAATGTTTGAAACATATTAAAAGTCAAGCTAAACTGAATCGTAGACATGCTAAATGGGTTGAATTCATTAAGACTTTCCCTTATGTCATTAAACACAAGAAGGGTAAATAAAATGTTATTGCTGATGCTTTGTCTCGTCGCTATACTATGCTTTCACAACTTGACTTCAAAATATTTGGTTTGGAGACCATCAAAGATCAATATGTGCATGATGCTGATTTTAAAGAAGTAATGCAGAATTGTAAAGAAGGAAGAACATGGAACAAGTTCGTTGTTGATGATGGCTTTGTGTTCCGTGCTAACAAGCTATGCATTCCTGCTAGCTCTGTTCGTCTTTTGTTGTTGGAGGAGGCGCATGGAGGAGGATTAATGGGACACTTTGGCGTGAAGAAGACGGAGGACGTACTTGCTACACATTTCTTTTGGCCAAAGATGAGACGGGATGTTGAGCGTTTTGTTGCTCGCTGCACTACATGTCAAAAAGCTAAGTCACGACTCAATCCTCATGGTTTATATATGCCTTTGCCTGTACCTAGTGTTCCTTGGGAGGATATATCTATGGACTTTGTTTTAGGTTTGCCTCGAAAAAAGAAGGGGAGGGATAGCATATTTGTTGTCGTGGATAGATTCTCGAAAATGGCACACTTTATACCATGTCATAAAAGCGATGATGCTGTTAATGTTGCTGATTTGTTCTTTCGTGAAATTATTCGCTTGCATGGTGTGCCAAATACTATTGTTTCAGATCGTGATACTTAATTTCTTAGCCACTTTTGGAGATGTTTATGGGCTAAGTTGAGGACTAAACTGCTTTTTAGTACTACTTGTCACCCCCAAACTGATGGACAAACTGAAGTAGTCAATAGAACATTGTCTACTATGCTTAGGGCTGTTTTGAAGAATAATAAGAAAATGTGGG
Source organism: Aegilops umbellulata (assembly GCA_032464435.1). Taxonomy (NCBI): domain Eukaryota; kingdom Viridiplantae; phylum Streptophyta; class Magnoliopsida; order Poales; family Poaceae; genus Aegilops; species Aegilops umbellulata. The sequence continues at coordinate 62,129,288 of CP136059.1, read as the reverse complement.
AAGAATGCTTGCCTCATATTGAATTTGCTTATAATCGTTCGTTGCATTCTACTACTAAGATGTGCCCTTTTGAAATTGTGTATGGTTTCCTACCTCGTGCACCCATTGATTTGTTGCCTCTTCCATCTTCGGAGAAGGTTAATTTTGATGCTAAAGAACGTGCTGAATTGATTTTAAAAATGCATGAGTTAACTAAGGAAAACATTGAGCGTATGAATGCTAAATATAAACTTGCTGGAGATAAGGGTAGAAAACATGTTGTGTTTGCACCTAGAGATCTTGTTTCGTTACATTTGCGTAAGGATAGATTTCCTAATTTGCGCAAATCAAAGCTAATGCCACGTGCTGATGGTCCTTTTAAGGTGTTGGAGAAAATAAATGATAATGCATATAAACTTGAGTTGCCTGCAGATTTTGGGGTTAGTCCCACTTTTAACATTGCAGATTTGAAGCCTTATTTGGGTAAGGAAGATAAGCTTCCGTCGAGGACGACTTCATTTCAAGAAGGGGAGGATGATGAGGACATCAATACCATTGTTACACCCACAGCCCCTGCTGCTATACATACTGGACCAATTACTAGAGCTCACGCACGCCAATTGAATTATCAGGTACTTTCGTTTCTTGGTAATGATTCTAATGTTCATGAGAATATGATGCTGCCTAAATTGGATACATTTGTTTTGCTTACAAATGAAGGGCCTAGCTTGGAGAAGGATGATCATTGGAGCAAGAACAAGCATGGAGTTGATGGCATGCGCAAGGGACACAAGAACAGAGTTTCAAGTGATGATTTCAGGACTTTGAAGCCACCATAATGAGTGCATGAAGCCTTGGACGAAATATACAAGATGCCACTTCATAAATTTCGTCCAGAGGCTATTCTAGGTGCTGCGTCACCTTCTTCTTGGGCCAGGCCCATGTAATTTCGAAATACTTCAATATAGGCTATTTTTAGAGTCCGTATGTGTGGGGAAACAAGAGTTAGGGTGGGTTTCGGACCCCTCCTCCAAGGGCCACGAAATCCCCCCCCCCTCTTCCCCCATATATACAGCCCCTAGGGCATCGTTTAGACTTTGGGTTTTCTTTAGATTAAAAGTTTGCCATAGCTGCAACTTCGCGTACTTCGTTTATGTTCAACGACCAGACCAAGGCGTCACAGAACCCCACCTTGATCAATAAAGCTTTCCTCTTATATTCGCAATATCCCGATTGCGATCTTAGTTTCTTGCTTGTTCTTCGTTTGCCTGCAGGAAACAGACCTTCGTGGTCAGGTTGATCGTGCTCCGGCGTGGTCAATAACCTCTCGGAGTTGGTTTAGCGATTGCTAAGGCGCGACGTCCTCGCACGTTCGTAGTCGGATCGTCAAAGTCGACTTCCTTCAAACGATAGCCACCATCTCATCGAAAGACGGGACACCTTTGCCTCTATCAGGCTCATTCTCTATTTCAAATTAATGGAGAACGGCCTGCTCTCCGTCAAGGTCTTTGGAGACTTTGGAACACGCCTAAAGTGCTGCGTGGAGAGCTCCTCCGATGACGAAGACTCTTCCTCAAGCGGGAGTGATGAGGAGGACAGCGACAGCGACGACGAGGGCGTCGTGGGGGGGGGGGCGCCGACTCCGACTCTGACTGACCGTGTCGCCCCTCCTTTGGCCATGCGCCCTGCCGAGGGCCTTCCTCGTCAAGCTCTCCATCGGCGCGTTCCCCATCGCCCCTTTTTTGCCTTCACCTGCCGCACCTGGGAGGAAAAGGGCAAGAACAGGGATCGCGGGGCACTTATCTTTCTTCAGTTTGTAAGCCTACGGGTCTTAGTAGAATTTAGACCTTGTAACCCCCTTGCTCATGTATGCATTCCGTACGAATTGTACTTGTTACAACGTATTAATGAAGAGAAGGGTGTTTGCCGGGTTCTGTTTGCGCGTGGGCAAGGGCCACACCAAGGAGCGAGTCCTCGTTATCCTAAGATAAACACTATACCCCGGCAACAGGCGTTGTTGTCCTCCTGCCCTATAGCTCGGCTACACTCACGCCCTTGGCGTAGGTAGGGGCCAAGTAGGATTGGGCCCTTCGCTCTTCCCCTTCCCATTGCACTACAACCAAGTTCCAGCCCAAAGTAAGGTTTTTGGACACGGGATAGAGGGAGCAAGATGGTATGATACACTACAAGAAATATGTCAACTTATGACCTTCTCTTAGTGACCCCAGCTGAATTGGTCGTAAATTCACGGCCATTTCGCTTGGAAGGGCTCCCTGAAATTGCTTACACCAAATGGTCACAAAGCAGATAAGAGGTGCCAATGACCTTATTTCTACCTGATTACGACCAATATAAATGGTCATGAGGTTGTGAACTGTTGGGGAACGTAGTAATTTAAAAAAATTTCCTACGCACACGCAAGATCATGGTGATGCACAACAACGAGAGGGGAGAGTGTTGTCTACGTACCCTCGTAGACCGAAACGGAAGCGTTGACACAACGTAGAGGAAGTAGTCGTACGTCCTCCTCACGATCCGACCGATCCCAGTGCCGTTACTCCGGTGCCTCCGAGTTCTTGACACACGTACAACACGATGACGTTCTCTGGGCTCCGACCCAGCAAAGCTCTCGGGGAAGAGTTTCGTCAGCACGACGGCGTGGTGACGATCTTGATGTGTTACCGACGCAGGGCTTCGCCTAAGCACTGCGACAATATGACCGAGGTGGAATATGGTGGAGGGGGGCACCGCACACGGCTAAGGAACGATCTCAAGGATAAACTTGTGTGTCCATGGGGTGCCCCCTGCCTCAGTATATAAAGGATGGAGGAGGAGGAGGCCGGCCAAGGCTATTGGTGCGGCCAGGATGGGAGTCCTACTAGGACTGCAAGTCCTAGTAGGAGTCCATCAAGAGGGGAGGAAGGGAGAAGGAAGTGGAGGAGTAGGAAAGGTGGCCGGCCCCCTTTTCCCTAGTCCAATTCGGACCAGAGGGAAGGGGGGGCGCAGCAGCCTTTTTCCTCTTCCCACTAAAGCCCATCAAGGCCCATTACTTCTCCCGTAATCCCGTAACTCCCCGATACTCCCGAAAATACCCGAATCACTCAGAACCTTTCCGATGTCCGAATATAGTCGTCCAATATATCGATCTTTACGTCTCGACCATTTCGAGACTCCTTGTCATGTCCCCGATCTCATCCGGGACTCCGAACTCCTTCGGTACATCAAAACTCATAAATTCATAATATAACTGTCATCGAAACCTTAAGCGTGCAGACCCTACGGTTCGAGAACAATGTAGACATGACCGAGACACGTCTCCGGTCAATAACCAATAGCGGGACCTGGATGCCCATATTGGCTCCTACATATTCTACGAAGATCTTTATCGGTCAGACCGCATAACAACATACGTTGTTCCCTTTGTCATCGGTATGTTACTTGCCCGAGATTCGATCGTCAGTATCCAATACTTAGTTCAATCTCGTTACCGGCAAGTCTCTTTACTCGTTCCGTAATACATCATCCCGCAACTAACTCATTAGTTGCAATGCTTGCAAGGCTTAAGTGATGTGCATTACCGAGAGGGCCCAGAGATACCTCTCCGACAATCGGAGTGACAAATCCTAATCTCGAAATACGCCAACCCAACATCTACCTTTGGTGACACCTGTAGTACTCCTTTATAATCACCCTGTTACGTTGTGACGTTTGGTAGTACCCAAAGTGTTCCTCCGGCAAACGGGAGTTGCATAATCTCATAGTCATAGGAACATGTATAAGTCATGGATAAAGCAATAGCAACATACTAAACGATCGGGTGCTAAGCTAATATAATGGGTCATGTCAATCAGATCATTCAACTAATGATGTGACCTCGTTAATCAAATAACAACTCTTTGTTCATGGTTAGGAAACATAACCATCTTTGATTAACGAGCTAGTCTAGTAGAGGCATACTAGTGACACTCTGTTTGTCTATGTATTCACACATGTATTATGTTTCCGGTTAATACAATTCTAGCATGAATAATAAACATTTATCATGATATGTAAGGAAATAAATAATAACTTTATTATTACCTCTAGGGCATATTTCCTTCAGTCTCCCACTTGCACTAGAGTCAATAATCTAGTTCACATCGCCATGTGATTTACCAGCAATAGTTCACATCACCATGTGATTAACACCCATAGTTCACACCGATATGTGACCAACACCCAAAGGGTTTACTAGAGTCGGTAATCTAGTTCACATCGCTATGTGATTAACACCCAAAGAGTACTAAGGTGTGATCATGTTTTGCTTGTGAGATAATTTTAGTCAACGGGTCTGTCACATACAGATCCGTAAGTATTTTGCGAATTCTATGTCTACAATACTCCGCACAGAGCTACTCTAGCTAATTGCTCCCACTTTCAATATGTATCTAGATCGAGACTTAGAGTCATCCAGATCAGTGTCAAAACTTGCATCGATGTAACCCTTTACGGCGAACCTTTCTGTCACGTCCATAATCGAGAAACATATCCTTATTCCACTAAGGATAATTTTTGACCGCTGTCTAGTGATCTACTCCTAGATCACCATTGTACTCCCTTGCTTAACTCAGTGTAGGGTATACAATGGATCTGGTACACAGCATTGCATTCATGATAGAGCCTATGGCTGAAGCATAGGGAACATCTTTTATTTTCTCTCTATCTTCTGCAGTGGTCGGGCATTGAGTCTTACTCAACTTCACACCTTGTAACACAGGCAAGAACCCTTTCTTTGCTTGATCCATTTTGAACTTCTTCAAAACTTTGTCAAGGTATGTGCTTTGTGAAAGTCCAATTAAGCGTCTTGATCTATCTCTATAGATCTTGATGCCCAATATGTAAGCAGCTTCACCGAGGTCTTTTCTTTGAAAAACTCCTTTCAAACACTCCTTTATGCTTTGCAGAATAATTCTACATTATTTTTGATCAACAATATGTCATTCACATATACTTATCAGAAATGCTGTAGTGCTCCCACTCACTTTCTTGTAAATACAGGCTTCACCACAAGTCTGTATAAAACTATATGCTTTGATCAACTTATCAAAGTGTATATTCCAACTCCGAGATGCTTGCACCAGTCCATAGATGAATCGCTGGAGCTTGCATATTTTGATAGCACCTTTAGGATTGACAAAACCTTCTGGTTGCATCATATACAACTCTTCTTTAAGAAATCCATTAAGGATTGCAGTTTTGTTATCCATTTGCCAGATTTCAGAAAATGCGGCAATTGCTAACATGATTCGGACATACTTAAGCATAGATACGAGTGAGAAACTCTCATCATAGTCAACACCTTGAACTTGTCGAAAACCTTTTGCGACAATTCTAGCTTTGTAGATAGTAACACTACTATCAGTGTCCGTCTTTCTCTTGAAGATCCATTTATTCTTAATTGCTTGCCGAACATCGGGCAAGTCAATCAAAGTCCAAACTTTGTTCTCATACATGGATCATATCTCAGATTTCATGGCCTCAAACCATTTCGCGGAATTTGGGCTCACCATCGCTTCTTCATAGTTCGCAAGTTCGTCATGGTCTAGTAACATAACTTCCAGAACAGGATTACCGTACCACTCTGGTGCGGATCTCACTCTGGTTTACCTACGAGATTCGGTAGTTACTTGATCTGAAGTTACATGATCATCATCATTAGCTTCCTTACTAATTGGTGTAGTAGTCACAAGAACAGATTTCTGTGATGAAATACTTTCCAATAAGGGAGAAGGTACAATTACCTTATCAAGTTTTCTTCTTTCCTCCCACTCACTTCTTTCGAGAGAAACTCCTTCTCTAGAAAGGATCCATTATAAGCAACGAATGTCTTGCCTTAGGATCTATGATAGAAGGTGTACCCAACAGTCTCTGTTGGGTATCCTATGAAGACATAGTTCTCCGATTTGGGTTTGAGCTTATCAGGATGAAACTTTTTCATATAAGCATCATAATCCCAAACTTTAAGAAACGACAACTTTGGTTTCTTGCCAAAACACAGTTCATACGGTGTCGTCTCAACGGATTTAGATGGTGCCCTTTTTAACGTGAATGCAGCTGTCTCTAATGCATGATCCCAAAACGATATTGGTAAATCGGTAAGAAACATCATAGATTGTACTATATCCAATAAAGTACGGTTATGACGTTCGGACACACCATTATGCTGTGGTGTTCCAGGTGGCATGAGTTTGTGAAACTATTCCACATTGTTTTAATTAAAGACCAAACTCGTAACTCAAATATTCTCCTCCATGATCATATCGTAGAAACTTTTATTTTCTTGTTACGATGATTCTCCACTTCACTCTGAAATTCTTTGAACTTTTCAAATGTTTCAGACTTATGTTTCATCAAGTAGATATACCCATATCTGCTCAAATCATTTGTGAAGGTCAGAAAATAATGATACTTGTCGCGAGCTTTAATATTCATCGGACCACATACATCAGTATGTATGATTTCCAACAAATCTGTTGCTTGCTCCATTGTTCCGGAGAACGGTGTCTTAGTCGTCTTGCCCATGAGGCACGGTTCGCAAGCATCAAGTGATTCATAATCAAGTGATTCCAAAAATCCATCATCATGGAGTTTCTTCATGCGCTTTACACCAATATGACCTAAACGGCAGTGCCACAAATAGGTTGCACTATCATTATTAACTTCGCATCTTTTGGTTTCAATATTATGAATATGTGTATCACTACGATCGAGATCCAATGAACTATTTTCATTGGCTGTGTATGACCATAAAAGGTTCTATTCATGTAAACAGAACAACAATTGTTCTCTAACTTAAATGAATAATCGTATTGCAATAAACATGATCAAATCATATTTATGCTCAACGCAAACACCAAATAACACTTATTTAGGTTTATCACTAATCCCAAAAGTATAGGGAGTGTGCGATGATGATCATATCAATCTTGGAACTACTTCCAACTTTCATCGTCACTTCACCCTTAACTAGTCTTTGTTCATTCTGCAACTCCCGTTTCGAGTTACTACTCTTAGCAACTGAACCAGTATCAAATACCGAGGGGTTGCTATGAACACTAGTAAAATACACATCAATAATCTGTATATCAAATATACCTTTGTTCTCTTTGCCATCCTTCTTATCCGCCAAATACTTGTGGCAGTTCCGCTTCCAGTGACCAGTCCCTTTGCAGTAAACGCACTCAGTCTCAGGTTTAGGTCCAGACTTGGGCTTCTTCACTTGAGCAGCAACATGCTTGCCGTTCTTCTTGAAGTTCCCCTTCTTCCCTTTGCCCTTTTCTTGAAACTAGTGGTCTTGTTAACCATCAACACTTGATGTTTTTCTTGATTTCTACCTTCGTCGATTTCAGCATCATGAAGAGCTTGGGAATTGTTTCCGTTATCCCTTGCATATTATAGTTCATCATGAAGTTCTACTAACTTGGTGATGGTGACTAGAGAATTCTGTCAATCACTATCTTATCTGGAAGATTAACTCCCACTTGATTCAAGCGATTGTAGTACCCAGACAATCTGAGCTCATGCTCACTAGTTGAGCGATTCTCCTCCATATTTTAGCTATAGAACTTGTTGAAGACTTCATATCTCTCAACTCGGGTATTTGCTTGAAATATTAACTTCAAATCCTGGAACATCTCATATGGTCCATGACGTTCAAAACGTCTTTGAAGTCCCGATTCTAAGCCGTTAAGCATGGTGCACTAAACTATTAAGTAGTCATCATATTGAGCTAGCCAAACGTTCATAACGTCTGCATCTGCTCCTGCAATAGGTCTGTCACCTAGCGGTGCATCAAGGACATAATTCTTCTGTGCAGCAATGAGGATAAACCTTAGATCACGGATCCAATCCGCATCATTGCTACTAACATCTTTCAACACAATTTTCTCTAGGAACATATCAAAATAAACATAGGGAAGCAACAATGCGAGCTATTGATCTACAACATATATATGCTAATACTACCAGGACTAAGTTCATGATAAATTAAAGTTCAATTAATCATATTACTTAAGAACTCCCACTTAGATAGACATCCCTCTAATCCTCTAAGTGATCACGTGATCCAAATCAATTAAACCATGTCCGATCATCACGTGAGATGGAGTAGTTTCAATGGTGAACATCACTATGTTGATCATATCTACTATATGATTCACGCTCGACCTTTCGGTCTCCGTGTTCCGAGGTCATATCTTATATGCATAGCTCGTCAAGTATAACCTGAGTATTCCGCGTGTGCAACTGTTTTGCACCCGTTGTATTTGAACGTAGAGCCTATCACACCCGATCATCACGTGGTGTCTCAGCACGAAGAACTTTTGCAACGGTGCATACTCAGGGAGAACACTTCTTGATAATTTAGTGAGAGATCATCTTGTAATGCTACCGTCAATCAAAGCAAGATAAGATGCATAAAAAGATAAACATCACATGCAATCAATATAAGTGATATGATATGGTCATCATCATCTTGTGCTTGTGATCTCCATCTCCGAAGCACCGTCACGATCACCATCGTCACCGGCGCGACACCTTGATCTCCATCGTAGCATCGTTGTCGTCTCACCAATCTTATGCTTCCACGACTATCACTACCGCTTAGTAATAAAGTAAAGCATTACATCGCGATTGCATTGCATACAATAAAGCGACAACCATATGGCTCCTGCCAGTTGCCGATAACTCGGTTACAAAACATGATCATCTCATACAATAAAATTTAGCATCATGTCTTGACCATATCACATCACAACATGCCCTGCAAAAACAAGTTAGACGTCCTCTACTTTGTTGTTGCAAGTTTTACGTGGCTGCTACGGGCTTAAGCAAGAACTCATCTTACCTACGCATCATAACCACAACGATAGTTTGTCAAATAGACTCCGTTTTAACCTTCTCAAGGACTGGGCGTAGCCATACTCGGTTCAACTAAAGTTGGAGAGACAATCTTCCGCAAGCCATCTATGTGCAAAGCACGTCGAGGGAACCGGTCTCGCGTAAGAGTACGCGTAAGGCTGGTCCGGATCGTCTCGTCCAACAATACCGCCGAACCAAAGTATGACATGCTGATAGGCAGTATGACTTATATCGCCCACAACTCACTTGTGTTCTACTCGTGCAAATAACATCAAACCATAAAACCAGGCTCGGATGCCACTGTTGGGGAACGTAGTAATTTCAAAAAATTTCCTACGCACACGCAAGATCATGGTGATGCACAACAACGAGAGGGGAGAGTGTTGTCTACGTACCCTCGTAGACCGAAACGGAAGCGTTGACACAACGTAGAGGAAGTAGTCATACGTCCTCCTCACGATCCGACCGATCCCAGCGCCGTTACTCCAGCGCCTCCGAGTTCTTGACACACGTACAGCACGATGACGTTCTCCGGGCTCCGATCCAGCAAAGCTCTCGGGGAAGAGTTTCGTCAGCACGACGGCGTGGTGACGATCTTGATGTGTTACCGACGCAGGGCTTCGCCTAAGCACTGCGACAATATGACCGAGGTGGAATATGGTGGAGGGGGGCACCGCACACGGCTAAGGAACGATCTCAAGGATCAACTTGTGTGTCCATGGGGTGCCCCCTGCCTCAGTATATAAAGGATGGAGGAGGAGGAGGCCGGCCAAGGCTATTGGTACGGCCAGGATGGGAGTCCTACTAGGACTCCAAGTCCTAGTAGGAGTCCATCAAGAGGGGAGGAAGGGAGAAGGAAGTGGAGGAGTAGGAAAGGTGGCCGGCCCCCTTTTCCCTAGTCCAATTCGGACCAGAGGGAAGGGGGGCGCAGCAGCCTTTTTCCTCTTCCCACTAAAGCCCATCAAGGCCCATTACTTCTCCCGTAATCCCGTAACTCCCCGATACTCCCAAAAATACCCGAATCACTCAGAACCTTTCCGATGTCCGAATATAGTCGTCCAATATATCGATCTTTACGTCTAGACCATTTCGAGACTCCTTGTCATGTCCCCGATCTCATCCGGGACTCCGAACTCCTTCGGTACATCAAAACTCATAAATTCATAATATAACTGTCATCGAAACCTTAAGCGTGCGGACCCTACGGTTCGAGAACAATGTAGACATGACCGAGACACGTCTCCGGTCAATAACCAATAGCGGGACCTGGATGCCCATATTGGCTCCTACATATTCTACGAAGATCTTTATCGGTCAGACCGCATAACAACATACGTTGTTCCCTTTGTCATCGGTATGTTACTTGCCCGAGATTCGATCGTCAGTATCCAATACTTAGTTCAATCTCGTTATCGGCAAGTCTCTTTACTCGTTCCGTAATACATCATCCCGCAACTAACTCATTAGTTGCAATGCTTGCAAGGCTTAAGTGATGTGCATTACCGAGAGGGCCCAGAGATACCTCTCCGATAATCGGAGTGACAAATCCTAATCTCGAAATACGCCAACCCAACATCTACCTTTGGTGACACCTGTAGTACTCCTTTATAATCACCTAGTTACGTTGTGACATTTGGTAGTATCCAAAGTGTTCCTCCGGCAAACGGGAGTTGCATAATCTCATAGTCATAGGAACATGTATCAGTCATGGATAAAGCAATAGCAACATACTAAACGATCGGGTGCTAAGCTAATATAATGGGTCATGTCAATCAGATCATTCAACTAATGATGTGACCTCGTTAATCAAATAACAACTCTTTGTTCATGGTTAGGAAACATAACCATCTTTGATTAACGAGCTAGTCTAGTAGAGGCATACTAGTGACACTTTGTTTGTCTATGTATTCACACATGTATTATGTTTCCGGTTAATACAATTCTAGCATGAATAATAAACATTTATCATGATATGTAAGGAAATAAATAATAACTTTATTATTGCCTCTAGGGCATATTTCCTTCATGAACGTGGATGCATTGGTACTTATTGCTATGACTAGGTGCCACCTCATCAGTTTTGCCTATGTGTCATGTCCATGTGTCAATTTTTGCCCTAGGTTGTGAAGCAACCTATATTTTTTTCATTCCCAAAATTTCCCAAAAAAAATTGGGCATTATTTACTATCCAAATCATTGCCTCATGACAATATTCAACTCCATTTGCCTCGTAAATCTTCCTCGGCAAATTTCCAAAGTTTTTGTTCAACTCGAACTATTGTGAAGGAAGTACTAGCTAGGCATATCATAATGAGCTAAATTTTTGCCACATCTTCTATATTCCCAAATCATTGCTCTCCACAAAATTTGAGCCCCATCTAACAATACATGTGAGTGTGGCTTCAACATTCATATTTATCTCCAGTGTGGTACGTTGCAAAGCAAGTGACACCTAGACTCCTCAGTTTGAGCTGCAAATTTTCCAAGATAGTGTCCTTAGTAGATGATCATCACCGGCCAAAACTCAGGCCCATTGGCCATGCACATTTCCCGTACCACTAATCAAACACTTGGGTGCTAATTCATGTTTGAGCTCAGTTCAGTCTCCTCGTGAGATTCTTATATTACCTTCTTCTTCGTGACACCTATCAGGGGAGTGCCCAACCTATGTGACGCTCTCGATTCAACCGTACACTAATCATACACGCAATTGTGTACGATCAAGATCAAGGACTCATGGGAAGATATCACAACACAACTCTAAACACAAATTAAAATAATACAAGCCTTATATTACAAGCCAGGGGCCTCGAGGGCTCGAATACATAAGCTCGAATACAGAAGAGTCAGCGGAAGCAACAAATTCTGAGTACAGACATAAGTTAGACAAGGGTGCCTTAAGAAGGCTAGCACAAAAGTAACATCGATCGAAAAGGCAAGGCCTCCTGCCTGGTAGCCTCCTAACTACTCCTGGTCGTCGACGGTCTCCACGTAGTAGTATGCATCGGCGGTGGCATCTGGCTCCTGGGCTCCGACATCTGGTAGCATCAACCGGAAAGAAGAAGAAAGGGGGAAAAGGGGGGAGCAAAGCAACCATGAGTACTCATCCAAAGTACTCGCAAGCAAGGATCTACACTACATATGCATCGGTATCAATGAAATGGGCTACATATGTGGACTGGGCTGCAGAAATGCCAGAATAGAGAGAAGGCCTAGTCCTATCGAAGACTAGCATCTTCTAGAAACCACCATCTTGCAGCAACCGGAGGGGGTAGAGTAGCATAAAGTAAAGTAGCAGAAGTGTTATCAACCTCGATCGGAGATCCTTTCTCGACTCCCTGCGAGAAAGAAATCCCAAAGTCATACTATCCATTACTCATCACCATCCAGTTCTCATCACAAGTATCCAGTTCTCATCACAAGTATCCAGTTCTAGTTGTATCGATCGGGATACAACTCCAAGTGTCCGTTACCGTAGGATAGGCTATCGATAGATGTTTTCTTCCCTGCAGGGGTGCACCAACTTACCCACCACGCTCGATTAACTCCGGCCGGACACACTTTCCTGGGTCATGCCCGGCCTCGGCCAAACAATACGCCGCAACCCGACCTAGACTTAATAGAGAGGCCAGCACGCCGGACTAAACCTATGCCCCGAGGGGTCATGGGCCATCTCCCCGGGAACTCCTGCATGTTGCGTGGGCGGCCGGTGAGCAGACCTGGCTACCTCCCTAAAAAGGAAGGAGCTTACCAGTCCAACCCGGCGCGCGCCGCTCAGTCACTGACGTCTATTAAGCTTCGGCTGATGCATACGACGCAGAACGCCCATACTATGCCCACGTGATGGTTAGTGCTATCAGGCCAGAGGCCCCTCGGATCAAATATCCAAATCATAGTGGATTAGGAACGCGCGGTAACAAGCAGAGACTCACGAAAGATGTGACCTCGTTGCCCCGTCTCGAGGACTTGCGGCAAGGGCTAGGAATGCCCGGCCACGCCTCGTAATTATCTCACGGGCACCATCCAGGTCCGCCCAACTCCACATCAGTCGCAATTAAGCTCGCGCGGGTACCCCTCAGGGTCGACCCGTCTTACCAAGTAACAGTGGTAAAGTCCAAGTATCCGTGTGTCCAAACATCAAGGGGAAAACCCGAGGAATCACCCCCGATGAATTCCACTAGATGTAATCATCAAGGTGAACGTAAGAGGAATCACCCCCGAGGTTCACACTTGAGGGGTTGCGCGACAAAGCTGTATCGGAAGTGGTTAAGGCGGAATCACCCTCGATGACCACGACCGAATAGCTACACTACAGGGTAACATCAGAAGTGCTGAAGAGGTTCACCCTCGGTACTCGATAGTAGCCCAGTAGTGTCGAGCAACTAAGGGCAAGTGATGTGCGGTGTCGGGGCCTGGTCTTCGATCACGTAGATCGAGTCGTCGATGATGAAGCGGGGCAACAAGGACAAGTGGGGGGCACTGATGGATCACTAACCAACCTATGCTAAGGAGTTTAGGATAAGCAGGTAAGGTACAACAGCAGATACAAAAGCAGGCTATGCATCAGAAAAGGGGCAGACAATAACAGTAGCAAAATCTAATGCAAGCATGAGAGTATGGAATGGGCGATATCGGGATGATCAAAGGGGGGGCTTGCCTGGTTGCTCTGGCAAGAAAGGGTCGTCGTCGACGTAGTCGAACACAGGGGCGGCCTCGGTCTCGGGGTCTACCAGAGATAAGAGGGGGAAGAAACAGTAAATATAAAGCAAGCATAGCATCACAAGGCATAACATGGCAATAAGCTGTGTCGGGTGTGACCTAACGTAAGGCTACACGATACAGGAGAGGGGGAAAATCAACCGGGAATGTGTTCCCGGTTCCGGACCTGTGTCAGACAGATGACCGGAGGGGGAATGTCCCATGTTCAGCATGCTAGGGGCATGTGACAGATGAACGAACCGCGAATTTGGACTCGTTGGATTTTTCTGAGCAACTTTCATATAGAAAACATTTTCATCAGAGTTACGGTTTAATTACTACGAATTTTCAAAGATTAAAGCATATTCTAGAATGATTTAAAATAACAGAAAAGGAATATGACATCATCATGGCGTCATTGCTGCATCAACGGTCAACAGACTAGTTGACTAGTCAACAGGGCCCACCGGGGACCCACTGGCAGTGACTGGGCGATGCCCTCTCAGCCGTTGACTGGGTCAACAAGGCCATGGGGCCCAGTGGCAGCGACACCGGGGTGGGGCCCAGAGGCGCCCACGTCAGCACGGCGATGGAAGTCGCGCCGGAGACCAAAACGCACGGTGGCGCGCACGGGAGGCCGCCGGATTTTCGCTTCAGTGGCTCAAATCAGACGCGGCTAGGCTCGTTCGGCTGCGGTCAAACTCGCGCATCCAACGGCAGTGGTCGCGGGGGCTGGAGTTGACCGGAGCAGGGCGCGGCGTCGACGACTGCGGCGGCCGGGACTCAGCTCGATGCGGGTCAGCAACGGTAGCTCGTTTGCGGACAAACTAAACGGCCAAGGGACCTCTACATGTGCGTGCGACGGCGATGGACTACTGCGCGTGGCCATTTGGTCACTGGGAGGTGGCCGGCGACGAGCGTCCGCGGCGGAGGGCTCGGCCACAGCGGGGATGGCGGCTACGAGGTACGATCGTCGACGAGAAGGGCGGGGGAAGAAGGCAGGGACTCACCGTGACCTGCAGGTGAGCAAAGCAGGCTTGGGGGAGAGCTCGCCGGAGCGAAATCGCTGACGGAGTCCGCCGAGCCAAGGAGGAAGAAGACGGCGATGCGAGCGCTCCGTTGCTCCCGGCTCCAGGCGCTTGGTGTAGGCGGCGTAGACGACGCCGATGGAGCGTATGGACAGGGGGCGGTGCGGGGGAGAAGGTGGCCGTGGCTATGGCGCGGCCATGGCGTCGACGGCGCTCGGGTGCGGTGAGTGGCCGAGACAGAGAAGGGGGAGAGCGGGGTGGATCTGGGAGGCGAGAGAGGGGAGCGGAGGTAGGTGGGGAGGAGGCCGAGGCGTCGAGGGGGGGGCTCGACCTTATCCACCGAGGCGTCGACGGCGAGGTGGGTTCGGCGGGGACGCGACTCGGGCGTGCACAGGGTCGGGTGAACAGAGAAGACGACCGAGGAGGAAGATGGGCTGGGCCTGGCTGGAGTGGGCTAGGTGGGCCGGCCCAGGTGGGTTCGGTCCAGGGAGGAGGTTGCTCTCTCTCTCCCTTTTCTATTTTTTATAAGCTTTTGCCTTTTCTTTTGACAACTTGCTGTTATAGGTATTTTAGGCCATTTAGACATTTTGCAAAAATATTGGTTCACCATCAATATTACTAGAAGAATATTTTCCACATGATGAACATTTTAGTTTTCATGTTTGAGCACTTTTGAAATTTCATGAAATTTCACTTAGCATTTGAATTTGCATCGAAAGGGAAAATTGAAAGAAACATGAGGCAATAATGATCATGAACTTGTTTAGCAAAATTATGAACTTAACCCCAAGGGTTACTGTAGCATCATTACACCGGGGTGTTACAACTCTCCTCCTCTAAAAGAAATTCTCGTCCCGAGAATTAAGAGGTAGAAGGGAACAGGTCGGGGTATTCAGCGCGGAGGTTATCCTCGCATTCACAAGTGGCTTCATCCTTAGAATGATTTGACCACTGCACCTTGAGGAACTTGGTAACCTTCTGGCGTGTTCGACGTTCAGCTTCTTCAAGAATGTAGATCGGATGCTCCTTGTATGTGAGATCATCTTGAACTTCAATCAATTCCAGATCCACTTCACGTTCCGGATCCTTGAAGCATCGACGAAGTTGCGACACGTGGAAGACATCATGAACATAAGAGAACTGAGGTGGCAACTCCAATTGATAAGCCACCAGTCCACGACGGGCCAGAATGCGGAAAGGACCGATGTAGCGCGGAGCTAGCTTGCCCTTGACTCCGAACCGATGAGTGCCTCTCAAAGGATTGACACGCAGATAAGCTTGTTCACCAGGTTGATAAGTTGAACCCCAGTGTTTCCGGTCATAGTTGCTCTTCTGGCGGGACTGGGCTGCCTTGAGATTATCCCGGACAATGCGAACCTGCTCTTCAGCTTGTTGAATAATGTCTGGACCAATGAGTGTCCGCTCCCCAGTTTCTGACCAATTCAGAGGGGTTCGGCACTTACGTCCATATAGCACTTCGAAGGCTGCCATCTTCAAGCTGGCTTGATAGCTGTTGTTATAAGAGAACTCCGCATAAGGGAGAGATTCTTCCCACTTCTTGCCGAAAGAAATAACACAAGCCCGAAGCATGTCTTCAAGAATTTGATTGACTCGCTCGACTTGGCCTTGGGATTGGGGATGATAAGCAGTGCTCCAGGTAATATGAGTCCCCATTGCCTCTTGGAAACTATCCCAGAACTTAGAAGTGAAAATACTACCGCGGTCTAAACTGATCTCCTTCGGAATGCCGTGGAGTGACACAATTCTGGAGATATACAAGTTTGCTAATTGACTAGTAGTGATAGTCTCCTTGACTGGCAGAAAGTGAGCAACCTTCGAGAATTGGTCGACGACGACAAAGATAGCATCGTTACCTTTCTAAGACTTGGGAAGGCCAGTGACGAAGTCCATTTGGATCTTATCCCACTTCCATTCAGGAATCGGAAGCGGTTGCAGAAGTCCAGTCGGTTTCTGATGTTCTGCTTTCACGCGGCGACAAACGTCACATTCTTCAATATATCGAGCAATGTCTTGCTTCATATTAGACCACCAGTACTTCTGACGGATGTCTAGATACATCTTGGTACTTCCCGGATGAATAGAGAGAGGGGTGTCATGCGCTTCTTTCATCACCTTCTCTGTCATAAGCTCGAACCGGGGTACGACAATGCGATCCCTGAAGTATAAGGTTCCATCTTCACCAAGTGAGAAATCTCTGGATTTCTCTAAGGCAAGATCCTTTTTCATCAGATCAACATGAGCATCTTTGGCTTGAGCAGA
The DNA here is from genome assembly GCA_032464435.1 of Aegilops umbellulata. Lineage (NCBI taxonomy): Eukaryota > Viridiplantae > Streptophyta > Magnoliopsida > Poales > Poaceae > Aegilops > Aegilops umbellulata. The sequence continues at coordinate 62,112,405 of CP136059.1, read as the reverse complement.
CTTGATTGCTTTAAGAAGAGTTGGTTCCAAGACAAGGTTCTTCAGAGAACCCTGTGGAACTAGTTGAAGGTTCAGCTTGCATAGCTCTTCATAAAGGCGGGGTTGAGCTTTGTAGACCTGGTGATTATTGAAATAAGACTTTCGGCTCAGGGCATCGGCCATTACATTAGCCTTGCCAGGTGTATAAGATATACCGCAATTGTAGTCAGCAATAGCTTCCATCCATCGATGCTGACGGAGGTTCAGATCTGGCTGAGTAAACAGGTACTTCAGACTCTGATGATCGGTGAAGATCTCGCAACGATTACCGAGAAGATACTGTCGCCATAGCTTTAGTGCAAAGATAACCGCAGCAAGCTCATGGTCATGAACTGGGTAGTTCTCTTCATGAGGACGTACTTGATGGGAGGCATAAGCAATCACTCTACGCTCTTGCATTAGGACACAGCCTAATCCTTGTCGTAAAGCGTCGCAATAGATGACGAAGTCCTTGCGAGAATCAGGGGGAGCAAGCACTGGGGCAGATGTCAGCTTGTCCTTGAGTGCCTGGAAACTTTCCTGACACTTTTCAGTCCAATCAAACTTAACGCCTTTGTGTAGCAGATTGGTCAGTGGCTTGGCGATCTTCGAGAAGTTCTCAACAAAGCGGCGACAATAGCTGGCTAGTCCGAGAAAGCTTCTGACTTGCTTGACAGTCTTCGGAGGGGTCCAGTCAAGAATAGCCTGAACTCGCTCTGGGTTGACGGCAATACCATCCTTGGAGATGACATGACCAAGGTATGTGACTTCGGGTAACCAGAATTCGCACTTGGAATACTTGGCATAAAGTTGATGCTCCCGAAGCTTCTCTAGAACAAGACGAAGATGTTCAGCATGTTCTTCTTTATTCTTTGAATATACCAGGATATCATCCAGATAGACTACGACGAACTTGTCAAGGTAATCCATGAATATGTAGTTCATCAGACGAGAGAATGTAGCTGGAGCATTGGTCAAACCAAAAGACATGACGGTGTACTCGTAAGAACCATAACGAGTGACGAATGCGGTCTTTGGAATATCCTCTTCACGAACACGGATCTGGTGGTAACCCAACCTCAAGTCAAGTTTAGAGAAAATCGATGAACCAGCCAGTTGATCATACAAATCATTGATCCGAGGAAGGGGATATTTGTTCTGAATTGTAGCTTGGTTGATAGGACGGTAGTCTTGGACCAAACGGTTCGTTCTGTCCTTCTTCTTGACAAAGAGAGAAGGTGCTCCCCAAGCAGAGGAACTTGGATGAATGAAACCCTTGTGAAGAGATTTGTCGATTTCCTCCTTAAGCTCAAGGAGTTAATGAGGTGGCATCTTGTAGGGTCGTTTGGCGATAGGAATGGTGCCTGGTTTCAAGTCAATGACGAACTCGACAGCCCGGGCAGGGGGTATTCCTGGAAGTTCTTCTGTAAATACGTCTTGGGAATCGCGAACGACTGGAATCTTTTCAATTCCCTCAAGAGGTGCTGCGTTCAATGCATTCAAAGCATAAAGTCGTGCTTCAGCATTTTGAACAAGCTGAGCATGGTAGGTTACTATCTCATCTGAAGGATGTAGGAGGTGAACGACCTTGGTAGCGCAAACGATAGAGGCAGTATGCGCTTTCAACCATTCCATTCCCAGAATGAGGTCAATATTGGAAGACTCCAGAATAATGGGAGAAACAAGGAATTCCAACCCTTCAATTTCAACAGGAACGTCGCGACCAATCATGGTAGTTTGACATCGGCCCGCAGGGGTGCGTACCACTATCGGAGTGTTCATGGGCTCGCATCGAATGTCGTGTGCGTATGCAAAACTTTCTGACATGAATGAATGCGATGCTCCTGAATCGAATAAAACAGAAGCCGGTACTGAATTAACGAGAAGAGTGCCCATCACAGTGGTAGGCTGGTCTTGAGCTTCATTCAGATCAACATGATTAGCCTGACCACGACCATAAGGTATGGCATTGTTGTTATGGGGCTGATTGTTACGGCCAGTTGAAGGCAGAGCAAGCTGGCTCTTTTTCTGTTTGCACTCTTTAGCAAGGTGGCCTAGGCGGCCACATCTAAAGCACAGACCATCATTGGGATCGGGAGCAGGAGCTTGGGATGGTATATCTCGAACAGGCTGCCTCTGCGGTGGAGGAGGCAGACGAGGTGCAGCATAGGACTGTCTTGGTGCAGGTGCAGTTGGACGATACATGCTGTGGGGAATCCATATCCGACGCTTCTGCGCTAACGTCCCGAAGATGAGCCAGCGTCACGGCTGCGCCTGAGGGATCCCTGATGTTCCTGAAGACCAGTCTCCACCTGAATAGCCTTGTTCACCAAGGTGGCGAAGTCGGCAAAGTCATGAACGAGTAGTGGTAGCTTGATATCAGGTTGAAGTCCATCACGAAACCTTTCCTGCTTACGAGCATCAATAGCAATGTCTTCTTCAGCATAACGGGACAAGTCCAAGAATTCCCGCTGATAAGCATCTACAGACTTGTTGCCTTGGGTGAGGTTGCGGAACTCTCGCTTCTTCTTGTCCATGATTCCCTGAGGAATGAAGCGGGCACGAAAGGCGGCTTGGAAATCCGGCCAAGTGATGACCGTTCCAGCAGGTAGGGTACGCCTATGGCTGTCCCACCATTGAGCAGCGGGACCCTTCAGAAAGAAAGATGCGAAGGTGACATAGCTGGCAGGGGCAACACTAGCAGACTCCATTTCATATGTGATGTCGCGGAGCCAGTCGTCAGCATCAAGGGGTTGAGTTGAGCTGCGGTAGATAGTTGGGTTGAGGCGCATGAAGTCCTGCAGAGTTACCGGGGTTGGCTGTTGATTCATGTTCGGACGAGGAAACTGAGCCATCATTCCTTCCATGAACTGGCGATTCAACTCAAACTGTTGCATCATTCCAGCAAAGAATTCTGGCGGTGGTGGATCGTTGGCACCACGGCCACGTCCAGCGGGTCTAACCATCCTGCTAACATGTAACAGGGTTAGTTCAGCATTGAGCATTTGCAAAAACAAGGATCATTCATGATGAAACAAGCATAATGAAAGAGGTACGATGGATACCACTTAGTAGTCAACACGACAGGGTGTGCACTACTCAAAATGCTATTCTAAGGAATAACTATGGCTTTATCCAACTTCGGGGTGAATTTGGTCACGGGATCCTAATGTTAGTAAAATTCGTTTAACCCGAGTAGAAGAGAGTTCAGAGTCCCAGAGTATAGACGAGGAGTAAAAGATCCTAATACCACCCAATGGCGACGTGGGCCGGTAAGCCACACAGCCAATGTTAGTAAAAGTTTTTCAGTGACTAGACTCAACTTCGGCCGAGGAGTTGGAAAGGGGGCTACCTACAGGCAGTTGGCTCTGATACCAACTTGTGACGCCCTCGATTCAACCGTACACTAATCATACACGCAATGGTGTACGATCAAGATCAAGGACTCACGGGAAGATATCACAACACAACTCTAGACACAAATTAAAATAATACAAGCCTTATATTACAAGCCAGGGGCCTCGAGGGCTCGAATACAGAAGAGTCAGCGGAAGCAACAAATTCTGAGTACAGACATAAGTTAGACAAGGGTGCCTTAAGAAGGCTAGCACAAAAGTAACATCGATCGACAAGGCAAGGCCTCCTGCCTGGGAGCCTCCTAACTACTCCTGGTCGTCGACGGTCTCCACGTAGTAGTATGCATCGGCGGTGGCATCTGGCTCCTGGGCTCCGACATCTGGTTGCATCAACCGGAAAGAAGAAGAAAGGGGGAAAAGGGGGAGCAAAGCAACCGTGAGTACTCATCCAAAGTACTCGCAAGCAAGGATCTACACTACATATGCATCGGTATCAATGAAATGGGCTACATGTGTGGACTGGGCTGCAGAAATGCCAGAATAGAGAGAAGGCCTAGTCCTATCGAAGACTAGCATCTTCTAGAAACCACCATCTTGCAGCAACCGGAGGGGGTAGAGTAGCATAAAGTAAAGTAGTAGAAGTGTTATCAACCTCGACCGGAGATCCTTTCTCGACTCCCTGCGAGAAAGAAATCCCAAAGTCATACTATCCATTACTCATCACCATCCAGTTCTCATCACAAGTATCCAGTTCTCATCACAAGTATCCAGTTCTAGTTGTATCGATCGGGATACAACTCCAAGTGTCCGTTACCGTAGGATAGGCTATTGATAGATGTTTTCTTCCCTGCAGGGGTGCACCAACTTACCCACCACACTCGATTAACTCCGGCCGGACACACTTTCCTGGGTCATGCCCGGCCTCGGCCAAACAATACGCCGCAACCCGACCTAGACTTAATAGAGAGGCCAACACGCCGGACTAAACCTATGCTCCGAGGGGTCATGGGCCATCTCCCCGGGAACTCCTGCATGTTGCGTGGGCGGCCGGTGAGCAGACCTGGCTACCTCCCTAAAAAGGAAGGAGCTTACCAGTCCAACCCGGCGCGCACCGCTCAGTCGCTGACGTCTATTAAGCTTCGGCTGATGCATACGACGCAGAACGCCCATACTATGCCCACGTGATGGTTAGTGCTATCAGTCCAGAGGCCCCTCGGATCAAATATCCAAATCGTAGTGGATTAGGAACGCACCGTAACAAGCAGAGACTCACGAAAGACGTGACCCCGTTGCCCCGTCTCGAGGACTTGCGGCAAGGGCTAGGAATGCCCGGCCACGCCTCGTAATTATCTCATGGGCACCCTCCAGGTCCGCCCGACTCCACATCAGTCGCAATTAAGCTCGCACGGGTACCCCTCAGGGTCGACCCGTCTTTCCAAGTAACAGTGGTAAAGTTCAAGTATCCGTGTGTCCAAACATCAAGGGGAAAACCCGATGAATCGCCCCCGATGAATTCCACTAGATGTAATCATCAAGGTGAACGTAAGAGGAATCACCCCCGAGGTTCACACTTGAGGGGTTGCGCGACAAAGCCATATCGGAAGTGGTTAAGGCGGAATCACCCTCGATGACCACGACCGAATAGCTACACTACAGGGTAACATCAGAAGTGCTGAAGAGGTTCACCCTCGGTACTCAATAGTAGCCGAGTAGTGTCGAGCAACTAAGGGCAAGTGATGTGCGGTGTCGGGGCCTGGTCTTCGATCACGTAGATCGAGTCGTCGATGATGAAGCGGGGGCAACAAGGACAAGTGGGGGTCACTGATGGATCACTAACCAACCTATGCTAAGCAGTTTAGGATAAGCAGGTAAGGTACAACAGCAGATACAAAAGGAGGCTATGCATCAGAAAAGGGGCAGACAATAACAGTAGCAAAATCTAATGCAAGCATGAGAGTATGGAATGGGCGATATCGGGATGATCAAAGGGGGGGCTTGCCTGGTTGCTCTGGCAAGAAAGGGTCGTCGTCGACGTAGTCGAACATAGGGGCGGCCTCGGTCTCGGGGTCTACCGGAGAGAAGAGGGGGAAGAAACAGTAAATATAAAGCAAGCATAGCATCACAAGGCATAACATGGCAATAAGCTGTGTCGGGTGTGACCTAACGTAAGGCTACACGATACAGGTGAGGGGGAAAATCAACCGGGAATGTTTTCCCAGTTCCGGGCCTGTGTCAGACAGATGACCGGAGGGGGAATGTCCCATGTTCAGCATGCTAGGGGCATGTGACAGATGAACGGACCGCGTATTCAGATTCGTTGGATTTTTCTGAGCAACTTTCATAAAGAAAACATTTTCATCAGAGTTACGGTTTAATTACTATGAATTTTCAAAGATTAAAGCATATTCTAGAATGATTTAAAATAACAGAAAAGGAATATGACGTCATCATGGCGTCATTGCTGCATTAGCGGTCAATAGACTAGTTGACTAGTCAACAGGGCCCACCGGGGACCAACTGGCAGTGACTGGGCGATGCCCTCTCAGCCGTTGACTGGGTCAACAAGGCCATGGGGCCCAGTGGCAGCGACCCCGGGGTGGGGCCCAGAGGCGCCCACGTCAGCACGGTGATGGAAGTCGCGCCGGCGACCAAAACGCAGGGCGGCGCGCACGGGAGGCCGCCGAATTTTCGCTTCAGTGGCTCAAATCAGACGCGGCTAGGCTCGTTCGGCTGCGGTCGAACTCGCGCATCCAACGGCGGTGGTCGCGGGGGCTGTAGTTGACCGGAGCAGGGCGCGGTGTCGACGACTGCGGCGGCCGGGACTCGGCTCGATGCGGGTCAGCAACGGCAGCTCGTTTGCGGACAAACTAAACGGCCAAGGGACCTCTACATGTGCGTGCGACGGCGATGGACTACTGCGCGTGGCCATTTGGTCACCGAGAGGTGGCCGGCGACGAGCGTCCGCGGCGGAGGGCTTGGCCACAGCGGGGATGGCGGCTACAAGGTACGATCGTCGATGAGAAGGGCGGGGGAAGAAGGCAGGGGCTCACCGTGACCTGCAGGTGAGCAAAGCGGGCTTGGGGGAGAGCTCGCCGGAGCAAAATCGCTGACGGAGTCCGCCGGGCCAAGGAGGAAGAAGACGGCGATGCGAGCGCTCCGTTGCTCCCGGCTCCAGGCGCTTTGTGTGGGTGGCGTAGACGACGCCGATGGAGCATATGGACAGGGGGGCGGGCGGGGGAGAAGGTGGCCGTGGCTATGGCGCGGCCATGGCGTCGACGGCGCTCGGGTGCGGTGAGTGGCCGAGACAGAGAAGGGGGAGAGCGGGGTGGATCTGGGAGGCGAGAGAGGGGAGCGAAGGTTGGTGGGGAGGAGGCCGAGGCGTCGAGGGGGGGGCTCGACCTTATCCACCGAGGCGCCGACGGCGAGGTGGGTTCGGCGGGGACGCGACTCGGGCGCGCACAGGGTCGGGTGAACAGAGAAGACGACCGAGGAGGAAGATGGGCTGGGCCTGGCTGGAGTGGGCTAGGTGGGCTGGCCCAGGTGGGTTCGGTCCAGGGAGGAGGTTGCTCTCTCTCTCCCTTTTCTATTTTTTATAAGCTTTTGCCTTTTCTTTTAACAACTTGCTGTTATAGCTATTTTAGGCCATTTAGACATTTTGCAAAAATATTTGTTCACCACCAATATTACTAGAAGAATATTTTCCACATGATGAACATTTTAGTTTTCATGTTTGAGCACTTTTGAAATTTCATGAAATTTCACTTAGCATTTGAATTTGCATCGAAAGGGAAAATTGAAAGAAACATGAGAAAATAATGATCAGGAACTTGTTTAGCAAAATTATGAACTTAACCCCAAGGGTTACTGTAGCATCATTACACCAGGGTGTTACAACCTACTAGACATGTCTAGGCTGCCCAGAACGCATGGCAACGCCACGGTCACGCGGTGACCATGCCGCGGGCATGCGAGTCTACGCGCTTTGGAGTTGGTGCCCTGGGCCACCATCGAAACATTGATGTATCACCACCAAACCATGTATTTCTGGTTAAATAGATATTTATGTAACCATATTGTGACGCCCGGATAATTAAGCTATAGTAATCCTCCGTTAATGATGCCGCGTCATCGCGGTTACTGTTGCTAATCTCTCGTTAGTTCGAAACCGATTCAAATTCAAATTCAAAAGAAAAACAAACAACAAAAGTTTTCAAAAAAATAAAACTAAAATGTTCGGGTTGTTTCAAATAAATCGTAAGCAATTATGGTGGAGAAACCAAGCTTTTATAAAATGCTTAAATGAACTATAAGGATTTAAACAATAGCAAAAACAATTAATTACATGCCTTTTACAATTAATAAATTACTAAACTATTTTATTTTGTCACCAAACTTTTTGTGGCATTGGGGTATTTTGTAAACACTAATTTAGGTACTACTGGTACATTTTATAAAGCAAAGTATATAGAAAATAAAATAGAAAACTAATAAACAGAAAACAAATAAATACAAAAAAATAAAAAGAAACAGAACCTCCCCCTGGGCCATTCGGCCCAGCTAGCCAGGCCGGCCACAGGCCCACCACCGCTCACTTATCCCCCCACGCCCCTGAAACCCTAGCCCCCACGCACCCACTCGCCCCCCCTCCCACATCGCCCTCTCCTCCTCTATCTGGATCGGGATCGCCCCGATCCCGCCCCCCCCCCTCCCGCGACCTCGCCGACGCCGATGCGACGCGCCACCCTGCCGCACCTCGCCGTTGCCCGGATGCCTGCTGCCGCCGCCAGACCTCCCGCACCTCTCCCTCGCGGGATCGACCCGCCGCCGCCGGAACTACGTCGACCACATCATCGCCGGACCGCTCTCCATCATCCATCGACGCGCGTCGTCCCCGTCCTCCTCCCCGACGAGCTCCATCAAGCCTCGCTGCCATCTTCTCGTCAACGGGGGTGAGCTGCCCATCGGCCCCCGTTTGCCTCCCCCCTCCGTACGCTGCACCCCACGCCGTCCCATCGCCGCGCCCGCCTCTGCGTGGTCGCGCCCCGTCGCGGCTACCGCACGCCCGCGCGCGCCTTCCCCTCTGCGCCCGTCGCCTGCGCCGACTCTCCCCGTTGCTAGCGCCGCTTGCCATCCGCCTCTGCTAGTCCCCGCGGCCGTCGCCACGCCCGTCCCCTACAACGCCTCCCGGTGGCGCTGCGTTGCGCGCGCTCGTGCGTGGCCGCGCCTTGCGGATTCCCGCGAGCCCCGCTCCTCTGCCATTGCTGCCGCTCCAGCCGTCGCTGCCACCGGTGCCCTGCACCGTCCCGCCGCCTCTCTGCTCCTCCATGGCCGCCGCCCCAACCGCTCCGCCCGTGGCCGTTCACCCTGCCGCCTCCTGCCTGGCGCACTTCACCGCAGCCGCCGGCGCCCCAGCGCCTCCACTGGCTTGGGCAGGCGCCCAAACGGGCTGACGCCCGCAACGCCCATTCGCTTGATGCCCCGCTAGCCCCGTGCCCGTTAAGGCTCCCAGAGCCACTGACGTTGGGGCCCTACTCCCCTTTTGGACAGAATGAAACAAAAACAAAAAAAAAGGTTTAAAAATAATAATTAATAAAATTATTAATTAATTAATTAACTAAAATAATTAACTTAATTAATTAGGTTAATTATGTTTAATTAACCTAAATAACTAGTTAACCCAATTAACTACTGTTAATTAACTAACAGTCAATGACACGTGGGTCCCTCTGGACCCACAAGTCAGCTTTGACTCTGGTCAACCGACCAGTTGACCTGCTGACATCACCCTGATGTCATGCCTGCGTCATCATTCACTGTTTTGGATAATGTTAGAATTAAGTAAATAATTAAAATCAGAAAATGATTTAAATCTTTTTAAAATTAATATAAAATAAACCGTAGCTTGGATGAAAATACTTTGTACATGAAAGTTGCTCAGAACGACGAGACGAATCTAGATACGCAGCCCGTTCATCCCCCACGCGGCCCTAGCATAGTGAACCTGCAACATTTCACCTCCAGTTCATCTGTCCGAAAATGCGGAACACCGGGGATACTTTCCCGGATATTTCCCCCTTTCGCCGGTATCACCTATCCCTGCGTTAGGTCACCCCTAGCACAACGTATTGCTGCATCTTGCTTTGTGTTACATTTGATTGCTCTGTTATTTATTGTGTTCCCCTCCGTTACTTCTTTCGGGTAGGCTCTGAGACCGTTGCCGATACCCCTGTGATCGACTACGGAGTTGACGACCCCTCTCTCTCTTGCTAGAGCAACCAGGCCAGCCCCCCCTTGATCACCAGATATCACCTATTCTTCTCTACTGCTTGCATTAGAGTAGTGTAGCATGTTACTGCTCTTAGTTAATCCTATACTGCTGCATAGCCTGTCCTTGCTACTACTGTTGTTACCTTTACCTGCTATCCTACTGCTTAGTATAGGATGCTAGTGTTCCATCAGTGGCCCTACACTCTTGTCCGTCTGTCATGCTATACTACTGGGCCGTGATCACTTCGGGAGGTGATCACGGGCATATACTATATACTTTACACTGTTACATTACCTGCGATACTGTTCAGAGATGGGGGCTGAAGGGGCAGGTGGCTCCACCCCGGTAGAGGTGGGCCTGGGTTCCCGACGGCCCCCAACTGTTACTTTGAGGCGGAGCGATAGGGCAGGTTGAGACCACCTAGGAGAGAGGTGGCCTGGCCCTGGTCGGCGTTCGCGGATACTTAACACGCTTAACAAGATCTGGGTATTTGATCTGAGTCTGGCCATTTGGTCTATACGCACTAACCATCTACACGGGAGTAGTTATGGGTATCCCGGCGTCGTGGTATCAGCCGAAGCCTTCGTGACGTCAACGACTGAGCGGCGCGCACCAGATTGGAACGTAAGCCTCCTCTTGTATTAAGGGGGCTAGTTCCGCTTTCGGCGCCCACACAATGTGCAGGTGTGCTCAGGGCGATGGGCCCAGACCCCTGCGCGCTTAGGTTTAGACCGGCGTGCTGACCTCTCTGTTGTGCCTAGGTGGGGCTGCGACGTGTTGATCTTTCACGGCCGGGCATGACCCAGGAAAGTGTGTCCGGCCAAATGGGATCAAGCGTGTTGGGTTATGTGGTGCACCCCTGCAGGGAAGTTAATCTATTCGAATAGCCGTGTCCCTCGGTAAAAGGACGACCCGGAGTTGTACCTTGACCTTATGACAACTAGAACCGGATACTTAATAAAACACACCCTTCCAAGTGCCAGATATAACCCGGTGATCGCTCTCTAACAGGGCAACGAGGAGGGGATCGCCGGGTAGGATTATGCTATGCGATGCTACTTGGAGGACTTCAGTCTACTCTCTTCTATATGTTGCAAGACGGAGGCTGCCAGAAGCGTAGTCTTCGACATGATTAGCTATCCCCCTCTCATTCTGGCATTCTGCAGTTCAGTCCACCGATATGGCCCTTTACACATATACCCATGCATATGTAGTGTAGCTCCTTACTTGCGAGTACTTTGGATGAGTACTCACGGTTGCTTTTCTCCCTCTTTTCCCCTTTCCCTTCTACCCGATTGCTGCGACCAGATGATGGAGCCTAGGATCCAAACGCCACCTTCGACGACGACTCCTACTACTCTGGAGGTGCCTACTACTACGTGCAGCCCGCTGACGACGACCAGGAGTAGTTTAGGAGGATCCCAGGCAGGAGGCATGTGCCTCTTTCGATCTGTATCCCAGTTTGTGCTAGCCTTCTTAAGGCAACTTGTTTAACTTATGTCTGTACTCAGATATTGTTGCTTCCGCTGACTCGTCTATGATCGAGCACTTGTATTCGAGCCCTCGAGGCCCCTGGCTTGTATTATGATGCTTGTATGACTTATTTATGTTTTAGAGTTGTGTTGTGATATCTTCCCGTGAGTCCCTGATCTTGATCGTACACATTTGCATGCATGATTAGTGTACGATTGAAACGGGGGCGTCACACATATATGATTTTTGGAAAAAATAAATAGCAAACTATGAGGCAGTTGCAGTTGAAATTTGACTCGCTTCCAACTGAATCGATGGAAATTTGTCTTTTTCATGAGAGGTGGAGCAAAACTTTTTACACCCAACCATTTGGGCAATTGTGCATTAAATATGGCCTAGTATTTTATAAAAATGATTTGGTCCAATTTTGCAACAATTATTTGGGAGGTCCTTCACAAAAAAACCTCCTTTTGGGCACTCGAAAAATGGAAAATGGTTTTTTCGTCCAAAGGAAATGAAAACTTCCTTAGGCAACATTGTTTGACATTCCAATATGCACCCTTGTGCGCAATATGAGATCATTTGAACATACTATGCCATGAATGTGGCCTTAAGATTGATCATTTGGCTAGAAAGCCATTGATCTCCACACATGATAGCTCGTTTCTGAGAACACTTTTTTTAAAATAATTGTTGTATTAAAAGTTTGTTATTTTTTCTGGTAACTTGGCCACATATAATGACACAATGCGAAGGTTTTCCATTTTTTTTGTTTTTTTCTGAAATTTTTATGCCCGTTTCAAAATGCGGTCAAAACGGCGGGAATGACCGTTCCTAGCTAGTGGTTAATCTTGGATTTTTTTGGTGCTTCTGTGATTAAATATATACTTATGTACCTAGCAATGATTTTTGGAAAAAATAAATAGCAAACTACAAGGCAGCTGCAGTTCAAATTTGACCTGCTTCCAGTTGAATCGACGGAAATTTGTCTTTTTCACGAGAGGTGAATCAAAACTTTTAACACCCAACCATTTGGTCAATTGTGCATTAAATATGGCCTAGTATTTTAGAAAAATTATTTGGTCCAATTTTGCAACAAATATTTGGGAGGTCCTTCACAAAAAAACCTCCTTTTGGGCACTCGTAAAATGGAAAATGGTTTTTTCGTCCAAAGAAAACGAAAACTTCCTTAGGCAACATTGTTTGCCATTCCAATATGCACCCTTGTGTGCAATATGAGATCATTTGAACAAAATATGCCATGAATGTGGCCATAAGATTGATCATTTGGCTTGAAAGCCATTGATCTCGACACGTGATAGCTCGTTTCTGACAACACTTTTTTAAAATAATTGCCGTATTACAAGTTTATTATTTTTTCTGGTAACTTGGCCACATATAATGACACAATGCGAAGGTTTTCCAATTTTTTATTTTTTTTCAATTTTTTATGCCCGTTTCAAAATGCGGTTAAAACGACGGGAATGACCGTTCCTAGCTAGTGGTTGAATCTTGGATTTTTTGGTGTTTCTCTGATTAAATAGATACTTATGTACCTAGAAATGATTTTTGGAAAAAATAAAAAGCAAACTACAAGGCAGCCGCAGTTCAAATTTGAGCCGCTTCCAGCTGAATCGGCGGAAATTTGTCTTTTTCACGAGAGGTGGATCAAAACTTTTTACACCCAACCATTTGTTCAATTGTGCATTAAATATGGCCTAGTATTTTAAAAAAATGATTTGGTCCAATTTTGCAACAAATATTTGGGAGGTCCTTCACAAAAAAAACTTCCTTTTGGGCACTCGAAAAATGGAAAATGGCTCTTTTGTGCAATGAAAGTGAAAATCCCCCAAATCAACATTGTTTGTCATCCCAAGATATACACGTGTACACACTATTGGTTCATTTTAGCAAACTATAAGTGGTTAATACGTTGAATGTTTACCCTGAATTAGAGGGTGAAAATTATAAGAGAAACAAAAGAAAAACTACCTAAGCTTATTTCTGATTGGGGGAATCACTTGTGGCTTGGATTGATGACATGGCAAACATCAGTCCATCCATCCATCCATCCACCCATCCCATCCCACGGCAGCAAAACCCCCCTCTCTCTCACGAACCCCACCAAACCCCTCTCTCTCGTGCGAACCCTAGCGCTGCACTCCTCCCCCTTGCCGCCGTCACCTCTGTCTCGCCCGATGGAGAGAGAGAGAGCTTGCCTCCTTCCTTCCAGATCGCCGCCGCCACCTCCCTCTGGCGGAGCTTGCCGTCGTCCCCCACGCATACTTCCTCCTCCAAGACAGCAAAGCCGCGCCCTCTCCCCTCGGATCCATGGTGCTGCTCAGCGCCGGCACGGCCATGGCGATGTGGGCGTGCCTCGCCATGCCGCTGCCCCCTACAATCGCCGCCCCCTCCGCCCCAGCTTCACTGGCGACCTCCCTTCCTTCCTTCCTTGAGGGAGCCCGAAACCCTAGCCCCTCGCGGACGGGGCAACAGAGATGGCCAAGGATCCCTCCTCCGCCCACGTTCCGGCAAAGACGGCGCCGGATCCACAGCCAACTGCAGCGGCTGCTGCACTAGCAACAGGAGACAGCTCATGGATGGTCCTAGCCGGCCGCATTCTCCACCCCTTCTCTTGTACATGGGGGATCTCGCTGCTGCTGTCGCCATTGCCGCGGTGGCCCTTGATGACGGCGGGGTAGGAGGCATGCTGGATGCCCAGGTAAACCCTCCTCCTTTACCTGTTCTGACTCTCCTCCATAGCCTGTTGCATCTCCTTCATCTCATGTGCCACTGCTTGCTTTGCTTTGCTTTCTTCCTAGGGCAGATGCAGATCCCATCTCTTCTTGTTCTGTGTCGGGCAGACCACGACCACGGCAAGGGGAAGTGATAGAGGCAAAGGTGTCCCGATGTTTCGATGAGATGGTGGCTATCGTTTCTGTGGGAGTCGACCTTGACGATCCGACTACGAACGTGCGAGACGTCACGCCTTAGCAATCGCTAAACCAACTTCCGAGGGTTATTGACCATGCCGGAGCACGATCAACCTGACCACGAGGGCCTGTTTCCTGCGAGCAAACGAAGAACAAGCAAGAAACTAAGATTGCAATCTGGATATTGCGAATATAAGAGGAAAGCTTTATTAATGAAGGTGGGGTTCTGTGAAGCCTTGGTCTGGTCGTTGAACACAAACGAAGTACGCGAAGTTGCAGCTATGGCGAACTTTTGATCTAAACAAAACCCAAAGTCTAAACGATGCCCTAGGGGCTGTATATATGGGGGAATGATGCGGAGCATCCGACGATCATCTCCATGTACACTCGAGCCTACGCCATTGGACCTAAGGTGAATTCGCTCCTTTCCGAATCTTCCCTTTCCGCATGCAAGACATGGATGCTACTTCAAGCGCGGACCTTGTGCATACTCAGGTACACCCGAGGAGACTATGGAGAGCCCAAGGACCAAGGCCAAGCATGCACGGAAGCGAAGGAAGGAGAAGGAGGAAGATGGACATCAAGAGCTTGAAGTGGATCCGGCCGCTCCAGAACGAGCGGCACTACCGCTCCCTCCAGCGGTACTACCGCCTATAAGCGGTACTACCGCCTATAAGCGGTACTACCGCTCCCTCCAGCGGTACTACCGCTCCCCACTGCCGCACCACTACCGCTCAACCCGGCAAGCTCCTGTGTTCGCACTATCCGAGTCCGGTACTACCGCTCAGCCTAAGCGGCACTACCGCCTATAAGCGGTACTACCGCCCTGTGGCCGGTACTACCGCCCTGCCTGCGCGCAGAGAACGGGCCTAGGGCCCATGTATCCCCCCTCTCACTTACCCCTTCGTGGATGTAGACTATATATACTCCCCCACCTCCTCCTAGCTAGGGTTAGCGTTGATTTAGCTCATATGTGAGATAGAGCTTCGCTCATCCATCCGGATCATCTCTTCGAGAGTGACCGCGGCCCCTCCTCGGAGAAGATCCTCGTGGATTCAAGACCTCCTCACGGAGAAGACCCCCATCAAGACCTCCTCACGGAGAAGAACCGGTTACTTTGTATCGTCCTTTGTTGACCTTGGATCATCGTGTATCTCTTTGTGTTCATCGATCTAGCATATGTGTGATCTATTTCTTG
Source organism: Aegilops umbellulata (assembly GCA_032464435.1). Lineage (NCBI taxonomy): Eukaryota > Viridiplantae > Streptophyta > Magnoliopsida > Poales > Poaceae > Aegilops > Aegilops umbellulata. The sequence continues at coordinate 62,097,159 of CP136059.1, read as the reverse complement.
TTGGTTGAGTGTTTCTCTCGTGTTTTCCCCTCGTTCTTCCCCGTGTTCGTCGCGTTCTTCGAGGGATCTCGCTCCTTTCGTGAAAGATCGGCCGTCTAGGGTTCTACCCTACATCAGGGAAGAGGGGGGAATTTCGTGGCCCTTGGAGGAGGGGTCCGAAACCCAACCTAACTCTTGTTTCCCCACACATACGGACTCTAAAAACAGCCTATATTGAAGTATTTCGAAATTACATGGGCCTAGCCCAAGAAGAAGGTGACGCAGCACCTAGAATAGCCTCTGGACGAAAATTATGAAGTGGCATCTTGTATATTTCGTCCAAGGCTTCATGCACTCATTATGGTGGCTTCAAAGTCCTGAAATCATCACTTGAAACTCTGTTCTTGTCTCCCTTGCGCATGCCATCAACTCCATGCTTGTTCTTGCTCCAATGATCATCCTTCTCCAAGCTAGGCCCTTCATTTGTAAGCAAAACAAATGTATCCAATTTAGGCAGCATCATATTCTCATGAACATTAGAATCATTACCAAGAAACTAAAGTACCTGATAATTCAATTGGCGTGCGCGAGCTCTAGTAATTGGTCCAGTATGTATAGCAGCAGGGGCTGTGGGTGTAACAATGGTATTGATGTCCTCATCATCCTCCCCTTCTTGAAATGAAGTCGTCCTCGACGGAAGCTCATCTTCCTCACCCAAATAAGGCTTCAAATATGCAATGTTAAAAGTGGGACTAACCCCAAAATCTGCAGGCAACTCAAGTTTATATGCATTATCATTTATTTTCTCTAACACCTTAAAAGGACCATCAGCACGTGGCATTAGCTTTGATTTGCGCAAATTAGGAAATCTTTCCTTACGCAAATGTAACCAAACAAGATCTCCAGGTGCAAACACAACATGTTTTCTACCCTTATCTCAAGCAAGTTTATATTTAGCATTCATACGCTCAATGTTTTCCTTAGTTAACTCATGCATTTTTAAAATAAATTCAGCACGTTCTTTAGCATCAAAATTAACCTTCTCCGAAGATGGAAGAGGCAACAAATCAATGGGTGCACGAGGTAGGAAACCATACACAATTTCAAAAGGGCACATCTTAGTAGTAGAATGCAACGAACGATTATAAGCAAATTCAATATGAGGCAAGCATTCTTCCCACATTTTCTTATTATTCTTCAAAACAGCCCTAAGCATAGTAGACAATGTTCTATTGACTACTTCAATTTGTCCATCAGTTTGGGGGTGACAAGTAGTACTAAAAAGCAGTTTAGTCCCCAACTTAGCCCATAAACATCTCCAAAAGTGGCTAAGAAATTTCGTATCACGATCTGAAACAATAGTATTTGGCACACCATGCAAGCGAATAATTTCACGAAAGAACAAATCAGCAACATTAACAGCATCATCGCTTTTATGACATGGTATAAAGTGTGCCATTTTTGAGAATCTATCCACGACAACAAATATGCTATCCCTCCCCTTCTTTGTTCGAGGTAAACCTAAAACAAAGTCCATAGATATATCCTCCCAAGGAACACTAGGCACAGGCAAAGGCATATATAAACCATGAGGATTGAGTCATGACTTAGCTTTTTGACATGTAGTGCAGCGAGCAACAAAACGCTCAACATCCCGTCTCATCTTTGGCCAAAAGAAATGTGTAGCAAGTACGTCCTCCGTCTTCTTCACGCCAATGTGTCCGATTAATCCTCCTCCATGCGCCTCCTGCAACAACAAAAGACGAACAGAGCTAGCAGGAATGCATAGCTTGTTAGCGCGGAACACAAAACCATCATTAACAACGAACTTGTTCCATGTTCTTCCTTCTTTACAATTCTGCATTACTTCTTTAAAATCAGCATCATGCACATATTGATCTTTGATGGTCTCCAACCAAATATTTTGAAGTCAAGTTGTGAAAGCATAGTATAACGACGAGACAAAGCATCAGCAATAACATTTTCTTTACCCTTCTTGTGTTTGATGACATAAGGGAAAGTCTCAATGAATTCAACCCATTTAGCATGTCTATGATTTAGTTTAGCTTGACTTTTAATATGTTTCAAAGATTCATGATCAGAATGTATAACAAATTCTTTGGGCCATAAATAATGTTGCCATGTCTCTAAAGTCCGAACAAGAGCATATAATTCCTTGTCATAAGTAGAATAGTTCAGACTAGGCCCACTCAATTTTTCAGAAAAGTATGCAACAGGTTTGCCATCTTGTAATAACACACCTCCTAATCCAATTCCACTAGCATCACATTCAAGCTCAAAAGTCTTATTAAAATCAGGAAGTTGGAGTAAAGGAGCATGTGTCAACTTATCTTTTAATACCGTGAAGGCTTCTTCCTGTGCGGTACCCCAAAAAAAAGGCACATCCTTCTTTGTAAGCTCATTGAGAGGTGCAGCAATGATGCTAAAGTCTCTCACAAAACGCCTATAGAAACCAGCGAGTCCAAGAAAACTCCTCACTTGTGTGACCGTTTTGGGCTGCGGCCAACTCTCAATAGCTTCAATCTTGGCTTTATCAACTTCAATTCCCTGTGGAGTAACAACATAGCCAAGAAAAGATACTCGGTCGGTGCAAAAGGTGCACTTCCCAAGGTTACCAAACAAACGTGCATCACGTAGAGCATTAAAAACAGCACGTAAATGTTCCAAATGTTCTTCCACAGATTTGCTATAAATCAGTATATCATCAAAATAGACTACCACAAATCGTCCAATGAAAGCACGTAAAACTTCGTTCATTAGTCTCATGAAAGTACTAGGTGCATTAGTTAACCCAAAAGGCATGACTAACCACTCATATAAACCAAACTTAGTTTTAAAAGCTGTTTTCCATTCATCTCCCAATTTCATACGAATTTGATGGTATCCACTACGCAAATCAACTTTGGAGAATATTGTAGAGCCACTCAATTCATCAAGCATATCATCTAGCCTAGGAATAGGATGACGATAACGAATAGTAATATTATCAATGCCTCTACAATCAACACACATACGCGAGGTACCATCCTTTTTCGGCACTAGAATAATAGGAACAGCACAAGGACTAAGGGATTCGCGTATATAACCTTTGTCGAGTAGCTCTTGTACTTGACGCATAATCTCCTTCGTCTCCTCTGGATTGGTACGGTATGGTGCGCGGTTGGGTAATGATGCACTGGGAATTAAGTCAATTTGATGCTCAATCCCTCGAATAGGTGGTAATCCCAGTGGCACGTCTTGTGGAAAGACGTCAGCGAACTCCTGCAAAATGTTAGTAACAGCAGGAGGCAAAGAGGAAGGCACGTCCTTGAATGAAAATAATGCCTCTTTGCACACAAAAGCATAGCAAACAGATTTGCTAACATCTAGATCATCAATATCAGATTTGGTGGCAAATAAACATGCACTTTTCAATTTAATTTCAGAAGCAACACTAGATGGTTTATTACTAGGCTTCATTTGTTGCTCAAATTCTTTTGCCACTATCTGATTTTCACTCTTCTTTTTCTCCTGTTTTGCTTTATTAGCTCGATTAATATCATCTTTCAAAATGGAATCAGGAGTCATAGGAAGCAAAGTAATATTTTTGTCCTTATGAACGAGAGTATACTGATTGTTTCTACCATGGTGTACAGAATTTTTATCAAATTGCCATGGTCTACCAAGTAATAAGGAACATGCTTGCATGATAACATAATCATATCGAGCATACATTGCCATATTCATGCTATTGATAAACCGTCTCACTATGACATCATTTTGCACCGTGGTTGCATTGACCATATTAACGACACATTTGTGTGCACAACGAATGCTTTTGCTCCCATGAACGCTTTGCATATCATTCTAGATCATCTTGATAAGCTTCATGTGTTTTGTCATGAACAATTCCTTTGGACGAACTCATACTTACTTGATGGACACTTTGTGTGCGCTAACCATTGTATTTCCGAGTGTTGCTTGTGTTTGCTCTTTTTGCATGTATACCACTCCGGAGACACCTTGGAGTACTTGGATTGCGCAATGTCTTCCACTACGTCCTACTACAAGTCCGTCCACGACAACCGTTTCCATGGTGATGAGGATTTCGATCCGAGGTCGGATCTTTCCCAAGGGAGGGGAGATGATGCGGAGCATCCGACGATCATCTCCATGTACACTCGAGCCTACGCCATTGGACCTAAGGTGAATTCGCTCCTTTCCGAATCTTCCCTTTCCGCATGCAAGACATGGATGCTACTTCAAGCGCGGACCTTGTGCATACTCAGGTACACCCGAGGAGACTATGGAGAGCCCAAGGACCAAGGCCAAGCATGCACGGAAGCGAAGGAAGGAGAAGGAGGAAGATGGACATCAAGAGCTTGAAGTGGATCCGGCCGCTCCAGAACGAGCGGCACTACCGCTCCCTCCAGCGGTACTACCGCCTATAAGCGGTACTACCGCCTATAAGCGGTACTACCGCCTATAAGCGGTACTACCGCTCCCTCCAGCGGTACTACCGCTCCCCACTGCCGCACCACTACCGCTCAACCCGGCAAGCTCCTGTGTTCGCACTATCCGAGTCCGGTACTACCGCTCAGCCTAAGCGGCACTACCGCCTATAAGCGGTACTACCGCCCTGTGGCCGGTACTACCGCCCTGCCTGCGCGCAGAGAACGGGCCTAGGGCCCATGTATCCCCCCTCTCACTTACCCCTTCGTGGATGTAGACTATATATACTCCCCCACCTCCTCCTAGCTAGGGTTAGCGTTGATTTAGCTCATATGTGAGATAGAGCTTCGCTCATCCATCCGGATCATCTCTTCGAGAGTGACCGCGGCCCCTCCTCGGAGAAGATCCTCGTGGATTCAAGACCTCCTCACGGAGAAGACCCCCATCAAGACCTCCTCACGGAGAAGAACCGGTTACTTTGTATCGTCCTTTGTTGACCTTGGATCATCGTGTATCTCTTTGTGTTCATCGATCTAGCATATGTGTGATCTATTTCTTGTTGGTTGAGTGTTTCTCTCGTGTTTTCCCCTCGTTCTTCCCCGTGTTCGTCGCGTTCTTCGAGGGATCTCGCTCCTTTCGTGAAAGATCGGCCGTCTAGGGTTCTACCCTACATCATCTTGGTATCATGAGCCACGTTGATCATGATTTCGGAGCCTCCTCTCTTTGTTTTCTAGCTTGATTTTGTTGATTTCGTCCTAAATTCGAAAATTCCCCACCAAAAATAGCCCCAAATTTTTTTTGTGATTTGTTGGTGTGATGATGTTTTGTTGGATTTGATCCATGGATTTGCTTGGTTTCGAGTGGATCTAGCATCTCCCCAAGTTTCCCCACTTTCCATCCACGAAATCTCTCCAATTTTGACCCCGAAATCACCCATTTCCGCCCCAAAATCGCGTCCCGATTCGATCTGCGAAGAATCCCGTCACGAGCGGTACTACCGCCCATCCGAGCGGCACTACCGCTTAGCACCTCCAAGCGGTACTACCGCCCTTCCAAGCGGCACTACCGCCCCTCCCAGAGCCAGATTTTGCGAAAAAACCCGACACGAGCGGTACTACCGCCCATCCCAAGCGGGACTACCGCTTACAAGCGGTACTGCCGCCCATCCGAGCGGTACTACCGCCCATGCCAGTTTCAGCATTCCGAGTTTCACCGTTTTGTCCATAACTTTTCACTCCGAACTCCGATTTGAGTGTTCTTTGGCTCGTTTTGAAGCTAGCGACGTGCCCGAGGTCCTCATCTTGGTTTCACCACCTTTTGACTCCATAATTTTTTTGGAACTTTGGCATCTTTGCCTAGGGCTTCCACCACATCCTCCGCATAACCACCACCGACTTCCGCAACCTAACCAATTTTATTCCCCATCACATTTGAGGTTGTTTGAGTTGTGATTTGAGTCTCCTAAGGTGTTTAGGCTACTTAGGGACGGTTGCTTCTTCATCAACCACCACCATAACTTCCGTATAGACTTACCCAACACACACTTCCGCCATCCCAACCTAACCCAATTTTGTTTGTGTTGTGAGTTGTGTCTCCTAAGGTGTTTCGGCTACTTAGGGACCGTGCTTCCAACTCCGACACCATGTATAGTACACCGATTTACCCTCGATTTCCGCATTGTGTCTCAAAACCCCATCATTGCATTTAGGCAATCCCATTGAGCTTCCGCAACCACCACCACATTCCCGCTACCACCGTTTGAATTTTGTCCTTGAGATTTTGAGTTGTGGTTTTTTCCGTTTCCTAAGGTGTTTCGGCTACTTAGGGACGAGTCTCCATCATCTTGGTATCTACATCAAGAACACCACCACTCATCATCGCAACGGACGGTAACCTCGACGACACCATTGTATATTTCCCTTGCACATTGCATTGATAACCCCTAGCCCATTTTGCGTCACTTACCTATCGAGACTAGCCATTTGAGTATTGCCCGGCAACGTTACTTGTGCACATTAGTGGTCTACACCTCCCATTGCATACATACCATATCATATTGGTATCATATCATCCCTTGTGTCACAAGATTGTTCCCGCATATACACAATTGCTATCTTGGTTTGTGCATTTCGCAAAGTGGCCATACATACAAAAAAAGAGAATAAGCTTTTAAGCAAAAGAGAAGAGCAAATAAGCTTGTAAGCAAGTGCCATAGCATGATACCACATTGCATATAAGATTGGCATATCCGATCATCTTGGATCAAACACCGGGAACCATACATCTATAGCATACTTGGGATAGAAGTTTATCCATTTTGCATATCATAGGTTGTGCACAAGTGTCGTATCCGCCTATAGAGCAATCGTGCTAGCGTCTCTCTTGAGTTGTGCAACACGAGCGTTTTCCGTGGACTCCACATTTTGTGCTCATTCCTTGGTTGCACGACCCCATCTATCTATCCGTGTGTGTGTTTCCGTGTGCCATTCTTTGCTATTGGTCTACTTGTTTCACTTGCAAATTTGTGAATCTCTTTCAACATTATTGACTCTTGCTAACATTTTGCATCAAATTTTTGTGCCACTATCCTCACCGAGCTCCACCACAAGCCTTACTTGTGTAGGTGTGAGAAACCGACAAGAATTGATACCAATTGTGCTATTTCCTTGTTACACATTGAGTGATCATTGATCCATCTTCAACATTGGTCAAGGTACATTTGGTATAAGTTCTTCTCTTTCTCCCATTCATATTTGCTCGAGTCGTGTGATGGATAGGCAAGGCATTTCATCTCCGATCTTCGACAACAACGACGGCGTGAACAACTACATCACCAAAGCGTCCATCTTCGGTCTACAACGACAAATGCAAGGCGCACAATCAAGATTGCAAAAGCGCATCGAGAACCTCTCCATCGACATTCATCACTCCAAAGCAAGGAAAAGGGACTACATCGACAACAAGCTTTCCGCACAAAAGGAGGAGCAAGATGCAAGGATGGAGGAGATTCGAGCCTTGATCAAGTCTACTTCCCCTTCATCATCCTCAAGGCGGCAACGTTCAAGTCGATCATCTTCGGAGCGCCCACGCGACACAAGCGCAAGTCGTCCACGTCCACATATACATGGCGACCACCATCACGTTCCTGATCTACATCGTCATGAAGAGCAAGTCACCTACAAGCATCACGTGCACGACGATAACGACCAACATCTACTACGAGCTCAAGTGCGACAACGACACCATCAACATGAAGATGCTCCACAAGCGCAAACGTACAAGTCCAAGCTTCATGAGCAAAAGAGAAGATCGCGAGACGACCACCACCAAGACGGTGCTACGACTACACCATCCACTTCAGCATCTTCGCCAAGTGCTATCAAGGCATCTTCGCCTTTAGACGTACGGCATCTTCGCCTACTTCCCATGAGTTCGCCTACATCGACACCCACATATGTTGACCTGCCCTATTTGTCATGTGAGGAGAGCCACCACCCCATGAGAGAGATGAGTGCCTCCACCATACGTGACATTGAGAGCATTTCCTACGAGAGGATGAGTTTGACCACCACTAGCCCCACACTTGAGAGCATGACACACATCCTATGTGAGGCTGAGAGCCATTTGAGTGACTCCACCAACCATACGAGTGAGAGCATCATATTGGAAGTGAGTGAGTCACAACACTTAGTGAGTGAGGTAGTTGACACGGCATGTGAGGCCACCATGATTTCTAACGACTTAACCTCTACTCCTAGTGTGTTTTCTTCTTCGGTGCCAGGTCTCCTACATGACGACATGCCTACCCTCGACGAGTCCATCCCTCCAAAGGGAAAACCGATGGCCATGGTGGACGATGATGCACCCCCCACATGGTTCCATCAAGATGAAGATGACAACGAGACGATCTTCAACACCTCACCTACAAGACATGAGCGACACTCCAAAGGTAACATAGGTGATGGTGCTTCTCTTGTCCCACTAGGGGACTATCTTGACATCGATTGCTCCCATGATGTTGAACCACCTATTACCATGCTTCATGCTAGTGAAACTTCTTCATGCCTTGACTTACCTATTTATGATGAATATGATGATGAGCATGTTGAGTTTCCTAGTTGTGATACTATGCTTCATAGGATATGTTGTGAAAATTCTTTTGGTCACATCATGTTTGACAATCCATTGAACTTGTCATATGCTATGAGTGAGATCTCCCATATTGCATCATTTCAATCTCAACATAGTAACTATGCATGCCCCATTAAAATAAATCCCATTTGCACTTATGGCATAGATGACGAGATGATGGTCATTGGCTTTTGTTTTTCATGTGATGATATTGCCATGCTTCCTTTACATGATTTGCGCAATTCATCTACTATGTCATGCCATGATCACATTGTTCCAAATATGCTTTGTTTTGGATGTTGTCAATATTCTCCATGTGATGTTGCTACTCATGCTCTTGAGGCGACCCCCATAGTTTCCTCATACATATTAGGAGATTTTGATGCATTCCATACTTTACATGATTCCCATAATTGTGTGCACCATATGCATTCCATGAATAACTATGCTCTAGATATTTCTCATGATGCATTACATCCTTTGAGTCTCCATTATGCCATACATAATAACAAACCTATCATGATGGATGACATGTTTCTATATCACGCATCTCATTTATTTGAGCATTGGATATTTGGTGCTAACCAACACAAGCACGTATGCATCATGATGGATGATGCGTACATCTACCACGCACACACAATTTTTCCTTTGTCTTTGTTTTGTGTAGGTACGCACGTATACTCGTCAACATCTCAATCCCATGAGTTGACGAAACGAGCTCTTGAGAGCAACGATGCTTTGGGATCCCGTGGACTATCCTTACCACCATTCCCTTCGCGCAAGGACTACGTGCATCTCTTCTACTTGGCTCTCACACGGCTTTGGGCTATTTACCACTTGTCACATTATGCCCATTCTATCGTGTTCACTTTGCATGTTATGCCTCTTTCTATGATTTTGCCATGCAATTGTGACCCTTGCTTGCATTTACCCATGATGCACCATTATGATACTCCTATGTGTATTTGCATGCTTGGTGGAGATCCTTGCTGCTATTGCCATGTTTATCATGTGCCCCATGCTATTGATGCTATTTTGCTCATATCTTGCCCTTATGCTTGTGAAATGTCATGTGCATTATATATGCCCACTATTTGCACACATGACATGTTTGCCATGATTCCTTCTAGTACGTTGCATCTTCGCACTACTAGCTTGCTTGACTTGATCTCTATGATTGATTGCTTTGATGCATCGCCCATGTTCCATTCTTACTCGCTTTCTTGGGTTGATGACATATATGTTCATGCCTCTCACATGATACATCTTGATCTTTGTCTCTTGTCTCCATTAGTTGCATATCTCATATCACCTTGTATTGAGTGCCAACTTGCTATGCTTATTGATTGTCGAGACTTGGACATATTACTTGTGATGCATGCTTGCTTGTTTAAGCCTATTGTCTTTGGTTGTAGTTGTATATTATGCTTTCATACAATACCACACCTTGTCCTTTCTTATGATAAGAATGATGAGAACACTTGTTGGGTATCTTACCACACGAATGATAGGTGTTGCATTTGGACTAACCTCATTTGTTTTTCCGAGTGTTTGTCATGTTCTTTCATTTTCAAGGATTCACAAGGTGGTACCATAACGACACATATTGGTTATGTGAAGGCATACAAGATGTGCAACTCCATCATCCTTGAGAAACACCTAAAGGTGACCTCCTTCACTTTGAACCATCCTCATATATACATATTGGACGGGTCATTCTTTCATTGTTGTTTCCTTCTTCTTGTCTACATGATGCATATATTGGATGGAGGACCGACATTGGAGATGAACCCTATGGACCTTCAAGTTGAGGAGTGCCACGACATCGAGCTATGGTACAACACCGCCCATGACAAATTTGCACCCTATGCATGGATTGACACATATTATGATTGTCTTGTTGCACTTATTCCCATGTCATCCATGATATATGAGCTTGTGCATTTTCTTAGCAAATTTGTTGTGATCTTTCTTGATGACATATTCATAACTCGTGATCATATTGCCTACCATGAATTGCATGATAACATAATCATATCGAGCATACATTGCCATATTCATGCTATTGATAAACCGTCTCACTATGACATCATTTTGCACCGTGGTTGCATTGACCATATTAACGACACATTTGTGTGCACAACGAATGCTTTTGCTCCCATGAACGCTTTGCATATCATTCTAGATCATCTTGATAAGCTTCATGTGTTTTGTCATGAACAATTCCTTTGGACGAACTCATACTTACTTGATGGACACTTTGTGTGCGCTAACCATTGTATTTCCGAGTGTTGCTTGTGTTTGCTCTTTTTGCATGTATACCACTCCGGAGACACCTTGGAGTACTTGGATTGCGCAATGTCTTCCACTACGTCCTACTACAAGTCCGTCCACGACAACCGTTTCCATGGTGATGAGGATTTCGATCCGAGGTCGGATCTTTCCCAAGGGAGGGGAGATGATGCGGAGCATCCGACGATCATCTCCATGTACACTCGAGCCTACGCCATTGGACCTAAGGTGAATTCGCTCCTTTCCGAATCTTCCCTTTCCGCATGCAAGACATGGATGCTACTTCAAGCGCGGACCTTGTGCATACTCAGGTACACCCGAGGAGACTATGGAGAGCCCAAGGACCAAGGCCAAGCATGCACGGAAGCGAAGGAAGGAGAAGGAGGAAGATGGACATCAAGAGCTTGAAGTGGATCCGGCCGCTCCAGAACGAGCGGCACTACCGCTCCCTCCAGCGGTACTACCGCCTATAAGCGGTACTACCGCCTATAAGCGGTACTACCGCCTATAAGCGGTACTACCGCTCCCTCCAGCGGTACTACCGCTCCCCACTGCCGCACCACTACCGCTCAACCCGGCAAGCTCCTGTGTTCGCACTATCCGAGTCCGGTACTACCGCTCAGCCTAAGCGGCACTACCGCCTATAAGCGGTACTACCGCCCTGTGGCCGGTACTACCGCCCTGCCTGCGCGCAGAGAACGGGCCTAGGGCCCATGTATCCCCCCTCTCACTTACCCCTTCGTGGATGTAGACTATATATACTCCCCCACCTCCTCCTAGCTAGGGTTAGCGTTGATTTAGCTCATATGTGAGATAGAGCTTCGCTCATCCATCCGGATCATCTCTTCGAGAGTGACCGCGGCCCCTCCTCGGAGAAGATCCTCGTGGATTCAAGACCTCCTCACGGAGAAGACCCCCATCAAGACCTCCTCACGGAGAAGAACCGGTTACTTTGTATCGTCCTTTGTTGACCTTGGATCATCGTGTATCTCTTTGTGTTCATCGATCTAGCATATGTGTGATCTATTTCTTGTTGGTTGAGTGTTTCTCTCGTGTTTTCCCCTCGTTCTTCCCCGTGTTCGTCGCGTTCTTCGAGGGATCTCGCTCCTTTCGTGAAAGATCGGCCGTCTAGGGTTCTACCCTACATCAGGGAAGAGGGGGGAATTTCGTGGCCCTTGGAGGAGGGGTCCGAAACCCAACCTAACTCTTGTTTCCCCACACATACGGACTCTAAAAACAGCCTATATTGAAGTATTTCGAAATTACATGGGCCTAGCCCAAGAAGAAGGTGACGCAGCACCTAGAATAGCCTCTGGACGAAAATTATGAAGTGGCATCTTGTATATTTCGTCCAAGGCTTCATGCACTCATTATGGTGGCTTCAAAGTCCTGAAATCATCACTTGAAACTCTGTTCTTGTCTCCCTTGCGCATGCCATCAACTCCATGCTTGTTCTTGCTCCAATGATCATCCTTCTCCAAGCTAGGCCCTTCATTTGTAAGCAAAACAAATGTATCCAATTTAGGCAGCATCATATTCTCATGAACATTAGAATCATTACCAAGAAACTAAAGTACCTGATAATTCAATTGGCGTGCGCGAGCTCTAGTAATTGGTCCAGTATGTATAGCAGCAGGGGCTGTGGGTGTAACAATGGTATTGATGTCCTCATCATCCTCCCCTTCTTGAAATGAAGTCGTCCTCGACGGAAGCTCATCTTCCTCACCCAAATAAGGCTTCAAATATGCAATGTTAAAAGTGGGACTAACCCCAAAATCTGCAGGCAACTCAAGTTTATATGCATTATCATTTATTTTCTCTAACACCTTAAAAGGACCATCAGCACGTGGCATTAGCTTTGATTTGCGCAAATTAGGAAATCTTTCCTTACGCAAATGTAACCAAACAAGATCTCCAGGTGCAAACACAACATGTTTTCTACCCTTATCTCAAGCAAGTTTATATTTAGCATTCATACGCTCAATGTTTTCCTTAGTTAACTCATGCATTTTTAAAATAAATTCAGCACGTTCTTTAGCATCAAAATTAACCTTCTCCGAAGATGGAAGAGGCAACAAATCAATGGGTGCACGAGGTAGGAAACCATACACAATTTCAAAAGGGCACATCTTAGTAGTAGAATGCAACGAACGATTATAAGCAAATTCAATATGAGGCAAGCATTCTTCCCACATTTTCTTATTATTCTTCAAAACAGCCCTAAGCATAGTAGACAATGTTCTATTGACTACTTCAATTTGTCCATCAGTTTGGGGGTGACAAGTAGTACTAAAAAGCAGTTTAGTCCCCAACTTAGCCCATAAACATCTCCAAAAGTGGCTAAGAAATTTCGTATCACGATCTGAAACAATAGTATTTGGCACACCATGCAAGCGAATAATTTCACGAAAGAACAAATCAGCAACATTAACAGCATCATCGCTTTTATGACATGGTATAAAGTGTGCCATTTTTGAGAATCTATCCACGACAACAAATATGCTATCCCTCCCCTTCTTTGTTCGAGGTAAACCTAAAACAAAGTCCATAGATATATCCTCCCAAGGAACACTAGGCACATGCAAAGGCATATATAAACCATGAGGATTGAGTCATGACTTAGCTTTTTGACATGTAGTGCAGCGAGCAACAAAACGCTCAACATCCCGTCTCATCTTTGGCCAAAAGAAATGTGTAGCAAGTACGTCCTCCGTCTTCTTCACGCCAATGTGTCCGATTAATCCTCCTCCATGCGCCTCCTGCAACAACAAAAGACGAACAGAGCTAGCAGGAATGCATAGCTTGTTAGCGCGGAACACAAAACCATCATTAACAACGAACTTGTTCCATGTTCTTCCTTCTTTACAATTCTGCATTACTTCTTTAAAATCAGCATCATGCACATATTGATCTTTGATGGTCTCCAACCAAATATTTTGAAGTCAAGTTGTGAAAGCATAGTATAACGACGAGACAAAGCATCAGCAATAACATTTTCTTTACCCTTCTTGTGTTTGATGACATAAGGGAAAGTCTCAATGAATTCAACCCATTTAGCATGTCTATGATTTAGTTTAGCTTGACTTTTAATATGTTTCAAAGATTCATGATCAGAATGTATAACAAATTCTTTGGGCCATAAATAATGTTGCCATGTCTCTAAAGTCCGAACAAGAGCATATAATTCCTTGTCATAAGTAGAATAGTTCAGACTAGGCCCACTCAATTTTTCAGAAAAGTATGCAACAGGTTTGCCATCTTGTAATAACACACCTCCTAATCCAATTCCACTAGCATCACATTCAAGCTCAAAAGTCTTATTAAAATCAGGAAGTTGGAGTAAAGGAGCATGTGTCAACTTATCTTTTAATACCGTGAAGGCTTCTTCCTGTGCGGTACCCCAAAAAAAAGGCACATCCTTCTTTGTAAGCTCATTGAGAGGTGCAGCAATGATGCTAAAGTCTCTCACAAAACGCCTATAGAAACCAGCGAGTCCAAGAAAACTCCTCACTTGTGTGACCGTTTTGGGCTGCGGCCAACTCTCAATAGCTTCAATCTTGGCTTTATCAACTTCAATTCCCTGTGGAGTAACAACATAGCCAAGAAAAGATACTCGGTCGGTGCAAAAGGTGCACTTCCCAAGGTTACCAAACAAACGTGCATCACGTAGAGCATTAAAAACAGCACGTAAATGTTCCAAATGTTCTTCCACAGATTTGCTATAAATCAGTATATCATCAAAATAGACTACCACAAATCGTCCAATGAAAGCACGTAAAACTTCGTTCATTAGTCTCATGAAAGTACTAGGTGCATTAGTTAACCCAAAAGGCATGACTAACCACTCATATAAACCAAACTTAGTTTTAAAAGCTGTTTTCCATTCATCTCCCAATTTCATACGAATTTGATGGTATCCACTACGCAAATCAACTTTGGAGAATATTGTAGAGCCACTCAATTCATCAAGCATATCATCTAGCCTAGGAATAGGATGACGATAACGAATAGTAATATTATCAATGCCTCTACAATCAACACACATACGCGAGGTACCATCCTTTTTCGGCACTAGAATAATAGGAACAGCACAAGGACTAAGGGATTCGCGTATATAACCTTTGTCGAGTAGCTCTTGTACTTGACGCATAATCTCCTTCGTCTCCTCTGGATTGGTACGGTATGGTGCGCGGTTGGGTAATGATGCACTGGGAATTAAGTCAATTTGATGCTCAATCCCTCGAATAGGTGGTAATCCCAGTGGCACGTCTTGTGGAAAGACGTCAGCGAACTCCTGCAAAATGTTAGTAACAGCAGGAGGCAAAGAGGAAGGCACGTCCTTGAATGAAAATAATGCCTCTTTGCACACAAAAGCATAGCAAACAGATTTGCTAACATCTAGATCATCAATATCAGATTTGGTGGCAAATAAACATGCACTTTTCAATTTAATTTCAGAAGCAACACTAGATGGTTTATTACTAGGCTTCATTTGTTGCTCAAATTCTTTTGCCACTATCTGATTTTCACTCTTCTTTTTCTCCTGTTTTGCTTTATTAGCTCGATTAATATCATCTTTCAAAATGGAATCAGGAGTCATAGGAAGCAAAGTAATATTTTTGTCCTTATGAACGAGAGTATACTGATTGTTTCTACCATGGTGTACAGAATTTTTATCAAATTGCCATGGTCTACCAAGTAATAAGGAACATGCTTGCATAGGTACCACATCACAATCAACATAATCAGCATATGTAGAGATACTAAAATGCTGTGACGCCCGGGTAATTAAGCTACAGTGATCCTCTGCTAATGATGCCATGTCACCTCGATTGTAGTTGCTAATCACCAGTTAGTTCGGAACAGATTCAATTTCAAATTTAAAATATAGGCAAACAAGAAAAGTTTTCAAACAATAAAACTAAAATGTTCGGGTTGTACCAAATAATGTGTAGGTAATTATGGTGGAGAAACCACACTTTTATAAAATATTTATAAAACTATAAGATGAATAAAAGTGTAGATAAAACAATTAAATTAAATGCCTTTTGTATTAGGTAAAATACTAAACTGTTCTGTTTAGGGTAAATCTTTTTATGACAGTGGGTTTAGTGGCAATGCTAAATTTAGGAGTTGAAATTATATTTTTACAAAATTAAAATAAAAGAGAAAAGGAAAAGAAATAAAAGAAAAGAGATTGCAAAAATAGAAAACCAAAAAAAAAGAAACAACACCCCCACTGGGCTCCGGCCCAGCTGGCCTGCCCCACTGGGCCAAGGCCCACCCCGTCGCCTTAACCCCCCACGCCCCCGAAACCCTAACCCCTACACGCCACTCCCCCCCCCCGTCGCCCCACTCCTCTCCCCCTCTCCCGATCCAATCTGGGGGCGGGATCGAACCCCACCCCCCCAGCGCCCGGGGCCGCTGCCCCTAACGCCGCCCCGGCGACCGCGCCCCGCGCCCACCCCCACCTAGCCGGTGACCGCGCCCCGCTCCCTCCTCCACGACGTCGGCGCCCGTTCCCGGCGCTGCCCCGTCTCGCCCCCGACACCCGCGGCGCCCCGAGGCCGACGTCACCGCGCGGAGCACCGCCGTCGCCGGACTTCCTCGTCCACGCTCGCCGCCTCTTCCCTCCTCGCACGTGAGTGGCTCCCCTCTCCTCTCCCCCTCTGCTCCCGTTGCCGGATCTAGCCGCACCGCGCCGCTATCGCCCCGGCCGCCACCGCACGCGTGCCGCGCGCTAGCGTCGTTGGCCTCGCCCGCTACGCCGCTCGCCGCCCCTCCCTGCACGCGCCCACCCGTGCCCCATGGCCGCGCCCTGCCTCGCCACGGCCTCCCCTGCTCGACGCGCACCCGCGCCACCGCGCGCGCACGTGCTCGCCGAGCCGCGGCCCGCGCCCAGTTCGCGCGCTCCCCACGTCGCCCGTGCCCGACCCGCGCGCCCCCGCCGGCGCCCTTCGTCTCCACCGCGCCACTGGCCGCGCCGGCGTGCCCCGCCATCGGTGCCGCGGCGTCCTCGCCCCGCCCTGCGGGCGAGCGCCCGCTCGGGTGCGCCCGCACCCAACCGCCCGCTGCGCCAGTTCGGGCGGGTGCCCAGCGCCCGTGCGCCTGCTTAGGCCCTCAGGGTCACAGACAAGTGGGGCCCGCCCCCTGAACGATTATTTAAAAAGAAAAAGAAAATAAGAGAATTAAAATTAATAATAATAAAAATAAATAAATAAATAAATAAATAAATAAATAAATAAATAATTATTAATTAAGGAATTAATTAATCTAATTAATCATAATTAGATTAACCTAATTATATAATTGGTCTAATTAAACAATGATTAGTTAGTTAATCTCTGATGAGCTTAATCACAGAATGACAGGTGGGACCCACACGTCAGATTTGACCAGTCAACGCCCCTGTTGACTGCTGACGTCATGTTGACGTCATGATGACGTCAGCAAACACTGTTTTGGATAATGTTGGATTAAAATAATTAAATAAATGCTAAAATTGATTTTAATCTTTTAAAATCATTATAAAATAAACCGTAGCTCGGTTGGAAAAACTTTGTACATGAAAGTTGCTCAGAACGACGAGACGAACCCGGATACGCAGCCCGTTCGTCCACCACGCATACCTAACATATCAAACTCGCAACTTTCCCCCTCCGCCTCCTCTGCCCGAAAACATGAAAGACCGGGGATACTTTCCCGGATGTTTTCCCCCTTCGCCGGTGTCACCTATCCCTGCGTTAGATCACCTCTAGCACCGCGTTTGTCATGTTATGCTTTGATTGCTATGTTATTTATTGTGTTCCCCCTTCGTTACTTTTTCCGGTAGACCCCGAGACCGCTGCCGGTACCCCTGTGATCGACTACGGTGTTGACGACCCCCCTTCTTGCCAGAGCAACCAGGCAAGCCCCCCCCCCTTGATCACCAGATATCGCCTATTCTCCTCTATACTGCTTGCATTAGAGTAGTGTAGCATGTTACTGCTTTCCGTTAATCCTATACTGCTGCATAGCTTGTCCTTGCTACTACTGTTGTTACCTTTACCTGCTATCCTACTGCTTAGTATAGGATGCTAGTGTTCCATCAGTGGCCCTACACTCTTGTCCGTCTGCCATGCTATTCTATCGGGCCGTGATCACTCAGGGGTGATCACGGGCATATACTATATACTATACACTGTTACATTACATGTGATACTGTTCGGAGATGGGGGCTGAAGGGGCAGGTGGCTCCATCCCGGTAGAGGTGGGCCTAGGTTCCCGACGGCCCCCGACTGTTACTTTGTGGCGGAGCGACAGGGCAGGTTCAGACCACCTAGGAGAGAGGTGGGCCTGGCCCTAGTCGGCGTTCGCGATACTTAACACGCTTAACGAGATCTGGGTATTTGATCTGAGTCTGGCCATTTGGTCTATACGCACTAACCACCTACGCGGGAGTAGTTATGGGTATCCCGACGTCGTGGTATCAGCCGAAGCACTTCGTGACGTCAGCGACTGAGCGGCGCGCGCCGGGTTGGACCGCGTAACGTGACTTCCGTTGTACTGGAGGTTGCTAGGTCTGCTCACCGGCCGCGTTCGCAACGTGCAGGTGTGCTCAGGGCGATGGGCCCAGACCCCTGCGCGCTTAGGTTTAGACCGGCGTGCTGACCGCTCTGTTGTGCCTAGGTGGGGCTGCGACGTGTTGATCTTCCGAGGCCGGGCATGACCCAGAAAAGTGTGTCCGGCCAAATGGGATCAAGCGTGTTGGGCTATGTGGTGCACCCCTGCAGGGAAGTTTATCTATTTGAATAGCCGTGTCCCTCGGTAAAAGGACGACCCGAAGTTGTACCTTGACCTTATGACAACTAGAACCGGATACTTAATAAAACACACCCTTCCAAGTGCCAGATACACCCCGGTGATCGCTCTCTAACAGGGCATCGAGGAGGGGATCGCCGGGTAGGATTATGCTATGCGATGCTACTTGGAGGACTTCAGTCTACTCTCTTCTATATGCTGCAAGACGGAGGCGACCAGAAGCGTAGTCTTCGATAAGACTAGCTATCCCCCTCTTATTCTGGCATTCTGCAGTCCAGTCCACTGATATGGCCCTTTACACATATATCCATGCATATGTAGTGTAGCTCCTTGCTTGCGAGTACTTTGGATGAGTACTCACAGTTGCTTTTCTCCCCCTTTTCCCCC
Source organism: Aegilops umbellulata (assembly GCA_032464435.1). Taxonomy (NCBI): domain Eukaryota; kingdom Viridiplantae; phylum Streptophyta; class Magnoliopsida; order Poales; family Poaceae; genus Aegilops; species Aegilops umbellulata. Next base: position 62,078,115 of record CP136059.1, on the reverse strand, counting down.
TTTCCCTTCTACCCGGTTGCCGCAACCAGATGCCGGAGCCCAGGATCCAGACGCCACCGTCGACGACGACTCCTACTACTCTGGAGGTGCCTACTACTACGTGCAGCCCGCTGACGATGACCAGGAGTAGTTTAGGAGGATCCCAGGCAGGAGGCCTGCGCCTCGTTCGATCTGTATCCCAGTTTGTGCTAGCCTTCTTAAGGCAAACTTGTTTAACTTATATCTGTGCTCAGATATTGTTGCTTCCGCTGACTCGTCTATGATCGAGCACTTGTATTCGAGCCCTCGAGGCCCCTGGCTTGTAATATGATGCTTGTATGACTTATTTTATTTGTAGAGTTGTGTTGTGATATCTTCCCGTGAGTCCCTGATCTTGATCGTACACATTTGCGTGCATGATTAGTGGACGATTGAATCGGGGGTGTCATAAGTTGGTATCAGAGCCGACTGCCTGTAGGAATCCCCCTTCCACACTCCTTGGCCGAAGTCGAGTCTAGACATTGCAAAAACTTTTACTAACATGGCTGTGTGCCTTACGGGGCCACGTCGCCATCGGGTGGTACTAGGATCTTTTACTCCTCGACCTTTACTCTGGGACTCTGACCTCTCTTCTGTTCGGGATAAATGAATTCTGCTAAATCTAACATTAGGATCTCGTTACCACTTCCTGCCGGAGAGCCCTTTCATTACAGATGATCGCCGGCTACACCAGAAGATTTCGAAGGTACTCTCTGATATTCTCTTGAGACCTGGTGCCCATTGCTTTTGCAATTCCCTCCCATCGAAATATCCCTATGGATAAATACTTACACCTGTCGTGCTTACTTTTATTCCCACTCGATCTTGTTATTACAAGATACCCCGAGAATATTTTGGGCCTACTGCCTTGCAGTTCCTTGCCACCTGAATACCCCTAAGAATAAATTCTCGCACTTTCCGAGTATCCGCTCCTCCCGAGTTGTTCAGGTGTTTCACAAAAGTCTTTGAAATACTATTCAATCCCCCGAAAATCCTTAACAGCTTTATTGCTTTGCAAATACTTGTCTACTTGCATTATGGATGCTTCCCATATATCTGGCAGTATTCACTAGTATCTTTTGACACCGTCATTTTGATCCTATTGATTACATGTGTGCGAAAGCACACAATCATCTATCAACCCTTCTAAATTATCTTTCCGGCTCAGACATCATTTTTGAACATGAGCTGGTTCTCGACCAAACTATTGTCGTCAATTGTGCCTCTAGTCTATCCAACTTATCCATCCTTGATCAGAGCGTCTGCTTCTGATCCTTTGTTTTGGAAATTATAATTCCTTTGCATTTAAGCTTTGAATTATTCAGATGATTCCATAACCGGTTGCATTTAAATTCCTTCCTCTTCTGGTTGAGTACCGATACTCACATCAGATCCTTTGTGGAACATCAAGTCCTTTGTTGGATTGTTATCCGACAGTGTCCTTCACTTTTGATCACTTTGTGAGTTCTCCCCCTGATACATAATGCGTTTGTTAAGTTGTATCCTCTGCTTGGCCAACCATGCTCTGCTTTCGGGTTTGTGTTAATTACTCTTGAAGCTTGTGGTATATGTTTCCATGATACCCTGACGGGTTGAACCTATGCCTTCCTTTATATGTGTGAACTCGGAAGTTTTTCACGAGTCATACTCGTCTGGTATTTCACCAGGTAAAACTTTCAACAACTGATGTCATTTTTGAAATACGAGCAGTGAATGAAAGGTTATGCATTGAAGAAGTGGGAGTCGACCTTGAACTTTGTGTTCATGCCCATGGACATGATGTAGATCTTATCATTAAAACTTCTCTTAAATTAATTATTCCTTTGGTGTAAGTTCATCTTATATCTGGGATCTGACCTTTTGCAATTGGGGTTCCGACCATATTTTCTTCTTGATCCCATTTCTCGGACAAGTTAGAGTACTTGCCTTCTCCAGATCAGTACCCCAGTCCAACCTCTACTATGATCTGCCTTCGAGTATTACCCATGGTATCTCGATAATAGCACATAACCATATTACTTCTTATGAGTTCTTCAAGTATTATTTCTCACCGATCCCAATTTTCCCCGAGTTATGAGTTGTTAGACACTCAAGGACACTGGTAAGTGAATCAATTTCGCACTCCGATTCAATAGCTCTAAATAATCTCCGTTGTTGATGAGTTTATTAATCCTTCAAGTCATTCCTAGCCTTATCGGCTATATCATTATCGTGCAAACTTCTAACTGTGCTACCCGGTCCTTCTTCCCGGAGCACAAATTTTCGACGATGAGCTAAGCTTACGTCGATCTTCCTTGTCATATCAGTTCGCCTTGAACAACAAGCTTGATTTCAAGTTTGTGTCCTACCCATGGTTCCAATAACCTTCCGCTTCATCATTCCTTTGACTTGATGTCGTCGCTGATTGATTACATCTTCATGAAATCTCTCGACAAATGTGTCGTGATCATCATCAACCTTATGAGCTCTACCAGGATATCAATTGAGTTCATGATGAGAAATAGCATCCTTGCCCTTGATGATCTGTATTATCATCGACCACTTTATTGCCTTCCCACCAACACAAACTTGTCCGTGTTGTGGCTATACCTTGAGTTCCTTGCTATCCAACTTATGTTATGATCTACCGCGGAGTATTACCATCTTTGATGTCAAGAATGTTGTGAGGATTGCTCCACCTCTTAAGAAATTCTTGCTATAATGATACTTCTCACCATCACCATTCTTCTTGGTCCTCGTGTTGATTCCAACCGGGGTACCCACAAGCGAACGGTGTGGGTTGTATTCTGCACTTCTAGCAACCCTATTGCTTTGAAGTTAATGACCGATAATTCATTCTTAGCCTATCGGTTGCGGAACCACCATTCTAACGTTGATCATGCTACTATAAGCCCATATTTCGGGTGCACTTTTCAACCAATTGTTAATTGTGTATGTTTTCCTCGAGCATACATCATTATATCATTTGATCCGACAAATGTTATCTCCTTGTCCACGTAACTGTGGAAATCCACCTTTTTGGAAATCTCGAGGATTGTCGCTAACTCCGTCAGCTACCCCGTCATCCTCTCTTTGGTTTAAATGATGAACTCTTGTGTCGGTACTCACTCCCATAGTTCATTTCCCGAGAATTTTACAATGTCATCTCGACAATTTGTGTTGCATCTTTCTTCTCAGGATCCTGAGTCTGAGGTATCCTGGCACCGATCAGATCTGAAACTCGGTCAGATATGATGGTTGGAACATATTTCCAAGAGTTATAACATTGATCTTTATATGACCCAGTAAGTTGATGTCATGCCTAGCACCCCCACCCCCCCCAGCTGGAGGACTTGTCATTATAGTTTCCTTTTTAACAAGGTTAACCATTCTTTCATGAGGAAATTGTAAGACTTATTCTACAAGTTATTCCTGATGGATCCTTTGTGTTTCCAGAGTCTGATATTCACAGGATGACCATGTCAATGCTATCTCGAAGCATGTCTATGGTACTCTGATTTTCAACAAGAACATTTGAAGCCCAATGCTAAATGTTTCCTGCACTATTATCCAAACACCGTTGTATGGGTAATGTCATGAAATTTCTCTCCCCTACCTAGGGAGTTTTCTACATAATATCCTGTCATGGATATCATGCTCTGCTTGTCCTTGGGAAGGATATACCCCTGAAATATGTGTGCATACACATTTTCCTCCCCATTGTCTGTTGAATTTAAAGATCACCTTTTCCTTTCCATTGATTTGTTTAACCTTTCGGTGATCTATATGATCTAAGCAGTAATATTTTCCTGCTTATGAAAACACCTCGGTGTACCACCTTATCAGTCAGATCCTGTTACTATTGTTGATGACATTTCGGTAACCACCGATGGACGGGAACATTCCTCTTGGCCCGCCTCGTTTCAACGAGCAGGAAAATGGTTCTCTTCGTCCCTCGCCCTTGGTACCGACATTGTTGCCGACATAACTGACATGCTACTCTCTGACATGCCTAGCTATCGTGATCGTACAAGATGTCATCCCCCTTTCTACTTTTAACCCACATGGTGGGCCCATAACCCACAGGTCCCAGGATCGAAACCTGACTCTCCTGTTCAACCTGTTGTCAAAATTATTCCTCGTGCTTGACTTCGTATGTAATTCACGGGCCACGTGCCTAGTGATCTATTATGGTATCAGACGCAATACTTATTCCCATTGCTTTGAACCCTCTTTCACACTTCGTGTTAGGCAACAAACGATTGCCTGGCTGCTTGAAACTTCTTATTGTGCCTCCCAACTTTACTCTCGATGCCTTTTAAATGTTCAACTCGAGAGGTACTCATATGCTCATTCAGGGGTTAATCCCAAATTATAACCCTTATAACATTCTGTCGTTGCCGACCTGTCCCGTTACCTATTCGTAAATACGATGAAGATCCCGAAGAAAGGATGCCGACTTCCTCATGATGACCCGAAGCGGAGGAATGAAGACATCAATGTATTGGACAGGTCTCTTCGAGAAGAGCAAGCCAGAATGAGGAGACCCGCTAGATTCGTTACCAAACCTTTCCCCCTTTCACTACCACTTAAATCTCGGGACGAGATTTCTTGTAGTGGAGGAGAATTGTGACGCCCGGGTAATTAAGCTACAGTGATCCTCTGCTAATGATGCCATGTCACCTCGATTATAGTTGCTAATCTCGAGTTAGTTCGGAACAGATTCAATTTCAAATTTAAAATATAGGCAAACAACAAAAGTTTTCAAACAATAAAACTAAAATGTTCTGGTTGTACCAAATAATGTGTAGGTAATTATGGTGGAGAAACCACACTTTTATAAAATATTTATAAAACTATAAGATGAATAAAAGTGTAGATAAAACAATTAAATTAAATGCCTTTTGTATTAGGTAAAATACTAAACTGTTCTGTTTAGGGTAAATCTTTTTATGACAGTGGGTTTAGTGGCAATGCTAAATTTAGGAGTTGAAACTATATTTTTACAAAATTAAAATAAAAGAGAAAAGGAAAAGAAATAAAAGAAAAGAGATTGCAAAAATAGAAAACCAAAAAAAAAAGAAATAACACCCCCACTGGGCTCCGGCCCAGCTGGCCTGCCCCACTGGGCCAAGGCCCACCCCGTCGCCTTAACCCCCACGCCCCCGAAACCCTAAACCCTACACGCCACTCCCCCCCCCCCCGTCGCCCCACTCCTCTCCCCCTCTCCCGATCCGATCTGGGGGCGGGATCGAACCCCACCCCCCCAGCGCCCGGGGCCGCTGCCCCTGACGCCGCCCCGGCGACCGCGCCCCGCGCCCACCCCCACCTAGCCGGCGATCGCGCCCCGCTCCCTCCTCCACGACGCCGGCGCCCGTTCCCGGCGCTGCCCCGTCTCGCCCCCGAGACCCGCGGCGCCCCGAGGCCGACGTCACCGCGCGGAGCACCGCCGTCGCCGGACTTCCTCGTCCACGCTTGCCGCCTCTTCCCTCCTCGCACGTGAGCGGCTCCCCTCTCCTCTCCCCCTCTGCTCCCGTTGCCGGATCTAGCCGCACCGCGCCGCTATCGCCCCGGCCGCCACCGCACGCGTGCCGCGCGCTAGCGTCGCTGGCCTCGCCCGCTATGCCGCTCGCCGCCCCTCCCTACACGCGCCCACCCGTGCCCCATGGCCGCGCCCTGCCTCGCCACGGCCTCCCCTGCTCGACGCGCACCCGCGCCACCGCGCGCGCACGTGCTCGCCGAGCCGCGGCCCGCTCTACCCGCGCCCAGTTCGCGCGCTCCCCACGTCGCCCGTGCCCGACCCGCGCGCCCCCGCCGGCGCCCTTCGTCTCCACCGCGCCACTGGCCGCGCCGGCGTGCCCCGCCATCGGTGCCGCGGCGTCCTCGCCCCGCCCTGCGGGCGAGCGCCCGCTCGGGTGCGCCCGCACCCAACCGCCCGCTGCGCCAGTTCGGGCGGGTGCCCAGCGCCCGTGCGCCTGCTTAGGCCCTCAGGGTCACAGACAAGTGGGGCCCGCCCCCTGAACTTTTATTTAAAAAGAAAAAGAAAATAAGAGAATTAAAATTAATAATAATAAAAATAAATAAATAAATAAATAAATAAATAAATAAATAAATAAATAATTATTAATTAAGGAATTAATTAATCTAATTAATCATAATTAGATTAACCTAATTATATAATTGGTCTAATTAAACAATGATTAGTTAGTTAATCTCTGATGAGCTTAATCACAGAATGACAGGTGGGACCCACACGTCAGATTTGACCAGTCAACGCCCCTGTTGACTGCTGACGTCATGCTGACGTCATGATGACGTCAGCAAACACTGTTTTGGATAATGTTGGATTAAAATAATTAAATAAATGCTAAAATTGATTTTAATCTTTTAAAATCATTATAAAATAAACCGTAGCTCGGTTGGAAAAACTTTGTACATGAAAGTTGCTCAGAACGACGAGACGAACCCGGATACGCAGCCCGTTCGTCCGCCACGCATACCTAACATATCAAACTCGCAACTTTCCCCCTCCGCCTCCTCTGCCCGAAAACATGAAAGACCGGGGATACTTTCCCGGATGTTTTCCCCCTTCGCCGGTGTCACCTATCCCTGCGTTAGATCACCTCTAGCACCGCGTTTGTCATGTTATGCTTTGATTGCTATGTTATTTATTGTGTTCCCCCTTCGTTACTTTTTCCGGTAGACCCCGAGACCGCTGCCGGTACCCCTGTGATCGACTACGGTGTTGACGACCCCCCTTCTTGCCAGAGCAACCAGGCAAGCCCCCCCCCCCTTGATCACCAGATATCGCCTATTCTCCTCTATACTGCTTGCATTAGAGTAGTGTAGCATGTTACTGCTTTCCGTTAATCCTATACTGCTGCATAGCTTGTCCTTGCTACTACTGTTGTTACCTTTACCTGCTATCCTACTGCTTAGTATAGGATGCTAGTGTTCCATCAGTGGCCCTACACTCTTGTCCGTCTGCCATGCTATTCTATCGGGCCGTGATCACTCGGGGGTGATCACGGGCATATACTATATACTATACACTGTTACATTACATGTGATACTGTTCGGAGATGGGGGCTGAAGGGGCAGGTGGCTCCATCCCGGTAGAGGTGGGCCTGGGTTCCCGACGGCCCCCGACTGTTACTTTGTGGCGGAGCGACAGGGCAGGTTCAGACCACCTAGGAGAGAGGTGGGCCTGGCCCTAGTCGGCGTTCGCGATACTTAACACGCTTAACGAGATCGGGGTATTTGATCTGAGTCTGGCCATTTGGTCTATACGCACTAACCACCTACGCGGGAGTAGTTATGGGTATCCCGACGTCGTGGTATCAGCCGAAGCACTTCGTGACGTCAGCGACTGAGCGGCGCGCGCCGGGTTGGACCGCGTAACGTGACTTCCGTTGTACTGGAGGTTGCTAGGTCTGCTCACCGGCCGCGTTCGCAACGTGCAGGTGTGCTCAGGGCGATGGGCCCAGACCCTTGCGCGCTTAGGTTTAGACCGGCGTGCTGACCGCTCTGTTGTGCCTAGGTGGGGCTGCGACGTGTTGATCTTCCGAGGCCGGGCATGACCCAGAAAAGTGTGTTCGGCCAAATGGGATCAAGCGTGTTGGGCTATGTGGTGCACCCCTGCAGGGAAGTTTATCTATTCGAATAGCCGTGTCCCTCGGTAAAAGGACGACCCGGAGTTGTACCTTGACCTTATGACAACTAGAACCGGATACTTAATAAAACACACCCTTCCAAGTGCCAGATACACCCCGGTGATCGCTCTCTAACAGGGCATCGAGGAGGGGATCGCCGGGTAGGATTATGCTATGCGATGCTACTTGGAGGACTTCAGTCTACTCTCTTCTATATGCTGCAAGACGGAGGCGACCAGAAGCGTAGTCTTCGATAAGACTAGCTATCCCCCTCTTATTCTGGCATTCTGCAGTTCAGTCCACTGATATGGCCCTTTACACATATATCCATGCATATGTAGTGTAGCTCCTTGCTTGCGAGTACTTTGGATGAGTACTCACGGTTGCTTTTCTCCCCCTTTTCCCCCTTTCCCTTCTACCCGGTTGCCGCAACCAGATGCCGGAGCCCAGGATCCAGACGCCACCGTCGACGACGACTCCTACTACTCTGGAGGTGCCTACTACTACGTGCAGCCCGCTGACGATGACCAGGAGTAGTTTAGGAGGATCCCAGGCAGGAGGCCTGCGCCTCGTTCGATCTGTATCCCAGTTTGTGCTAGCCTTCTTAAGGCAAACTTGTTTAACTTATATCTGTGCTCAGATATTGTTGCTTCCGCTGACTCGTCTATGATCGAGCACTTGTATTCGAGCCCTCGAGGCCCCTGGCTTGTAATATGATGCTTGTATGACTTATTTTATTTGTAGAGTTGTGTTGTGATATCTTCCCGTGAGTCCCTGATCTTGATCGTACACATTTGCATGCATGATTAGTGTACAATTGAATCGGGGGCGTCACAAATGCACACGAACAGTACGTGTTACCTTAACCTTGCCGCTGTTGTTGAACCATAGGATGTAGTAAGGATGTGGATGTGGTCTTGTGGTGAGAGATAGCTTCTCCACCATCTCCATGCTATCCAAGTTGTTGCAGCTCTCTCCATCTATGATGACGCGAACATAACGTTCCTTCACAACTCCCTTTGTATGGAACAAATTATGCCTCTGATTTTTCTCAGCTTGCGTGACCTGCACACTCAAAACACGTTGAGCAACTAAACATTCATACCTGTCAGCATCGTCAGCAGCCATGTATTGCGTCTCATGATCAGAATCATCTCCACCGTGTTCTTCATGTGTAAGAAGAGCCAAAGTCTCCTCATCATAGTCACTAGCGGACTCATACCCACCATCCTCAGTAGCAATCATCACACGCTGAGATGTGCATTCTCACGCAAAATGTCCTCTTCCCTTACAACGACGACAAATAATATCACTTGTGTGCCCTGTAGACGCCATGGAAGAAGCAGAGCTCTGTGCAGGCCCGGCAGGTGTGCTCTTGGCAGATAGTGGTGGTTGTGCCTACTTTCTTGTATCACGGTTGGAGGTGGCAGCTGACGGCGGTGCCGTTGTAGCAGAACGTGTGGAAGTAGATGATGCACGTGGTGTCCACGATGAAGGTCGACCTGCAGAAAAGTTAGCTCGCGCCAATGCCTGTCGATCCTGCACTTCACGTTCAGCTTTACAAGCAAGATGGAATAAACGAGTTATATTATTATAATCCTTATAGTCTAGAATGGTCTGAATCTCTCTATTTAATCCACCCAGAAAACGTGCAAGCATAGCTTCATTCTCCTCAACGATACCACATCTAATCAAGCCAGTTTGTAATTCCTGATAATATTCTTCTACCGAATTTTTTCCTTGTCTTAAGCGCTGCAATTTTTGAAGTAATTCACGTTGATAATATGGTGGAACCCAACGAGGACGCATAGCAGTTCTCAAAGCAGCCCAAGTAGCTGGCACAGGATATAATCTACAATATTCAGACTTGTCATGTTCTCCCAGTCAGTCTCGTCGGCTTGTGATCCTGCCATGGTTAGCAGCAATAGAAACACACAAGAATATGATCCTACAGACTACTAATAAGAGGTGGTGGTGGGAGTCACAAATCCGTCAAGCAAAACTCAAATTCTTACCAGTTCTTACCCAGCAGCAGGCGGTGATCGGCAACCGTTGTAGTCAAAACTCTCAAAAGCTTGGATAGAGCGATTACTAGGGAGAGTCAAACGCACGACGTAGATGTATGTGGAGCTGGGAAGGCTTATAGTATGGTAGCAAAAAGGGTCAGCAATAATCAATTCAGAGATGCAAAGTTGAATAAACGCTCAACGACGGTACTGTGCTGGTCCTAGGCTAGATCGTACTAGAGACGCGAGCCTAGAACACTAACAAAATCACGGCGCTGCACGTAAACAAGGGAGGAGCACACTCTGAATTTTTTTTTCTTTTTTCTCACTTTTTTTTCACTTTTTTTTGCACTTTTTTTCCTCTTTTTTTTTGCTCCGCAACAAATTTTTTTCGAAAAAGTCTACAAATGTCCTAAAAACTGCCTAGCCAGAATTTTCCAGACTTAGTTTTTTTTTTGAGTTTGGAACTATTTTTCTTCTGCGGGTAGCACGAAAGTTGGGGAGTCCTTCTTTGTCACGACTCGGAGTATGGCGTGATCTGGAAATCCAAAACAGAGTAACAAAATACTGGACTTGGAATAGGACTGGTGGCGGAGATGAATCTGGTGGAACTCGGACTGGTGGCGGAGATGAATCTGGTGGAACTCGGACTGGCGGCAGATATATGTTGCCGGTGGACTCGGATTGGCGTGATGGCGGCGGGTATGTGGTGGCGTATATGGACTCGGATTGGCGGTGAATATGTGGTGGTGGTATATGGCAGCGGTGATGAAGTTGGTGCGGTGGTGGTATATGGCAGCAGCGATGATGATGATGCGATGGTGATATATGGCAGCGACGACATGACAACCTGTGAACAGAACTCGAAACTCTAAAGGACTAGACGCTAAGACCAGCAACTTGACACGACGATGCAACCGCAAATTCAACAAAGCAAATACAGAAAAGATTATGCAAAGGCTCAGATTGGTTCGGATGGGATGAACTAACCCTAATTTTTTTTGGCTTTTTCGTGGACTATAGGTATGAAGAACAGACTCGATCTAAACTACGAAAAACTGTAAAATCTCACCGAGCAACCTGGAAATCTGATACCACTTGATAGAGGCAAAGGTGTCCCGATGTTTCGATGAGATGGTGGCTATCGTTTCTGTGGGAGTCGACCTTGATGATCCGACTACGAACGTGCGAGACGTCGCGCCTTAGCAATCGCTAAACCAACTTCCGAGGGTTATTGACCACGCCGGAGCACGATCAACCTGACCACGAGGGCCTGTTTCCTACGAGCAAACGAAGAACAAGCAAGAAACTAAGATTGCAATCTGGATATTGCGAATATAAGAGGAAAGCTTTATTAATGAAGGTGGGGTTCTTGACGCCTTGGTCTGGTCGTTGAACACAAACGAAGTACGCGAAGTTGCAGCTATGGCGAACTTTTGATCTAAACAAAACCCAAAGTCTAAACGATGCCCTAGGGGCTGTATATATGGGGAAGAGGGGGGAATTTCGTGGCCCTTGGAGGAGGGGTCCGAAACCCAACCTAACTCTTGTTTCCCCACACATACGGACTCTAAAAACAGCCTATATTGAAGTATTTCGAAATTACATGGGCCTGGCCCAAGAAGAAGGTGACGCAGCACCTAGAATAGCCTCTGGACGAAAATTATGAAGTGGCATCTTGTATATTTCGTCCAAGGCTTCATGCACTCATTATGGTGGCTTCAAAGTCCTGAAATCATCACTTGAAACTCTGTTCTTGTCTCCCTTGCGTATGCCATCAACTCCATGCTTGTTCTTGCTCCAATGATCATCCTTCTCCAAGCTAGGCCCTTCATTTGTAAGCAAAACAAATGTATCCAATTTAGGCAGCATCATATTCTCATGAACATTAGAATCATTACCAAGAAACAAAAGTACCTGATAATTCAATTGGCGTGCGCGAGCTCTAGTAATTGGTCCAGTATGTATAGCAGTAGGGGCTGTGGGTGTAACAATGGTATTGATGTCCTCATCAGGAAGGAGGCACGATGGGCTGGACACGGAGGGGCGCCAGATCTTGCCACCGGGTCGCCTGATCTAGCCATACTGTCACCAGATCTCCCCCTTCTCCCTCTCTCTGTGTTTTTCTGTCAGTAGCTAGTAGCATAAGTTGGAGCTGGCTAAACCAAGAACTATTTGCATTTATTCAACTAGATCAAGTACAAGTACATTAGTTCGTAATCTGCTATTAATACAATGTCCAAGTCATAAATTTCCTGAAGTACTGCATGTATATATTTAGGTGCTAGTTAATTAGAAAATGGATATGATTAGAAAATGTGTTCATCAGGTCTTGTGTAATCATAAAATTTGTGATTCATATTCTCCAGGTAAATGTCTTGCCTGTGTATTATATACTTTATTCTTCTTGTTGGAGTACTAGAAGAGTAGTGCTATCTTGCCGCTGGTGACACTCCATTGACTACTCACTGTTAATTTATTCCGAGTGGCCATAATTCCCTTCCTAGCAGCACCATAGAGTACCACCTGCTCTCTTGTCTCACCCATAGCAACAATTTACTAGCAGTATGTGTCTTGGGTACTATCTAGGTCCCTTCTACTACTACACCTAGTTACTTGTGTGTATCCTATTACTTACTAGTTAGTACACATGTGTAGTAGTACTATACTATAATCTTCTTCCTCAACTACTACAATAGTACTTGTAGTAGTGGTGTCTTACTGCCAGTGACAGTTTATCGAGTTTATTAACTCCAAATGAAGTGAACTGGGCATAATTCTCTAGATGCGGTACATAGTGCTATATGTTTCCTTGCCTCACCAACAAAATGTACTAATATGTCTCTTGTGACACGCTAGGTTGATTCTACGCCTTCAAGAAACCTGTAGTACTTGTATCTCTGCATGTTTGAGCACTCGAGCAGTACTTCAAAATGGAGTAGCTTAATTCACTGAATTTGGTTGCAGTACTAGTTGATTCACTAAGAAGATTCAGTAATGAGTTGATTCACTGAGAAGACTCAGTTTTTTGTGTTGGCTTCTTTCCATTGTGGAGCTCGCTGTGTGACAAGTCTGTTCATTCCTCTAGATGTCGTGTCACTTGGCATACGTCATTAAGTAGGAATAGTTTCAGGTCAATCGTAGCTTTGCTATTGCTTCATTTCATCTGATACAATCATGAAATTGAACTGCACTTGATGCAGCGCCATTATGGTCCCTGAAATTAGCTTCTGTTATTGAATTTTTTATTTCCTCGCCTGAGAACAACGGTATCATCATATTCTACCAGGCCCTTTGTTTGTTTCTATGAGCTTGCCTCTGTGGCTAGCACATATCATATGTGATCCATGCTGTCTCTTTTACGCCCACTAAAGCTTGGAGCAAAGTGGCATATTACTTTTGTGATAACTGAGAGAACTGCGAGGCTTTCTTTTCTACTTTGGCATATAATATTAGAATTAATATTGTTTTTATTTGAAATTTGTTATTAGTCTATTAGTGCGAAACTTCCAAGTTATAACTATCCTTGCATTTCTTACTCCAATTGTGAAAGGACTATATATAGTCTGTGTGCTTCTATGAATATATTTGAGTACATTTTTACCATGCTGCTGTAATATGTAATGTAGTTTTCAAAGCATGTCTGCTGTTGTAATTCAGTATTTATATGTAGCAACAGATTATCCAGTACTGTTGCCTACATGCTTCTGGCCGCTGATACTTTTCATTTTCTCAGTTCTTCTTGCTTCGGATTGCTTCCTCCCTGACACCATGATCCAGATGACGGCAGCAGCGATGCCGTCCACACTCAAGCGTGCCTACCTCTCCATCTATTACTGGTCTGTCTTCTTTGGATGATTAGCTGCTTCCTCCCCACTTTGAAATCTCGATCTCCTTTCTTGTTGATGGGCTTGTTGAATGATTCATATATGTGTGGATGTAGGGTGCAGGTGCTCTACTACACGCTACTGGATAGTTTGCTTGGACGTGTACGTCGCCAGTCGAGAGGCGTCTCTAGCTTGCGCTGACTATCGTCTGGCTCTATCATTGATCAGTTATCTGTAACTTGTCGACATGTTTTCTAGGCCGCTAGTTTTGTATTTTGCCTATAACTACATGAGTCATTCTCGCTGAAATGACATGATTTAGCTTTTAGTTCTTCCGGCCAAACATGTGTTTTAGCCTTTTGCCTTTGCTTATCAACAGTTGTTTTGCTTGTTTTTGAGCTACTGCCACTTTGAGCTGATGTAGGCATGTAGTTATTTATTGCAACTGAGCTTCTATATTGCATTGTTGGACCAATTGATTGCCACCTCTTAGATTTACTGTCATATGGAGTGGATAAATTTGCAGCCAGCTTACTAGTAATCTGAGCACTTGTTAGTTTAGTCAGGTAGGATTAGAGTGAAATGATCATGTAGGAAGTAGGTATCATAAATATATGAAAGGCTACAATCCTTGAGAGAACCTGGCTCTACTTTTGCAAATGCTTAGTTTACTCATGATATGGTTTCTGTAGCTATGTGATGCCACATACATATATACTGCTGCCTTGGAACAATAATAAAATATGAATATGTGCTATTTGCTGGCAGTCCTTCCCTTTCCAAGATACATGAAAGTTCAGAGACTATCAATCCGAAAATATGAATATGTACATTTTGTTCTCGTTTCTCAGTTTTGGCGCCTCTTGTTGATGCAGGTGCACATGACTGTTGTTGAGGACATGGTGTTCTTTTTGGCGCGCCCAAGTATTGGGTGATGCTTGTCTGCATGGTTACTGTAGCTCCAGTTCAGGTGGGCGCTCTAGCTCCTCACGCCCTACATTCAGGTACACCCTTCCAGCGGTACCTACTTGGACACACAAAATATGAGTAGATACAATTGACTTCTGCTTATATTATGTTGCCAGCTTCATCTATTTTGATCATTAGAATATTGCCTTCATACTATCTAATTTCTGCAGTTAAGATGCTCTTGACTAACTAGAAAAGTTCTTTTGAGTTCCATATGTTGAGTAAAACATTTTAATCTGTCATTGAGTTAGCTATATAATTCTGCGATACCATTTCTGTACTGTGATAGTTTCTCATATTTTTCTATTATACTTGTATAAATTATTCCTATTTGAAGTCATCAACTAAGATGTTGTAAACATTCCTGCCATGTGTTGCTTCCTTTTTCATGCTTTGCTAATATAGATCATTTGCTTGAACTGAGATGGTTGGTGTATTTGTGCTTATAATTATGCTTCTATGTGGTTGTTGCAGCATGAGCCAACCAAATAAACATTGTGTGCCTTGATCTAGCTCTAAAAGTGTGGTGTTACCTCCTTTACAGGAGCTCTGGGCTGAAGAAATTTGAAGAAGCTTGAAGCCCGACAAAGTAAAGAGTAGCGAGTTAGTAGTGCTAGTTATGTTGTACACTGGCTAGCATATCTGGTTGTATTGTAAATACTGTAATCTCGTGTGTTGGTACAGTAGTCAGCATATTTGGTGCTAATATTGGCTATCATTTTAACAGTTTAGTATGTTCTCTTGCCATTTGAAATATTTTTCATTTATTTATTGTGAAAGTGTGAGAAATAGAAAGATGACCAGTGTGACAAACGAAAAGGCCAAGGCCCAAAAAGTATATGGAATGTAAAAAGGCCGAGGCCCAAAACAGAAATGGACTATAAAAGGGTTGAGGGTGAAAAAAATGTACTATAAAAGGCAATGGCCAATAAAAAAACGCCGAATTGCTGGGCTAGGCCCATGTAGCTAGCAAAAAATAACAGGAAAAATACATTAAAAAGGCCGAATTGTTGGGCTCGGCCCATGTAAAACGCCGAATCGGACCGGGCTGATTCTTGTGCCACATCAGCTTGCCACGCTGGATGCCTACGTGGCCTGTGGAGGTTGCTAGTGACCAAAAATTTGGTCGTGGAACCAACGACCTTTTACATATCACAAAGAAGGTCACTAATTTCAGTTTACGACCGCCAGCTTTTGACCTTCAGTTTTTGGTCACAAAAAGGTCGCAAATGAAAAACTATGACCTTTCAGCGGCTAATAGTGAGGGTAATAAGTTGACATATTTCTTGTAGTGAGAGCGAGCGAAGTCTCGTATGTTCAAGTTTCATACGGAGGCACAGAGTGGGGGAGAAAGACTTATCTGACGCCGCATCCCCCGGCAACCTTGGCTTGCCGGGATTGGATTCTCAGACGTGGAGCCCCCGGCAACCTTGGCTTGTCGGGTCCGGGCGTCGTCCTGTTCTCTTTTCTTCCAAAATAGCTCAGCAGAAATGTCCATGCATCCTGCGAACCAAAAAAGGACAGAAAGGAACAGAGAGATGCATACTCGACCTCTGTGCTAAGGGTTAGTCACTGCCAAGCACTATCAACCCTAACATATAGAGAGACTCAACCTAGCATGCATGCTAAAACTTAGGGTGCCAGTGCTTCATTTACTTATGCTTAGGGTCTACGCCTGGCTTTGTACAAAGGGTTACATGCCTTGCCGGCAAGGCTTGTACAAAAGGTGGTTTGCCGGGGAGCCCGGCAACCACGCCTTATGGGTAAAACTTGCGAACATGTTCAATGTTCCAGGAGTTGCTCACTGGAATACCATCTTCGGTCTCCAGGCGGACTGCGCCGGGCCTGGTGACTCGTATTACCCGATAAGGGCCTTCCCACTTTGGCGTCGACTTGTTGGAATTCTTGGCCGACTGAACGTGCCGAAGTTCAAGGTCGCCTTCCTCAAAGCTTCAGGCATGAACCTTGCGGCTATGATAGCGGCGCAAGGCTTGCTGGTAGCGTGCTGCTCACACAGCCGCCCGAAGATGATCTTCCTCAAGGAGCGTTGCGTCATCTTGCCGCAACTGCTCTTGCTCAAGCTCATCATGATAGAGGCGGGGGTGTCCCGATCTTTCGATGAGATGATAACTAACGATTTGGTGGAGATGACTTTGACGATCCGACTACAAACGTGCACGACGTTGCGCCTTAGCAATCGCTAAACCAACTCCGAGAGGTTATTGACCACGCCGGAGCACAATCAACCTGACCACGAAGGTCTATTCCTGCAAGCAATCGAAGAACAAGCAAGAATATGATAAAAGCAATCTGAATATTGCGAGTATATATGAAGTATTGATAAAGGTGGGGATCCGGAAGGGGTCTTGGTCTGGTCGTTGGACACAAACGAAGTACACGAAGTTGCAATGGCTAACTTTTAACTAAACAAATCCCAAGGAAAAACTTATATAGGAGCAAGGGGTGGCGGCCAAGGAGGTGGGAGGACGTCCCAAGGCAGCCTAAAACCAACCCTAGGTCGTACAAGGCTCATGGGCCCAAGTGGAGGTGGTGCAACACCTTTGGACTTGTTGTTTGATTCGGATTCTGCTGCAGCATCAGATTGTTTCGTCCATATCTCAATGCTCCGGACGAATTTAAAGGTGATTCCAATTGGAGTGGAAAGAGGACGAAATCTAGTTTCCAAAAAATAAAGAATCACCCAATTCGGAGTCCGTATGAAAAAGTTATTGCCGTTTTGAGTCAGGTATGTCTGTGCAGTCCGAATCTGAATCCAGAACGTGAGAGACTTGGACTCTATCTTCTCTTGGACCAAAAGTGACGTGAAAGAACTTTTTGAATAGCAAGTAAACATCTCTTTCTCCCTTATCTTCATATGTGTGTTGTACAAATGTCCCATACACCTGCAATTAGACAAAACACAAAAGTGTGTGAAGTATTTTTGTTCTGGATAACAAAAATAGATTATTGAATAGTTTGCACTAGAAATCACCTGACAAATATGCATGTATGCAATATTTTTGGTCGTATCCAAGGTATTCATGTCCTCATCATCCTCCCCTTCTTGAAAACAAAGCTGTCCTCGGCGTTGCTTAATCTGAAATGTGTCTAACAAAAGAGACAAGGTGTACATGTTGTATATGTATATGTCATCCATTTTTACTTCCCTTGGTTTTTGCACATATGACACATGTATAGATGAGTAACTTGCATAGTTCATAAAATCTGAAGCCAAAATATTATCACTAGAAGTAGAAGACATGAAAATATTGCAACTCAATTTGCACATATAAGTGATGCTCTTATTCATATCAAAAGATTGACAATGTTCATCATTAAACCATCCCAACATTGGTGAATAAACCTTACTTGCATCTAATTTACATGCTACAACATGCTTAAATAGGCAAACATGCAATAAGTCTTTGGTCACAGAATTATCACCAAGATTAGAGGTCATATCAAAATGATTAAACATTGATTCTTTTGCATCAACAGTTAACTCAATGGGTGCACTCAAAATTGTTGGTATTTCAGTTGTTTGATCACATGACGCATTCATGACAGTATCAAGATTCTCTAAAATAGGTGTTGTGCTCAAATCACCAGGTAACTGAACACATGATGCATTTAAGTTAACTAGGGATGCATCATTCTCATGTGAAGTTATATCATCAATATCTTTACTGTTACCTTGTCGCAAAGACGTAGCTGATGTAGGTACGGACGTTGACAATGCACCATACTCTTGAGATGATGTCGCGCTCACAATCCGAGGTGGGGCTGCTCTAGTAGGTGCAACTGTGGAGGAACCAACCGGCGGCGGTGAGCACGAACTGGAATAGTAGTCGTTGTAGTCACCCAATGCATCCTCCTGCATCTGTCTCTCAAAGGTACAAGCACGAACATACATACCAGTAATGCAACGGGGAATATACTGAAATCTTGCCTGAATATCATGGTTCAAACCACCAAAAAATCTATTCATTGTATCATCCTTAGATTCTTCTATGTCACAATGATGCATATAAGATTTGAACTCTTGGTAGTAAGCATGAACAGTGTTGTTGCCTTGTTTAAATTGTTCAAATTTGCGAAGCAATTCACGACGATAGTAAGGAGGGAAAAAATGTTGTCTCATTACATCTTTCAAATCTTTCCAAGTTGTGGGTTGGTTATCAATGTTTTCCTTACAATGCACATTCCACCAAACAGAAGCAAAACCAGTAAATGCTCTAGTGGCAGCTCGTACTCGCTCAAGTTCAGAAAAGTCATGGTGACTAAAAACTTGTTCAACTTCAAGCTCCCAAGCTAGATAAATAGCAGGATTAAATCTACCCTCAAATGACGATAAAGAGATAACCTGACCATGTGCTTGTGTGTGTTGTCCCAACTCTCGTGATGGTGATGTTGTGTCCGTCGTCCAAGAACTTCTGTCTCCGGAACCTGTCATGATTAGTAGAAAAACAAGAAACAAAATCCGAGAATAATGTTCCTATGAACTACTAGGATGTGGTGGTAAAACGCTCACAGTATAGCAAATATCAAAGTCTTACAAGTTCTTACCATGCAGCAGGTGGTGACCGGCAACCAGCGGTGTCAAATAACTCCGAAGATTGAGTAAAGCGATTGCCAGGTGAGCGTATGTATACACGGTGTAGAAATATGTGGAGCTTGGAAGGCCAATATATGGTAGCAAAATATCAGCAATAATCAATTCAGAGATGCAATGTTGAATAAACGCTCACCGACGGTACTGTGCTGGTCCTAGGCTAGACCGTGCTAGAGACGCGAGCCTAGAACACTAAAAAAATCACGGCGCGACGCGTAACAAAGGCGGAGCACACTCTGAATATCTTTTTTTTTCTTTTTTCACGGAATTTTTTCACTTTTTTTCTCTTTTTTTTCTCTTTTTTTTCTTTTTTTCTCTCACTTTTTTTTTCTTTCTCTTTTTTTTTCACAAACAAGCTAGATAAGATGCAGATTGGATCTAGCGATGACGCGAACGGCCTGAAGTATGATTATGACAATGAATGATGGGGAGTACGTGGTGGAAATTGATGGATGGCGGTGGTGGACAACGAATGCAATAATGACGCGGTGGTGGTATATGGCAATGACAATGAAGATGGTGCGGCGGTGGCGTGACAAACTGTGAACAGAACTCGAAACTCTAAAGGACTAGACACTAAGACCAGCAACTCGACACGACGATGCAACCGATAATTCAATAATGCAAACAATGAAAAGAAAATTGCAAAGGCTCAGACTGGCTTGGACAAAAGGATGAATAGATCTAACTTTTTTTTGTGGCTTTTTCTTGGACAATAGGTAAGAAAAATAGATCTAATCTAGGGAAAACTGGAAATTCTCACTGAGCAACCTGAAAACTGATACCACTTGATAGAGGCGGGGGTGTCCCGATCTTTCGATGAGATGATAACTAACGATTTGGTGGAGATGACTTTGACGATCCGACTACAAACGTGCACGACGTTGCGCCTTAGCAATCGCTAAACCAACTCCGAGAGGTTATTGACCACGCCGGAGCACAATCAACCTGACCACGAAGGTCTATTCCTGCAAGCAATCGAAGAACAAGCAAGAATATGATAAAAGCAATCTGAATATTGCGAGTATATATGAAGTATTGATAAAGGTGGGGATCCGGAAGCGGTCTTGGTCTGGTCGTTGGACACAAACGAAGTACACGAAGTTGCAATGGCTAACTTTTAACTAAACAAATCCCAAGGAAAAAGCTACTAGATGGATCTACTTATATAGGAGCAAGGGGTGGCGGCCAAGGAGGTGGGAGGATGTCCCAAGGCAGTCTAAAACCAACCCTAGGTCGTACAAGGCTCATGGGCCCAAGTGGAGGTGGTGCAACACCTTTGGACTTGTTGTTTGATTCGGATTCTGCTGCAGCATCAGATTGTTTCGTCCATATCTCAATGCTCCGGACGAATTTAAAGGTGATTCCAATTGGAGTGGAAAGAGGACGAAATCTAGTTTCCAAAAAATAAAGAATCACCCAATTCGGAGTCCGTATGAAAAAGTTATTGCCGTTTTGAGTCAGGTATGTCTGTGCAGTCCGAATCTGAATCCAGAACGTGAGAGACTTGGACTCTATCTTCTCTTGGACCAAAAGTGACGTGAAAGAACTTTTTGAATAGCAAGTAAACATCTCTTTCTCCCTTATCTTCATATGTGTGTTGTACAAATGTCCCATACACCTGCAATTAGACAAAACACAAAAGTGTGTGAAGTATTTTTGTTCTGGATAACAAAAATAGATTATTGAATAGTTTGCACTAGAAATCACCTGACAAATATGCATGTATGCAATATTTTTGGTCGTATCCAAGGTAGTCATGTTCTCATCACATCATAAGCGAGCACTCGAGGTGACCCGTACGTGAGTTCCATGGGGAGAATTGCCTCTGCCCCGTAAACGAGGGAGAAGGGTGTCAAGCCGGTGGCTCGATTTGGTGTCGTTCTGATTGACCAAAGAACCACTGGCAATTCATCAATCTAGCGTCGTCCGCACCTGTGTAGCCTGTCAAAAGTCCTTGTCCAGAGGCCTCGCAACACTTTAGCATTTGCCCTCTCAGCCTGGCCGTTGCTCCGTGGATGTGCAACCGAACCAAAGCAGACCTTGCTGCTGAGGTCCTGGATGTACTGCATGAAGGTGTGGCTCGTGAACTGTGTGTCGTTGTCAGTGATGACTCTATTTGGCACACCAAAACGGCAGACTAGCCCCTTGAAGAATTTGACGACTGATTGTGCTATCACCTTTCGCACTGCCTCCACCTCCGGCCACTTTGTGAACTTGTCGATTGCAACATACAAGTACTCAAAGCCCCCGACAGCACGGGGAAAGGGGCCCAGTATGTCAAGCCCCCAGACCGAGAATGGCCAGGAAAGAGGGATTGTTTGGAGAGCTTGAGCTGGTTGATGAAGCTTCTTTGAATGAAACTGGCATGCTTCACACTTGGTTACTAGCGCCATTGCATCCTGGAGGGTAGTGGGCCAGAAGAAACCTTCCCGGAATGCCTTGCTGGAAAGGGCCCTCGACCCTATGTGGGAGCCACATATGCCTCTATGTATCTGTGCCAACAGCTCCAGTCCTTCCTCCTGGGGAATGTACTTCAATTTCACATCGTTTGGTCTTTTTCTGTACAGAACGTCGTTGACGAACTGATACATGGCAGACCGACGGGCTACTTTCTCCGCTTCTTCCTGCTCCTCAGGGAGTTCCCCTGTTTGGAGGAATCGGACGGTATGTTGTGCCCATGCCAGAGCCTGGGGCTCGATGGCAAGGACCAAAGGCATTTCCTCTACCATGGGAGCGGCTATGTCTACGGCTAGGGGTTGACGCCCTGCCGGAGTCTGTCGCCTTGTGGCAGGCTTGGCTTCCACGGCAACATCCTTGCCGGCGGCTCCAGGGAGCTCGGTGGGAAAGTACTTGCCGGGGCCTGATTTCCTGCACTTGTTCTGCTCCGTCGATGGTTCAACAGATGGTTGATTTAACCGAAGCACAAAAGTACCTGGTTCCATAGGTAGTTTGAGTGTAGCGAGCTTCGATAGGTAATCGGCGATGTCGTTCTCCAGTCGGGGAACATGCTCCGCTTGTATACCGTCAAAACGCTCCTCCAGCTTCCTCACCTCATCCACGTAGGCCTCCATCAACGGGCTTTGATAGTCTTTGTTAACTTGCTTGACAACGAGCTGTGAATCACCCCTGATGATGGGCTTCTTGATTCTGAGATTTGCCGCGATCCTGAGACCGGCAAGCAACCCCTCGTATTCAGCAGTGTTGTTTGTTGACATCTCCCTGGGAAAGTGCATCTGGACTACATACTTGAGGTGCTCTCCGGTGGGTGCAATAGTAGCACACCAGCACTGGTGCCTTGCAGCGAGAAAGCCCCATCAAAGTACATAATCCAGTTGCGACTTGTTAACTTGCCGGGGAGAGTGGTCTCCTGGATCTCTTCGTCGGGTGTTGAGGTCCATTCGGCAATGAACTCTGCCAAGACTCTACTCTGGATTGTCGAAGTACTTTCAAACTTCAAACCAAAGCTTGACAGTTCCAAGGCCCATTCCACAATCCTCCCGGTTGCGTCTGGGTTATGCAATATCCCTTGTAACGGGAGGCGGGTGACGGCGGTGATTTCGTGGGCTTGGAAGTAATGGCGCAGCTTCCTCGAGGCCATAAGGAGGCCGAAGAGCAATTTCTGCACGTCGGGGTACCTTGATCTAGCCCCTGCAATAGGGAGCTGACAAAGTAAATTGGGTGCTGCATCATCTTCTTCTTCTGCACCACTCCATTCGGTTGCACGGGCCCTGTCCCGCCGGCATCAGACTCTACCGGGGGCCTCGCCTCGTTGGCACCAGGCCCTGTCGGGGGAAGCTATGGCTCGTCATCCGCCCATCCTGTCATTGCCGCTGCCTCTTTGTCGACCTCCCTCTGTGCCACTAGCGTGGCGCTAACCACTTGGTTTGTTGCCGCAGGATACAGCAGCAACGACTCTTGTGGTTTAGGCGCAACAAGTATTGGTGTAGAGGAGAGGTATTTATTCAAATCCTGCAGTGGTGCTTCGGCCTCTGGGGTCCACTCGATTGGGCCCGCCTTCTTCAAGATTTTGAAAAAGGGGAGGGCACGCTTGGCAGACTTGGAAAAGAACCTGCTCATGGCGGCAACTCAGCCAGTGAGCCGACGCACATCCTTGATCCGCTTAGGTGCCTCAATTTGCTCAATGGCCTTGATCTTATCTGGATTCGCCTCGATCCCGCGCTTTGACACAAAGAACCCGAGAAGTTTGCCGAACGGAACACCGAAGACACACTTCTCAGGGTTCAACTTGAGGTTGATCTTGCACAAATTTGCAAACATCTCTTCTAAATCTTGCACGAGTGTCACCTTGTCCTTGGTTTTGACCACTATGTCATCCATACAAGCTTCCATATTTCCAAGTAGCTGGGGCTCCAAACCAATTTGGACTGCTCTTGCAAACGTTGAGCCAGCACTCTTCAACCCGAAAGGCATTCGTAAAAAGCAATATGTACCACATGGGGTGATGAATGATGTCTTCTCTTCATCTTCTCTTGTTATGAAGATCTAGTGATATCCTGAGTTGATAGAGGCTAAGGTGTCCCTATGTTTCGATGAGATGGTGGCTATCGTTTCGGTGGGAGTCGACCTTGACGATTCGACTACGAACGTGCGAGACGTCGCGCCTTAGCAATCGCTAAACCAACTTCCGAGGGTTATTGACCATGCCGGAGCACGATCAACCTGACCACGAGGGCCTGTTTCCTGCGAGCAAACGAAGAACAACTAAGAAACTAAGATTGCAATCTGGATATTGCGAATATAAGAGGAAAGCTTTATTAATGAAGGTGGGGTTCTGTGACGCCT
Organism: Aegilops umbellulata; assembly: GCA_032464435.1. NCBI lineage: Eukaryota > Viridiplantae > Streptophyta > Magnoliopsida > Poales > Poaceae > Aegilops > Aegilops umbellulata. Next base: position 62,054,246 of record CP136059.1, on the reverse strand, counting down.
TGGTCTGGTCGTTGAACACAAACGAAGTACGCGAAGTTGCAGCTATGGCGAACTTTTGATCTAAACAAAACCCAAAGTCTAAACGACACCCTAAGGGCTGTATATATGGAGGAAGAGGGGGGGAATTTCGTGGCCCTTGAGGAAGGGGTCCGAAACCAACCCTAACTCTTGTTTCCCCACACATACGGACTCTAAAAACAGCCTATATTTAAGTATTTCGAAATTACATGGGCCTGGCCCAATAATAAGGTGACGCAGCACCTAGAATAGCCCCTGGACGAAATTTATGAAGTGGCATCTTGTATATTTCGTCCAAGGCTTCATTCACTCTTTATGGTGGCTTCAGAGTCCTGAAATCATCACTTGTAACTCCGTTCTTGTTCCCCTTGCGCATGCCATCAACTCCATGCTTGTTCTTGCTCCAATGTTCATCCTTCTCCAAGCTAGGCCCTTCATTTGTAAGCAAAACAAATGTATCCAATTTAGACAGCATCATATTCTCATGAACATTAGAATCATTACCAAGAAACGAAAGTACCTGGTAATTTAATTGGCGTGCGCGAGCTCTAGTAATTGGTCCATCATATGTAACAGTAGGGGCTGTGGGTGTAACAATGGTATTGATGTCCTCATCATCCTCCCCTTCTTGAAATGAAGTCGTCCTCGACGGAAGCTCATCTTCTCACCCAAATAAGGCTTCAAATCTGCAATGTTAAAACTGGGACTAACCCCAAAATCTGCAGGCAACTCAAGTTTATATGCATTATCATTTATTTTTTCTAACACCTTAAAAGGACCATCAGCACGTGGCATTAGCTTTGACTTGCGCAAATGAGGAAACCTATCCTTACGCAAATGTAACCAAACAAGATCTCCAGGTGCAAAGACAACACGTTTTCTACCCTTATCTCCAACAAGTTTATATTTAGCATTCATGCGCTCAATATTTTCCTTAGTTAACTCATGCATCTTTAAGATCAAATCAGCACGTTGTTTAGCATCAAAATTATCCTTCTCGAAGATGGAAGAGGCAACAAATCAATAGGTGCACGAGGTAGGAAACCATACACAATTTCACAAGGGCACATCTTAGTAGTAGAATGCAATGAACGATTATAGGCAAATTCAATATGAGGCAAGCATTCTTCCCACATTTTCTTATTATTCTTCAAAACAGCCCTAAGCGTAGTAGACAATGTTCTATTGACTACTTCATTTTGTCCATCAGTTTGGGGGTGACAAGTAGTACTAAAAAGCAGTTTAGTCCCCAACTTAGCCCATAAACATCTCCAAAAGTGGCTAAGAAATTTAGTATCACGATCTGAAACAATAGTATTTGGCACACCATGCAAGCGAATAATTTCACGAAAGAACAAATCAGCAACATTAACAGCATCATCGCTTTTATGACATGGTATAAAGTGTGCCATTTTTTAGAATCTATCCACGACAACAAATATGCTATCCCTCCCCTTCTTTGTTCGAGGTAAACCTAAAACAAAGTCCATAGATATATCCTCCCAAGGAACACTAGGCACATGCAAAGGCATATATAAACCATGAGGATTGAGTCGTGACTTAGCTTTTTGACATGTAGTGCATCGAGCAACAAAACGCTCAACATCCCGTCACATCTTTGGCCAAAAGAAATGTGTAGAAGTACATCCTCCGTCTTCTTCACGCCAAAGTGTCCCATTAATCCTCCTCCATGCGCCTCCTGCAACAACAAAAGACGAACAGAGCTAGCATGAATGCATAGCTTGTTAGCGCGGAACACAAAACCATCATTAAAAATGAACTTGTTCCATGTTCTTCCTTCTTTACAATTCAGCATTACTTCTTTAAAATCAGCATCATGCACATATTGATCTTTGATGGTCTCCAAACCAAATATTTTGAAGTCAAGTTGTGAAAGCATAGTATAGCGACGAGACAAAGCATCAGCAATAACATTTTCTTTAACCTTCTTGTGTTTGATGACATAAGGGAAAGTCTCAATGAATTCAACCCATTTAGCATGTCTACGATTCAGTTTAGCTTGAATTTTAATATGTTTCAAAGATTCATGATCAGAATGTATAACAAATTCTTTGGGCCATAAATAATGTTGCCATGTCTCTAAAGTCCGAACAAGAGCATATAATTCCTTATCATAAGTAGAATAGTTCAGACTAGGCCCACTCAATTTTTCAGAAAAGTATGCAACAGGTTTGCCATCTTGTAATAACACACCTCCTAATCCAATTCCACTAGCATCACATTCAAGCTCAAAAGTCTTATTAAAATCAGGAAGTTGGAGTGAAGGAGCATGTGTCAACTTATCTTTCAATACCGTGAAGGCTTCTTCCTGTGCGGTACCCTAAACAAAAGGCACATCCTTTTTTGTAAGCTCATTGAGAGGTGCAGCAATGGTGCTAAAGTCTCTCACAAAACGCCTATAGAAACCAGCGAGTCCAAGAAAACTCCTCACTTGTGTGACCATTTTGGGCTGCGGCCAACTCTCAATAGCTTCAATCTTGGCTTTATCAACTTCAATTCCCTGTGGAGTAACAACATAGACAACAAATGATACTCGGTCGGTGCAAAAGGTGCACTTCCCAAGGTTACCAAACAAACGTGCATCACGTAGAGCATTAAAAACAGCACGTAAATGTTCCAAATGTTCTTCCAAAGATTTGCTATAAATCAGTATATCATCAAAATAGACTACCACAAATCGTCCAATGAAAGCACGTAAAACTTCGTTCATTAGTCTCATGAAAGTACTAGGTGCATTAGTTAACCCAAAAGGCATGACTAACCACTCATATTGATAGAGGCAAAGGTGTCCCGATGTTTCGATGAGATGGTGGCTATCGTTTATGTGGGAGTCGACCTTGACGATCCGACTACGAACATGCAAGACGTCGCGCCTTAGCAATCGCTAAACCAACTTCCGAGGGTTATTGACCACGCCGGAGCACGATCAACCAGACCACGAGGGCCTGTTTCCTGCGAGCAAACGAAGAACAAGCAAGAAACTAAGATTGCAATCTGGATATTGCGAATAAAAGAGGAAAGCTTTATTAATGAAGGTGGGGTTCTGTGACGCCTTGGTCTGGTCGTTGAACACAAACGAAGTACGCGAAGTTGCAGCTATGGCGAACTTTTAATCTAAACAAAACCCAAAGTCTAAACGACGCCTTAAGGCTGTATATATGGAGGAAGAGGAGGGAATTTCGTGGCCCCTGATGGTGGGGTCCGAAACCAACCCTAACTCTTGTTTCCCCACACATACGGACTCTAAAAATAGCCTATACTTAAGTATTTCGAAATTACATGGGCCTGGCCCAATAATAAGGTGACGCGGCACCTAGAATAGCCTATGGACGAATATTATGAAGTGGCATCTTGTACATTTCGTCCAAGGCTTCATGCACTCCTTATGGTGGCTTCAAAGTCCTGAAATCATCACTTGTAACTCTGTTCTTGATCCCCTTGCGCATGCCATCAACTCCATGCGTGTTCTTGCTCCAATGTTCATCCTTCTCCAAGCTAGGCCCTTCATTTGTAAGCAAAACAAATGTATCCAATTTAGGCAGTATCATATTCTCATGAACATTAGAATCATTACCAAGAAACGAAAGTACCTGGTAATTTAATTGGCGTGCGCGAGCTCTAGTAATTGGTCCAGTATATGTAACAGTAGGGGCGGTGGGTGTAACAATGGTATTGATGTCCTCATCATCCTCCCCTTCTTGAAATGAAGTCGTCCTCGACAGAAGCTCATCTTCCTCACCCAAATAAGGCTTCAAATCTGCAATGTTAAAACTGGGACTAACCCCAAAATCTGCAGGTAGCTCAAGTTTATATGCATTATCATTTATTTTCTCTAACACCTTAAAAGGACCATCCGCACGTGGCATTAGCTTTGATTTGCGCAAATTAGGAAATCTATCTTTACGCAAATGTAACCAAACAAGATCTCCAGGTGCAAACACAACAAGTTTTCTACCCTTATCTCCAGCAAGTTTATATTTAGCATTCATACGCTCAATGTTTTCCTTAGTTAATTCATGCATTTTTAAAATCAATTCAGAACGTTCTTTAGCATCAAAATTAACCTTCTCCGAAGATGGAAGAGGCAACAAATCAATAGGTGCACGAGGTAGGAAACCATACACAATTTCAAAAGGGCACATCTTAGTAGTAGAATGCAACGAACGGTTATAAGCAAATTCAATATGAGGCAAGCATTCTTCCCACATTTTCTTATTATTCTTCAAAACAGCCCTAAGCATAGTAGACAAAGTTCTATTGACTACTTCAGTTTGTCCATCAGTTTGGGGGTGACAAGTAGTACTAAAAAGCAGTTTAGTCCCCAACTTAGCCCATAAACATCTCCAAAAGTGGCTAAGAAATTTTGTGTCACGATCGGAAACAATAGTATTTGGCACACCATGCAAGCGAATAATTTCACGAAAGAACAAATCAGCAACATTAACAACATCATCGCTTTTATGACATGGTATAAAGTGTGCCATTTTCGAGAATCTATCCACGAAAACAATATGCTATCCCTCCCCTTCTTTGTTCGAGGTAAACCTAAAACAAAGTCCATAGATATATCCTCCCAAGGAACACTAGGTACAGGCAAAGGCATATATAAACCATGAGGATTGAGTCGTGACTTAGCTTTTTGACATGTAGTGCAGCGAGCAACAAAACGCTCAACATCCCGTCACATCTTTGGCCAAAAGAAATGTGTAGCAAGTATATCCTCCGTCTTCTTCATGCCAAAGTGTGCCATTAGTCCTCCCCCATGCGCCTCCTGCAACAACAGAAGACGAACGGAGCTAGCTGGAATGCATAGCTTGTTAGCACGAAACACAAATCCATCGCTAACGACGAACTTGTTCCATGATCTACCTTCTTTACAATTCTGCAATACATCGTTAAATTCAGCATCATGCACATATTGATCTTTGATGGTCTCCAAACCAAATATTTTAAAATCAAGTTGTGAAAGCATAGTATAACGATGAGACAATGCATCAGCAATAAAATTTTCTTTACCCTTCTTGTGCTTAATGACATAAGGGAAAGTCTCAATGAATTCAACCCATTTAGCATGTCTATGGTTCAGTTTAGCTTGACTTTTAATGTGTTTCAAAGATTCATGATCAGAATGTATAACAAATTCTTTGGGCCATAAATAATGTTGCCATGTTTCTAAAGTCCGAACAAGAGCATATAATTCTTTATCATAAGTAGAATAGTTCAGACTAGGCCCACTCAATTTTTCAGAAAAGTATGCAACAGGTTTGCCATCTTGTAATAACACACCTCCTAATCCAATTCCACTAGCATCACATTCAAGCTCAAAAGTCTTATTAAAATCAGGAAGTTGGAGTAAAGGAGCATGTGTCAACTTATATTTCAATACCGTGAAGGCTTCTTCCTGTGCGGTACCCCAAACAAAAGGCACATCCTTCTTTGTAAGCTCGTTGAGAGGTGCAGCAATGGTGATGAAATCTCCCACAAAACGCCTATAGAAACTAGCGAGGCCAAGAAAACTCCTCACTTGTGTGACCGTTTTGGGCTGCGGCCAACTCTCAATAGCTTCAATCTTGGCTTTATCAACTTCAATTCCCTGTGGAGTAACAACATAGCCAAGAAAAGATACTCGGTAGGTGCAAAAGGTGCACTTCCCAAGGTTACCAAACAAACGTGCATCACGTAGAGCATTAAAAACAGCACGTAAATGTTCAAAATGTTCTTCCAAAGATTTGCTATAAATCAGTATATCATCAAAATAGACTACCACAAATCGTCCAATGAAAGCACGTAAAACTTCGTTCATTAGTCTCATGAAAGTACTAGGTGCATTAGTTAACCCAAAAGGCATGACTAACCACTCATATAAACCAAACTTAGTTTTAAAAGTTGTTTTCCGTTCATCTCCACTTTCATACGAATTTGATGGTATCCACTACGCAAATCAACTTTGGAGAATATTGTAGAGCCACTCAATTCATCAAGCATATCATCTAGCCTAGGAATAGGATGACGATAACGAATAGTAATATTATTGATGCCTCTACAATCAACACACATACGCGAGGTACCATCCTTTTTCGGCACTAGAATAATAGGAACAACACAAGGACTAAGGGATTCGCGTATATAACCTTTGTCGAGTAGCTCTTGTACTTGACGCATAATCTCCTTCGTCTCCTCTGGATTGGTACGGTATGGTGCGCGGTTGGGTAATGATGCACCGGGAATTAAGTCAATTTGATGCTCAATCCCTCGAATAGGTGGTAATCCCGGTGGTACGTCTTGTGGAAAGACGTCAGCGAACTCCTGCAAAATGTTAGTAGCAGCAGGAGGCAAAGAGGAAGGCACGTCCTCGAATGAAAATAATACCTCTTTGCACACAAAAGCATAGCAAACAGATTTGCTAACATCTAGATCATCAATATCAGATTTGGTGGCAAATAAACATGCACTTTTCAATTTAATTTCAGAAGCAACACTAGATGGTTTATTATTAGGCTTCATTTGTTGCTCAAATTCTTTTGCCACAATCTGATTTTCACTCTTATTTTGCTCCTGTTTTGCTTTATTAGCTCGATTAGTATCATCTTTCAAAATGGAATCAGGAGTCATAGGAAGCAAAGTAATGTTTTTGTCCTTATGAACGAGAGTATACTGATTGTTTCTACCATGGTGTACAGAATTTTTATCAAATTGCCATGGTCTACCAAGTAATAAGGAACATGCTTGCATAGGTACCACATCACAATCAACATAATCAACATATGTAGAGATACTAAAATGCACACGAACTGTACGTGTTACCTTAACCTTGCCGCTGTTGTTGAACCATTGGATGTAGTAAGGATGTGGATGTGGTCTTGTGGTGAGGGATAGCTTCTCCACCATCTCCATGCTAGCCAAGTTGTTGCAGCTCCCTCCATCTATGATGACGCGAACAAAACGTTCCTTCACAACTCCCTTTGCATGGAACAAATTATGCCTCTAATTTTGCTCAGCTTGCGTGACCTGCACACTCAAAACACGTTGAGCAACTAAACATTCATACCTGTCAGCATCTTCAGCAGCCATGTATTGCGTCTCATGATCAGAATCATCTCCACCGTGTTCTTCATGTGTAAGAAGAGCCAAAGTCTCCTCATCATAGTCACTAGCGGACTCATACCCACCATCCTCAGTAGCAATCATCACACGCTGAGATGTGCATTCGCGCGCAAAATGTCCTCTTCCCTTACAACGACGACAAATAATATCACTTGTGTGCCCTGTAGACGCCATGGAAGAAGTAGAGCTCTGTGCAGGCCCGGCAGGTGTGCTCTTGGGAGATAGTGGTGGTTGTGCCTGCTTTCTTGTATCACGGTTGGAGGTGGCAGCTGACGGAGGTGCCGGTGTAGCAGAACGTGTGGAAGTAGATGATGCACGTGGTGTCCATGATGAAGGTCGACCTGCAGAAAAGTTAGTCCGCGCCAATGCCTGTCGATCCTGCACTTCACGTTCAGCTTTACAAGCAAGATGGAATAAACGAGTGATATTATTATAATCCTTATAGTCTAGAATGGTCTGAATCTCTCTATTTAATCCACCCAGAAAACGTGCAAGCATAGCTTCATTCTCCTCAACAATACCACATCTAATCAAGCCAGTTTGTAATTCCTGATAATATTCTTCTACAGAATTTTTTCCTTGTCTTAAGCGCTGCAATTTTTGAAGTAATTCACGTTGATAATATGGTGGAACCCAACGAGTACGCATAGCAGTTTTCAAAGCAGCCCAAGTAGCTGGAACAGGATATAATCTATAATATTCAGACCACCAAACACATGCAAAGCTAGTTAAAGCACAAACAGCAGCAGGAACACGTCTCTCCTCAGGATATTGTAAACATGTAAATCGTTGTTCAGTTTCTAATTCCCAAGTAAGATATATATCAGGAACATATCTACCCTTAAATGGTGGAATATTCAATTTCAGTTTAGGGAGATGGTCATGATCTCGTACCTGAGGGGGAGCCCTAACATTGCCATTATTTGCATGTGGACGACCTGGTGGTTGTGGAGCTGGAGGTTGCACGTAGTTCTGATGTTGATCAACCTCATCCTCGTAATCTCCCGCATAATCATCCTCCTCCACATCAGCAGCAGGAGCCACAGAAGTATCAACAGCAGCACCAGCAGTTTGGCCAGGCTGAAGAGGGACACGGATCGCTCGGCGGAGGGCTGATTCCCGAACTGGAGGTATTCGTTGTTGTTGCTGTTGTTGCAGAGGTGCGGCAGGTGCAGCCGGTGGTGGAAGACGCGCAAGCAGTTCATTAAATCTATTATCGAGCTTTGTTTCGAACGTCTTCTCAAGGCCAGTGATCTTCTCCATGGCCCCTTCAAAATTGTTCAGCACATCTTGCACCTGTTCATTCATCATTTTCTGAAACTTATCATGAAGCTCCTTGTTTGTTAAATTCTCCCAGTCAATCTCGTCGGGTTGTGATCCTGGCATGGTTAGCAGCAATAGAAACACACAAGAATATGATTCTACAGACTACTAGGAAGTGGTGGTTGTGGTGTGGTGGACAGTCACAAATCCGTCAAGCAAATCTCAAATTCTTACCAGTTCTTACCCAGCAGCAGGCGGTGATCGGCAACCGTTGTAGTCAAAACTCTCAAAGCTTGGATAGAGCGATTGCCAGGGAGAGTCAAACGCACGACGTAGATGTATGTGGAGCTGGAAAGGCTTATAGTATGGTAGCAAAAAGGTCAGCAATAATCAATTCAGAGATGCAAAGTTGAATAAACGCTCAACGACGATACTGTGCTGGTCCTAGGCTAGACCGTGCTAGAGACGCGAGCCTAGAACACTAACAAACTCACGGCGCTGCACGAAAACAAGGGAAAAGCACACTCTGGAATTTTTTTTCGCTCTTTTTTTTGCGCTCCTCCTTTTTTTGCGAAAAATCACTATAATGGCGAGTGTCTCAAAACTCTTCCCAAGTCAAACTGACCGGATAGACACGAATTTTTTGCGAATTTTTGTTTTTTTTTCGACTGCCCGGACCCAAAAACTGGAAACGGCTCAAAAAAAACTTTCAATAACGGCGACTGTCTCAAAAGGCTAAGAAACACCTAAAAATAGGATAGCCAGAATTTTTTTTGTCAAGTGCGTTTTTGGAAAATTTTGGGCCTAAACGGAGGGTGGTTTCCGGACTCTTTTTTTTTTGGAAACCAACCTCTTCTACGGACGGCAAAAGATTGATGGAATCCCAAACCTACTCAAACAAGGAAACACGAATCTGGCAACAGATGGATCTCGGAAGCAGACCTAATATGAGATGGACTCGAAGTGATGGTGGTATATGGATACGGATCGGTGGTGGTATATGGACTCGGAGCGGTGGCGGATAAGCGGTGGTGGAAGATGGCAGGGACAATGATGATGGTGCGGTGGCGGCGTGACTAATATGACCAGAACTCGAAACTCTAAAAGACTAGACGCTAAGACCAGCAACTTGACACGACGATGCAACCGCAAATTCAACAAAGCAAATACAGAAAAGATTATGCAAAGGCTCAGATTGGTTCGGATAGGATGAACTAACCCTAATTATTTATTTATTTTTGGCTTTTTCGTGGACTATAGGTATGAAGAACAGACTCGATCTAAACTACGAAAAACTGTAAAATCTCACCGAGCAACCTGAAAATCTGATACCACTTGATAGAGGCAAAGGTGTCCCGATGTTTCGATGAGATGGTGGCTGTCGTTTCTGTGGGAGTCGACCTTGACGATCCGACTATGAACGTGCGAGACGACGCGCCTTAGCAATCGCTAAACCAACTTCCGAGGGTTATTGACCACGCCGGAGCACGATCAACCTGACCATGAGGGCCTGTTTCCTGCGAGCAAACGAAGAACAAGCAAGAAACTAAGATTGCAATCTGGATATTGCGAATATAAGAGGAAAGCTTTATTAATGAAGGTGGGGTTCTGTGACGCCTTGGTCTGGTCGTTGAACACAAACGAAGTACGCGAAGTTGTAGCTATGGCGAACTTTTGATCTAAACAAAACCCAAAGTCTAAACAACGCCCTAAGGGCTGTATATATGGAGGAAGAGGGGGGGGGGGATTTCGTGGCCCTTGAGGAAGGGGTCCGAAACCAACCCTAACTCTTGTTTCCCCACACATACGGACTCTAAAAACATCCTATATTTAAGTATTTCAAAATTACATGGGCCTGGCCCAATAATAAGGTGACGCAGCACCTAGAATAGCCTCTGGACGAAATTTATGAAGTGGCATCTTGTATATTTCGTCCAAGGCTTCATTCACTCCTTATGGTGGCTTCAGAGTCTTGAAATCATCACTTGTAACTCCGTTCTTGTTCCCCTTGCGCATGCCATCAACTCCAAGCTTGTTCTTGCTCCAATGTTCACCCTTCTCCAAGTTAGGCCCTTCATTTGTAAGCAAAACAAATGTATCCAATTTAGGCAGCATCATATTCTCATGAACATTAGAATCATTACCAAGAAACGAAAGTACCTGGTAATTTAATTGGCGTGCGCGAGCTCTAGTAATTGGTCCATCATATGTAACAGTAGGGGTTGTGGGTGTAACAATGGTATTGATGTCCTCATCATGAGTAGGCGTCGAGGAACGATAACAAGTCACACCCAGCCGTGGAGTCAACAATCTGGTCAATGCACGGCAACGGGAAAGGGTCCTTTGGACAAGCCTTATTGATATCCGTGTAATCAATACACAACCTCCACTTCCCATTTGCCTTGCGCACCACCACTGGATTGGCCAACCACGTCGGATGGAGTACTCCCCTCACCAAACCTGCCGCTTCTAACTTCCTGATCTCCTCCGTGATGAACTCCTGCCGCTCCAAAGCTTGGCTCCCGACCTTCTGCTTGACGGGTTGCGCATGAGGAAAGACAACAAGATGGTGCTCAATCACTCCCTGGGAACGCCGGGGATGTCGGATGCTTGCCATGCAAACACATGGACATTCGCCCGCAGGAAGGTGACGAGCGCGCTTTCCTATTTGCTGTCAAGGGAGGAGCTTATGGTGAAAGCCCCTCCCGTGCCATCCTCCTTGACGGACACCTTCTTGTTCTCTGGTGGCGCGGCTCTGGATTTCTTGCTCTTGCCGGTGGAGCTCTCTGGCACATCCTCGACGAGAGCACAGCACTCCGAAGAGGTGCGCTTGCCAGAGTGGGTGCGAGAGGTCTTGCCGGCCTTCTTCCCTCCCGGGGCTTCTGCGGCAGGAACAAGTGCCTTGGCGGCAGTCGCCGCAGCTGCCTCCCGGTAGAGTTGGTCAGCGCATCCTTCTTGTCAGAGGGGACGGTGATGATAGTCATCGGCCCAGGCATCTTTAGTGTGTTGTAGGCGTAATGTGACGCCGCCATAAACTTGGCTAGTGCCGGGCGGCCGAGGATCCCGTTGTAGGGCAAGGGGATCTTGTCTACATCGAAAACAATCCTCTCTGTCCGGTAGTTCAACTCGCCTCCAAACGTCACGGGCAGCGTGACTTTACCCTTTGGCTGGCTCCTTCCTGGGTTGACCCCTTGAAAAGTACCCGTCTCTTTGAGGTCTCCATCGAGAATCTGTAGCCTTTTGATCACAACAGGCGAGATCAAGTTCAGACCGGCCCCGCCGTCAACTAGCATTTTTGTCACCTTGAGGTTGCGTATTGCTGGCGAAACCAACAACGGCAAGCACCCGACCGCATCAGTAACGCCCCTCTCTTAATGTACAATGAATCCTATGTATCGGAGGTGAGCTTGGGTCCTGGCGTACTCTATATAAGCCACCCCCTCCTCTGGGACAAGGGTTCGCACCCCCTGTAACTCACACGCGTATAATCCAGTCGGCCGCCTCCGGGCTCCGAGACGTAAGGCTGTTACTTCCTCCGAGAAGGGCCTGAACTCGTAAACCTTGCATGTACAACTCCTCCATAGCTGAGATCATGCCTCTACATTCCTACCCCCTATTCTACTGTCAAACTTAGAACCACGACAGTTGGCGCCCACCGTGGGGCAGGTGTCTTAGCGACTTGTTGGAGAAGTCACAATTTTTCCGATCCCATTCATCATGGTTTCAGGTGGAGTTCTGGTTGAGGGTCGCGAGATCCGTCTCGGCGCGCTCGTGTTCATCGCCGACGACTCCGCCTGGCTTCAGGAGGCTCCACTCGACGTTGACGTGCTCCCCGTCCACGGGGCAACACACTTTCGCGCGTGCGTCCGTGGCGTCCTCTTGCGGCAGCCGTCGACCCAGTATCGGTCGGCTCATGTGGCGTCCTCCCTCCCTGTGGCCCGCCGACGCAAGCGCTCCGGCCGGTCGAGGCTTCAACGGTGGGTGAGGCACATGGTGGCTAGCCAATCGGCCACCCCCAAGTCGCGGCGATCGAGCCCGACGAATCCCTCTACGGCCAGTTCGACTGGCTCCATAGAGACTGCATCCGAGTGCGACAGCAGTGATCCAGCGGCGGAGGTCTTGATGGTTGATGGACCACGCAGTCCTCCCGGCTTTCCTCACGCCGACGGTGGCGACGGCGGAGGCGATCCGTCGCATGCCCATGAGGAGTACCTCCCCGAGCCCCACACTTCGCTACAGCAGGAAGAACTTCGCCGCCAGAACATGGATGCACTTCACACTCCTATCGTTGGAGAAACCCCTGAGGCTCGTGCCTTAGAAGACGCGCGCTTGGCCAACCTGGCTGAACGCACTCGACTGGAGAATCTCTAGCGAGCACTTGACGAGCGAGCGCGACAACGGATCCCAGAATCCAGTCGACGTCAGCTTTTTCCACAACCGACTCAGGTATATCGAACTCCGATCCAAAATCTTACAGCTTCAGCTGGAATAGCAGAGTCAATTCAGCCCTCCCAGTCAGAAGCTGGCAGAGGTCTAATGCAGATCAAAGCTTTGCTCCGAGCAGCAGGAGAGCAGAATACAGCCGTGTCGCAGTCGCGTAATAGGATCCATAGCAGATCCGTCATTGCGGATATAGTCCAGTCGGCTCACAGCCCAAGATCGCCCAGGAGGCATGAGGGACGTGGAGAGCAGTATGATCACCGACTCGATCGTGATGATCGCCGTCGAGTGCCCACCCCTCCCCCAAGGACTGGGTCATACGTGCCTCGACAACAGGATGACAGACGCCCTCACAGTGTTGGGCGAAGGTTTCGAGTTGACCCCAGAGAACCAGGCTTTGATCCGAGATCCATTCTCGATCAGGGTTTAGTCGATAGGAACAGAGCTCACCGAGAAGGTCATGACAGAGTTGTACCCACCAGCAGCAGAGTGCACGTCTCCGGACCAGAGTGCTCCAGCAGAGCCATCAGGGCTGCGGTGATTCCTCCCAACTTCAGGTTGGCGACTGGAGTCAGTAAGTTCACTGGTGAGTCCAAGCCTGATACTTGGCTTGAGGACTACCGAGTGGCTGTTCAGATTGGTGGCGGCAATGATGAAGTTGATAGAGGCAAAGGTGTCCCGATGTTTCGATGAGATTGCAATCATTTTATGTGGGAGTCGATTTTGACGATCCGACTACGAACGTGCGAAGACGTCGCGCCGTAGCAATCGCTAAACCAACTTCTGAGGGGTTATTGACCACGCCGGAGCACGATCAACCTGATCACGAGTGTCTGTTTCCTGTGAGAAAACGAAGAACAAGCAAGAAACTGAGATTGCAATCTGGATATTGCGAATAAAAGAGGAAAGCTTTATTAATGAAGGTGGGGTTCTGTGACGCCTTGGTCTGGTCGTTGAACACAAACGAAGTACGTGAAGTTGCAGCTATGGCGAACTTTTAATCTAAACAAAACCCAAAGTCTAAACGACCCCCTAAGGGCTGTATATATGGAGGAAGAGGAGGGAATTTCGTGGCCCTTGAGGGTGGGGTCAGAAACCAACCCTAACTCTTGTTTCCCCACATATACGGACTCTAAAAAAAGCCTATACTTAAGTATTTCGAAATTACATGGGTCTGGCCCAATAATAAGGTGACGCAGCACCTAGAATAGCCTATGGACGAATATTATGAAGTGGCATCTTGTATATTTCGTCCAAGGCTTCATGCACTCCTTATGGTGGCTTCAAAGTCCTGAAATCATCACTTGTAACTCCGTTCTTGATCCCCTTGCGCATGCCATCAACTCCATACGTGTTCTTGCTCCAATGTTCATCCTTCTCCAAGCTAGGCCCTTCATTTGTAAGCAAGACAATTGTATCCAATTTGGGCAGTATCATATTCTCATGAACGTTAGAATCATTACCTAGAAACGAAAGTACCTGGTAATTTAATTGGCGTGCGCGAGCTCTAGTAATTGGTCCAGTAGATGTAATAGTAGGGGATGTGGGTGTAACAATGGTATTGATGTCCTCATCACCGCCTGCTGCTGGGTAAGAACTGGTAAGAATTTGAGATTTGCTTGACGGATTTGTGACTGTCCAGTTCTTACCCAGTTCTTACCCAGTAGCAGGCGGTGATGAGGACATCAATACCATTGTTACACCCACAACCCCTACTGTTACATATAATGGACCGATTACTAGAGCTCGTGCACGCCAATTAAATTACCAGGTACTTTCGTTTCTTGGTAATGATTCTAATATTCATGAGAATATGATGCTGCCTAAATTGAATACATTTGTTTTGCTTACAAATGAAGGGCCTAGCTTGGAGAAGGGTGAACATTGGAGCAAGAACAAGCATGGAGTTGATGGCATGCGCAAGGGGAACAAGAACGGAGTTTCAAGTGATGATTTCAGGACTTTGAAGCCACCATAATGAGTGCTTGAAGCCTTGGACGAAATATACAAGATGCCACTTCATAATTTTCGTCCAGAGGCTATTCTAGGTGTTGCGTCACCTTCTTTTCGGGCCAGGCCCATGTAATTTCGAAATATTTCAATATAGGTTGTTTTTAGAGTCCGTATGTGTGGCGAAACAAGAGTTAGGTGGGTTTCGGACCCCTCCTCCAAGGGCCACGAAATTCCCCCCTCTTCCTCCATATATATAGCCCCTATGGCATCGTTTAGACTTTGGGTTTTGTTTAGATTAAAAGTTCGCCATAGCTACAACTTCGCGTACTTCGTTTGTGTTCAACGACCAGACCAAGGCGTCACAGAACCCCACCTTCATTAATAAAGCTTTCCTCTTATATTCGCAATATCCAGATTGCAATCTTAGTTTCTTGCTTGTTCTTCGTTTGCTCGCAGGAAACAGGCCCTCATGGTCAGGTTGATCGTGCTCCGGCGTGGTCAATAACCCTCGGAAGTTGGTTTAGCGATTGCTAAGCCGCGACGTCCTCGCACGTTCGTGGTCGGATCGTCAAAGTCGACTTCGTCCAAAATGATAGCCACCATCTCATCGAAAGACGGGACACCTTTGCCTCTATCAGGCGGTGATCGGCAACCGTTGTAGTCAAAACTCTCAAAGCTTGGATAGAGCGATTGCCAGGGAGAGTCAAACGCACGACGTAGATGTATGTGGAGCTAGGAAGGCTTATAATATGGTAGCAAAAAGGGTCAGCAATAATCAATTCGGAGATGCAAAGTTGAATAAACGCTCAACGACGCTACTGTGCTGGTCCTAGGCTAGACCGTGCTAGAGACGCGAGCCTAGAACACTAACAAATCACGGCGCTGCACGTAAACAAGGGAGGAGCACACTCTGATTTTTTTTTTCTTTTTTTCACTTTTGTTTTGCACTTTTTTTCCTGTTTTTTTTGCTCCGCAACAAATTTTTTTCGAAAAAGTCTACAAATGTCCTAAAAACTACCTAGCCAGAATTTTCCAGACTTAGTTGTTTTTGAGTTTGGAACTATTTTTTTACTGCGGGTAGCATGGATGTTGGGGAGTCCTTTTCTATCACGACTTGGAGTATGGCGTGATCTGGAAATGCAAAATAGAGTAACAAAATACTGGACTCGGAATAGGACTGGTGGCGGAGATGAATCTGCTGGAACTCAGACTGGTGGTGGAGATGAATCTGGTGGAACTCGGACTGGTGGCGGATATATGTTGCAGGTGGACTCGGATTGGCGTGATGGCGGCGGATATGTGGTGGCGTATATGGAATCGGATTGGCGATGAATATGTGGTGGTGGTATATGGCAGCGGTGATGAAGTTGGTGCGGTGGTGGTATATGGCAGCAGCGATGATGATGATGCGGTGGTGATATATGGCAGCGGCGACGTGACAACCTGTGAACAGAACTTGAAACTCTAAAGGACTAGACGCTAAGACCAACAATTTGACACGACGATGCAACCGCAAATTCAGCAAAGCAAATACAGAAAAGATTATGCGAAGGCTCAGATTGGTTCGGATGGGATGAACTAACCCTAATTTTTTTTGGCTTTGTCATGGACTATAGGTATGAAGAACAGACTCGATCTAAACTACGAAAAACTATAAAATCTCACCGAGCAACCTGGAAATCTGATACCACTTGATAGAGGCAGAGGTGTCCCGATGTTTCGATGAGATAGCAATCGTTTTCTGTGGGAGTCGACTTTGACGATCCGACTACGAACGTGCGAAGACGTCGCGCCTTAGCAATCGCTAAACCAACTTCCGAGGGGTTATTGACCACGCCGGAGCACGATCAACCTGACCACGAGGGTCTATTTCCTGCGAGCAAACGAAGAACAAGCAAGAAACTGAGATTGCAATCTGGATATTGCGAATAAAAGAGGAAAACTTTATTATTGAAGGTGGGGTTCTGTGATGCCTTGGTCTGGTCGTTGAACACAAACGAAGTACGCGAAGTTGCAGCTATGGCGAACTTTTAATCTAAACAAAACCCAAAGTATAAACGACGCCCTAAGGGCTGTATATATGGAGGAAGAGGAGGGAATTTCGTGGCCCTTGAGGGTGGGGTCCGAAACCAACCCTAACTCTTGTTTCCCCACACATACGGACTCGAAAAATAGCCTATACTTAAGTATTTCGAAATTACATGGGCCTGGCCCAATAATAAGGTGACGCAACACCTAGAATAGCCTATGGACGAATATTATGAAGTGGCATCTTGTATATTTCGTCCAAGGCTTAATGCACTCCTTATGGTGGCTTCAAAGTCCGGAAACCAACACTTGTAACTCCGTTCTTGATCCCCTTGCGCATGCCATCAACTCCATGCGTGTTCTTGCTCCAATGTTCATCCTTCTCCAAGCTAGGCCCTTCATTTGTAAGCAAAACAATTGTATCCAATTTAGGCAGTATCATATTCTCATGAACATTAGAATCATTACCAAGAAACGAAAGTACCTAGTAATTTAATTGGCGTGAGCGAGCTCTAGTAATTGGTCCAGTATATGTAACAGTAGGGGTTGTGGATGTAACAATGGTATTGATGTCCTCATAAGAAGTGGCCATGAAACACCTGCCTCTCATGTTGGAGGGCTCGGCCAGAGCATGGCTGAACCAATTAGCACCCAGCAGCATTTACACTTGGGAAGATCTTGCCCGAGTGTTTGTCAGAATGTTTGAAGGAACTTGCAAGTGACCAGTAGGATTGACAGAGCTGCAATCTTGTGTGCAGAAGGCGAATGAAACTTTGAGGGATTACATCCAAAGATGGATCAAGTTGCATCACACAGTGGAGAATGTGTCTGATCACCAAGCAGTCTGCGCTTTCAAGGAAGGCGTCAAGGACAGAGAGTTGAATCTGAAGTTCGGTCGGACCGGAGACATGTCTCTGAGTCAAATGATGGAGATTGCCACCAAGTACGCCAATGGTGAAGAAGAGGATCGGCTCCGGAGTGGCAAGCACAAATCAGTCGCCCATGAAACCGGAGGAGGAAATTCCAGTCGGAAGCAGAAGCATAAAGCCGAGCTTGCTGCTCCTGGAGAAGCTTTGGCCATGACTCAAGGAAAGTTTAAGGGGAAACCCAAAGGTCCTTGGAACCCCAAGAAAGTGAAAGACCAAGACGAAAATGATGTGTTGGATTTGCCGTGCCACATTCACACAAAGAAAGATGAAGAGGGTAAACTCATTTACCCGAAACATACCACTCGACAGTGTCGACTCTTGATCCAGCAGTTCCAGGGGAAACAGCCCAAAGATAAGGAAAAGGAGTCGGACAAAGTTGAGGACAAAGAAGATAGTGATGATGGATACCCCCAGGTCAATTCCACCCTGATGATTTTTGCTGATGTTGAAAGCAAAAGTCGATTGAAAGTTATCAATAGAGAAGTGAATATGGTCGCTACGGCGACACCTAGTTATTTGAAGTGGTCTCAGACTGCCATCACATTCGACCAGTCCGATCACCCGACGCACATAGCCACCCCTGGGAGGCAAGCTTTGGTGGTCGACCCAGTTGTCGAAGGCACTCGACTGACTAAAGTTTTGATGGATGGTGGAAGTGGCCTGAATATACTATACGCAGAGACGTTGAAAGGAATGGGCATTCCGATGTCCAGGCTCAGTACTAGTAACATGAGTTTCCATGGAGTCATTCCTGGAAAGAAGGCTGAATCACTCGGCCAAATTGCTCTTGATGTGGTTTTCGGTGATTCCAAGAATTACCGCAAAGAAAAATTGACGTTTGAAGCTGTGGATTTCCAGAGCGCTTATCACGCTATTCTGGGCAGGCGAGCTTATGCACGTTTCATGGCTCGACCATGCTATGTGTACCTCAAATTGAAGATGCCTGGTCCCAGAGGTGTGATCACTATTACTGGCAATCGGAAGAAGGCAGAAGAGTGCTTCCAGAAAGGCTCGAAGATCGCCGATGCACAGATGGCAGTGGTGGAATTGTAGGAGTATCAGAAAAGTGCAGATCCGAGTGATTTGCTACGAGCTAAGAAGTCTGCAACAGATTCAGCATTTCAGTCGTCCGGAGAAACAAAACTGATTCATATCCACCCGACTGACCCCAATGCTGCTCCGACCCACATTTCAACAACACTCGACTCCAAATAGGAAGAAGCGCTCATCCAGTTCCTCCGTGAGAACTGGGAGATCTTCACGTGGAAACCTTCTGACATGCCAAGTGTTCCCAGGGGGTTGGCTGAGCATCGTTTGCGAGTCGACCCAAAGGTAAAACCGGTCAAGGAACATCTTCAACGGTCCGCCATACAGAAGAGAAAAGTAATCGGTGAACAAGTGGCTCGACTCCTTGCAACTGAGTTTATCCGAGAGATTTACCACTCCGAGTGGTTAGCTAATGTGGTCATGGTCCCTAAGAAAGACGATTCACTTCGCATGTCATCGACTTCAAGCATATCAATCGGGCATGCCTGAAGGATCACTTTCCTCTCCCCCGCATTTATCAAATAGTCGACTCGACTGCGGGGTGCGAGCGTTTGTCCTTTTTGGACACCTATTCCGGGTATCATCAGATCCGTCTATATGGACCCGATGAAATTAAAACAGCTTTCATCACCCCATTCGGGTGCTTCTGTTATGTCACTATGCCATTCGGTCTGAAGAACGCTGGAGCCACGTTCATGCGGATGATCTAGAAGTGTTTACTCACTCAAATCAGTCGGAATGAGGAAGCGTACATGGATGACATTGTGGTCAAGTCACGTAAAGGTTCCGACCTACTGGCTGACCTTGCTGAAACCTTTGCCAACCTCCGAAGGTACGATATCAAGCTTAACCCATCAAAGTGCGCATTCGGAGTTCCAGGAGGAAAGTTACTCGGTTTTCTCGTTTCCGAACGAGGGATTGACGCTAACCCCGAGAAAGTTGGTACCATACTCCGAATGAAATGCCCCGTGCGTGTGCATGATGTCCATAAGCTTACTGGTTGTTTGGCCGCCCTAAGTCGATTCGTTTCCAGACTCGGTGAGAAGGCACTACCCCTCTACCGACTGATGAAGAAGTCAGATAAGTTCGAGTGGACTCCTGAAGCTGATGCAACATTTAAAGAGCTAAAAGCCCTGCTTTCCACCCAGCCGGTGCTTGCTGCCCCAATCAGCAAAGAGCCTTTGCTGCTTTATATTGCAGCCACTAGAGAAGTCATCAATACAGTACTTATGGTCGAGCGGGAAGAAAAAGGAAAAGCCTATAAAGTTCAGCGCCCAGTTTACTATGTTTCTGAAGTTCTGACTCCGTCAAAGCAGAGATATCCACACTATCAGAAGCTTGTTTATGGGATTTACATGACCACGAAGAAGGTTGCACACTATTTCTCTGACCACTCTATCACAGTCATCAGCGACACTCCATTGTCGAAGATTCTGCACAACAGAGATGCAACTGGTCAAGTGGCAAAATGGGTGATTGAACTCCTTCCCTTAGATATCAAGTTTGAGGCAAAGAAAGCTATCAAGTCACAGGCAATAGCTGATTTGCTCGCCGAGTGGATTGAACAGCAACTGCCGACTCAAGTTCACTCAGAGCACTGGACCATGTTCTTTGATGGTTCCAAGATGCTGAATGGTTCTGGTGCTGGGGTGGTACTTGTATCCCCCCGTGGAGACAAGCTCAGATATGTACTCCAGATTCATTTTGATTCCTCCAATAATGAAGCAGAATATGAGGCACTCTTGTATGGGCTGCGCATGGCCATTTCACTCGGCGTCCGTCGCCTCATGGTCTATGGCGACTCAGATTTAGTGGTCAATCAAGTGATGAAAGAGTGGGACGTCAGAAGTCCGGCCATGACTAGTTACTGCAATGCAGTAAGAAAGTTAGAAAAGAAATTCGAGGGGTTAGAGCTTCATCATATACCCCGACTGAAAAATCAAGCGGCTGATGACTTGCAAAAATAGGTTCCAAGAGAGAAGCCATTCCCATCAATGTGTTTTTAGAACACATCCACACACCATCAGTTCAAGAGGATCCTTTCACCAAAGAAGCCCTGCAGCCAAAAAGTGCCATGGATCCAACTGAAGTTGAGGTTCCAGCGGTCGTCGACCTGATCATGGAAGTTTTGGTCATCACTCCCGACTGGACGGTGCCATACATCGCGTACATCCTAAGGAAAGAACTCCTAGAGAATGAAGAAGAGGCTCGATAGATCGTCCGTCGATCCAAAGCCTTTACTCTGATAAAGGGACAGTTATACAGGGAAAGCGCGACTGGAGTCAGTCAAAAGTGTATAACGCCAGAAGAAGATCAAATAATTCTTGACGATATCCACTCGGGGACCTGTGGTCACCGTGCGTCCTCTCGGACCATTGTGGCTAAAGCATACCGAGCGGGATTTTACTAGCCAAGAGCAAATGAAATGGCGAAAGAGATAGTTGACTAATGTGAAGAATGTCAGTTCTACTCCAATATGTCGCACAAACCCGCGTCAGCCTTGAAGACCATTCCACTCGTCTGGCCCTTCGCTGTTTGGGGATTGGATATGGTTGGACCACTAAGAACTAGCAGGAGAGGCTTCACTCACGTGCTAGTGGCAGTCGACAAGTTTACTAAATGGATTGAAGCTAAGCCTATCAAGAATCTTGATGCTTGCACTGCTATCAGTTTCATCAGAGAGTTGATATTCATATATGGAGTTCCGCATAGCATCATCACTGATAATGGGTCAAACTTCGACTCCGACAAGTTCAGAGCCTTTTGCGCCTCTCAAGGCACACGAGTCGACTATGCTTCAGTCGCTCACCCCCAGTCGAATGGACAAGTGGAAAGAGCAAACGGCCTAATTCTCAAAGGACTGAAACACCGACTGATGCGCGATCTCAAGCACGCAGTAGGCGCATGGCTCGACGAACTTCCATCAGTTCTTTGGGGGTTGAGGACCACCCCTAATCGGTCAACTGGACGAACTCCATTCTTTCTGGTCTACGGAGCTAAAGCGGTTCTGCCGAGTGACTTGCTTCACAATGCACCCCGAGTCAAGCTCTACTCTGAAGATGAAGCAGAACAAGCCCGGCAGGACGCGGTCGACCTCCTAGAAGAGGAAAGAGAGATGGCCATGATCCGATCGACTATCTATCAGCAAGATTTGCGTCGATTCCATGCCAGAAATGTGAAGAGTCGAGCTTTCCAAGAAGGAGACTTGGTCCTCCTAGTGGATCAGCAGAAACCACACAAGCTCGCTCCTACTTGGGAAGGTCCCTTCATCGTCACCAGAGTTCTTCACAATGGAGCGTACCATCTTTACAATATTGATCACCAGATTAATGAGCCACGAGCTTGGAATGAGCTGCTCCGCCCCTTTTATACTTAAGCACTCATTCGGATGAGATGTAATAAGAAATACCTTTTTAGTTCATTTATCTGTAACAAGAGCTTTGCAGTTTTTCTTTTCGGAATAATTGTTGTTGCCTGTGTTAACATTCTGAAATCCCCCAATGCGTGACTTAGCTGCGAATCCGCTTCGCCTAAGTTTAAAAAAATCCTACCGAGTAGAGAGCCAGCCTCCCACTCGGAGGCTTAGCTGCAGTCCAGTACACGCCAAAGTTTAAAAAATCCTACCGAGTGGTGAGCCAGCCTCCCACTCGGGGGCTTAGCTGCAGTCCAATACTCGCCTAAGTGTATAAAATCCTACCGAGTGGTGAGCCAACCTCCCACTCGGGGGCTTAGCTGCAGTCCAAGTACTCGCCTAAGTGTTTAAAATCCTACCGAGTGGAGAGCCAGCCTCCCACTCGAGGGCTTAGCTGCAGTCGAGTACTCGCCTAAGTTTAAAAAATCCTACCGAGTGGAGAGCAGTCCTCCCACTCGGGGGCTTAGCTGTAGTCCAATACTCGCCTAAGTATGAAAAATCCTACCGAGTGGTGAGCCAGCCTCCCACTCGGGGGCTTAGCTGCAGTCCAAGTACTCGCCTAAGTTTAAAAAATCCTACCGAGTGGAGAGCAATCCTCCCACTCGGGGGCTTAGCTGCAGTCCAAGTACTCGCCTAAGTATGAAAAATCCCACCGAGTGGAGAGCGATCTTCCCACTCGGGGGCTTAGCTGCAGTCCAAGTACTCGCCTAAGTATGAAAAATCCCACCGAGTGGAGAGCGATCTTCCCACTCGGGGGCTTAGCTGTAGTCCAAGTACTCGCCTAAGTGTTTAAATCCTACCGAGTGGAGAGCAATCCTCCCACTCGGGGGCTTAGCTGCAGTCCAAGTACTCGCCTAAGTATGAAAAATCCCACCGAGTGGAGAGCTATCCTCCCACTCGGGGGCTTAGCTGCAGTCCAAGTACTCGCCTAAGTGTTTAAATCCCACCGAGTGGAGAGTGATCCTCCCACTCGAGAGCTTAGCTGTAGTCCAGTACTCGGCTAAGTTTAAAAAATCCCACCGAGTGGAGAGCGATCCTCCCACTCGAGGGCTTAGCTGCAGTCCAGCACTCGCCTAAGTTCCAAAAACATACTGATCCACAAGGACGACGAGGTGCAGGTCGACTGCTACCTTCTCCTTCGGAGCTACACCAAGAGTGCAACGTGCGCTCTATCCCAATCCGCAAGGACGACGCGGTGCAGGTCGACTGCTACCTTCTCCTTCGGAGCTACACCGCGAGTGCAACGTGCGCTCCCTCCCAATCTGCAAGGACGACAAGGTGCAGGTCGACTGCTACCTTCTCCTTCGGAGCTACACCACGAGTGCAATGTGCGCTCCATCCCAATCCGCAAGGACGACAAGGTGCAGGTCGATTGCTACCTTCTCCTTCGGAGCTACGCCATAAGTACAACGTGCGCTCCATCCCGATTGCAAGGACGACGAGGTGCAGGTCGATTGCGATACATGTTCCGTCCCTACCTGCAAGGACGATGAAATGCAGGTCGGCTGGATAATCCACCTCAGAGCTGCATCTCAAGCATAAAGATTGTTCCAAGTGAAGAACAAAGTTCACTCGAAGGCAAATGCAAACATATTCGGAAATAAACCAAGTTCAGATAAACCCCAAAGGTCCCAAACCGCAGATCAAAGTACTCGGACGTTCAGCCCGAAAGAGTTTAACGGTTACAAAACCCACTCGGCATTCCGAGGCAAATTTAAAGGTGAGGCATAAAAGTTTGTTCACTCCACAGGAGGAGGACTGGCAGGCTCGACAAACTCGTCTAGGTCGACACCATCAGCGATCCGAGTGGCAGTAGCGATGAAAGTCTCCCTAAAAGATCGGAAATCATGCTTCTTGGTGTTGGCGACCTTGATCGCAGCCAGCTTATCTTCTCGCGCCTCTTTGCAATGGACGCAAACCAAAGACAGAGCCACATCGGCACCGCACCGAGCAGAAGACTTCTTCCACTCCTGCACTCGACCAGGGATCTCGTTAAGTCAAGTCATCAGAGACTCGAGGTCGTTCTGGAGTGTTGCCCTTGGCCAAAGTGTTGTGTCGATTCGCGAAGTGGCGACCTTCAGTCGAGCCAAATAGTCAACAACGCCGTCAATGCGAGATTCCAGTCGGAGCAGGTTCATAGCAGTTTCGTCCTTCACGGGAGAGTTGATAGGGTCCAAATTTGGTTCAATTCGCCCAGTCTCCTCCTCGAAGTCTCGGCAAAACTCTGCATGCACAATCCAAGGATGAGTCAATATTCGTATGCCGGGTCGACAAAGTTAGACAAGTCGGAACAGGGTATATACCTTCAAGCTTGATGAACAACTTCTTGGCGAGGCTCCTCAGATAGCTTTCCAGATCGTCCCTCCTGCGAGCAATGCCTTCCATCTTCTCGTTCAGGTTGACCTTGTCCTTCGTCAAGCGGGTTACCTCTTTGTTGGCTTCATCCAGAGCAGACTTTATCTTGGCATTCTCCTCCTCCAGTTTACCGACTGAAGCCAGCTTTTATTCAGCCAGAGCAGTCTGGTCATCTGCCTTCTTCTATGCAGGAGCCAGATCTTGGTCCTTCTTCGCCAGAGCCTGGTTCAGTTTCTCTGAAAAGAAAGGATGCTTAGTTCAGAAAGAGCAGAATGAAATCCGGGTCTAAGAAAAACTA
This sequence comes from Aegilops umbellulata, assembly GCA_032464435.1. Classification (NCBI taxonomy): domain Eukaryota; kingdom Viridiplantae; phylum Streptophyta; class Magnoliopsida; order Poales; family Poaceae; genus Aegilops; species Aegilops umbellulata. Next base: position 62,029,378 of record CP136059.1, on the reverse strand, counting down.
GTCGACAAAGCTTCCTTACCATTGGCGTCATCCTTGGCCTTCTGCAGCTCTGACTTGGCCAACTCCAGGTCAAGATTGAGTTGAATTTGCTGCTTTTCCAAGTCAGCAAAGCGAGCTCCAAGATCACAAGATTTCTGAAATCAGATAGGATGGGTTATTGCACATAGGAAAAAAGACAAAGACAATAAATACTAAGACTACGGTCGACTGCCCGCAGTCCACCATAGTCTCGGGGACTACACCCAGTGGGTGCACTTAGCGTGCCCCCACTGGTTCAATTAACACTCAACGAGATCTTCCTGACGCGAGTGCCAATAAAAAGAAAGAACAAGCTCTTCAGACAATAGTCGACTGCCAATAGTCGACCACGGTCTCGGGGACTACACCCAGTGGGTGCACTTAGCGTGCCCACATCGGTTTAGTTAACACTAGATACGGCCAGACTAGACCGAGTGAAGCAATCAAAATTTCAAGACTACAGTCGACTACCCGCAGTCCACCATAGTCTCGGGGACTACACCCAGTGGGTGCACTCAGCGTGCCCCCACTCGTCCAAAATTTCAATACTCAGTCACAAGTCGGAACACCCAGTGGGTGTGCAGATACAAAGATCCTCAGAAAGGAAATTTTTCAGGTACCATATCCTAATAGAACAAGCCAAGAGAATCAGTCGACGTGCTGCTAACCTGAACATTTCTCTGGAGAGCTGAGCTGGCATCATAGGCAGCCTGACTGGCATCCCGCACCATCTTCATCTTTTCCATCATAATACCTGCTTGGCGTATGGCTTCTTTGGCAGCATTCACTTCGTCTTCTGGGACGTGGTGGGTGGCAAAAACTGAAGGTGGATCGGCAGGAGCTTGAGCAGTCGACGAAGAAGGCAGAGCACTTGACAATGGTACGGCGAAGGTAACAGAAGCCCGATTGGCATCACCAGCATCATGAACGACTGGTTCCGCCATCGGCGTCGACTGTGGCATCCTGTTTGTAGGATTTTTCCTATTTTCCCTCGTCAAAGGCCTCTCTGGCTCCTCATCATCATCGTCGGGGAGGTCAATGATGTTGGGAGCTGCTTAAAGATCAGTCGCCAAAATTTACATCACTCAATGGTATATATTACAGTTGAATCGACCAAGTAAAGACAGAATGACAGAGATCTTACCCAGATTGGAGGTGACTGCATCCTCCATTGCCTCATCCTCATCCCTATAAGCTGAAGTCCCGGAAGTAGCAGCGCTGCTAGTTTCAAGATTCATCGAGTCAAATCAAGGGAAAAATAAACAGCACGGAGCGCCGAGTGAATACAAAGGAAGACACTCACGCAGAAGCGACGGGGATGTCAATCTTAATCTTCGACAACGCCTTCCGAGGCTTTGGCACCACAACCCTGGGCTGCTTTGGCGCTTTATCAGTCAGGGTCGGTGAAGACGTCCTGGGACGCTTTGAAGACTAGCCAGTCTGGGCAATCGCCTTTTCACGGGCGCTCGCCCGGTCTTGGTCGAGCTTGGATCGCATCTCCCTGCGAGGAGGCGACTCGACCTCTTCTTCGTCGCTTGAGTCGTCGCCCTCCTTGTACCCCTCTCTGTCAGAATGCCAGTCGCCACTGTCGCCGCCGCTCGCCTCCCCTTCCGGGTCTGGCTCTTGCTCTCCGTTGGGCATTGAGTACATTTCCATAAGGGCCTGGAAGAAAAACAGGTAGAACAAAAGTCAGTCGACGAATTGTAAATAGCTGCACGATTACAATCACAGTTGGAAGATCAGAATTGGACCTTGTCTGGCGTGTGGGGCTGGTCGAATGGAAGAATTCTCCTGGCTCCCCTAGGATTGTCTTTGTTCCCAGTGATGCTCGTCGGCCACCCCTCTAACGTGGCATCCTGGACCTCCTCCGGGTGGATCCGAGTGGTGTCGTCAATACCCGAATACATCCACATTGGGTGGTCTCGAGCTTGAAGCGGCTAGATGCGTCGCTGGAGGAAGACCTCCAAGAGATCCATACCAGTCACCTCGTCGCGGATAAGCTGGACAACCCGTTCGACCAGCACCTTGACCTGCGCCTTCTCCTCCAGGATCACCTTCAAAGGGGAGGTCTTCCTCGGTCCAGGGAAAAAGGAGGGAGTCCAGTCGACTGTCCTGGCGTCGACTGGTCTTTGCAGTAGAACCAGGTCGACTGCCATCCACGGACCGAGTCGGGAAGGACCATGGCTGGAAAAGAACTTTTACCTCTCGTCTGAACCCCAAGACCCCCGCACATCTGGATCACTTGTGTTCTCTCGTCACTTGGATTGGCCTTTTTCACCGTCTGAGGGCGACAGGTGAAAATGTGCTTGAAAAGGCCCCAATGAGGTCGACAACCCAAGAAATTCTCGCACAAAGATACGAAAGCAGCGAGGTACACGATTGTGTTGGGAGTGAAGTGGTGGAGTTGCACCCCAAAGAAATTCAGAAATCCCCGAAAGAAAGGGTGAGGAGGCAAGGAAAACCCACGGTTGACGTGGGTGGCAAGGAGAATAAGCTCACCCTCCCGAGGCTGCGGCTCGGATTCCTTCCCCGGAAGTCGCGCCGATCTGTGGAGGATCAGTCCCCCATCAGCGAGGTCGTCGAGGTCTTCTTGACGAATCGTCGAGCGGATCCAGTCGCCCTGGATCCAGCCCTGCGGCAGGCAGGCCCTCGAGGAAGATCCGCCCCGACTGGTCATCTTCCCCTTCGCCTTCATCGTCGCCTTCTTCGCCCGCTCCAGAGCCACCGTCTTCTCTTTCCCCATCGTCGCCGGCGATACACGCACAAAACAGTAGCACTGGGGCGAACGCGAGCGCGGCGGAGAAGTCCGAGGAGGAGAGGAGGAAATGGGAACGCACTGTTCAAAAACCCCGGCCCGACTCCTTATATGGGGTTACTTTCGAGTGTCTGACTTGTAGGCCCGGGCGATCCTATCAAATCCCGCAACAGTCGCGCGCGCGATACGTGGCGAAAAAGGTGGCGCAGAAATCGAGGCGGCCCTGTGATGAGGACATGACTACCTTGGATACGACCAAAAATATTGCATACATGCATATTTCTCAGGTGATTTCTAGTGTCAACTATTCAATAATCTATTTATATTATCTAGAACAAAAATACTTCACACACTTTTGTGTTTTGTCTAATTGCAGGTGTATGGGACATTTGTACAATCCACATATGAAGATAAGGGAAAAAGAGAAGTTTAGGTGATGTTCAAAAAGTCCCTTCACGTCACTTTTGGGCCAAGAGAAGATAGAGTCCAAGTCTCTTACGTTTTGGATTCAGATTCGGACTGCACAGACATACCTGACTCAAAACGGCAAGAACTTTTTCATACGAACTCCGAATTGGGTGATTCTTTTTTTGTTGGAAAGTAGATTTTGTCCTCTTTCCAAAACAATTGGAATCACCTTTAAATTCATCCGGAGCGTTGAGATATGGACGAAACAATCTGACGCTGCAGCAGAATCCGAGTCAAACAACAAGTCCAAAGGTGTTGCATCACCTCCACTTGGGCCCATGAGCCTTGTACGACTTAGGGTTGGTTTTAGGCTGCCTTGGGACGTCCTCCCACCTCCTTGGCCGCCACCCCTTGCTCCTATATAAGTAGATCCAGCTTGGGTTTTGTTTAGATCAAAAGTTCGACATAGCTGCAACTTCGCGTACTTCGTTTGTGTTCAACGACCAGACCAAGGCGTCACAGAACCTGATATAGGCAAAGGTGTCCCGATGTTTCGATGAGATGGTGGCTATCGTTTCTGTGGGAGTCGACCTTAACGATCCGACTACGAACGTGCGAGACGTCGCGCCTTAGCAATCGCTAAACCAACTTCCGAGGGTTATTGACCACGCCGGAGCACGATCAACCTGACCACGAGGGCCTGTTTCCTGCGAGCAAACGAAGAACACAAACGAAGTACGCGAAGTTGCACCTATGGCGAACTTTTGATCTAAACAAAACCCAAAGTCTAAACGACGCCCTAAGGGCTGTATATATGGAGGAAAAGGAGGGAATTTCGTGGCCCCTGATGGTGGGGTCCGAAACCAACCCTAACTCTTGTTTCCCCACACATACGGACTCTAAAAATAGCCTATACTTAAGTATTTCAAAATTACATGGGCCTGGCCCAAAAATAAGGTGACGCAGCACCTAGAATAGCCTATGGGCGAATATTATGAAGTGGCATCTTGTATATTTCGTCCAAGGCTTCATGCACTCCTTATGGTGGCTTCAAAGTCCTGAAATCATCACTTGTAACTCCGTTCTTGATCCCCTTGCGCATGCCATCAACTCCATGCGTGTTCTTGCTCCAATGTTCATCCTTCTCCAAGCTAGGCCCTTCATTTGTAAGCAAAACAAATGTATCCACTGTAGGCAGTATCATATTCTCATGAACATTAGAATCATTACCAAGAAACGAAAGTACCTGGTAATTTAATTGGCGTGCGCGAGCTCTAGTAATTGGTCCAGTATGTATAGTAGCAGGGGTTGTGGATGTAACAATGGTATTGATGTCCTCATCATCCTCCCCTTCTTGAAATTAAGTCGTCCTCGACGGAAGCTCATCTTCCTCACCCAAATAAAGCTTCAAATCTACTATGTTAAAAGTGGGACTAACCCCAAAATCTGCAGGCAGCTCAAGTTTATATGCATTATCATTTATTTTCTCTAACACCTTAAATGGACCATCAGCACGTGGCATTAGCTTTGATTTGCGCAAATTAGGAAACCTATCCTTACGCAAATGTAACCAAACAATATCACTAGGTGCAAAGACAACATGTTTTCTACCCTTATCTCCAGCAAGTTTATATTTAGCATTCATATGCTCAAAGTTTTCCTTAGTTAACTCATGCATTTTTAAAATCAATTCAGCACGTTCTTTAGCATCAAAATTAACCTTCTCCGAAGATGGAAGAGGCAACAAATCAATAGGTGCACGAGGTAGGAAACCATACACAATTTCAAAAGGGCACATCTTAGTAGTAGAATGCAATGAACGATTATAAGCAAATTCAATATGAGGCAAGCATTCTTCCCACATTTTCTTATTATTCTTCAAAACAGCCCTAAGCATAGTAGACAATGTTCTATTGACTACTTCAGTTTGTCCATCGGTTTGGGGGTGACAAGTAGTACTAAAAAGCAGTTTAGTCCCCAACTTAGCCCATAAACATCTCCAAAAGTGGCTAAGAAATTTAGTATCACGATCTGAAACAATAGTATTTGGCACACCATGCAAGCGAATAATTTCACGAAAGAACAAATCAGCAACATTAACAGCATCATCGCTTTTATGACATGGTATAAAGTGTGCCATTTTCGAGAATCTATCCACGACAACAAATATGCTATCCCTCCCCTTCTTTGTTCGAGGCAAACCTAAAACAAAGTCCATAGATATATCCTCCCAAGGAACACTAGGTACAGGCAAAGGCATATATAAACCATGAGGATTGAGTCGTGACTTAGCTTTTTGACATGTAGTGCAGCGAGCAACAAAACGCTCAACATCCCGTCTCATCTTTGGCCAAAAGAAATGTGTAGCAAGTATGTCCTCTGTCTTCTTCACGCCAAAGTGTCCCATTAATCCTCCTCCATGCGCCTCCTGCAACAACAAAAGATGAACAGAGCTAGCTGGAATGCATAGCTTGTTAGCACGGAACACAAAACCATCATTAACACAAATACATCTTTAAATTCAGCATCATGCACATATTGATCTTTGATGGTCTCCAAACCAAATATTTTAAAATCAAGTTGTGAAAGCATAGTATAACGATGAGACAACGCATCAGCAATAACATTCTCTTTACCCTTCTTGTGTTTAATGACATAAGGGAAAGTCTCAATGAATTCAACCCATTTAGCATGTCTATGGTTCAGTTTAGCTTGACTTTTAATGTGTTTCAAAGATTCATGATCAGAATGTATAACAAATTCTTTGGGCCATAAATAATGTTGCCATGTTTCTAAAGTCCGAACAAGAGCATATAATTCTTTATCATAAGTAGAATAGTTCAGACTAGGCCCACTCAATTTTTCAGAAAAGTATGCAACAGGTTTGCCATCTTGTAATAACACACCTCCTAATCCAATTCCACTAGCATCACATTCGAGCTCAAAAGTCTTATTAAAGTCAGGAAGTTGAAGTAAAGGAGCATGTGTCAACTTATCTTTCAATACCGTGAAGGCTTCTTCCTATGCGGTACCCCAAACAAAAGGCACATCCTTCTTTGTAAGCTCATTGAGAGGTGCAGCAATGGTGCTGAAATCTCTCACAAAACGCCTATAGAAACCAGCGAGGCCAAGAAAACTCCTCACTTGTGTGACCGTTTTGGGCTGCGGCCAACTCTCAATAGCTTCAATCTTGGCTTTATCAACTTCAATTCCCTGTGGAGTAACAACATAGCCAAGAAAAGATACTCGGTCGGTGCAAAAGGTGCACTTCCCAAGGTTACCAAACAAACGTGCATCACGTAGAGCATTAAAAACAGCACGTAAATGTTCCAAATGTTCTTCCAAAGATTTGCTATAAATCAGTATATCATCAAAATAGACTACCACAAATCGTCCAATGAAAGCACGTAAAACTTCGTTCATTAGCCTCATGAAAGTACTAGGTGCATTAGTTAACCCAAAAGGCATGACTAACCACTCATATAAACCAAACTTAGTTTTAAAAGCTGTTTTCCATTCATCTCCCAATTTCATACGAATTTGATGGTATCCACTACGCAAATCAACTTTGGAGAATATTGTAGAGCCACTCAATTCATCAAGCATATCATCTAGCCTAGGAATAGGATGACGATAACGAATAGTAATATTATTAATGCCTCTACAATCAACACACATACGCGAGGTACCATCCTTTTTCGGCACTAGAATAATAGGAACAGCACAAGGACTAAGGGATTCGCATATATAACCTTTGTTGAGTAGCTCTTGTACTTGACGCATAATCTCCTTCGTCTCCTCTGGATTGGTACGGTATGGTGCGCGGTTGGGTAATGATGCACCGGGAATTAAGTCAATTTGATGCTCAATCCCTCGAATAGGTGGTAATCCCGGTGGCACGTCTTGTGGAAAGACGTCAGCGAACTCCTGCAAAATGTTAGTAACAGCAGGAGGCAAAGAGGAAGGCACGTCCTCGAATGAAAATAATGCCTCTTTGCACACAAAAGCATAGCAAACAGATTTGCTAACATCTAGATCATCAATATCAGATTTGGTGGCAAATAAACATGCACTTCTCAATTTAATTTCAGAAGCAACACTAGATGGTTTATTATTAGGCTTCATTTGTTGCTCAAATTCTTTTGCCACAATCTGATTTTCACTCTTATTTTGCTCCTGTTTTGCTTTATTAGCTCGATTAATATCATCTTTCAAAATGGAATCAGGAGTCATAGGAAGCAAAGTAATAGTTTTGTCCTTATGAACGAGAGTATACTGATTGTTTCTACCATGGTGTACAGAATTTTTATCAAATTGCCATGGTCTACCAAGTAATAAGGAACATGCTTGCATAGGTACCACATCACGATCAACATAATCAGCATATGTAGAGATACTAAAATGCACACGAACAGTACGTGTTACCTTAACCTTACCGCTGTTGTTGAACTATTGGATGTAGTAAGGATGTGGATGTGGTCTTGTGGTGAGGGATAGCTTCTCCACCATCTCCATGCTAGCCAAGTTGTTGCAGCTCCCTCCATCTATGATGACGCGAACAGAACGTTCCTTCACAACTCCCTTTCTATGGAACAAATTATGCCTCTGATTTTGCTCAGCTTGTGTGACCTGCACACTCAAAACACGTTGAGCAACTAAATATTCATACCTGGCAGCATCTTCAGCAGCCATGTATTGCGTCTCATGATCAGAATCATCTCCACCGTGTTCTTCATGTGTAAGAAGAGCCAAAGTCTCCTCATCATAGTCACTAGCAGACTCATACCCACCATCCTCAGTAGCAATCATTACACGCTGAGATGTGCATTCGCGCACAAAATGTCCTCTTCCCTTACAACGACGACAAATAATATCACTTGTGTGCCGTGTAGACGCCATGGAAGAAGCAGAGCTCTGTGCAGGCCTGGCAGGTGTGCTCTTGGCAGATAGTGGTGGTTGTGCCTGCTTTCTTGTATCACGGTTGGAGGTGGCAGCTGACGGAGGTGCCGGTGTAGCAGAACGTGTGGAAGTAGATGATGCACGTGGTGTCCATGATGAAGGTCGACCTGCAGAAAAGTTAGTTCGCGCCAATGCCTGTCGATCCTGCACTTCACGTTCAGCTTTACAAGCAAGATGGAATAAACGAGTGATATTATTACAATCCTTATAGTCTAGAATGGTCTGAATCTCTCTATTTAATCCACCCAGAAAACGTGCAAGCATAGCTTCATTCTCCTCAACAATACCACATCGAATCAATCCAGTTTGTAATTCCTGATAATATTCTTCTACAGAATTTTTTCCTTGTCTTAAGCGCTGCAATTTTTGAAGTAATTCACGTTGATAATATGGCGGAACCCAACGAGTACGCATAGCAGTTTTCAAAGCAGCCCAAGTAGCTGGAACAGGATATAATCTACAATATTCAGACCACCAAACACATGCAAAGCTAGTGAAAGCACAAACAGCAGCAGGAACACGTCTCTCCTCAGGATATTGTAAACATGTAAATCGTTGTTCAGTTTCTAACTCCCAAGTAAGATATATATATCAGGAACATATCTACCCTAATGTGACGCCCCCGATTCAATCGTACACTAATCATGCACGCAAATGTGTACGATCAAGATCAGGGACTCACGGGAAGATATCACAACACAACTCTACAAATAAAATAAGTCATACAAGCATCATATTACAAGCCAGGGGCCTCGAGGGCTCGAATACAAGTGCTCGATCATAGACGAGTCAGCGGAAGCAACAATATCTGAGCACAGATATAAGTTAAACAAGTTTGCCTTAAGAAGGCTAGCACAAACTGGGATACAGATCGAACGAGGCGCAGGCCTCCTGCCTGGGATCCTCCTAAACTACTCCTGGTCATCGTCAGCGGGCTGCACGTAGTAGTAGGCACCTCCAGAGTAGTAGGAGTCATCGTCGACGGTGGCGTCTGGATCCTGGGCTCCGGCATCTGGTTGCGGCAACCGGGTAGAAGGGAAAGGGGGAAAAGGGGGAGAAAGGCAACCGTGAGTACGCATCCAAAGTACTCGCAAGCAAGGAGCTACACTACATATGCATGGATATATGTGTAAAGGGCCATATCAGTGGACTGAACTGCAGAATGCTAGAATAAGAGGGGGATAGCTAGTCTTATCGAAGACTACGCTTCTGGTCGCCTCCGTCTTGCAGCATATAGAAGAGAGTAGACTGAAGTCCTCCAAGTAGCATCGCATAGCATAATCCTACCCGGCGATCCCCTCCTCGATGCCCTGTTAGAGAGCGATCACCGGGGTGTATCTGGCACTTGGAAGGGTGTGTTTTATTAAGTATCCGGTTCTAGTTGTCATAAGGTCAAGGTACAACTCCGGGTCGTCCTTTTACCGAGGGACACGGCTATTCGAATAGATAAACTTCCCTGCAGGGGTGCACCACATAGCCCAACACGCTTGATCCTATTTGGCCGGACACACTTTTCTGGGTCATGCCCGGCCTCGGAAGATCAACACGTCGCAGCCCCACCTAGGCACAACAGAGCGGTCAGCACGCCGGTCTAAACCTATGCGCGCAGGGGTCTGGGCCCATCGCCCTGAGCACACCTGCACGTTGCGAACGCGGCCGGTGAGCAGACCTAGCAACCTCCAGTACAACGGAAGTCACGTTACGCGGTCCAACCCGGCGCGCGCCACTCAGTCGCTGACGTCAAGAAGTGCTTCGGTTGATACCACGACGTCGGGATACCCATAACTACTCCCGCGTAGGTGGTTAGTGCGTATAGACCAAATGGCCAGACTCAGATCAAATACCCAGATCTCGTTAAGCGTGTTAAGTATCGCGAACGCCGACTAGGGCCAGGCCCACCTCTCTCCTAGGTGGTCTGAACCTGCCCTGCCGCTCCGCCACAAAGTAACAGTCGGGGGCCGTCGGGAACCCAGGCCCACCTCTACCGGGATGGAGTCACCTGCCCCTTCAGCCCCCATCTCCGAACAGTATCACATGTAATGTAACAGTGTAAAGTATATAGTATATGCCCGTGATCACCCCCGAGTGATCACGGCCCGATAGAATAGCATGGCAGACGGACAAGAGTGTAGGGCCACTGATGGAACACTAGCATCCTATACTAAGCAGTAGGATAGCAGGTAAAGGTAACAACAGTAGTAGCAAGGACAAGCTATGCAGCAGTATAGGATTAACGGAAAGCAGTAACATGCTACACTACTCTAATGCAAGCAGTATAGAGGAGAATAGGCGATATCTGGTGATCAAGGGGGGGGCTTGCCTGGTTGCTCTGGCAAGAAGGGGGGTCGTCAACACCGTAGTCGATCACAGGGGTACCGGCAGCGGTCTCGGGGTCTACCGGAAAAAGTAACGGAGGGGGAACACAATAAATAACATAGCAATCAAAGCATAACATGACAAACGCGGTGCTAGAGGTGATCTAACGCAGGGATAGGTGACACCGGCGAAGGGGGAAAACATCCGGGAAAGTATCCCCGGTCTTTCATGTTTTCGGGCAGAGGAGGCGGAGGGGGAAAGTTGCGAGTTTGATATGTTAGGTATGCGTGGCGGACAAACGGGCTGCGTATCCCGGTTTGTCTCGTCGTTCTGAGCAACTTTCATGTACAAAGTTTTTCCAACCGAGCTACGGTTTATTTTATAATGATTTTAAAAGATTAAAATCAATTTTAGCATTTATTTAATTATTTTAATCCAACATTATCCAAAACAGTGTTTGCTGACGTCATCATGACGTCAGCATGACGTCAGCAGTTAACAGGGGCGTTGACTGGTCAAATCTGACGTGTGGGTCCCACCTGTCATTCTGTGATTAAGCTCATCAGAGATTAACTAACTAATCATTCTTTAATTAGACTAATTATATAATTAGGTTAATCTAATTATGATTAATTAGATTAATTAATTCCTTAATTAATATTTATTTATTTATTTATTTATTTATTTTTATTATTATTAATTTTAATTCTCTTATTTTCTTTTTTTTAAATAAACTTTCAGGGGGCGAGCCCCACTTGTCTGTGACCCTGAGGGCCTAAGCGGGCGCACGGGCGCTGGGCACCCGCCCGAACTGGCGCAGTGGGCGGTTGGGTGCGGGCGCACCCGAGCGGGCGCTCGCCCGCAGGGCGGGGCGAGGACGCCGCGGCACCGATGGCGGGGCACGCCGGCGCGGCCAGTGGCGCGGTGGAGACGAAGGGCGCCGGCGGGGGCGCGCGGGTCGGGCACGGGCGACGTGGGGAGCGCGCGAACTGGGCGCGGGTAGAGCGGGCCGCGGCTCGGCGAGCACGTGCGCGCGCGGTGGCGCGGGTGCGCGTCGAGCAGGGGAGGCCGTGGCGAGGCAGGGCGCGGCCATGGGGCACGGGTGGGCGCGTGTAGGGAGGGGCGGCGAGCGGCGTAGCGGGCGAGGCCAGCGACGCTAGCGCGCGGCACGCGTGCGGTGGCGGCCGGGGCGATAGCGGCACGGTGCGGCTAGATCCGGCAACGGGAGCAGAGGGGGAGAGGAGAGGGGAGCCGCTCACGTGCGAGGAGGGAAGAGGCGGCGAGCGTGGACGAGGAAGTCCGGCGACGGCGGTGCTCCGCGCGGCGACGTCGGCCTCGGGGCGCCGCGGGTGTCGGGGGCGAGACGGGGCAGCGCCGGGAACGGGCGCCGGCGTCGTGGAGGAGGGAGCGGGGCGCGGTCGCCGGCTAGGTGGGGGTGGGCGCGGGGCGCGGTCGCCGGGGCGGCGTCAGGGGCAGCGGCCCCGGGCGCTGGGGGGGTGGGGTTCGATCCCGCCCCCAGATCGGATCGGGAGAGGGGGAGAGGAGTGGGGCGACGCGGGGGGGGGGGAGTGGCGTGTAGGGGTTAGGGTTTCGGGGGCATGGGGGGTTAAGGCGACGGGGTGGGCCTTGGCCCAGTGGGGCAGGCCAGCTGGGCCGGAGCCCAGTGGGGGTGTTGTTTCTTTTTTTTTGGTTTTCTATTTTTGCAATCTCTTTTCTTTTATTTCTTTTCCTTTTCTCTTTTATTTTAATTTTGTAAAAATATAGTTTCAACTCCTAAATTTAGCATTGCCACTAAACCCACTGTCATAAAAAGATTTACCCTAAACAGAACAGTTTAGTATTTTACCTAATACAAAAGGCATTTAATTTAATTGTTTTATCTACACTTTTATTCATCTTATAGTTTTATAAATATTTTATAAAAGTGTGGTTTCTCCACCATAATTACCTACACATTATTTGGTACAACCCGAACATTTTAGTTTTATTGTTTGAAAACTTTTGTTGTTTGCCTATATTTTAAATTTGAAATTGAATCTATTCCGAACTAACTCGAGATTAGCAACTATAATCGAGGTGACATGGCATCATTAGCAGAGGATCACTGTAGCTTAATTACCCGGGCGTCACAATTCTCCTCCACTACAAGAAATCTCGTCCCGAGATTTAAGAGGTAATGAAGGGGGGAAAGGTTTGGTAACGAATCTAGCGGGTCTCCTCATTCTGGCTTGCTCTTCTCGAAGAGACCTGTCCAATACATTGATGTCTTCATTCCTCCGCTTCGGGTCATCATGAGGAAGTCGGCATCCTTTCTTCGGGATCTTCATCGTATTTACGAATAGGTAGCGGGACAGGTCGGCAACGACAGAATGTTATAAGGGTTATAATTTGGGATTAACCCCTGAATGAGCATATGAGTACCTCTCGAGTTGAACATTTAAAAGGCATCGAGAGTAAAGTTGGGAGGCACAATAAGAAGTTTCAAGAAGCCAGGCAATCATTTGTTGCCTAACACAAAGTGTGAAAGAGGGTTCAAAGCAATGGGAATAAGTATTGCGTCTGATACCATAATAGATCACTAGGCACGTGGCCCGTGAATTACATACGAAGTCAAGCACGAGGAATAATTTTGACAACAGGTTGAACAGGAGAGTCAGGTTTCGATCCTGGGACCTGTGGGTTATGGGCCCACCATGTGGGTTAAAAGTAGAAAGGGGGCTGACATCTTGTACGATCACGATAGCCAGGCATGTCAGAGAGTAGCATGTCAGTTATGTCGGCAACAATGTCGGTACCAAGGGCGAGGGACGAAGAGAACCATTTTCCTGCTCGTTGAAACGAGGCGGGCCAAGAGGCAATGTTCCCGTCCATCGGTGGTTACCGAAATGTCATCAATAATAGTAACAGGATCTGACTGATAAGGTGGTACACCGAGGTGTTTTCATAAGCAGGAAAATATTACTGCTTAGATCATATAGATCACCGAAAGGTTAAACAAATCAATGGAAAGGAAAAGGTGATCTTTAAATTCAACAGACAATGGGGAGGAAAATGTGTATGCACACATATTTCAGGGGTATATCCTTCCCAAGGACAAGCAGAGCATGATATCCATGACAGGATATTATGTAGAAAACTCCCTAGGTAGGGGAGAGAAATTTCATGACATTACCCATACAACGGTGTTTGGATAATAGTGCAGGAAACATTTAGCATTGGGCTTCAAATGTTCTTGTTGAAAATCAGAGTACCATAGACATGCTTCGAGATAGCATTGACATGGTCATCCTGTGAATATCAGACTCTGGAAACACAAAGGATCCATCAGGAATAACTTGTAGAATAAGTCTTACAATTTCCTCATGAAAGAATGGTTAACCTTGTTAAAAAGGAAACTATAATGACAGGTCCTCCAGCTGGGGGGGTGGGGGTGCTAGGCATGACATCAACTTACTGGGTCATATAAAGATCAATGTTATAACTCTTGGAAATATGTTCCAACCATCATATCTGACCGAGTTTCAGATCTGATCGGTGCCAGGATACCTCAGACTCAGGATCCTGAGAAGAAAGATGCAACACAAATTGTCGACATGACATTGTAAAATTCTCGGGAAATGAACTATGGGAGTGAGTACCGACACAAGAGTTCATCATTTAAACCAAAGAGAGGATGACGGGGTAGCTGACGGAGTTAGCGACAATCCTCGAGATTTCCAAAAAGGTGGATTTCCACAGTTACGTGGACAAGGAGATAACATTTGTCGGATCAAATGATATAATGATGTATGCTCGAGGAAAACATACACAATTAACAATTGGTTGAAAAGTGCACCCGAAATATGGGCTTATAGTAGCATGATCAACGTTAGAATGGTGGTTCCGCAACCGATAGGCTAAGAATGAATTATCGGTCATTAACTTCAAAGCAATAGGGTTGCTAGAAGTGCAGAATACAACCCACACCGTTCGCTTGTGGGTACCCCGGTTGGAATCAACACGAGGACCAAGAAGAATGGTGATGGTGAGAAGTATCATTATAGCAAGAATTTCTTAAGAGGTGGAGCAATCCTCACAACATTCTTGACATCAAAGATGGTAATACTCCGCGGTAGATCATAACATAAGTTGGATAGCAAGGAACTCAAGGTATAGCCACAACACGGACAAGTTTGTGTTGGTGGGAAGGCAATAAAGTGGTCGATGATAATACAGATCATCAAGGGCAAGGATGCTATTTCTCATCATGAACTCAATTGATATCCTGGTAGAGCTCATAAGGTTGATGATGATCACGACACATTTGTCGAGAGATTTCATGAAGATGTAATCAATCAGCGACGACATCAAGTCAAAGGAATGATGAAGCGGAAGGTTATTGGAACCATGGGTAGGACACAAACTTGAAATCAAGCTTGTTGTTCAAGGCGAACTGATATGACAAGGAAGATCGACGTAAGCTTAGCTCATCGTCGAAAATTTGTGCTCCGGGAAGAAGGACCGGGTAGCACAGTTAGAAGTTTGCACGATAATGATATAGCCGATAAGGCTAGGAATGACTTGAAGGATTAATAAACTCATCAGCAACGGAGATTATTTAGAGCTATTGAATCGGAGTGCGAAATTGATTCACTTACCAGTGTCCTTGAGTGTCTAACAACTCATAACTCGGGGAAAATTGGGATCGGTGAGAAATAATACTTGAAGAACTCATAAGAAGTAATATGGTTCTGTGCTATTATCGAGATACCACGGGTAATACTCGAAGGCAGATCATAGTAGAGGTTGGACTGGGGTACTGATCTGCAGAAGGCAAGTACTCTAACTTGTCCGAGAAATGGGATCAAGAAGAAAATATGGTCGGAACCCCAATTGCAAAAGGTCAGATCCCAGATATAAGATGAACTTACACCAAAGGAATAATTAATTTAAGAGAAGTTTTAATGATAAGATATACATCATGTCCATGGGCATGAACACAAAGTTCAAGGTCGACTCCCACTTCTTCAATGCATAACCTTTCATTCACTGCTCGTATTTCAAAAATGACATCAGTTGTCGAAAGTTTTACCTGGTGAAATACCAGACGAGTATGACTCGTGAAAACTTCCGAGTTCACACATATAAAGGAAGGCATAGGTTCAACCCGTCAGGGTATCATGGAAACATATACCACAAGCTTCAAGAGTAACTAACACAAACCCGAAAGCAGAGCATGGTTGGCCAAGCAGAGGATACAACTTAACAAACGCATTATGTATTAGGGGGAGAACTCACAAAGTGATCAAAAGTGAAGGACACTGTCGGATAACAATCCAACAAAGGACTTGATGTTCCACAAAGGATCTGATGTGAGTATCGATACTCAACCAGAAGAGGAAGGAATTTAAATGCAACCGGTTATGGAATCATCTGAATAATTCAAAGCTTAAATGCAAAGGAATTATAATTTCCAAAACAAAGGATCAGAAGCAGATGCTCTGATCAAGGATGGATAAGTTGGATAGACCAGAGGCACAATTGACGACAATAGTTTGGTCGAGAACCAGCTCATGTTCAAAAATGATGTCTGAGCCGGAAAGATAATTTAGAAGGGTTGATAGATGATTGTGTGCTTTCGCACACATGTAATCAATAGGATCAAAATGACGGTGTCAAAAGATACTAGTGAATACTGCCAGATATATGGGAAGCATCCATAATGCAAGTAGACAAGTATTTGCAAAGCAATAAAGCTGTTAAGGATTTTCGGGGGATTGAATAGTATTTCAAAGACTTTTGTGAAACACCTGAACAACTCGGGAGGAGCGGATACTCGGAAAGTGCGAGAATTTATTCTTAGGGGTATTCAGGTGGCAAGGAACTGCAAGGCAGTAGGCCCAAAATATTCTCGGGGTATCTTGTAATAACAAGATCGAGTGGGAATAAAAGTAAGCACGACAGGTGTAAGTATTTATCCATAGGGATATTTCGATGGGAGGGAATTGCAAAAGCAATGGGCACCAGGTCTCAAGAGAATATCAGAGAGTACCTTCGAAATCTTCTGGTGTAGCCGGCGATCATCTGTAATGAAAGGGCTCTCCGGCAGGAAGTGGTAACGAGATCCTAATGTTAGATTTAGCAGAATTCATTTATCCTGAACAGAAGAGAGGTCAGAGTCCCAGAGTAAAGGTCGAGGAGTAAAAGATCCTAGTACCACCCGATGGCGACGTGGGCCCGTAAGGCACACAGCCATGTTAGTAAAAGTTTTTGCAATGTCTAGACTCGACTTCGGCCAAGGAGTGTGGAAGGGGGATTCCTACAGGCAGTCGGCTCTGATACCAACTTGTGACGCCCCCGATTCAATCGTACACTAATCATGCACGCAAATGTGTACGATCAAGATCAGGGACTCACGGGAAGATATCACAACACAACTCTACAAATAAAATAAGTCATACAAGCATCATATTACAAGCCAGGGGCCTCGAGGGCTCGAATACAAGTGCTCGATCATAGACGAGTCAGCGGAAGCAACAATATCTGAGCACAGATATAAGTTAAACAAGTTTGCCTTAAGAAGGCTAGCACAAACTGGGATACAGATCGAACGAGGCGCAGGCCTCCTGCCTGGGATCCTCCTAAACTACTCCTGGTCATCGTCAGCGGGCTGCACGTAGTAGTAGGCACCTCCAGAGTAGTAGGAGTCGTCGTCGACGGTGGCGTCTGGATCCTGGGCTCCGGCATCTGGTTGCGGCAACCGGGTAGAAGGGAAAGGGGGAAAAGGGGGAGAAAGGCAACCGTGAGTACTCATCCAAAGTACTCGCAAGCAAGGAGCTACACTACATATGCATGGATATATGTGTAAAGGGCCATATCAGTGGACTGAACTGCAGAATGCCAGAATAAGAGGGGGATAGCTAGTCTTATCGAAGACTACGCTTCTGGTCGCCTCCGTCTTGCAGCATATAGAAGAGAGTAGACTGAAGTCCTCCAAGTAGCATCGCATAGCATAATCCTACCCGGCGATCCCCTCCTCGATGCCCTGTTAGAGAGCGATCACCGGGGTGTATCTGGCACTTGGAAGGGTGTGTTTTATTAAGTATCCGGTTCTAGTTGTCATAAGGTCAAGGTACAACTCCGGGTCGTCCTTTTATCGAGGGACACGGCTATTCGAATAGATAAACTTCCCTGCAGGGGTGCACCACATAGCCCAACACGCTTGATCCAATTTGGCCGGACACACTTTTCTGGGTCATGCCCGGCCTCGGAAGATCAACACGTTGCAGCCCCACCTAGGCACAACAGAGCGGTCAGCACGCCGGTCTAAACCTATGTGCGCAGGGGTCTGGGCCCATCGCCCTGAGCACACCTGCACGTTGCGAACGCGGCCGGTGAGCAGACCTAGCAACCTCCAGTACAACGGAAGTCACGTTACGCGGTCCAACCCGGCGCGCGCCACTCAGTCGCTGACGTCAAGAAGTGCTTCGGTTGATACCACGACGTCGGGATACCCATAACTACTCCCGCGTAGGTGGTTAGTGCGTATAGACCAAATGGCCAGACTCAGATCAAATACCCAGATCTCGTTAAGCGTGTTAAGTATCGCGAACGCCGACTAGGGCCAGGCCCACCTCTCTCCTAGGTGGTCTGAACCTGCCCTGCCGCTCCGCCACAAAGTAACAGTCGGGGGCCGTCGGGAACCCAGGCCCACCTCTACCGGGATGGAGCCACCTGCCCCTTCAGCCCCCATCTCTGAACAGTATCACATGTAATGTAACAGTGTAAAGTATATAGTATATGCCCGTGATCACCCCCAAGTGATCACGGCCCGATAGAATAGCATGGCAGACGGACAAGAGTGTAGGGCCACTGATGGAACACTAGCATCCTATACTAAGCAGTAGGATAGCAGGTAAAGGTAACAACAGTAGTAGCAAGGACAAGCTATGCAGCAGTATAGGATTAACGGAAAGCAGTAACATGCTACACTACTCTAATGCAAGCAGTATAGAGGAGAATAGGCGATATCTGGTGATCAAGGGGGGGGGGGGCTTGCCTGGTTGCTCTGGCAAGAAGGGGGGTCGTCAACACCGTAGTCGATCACAGGGGTACCGGCAGCGGTCTCGGGGTCTACCAGAAAAAGTAACGGAGGGGGAACACAATAAATAACATAGCAATCAAAGCATAACATGACAAACGCGATGCTAGAGGTGATCTAACGCAGGGATAGGTGACACCGGCGAAGGGGGAAAACATCCGGGAAAGTATCCCCGGTCTTTCGTGTTTTCGGGCAGAGGAGGCGGAGGGGGAAAGTTGCGAGTTTGATATGTTAGGTATGCGTGGCGGACGAACGGGCTGCGTATCCGGGTTCGTCTCGTCGTTCTGAGCAACTTTCATGTACAAAGTTTTTCCAACCGAGCTACGGTTTATTTTATAATGATTTTAAAAGATTAAAATCAATTTTAGCATTTATTTAATTATTTTAATCCAACATTATCCAAAACAGTGTTTGCTGACGTCATCATGACGTCAGCATGACGTCAGCAGTCAACAGGGGCGTTGACTGGTCAAATCTGACGTGTGGGTCCCACCTGTCATTCTGTGATTAAGCTCATCAGAGATTAACTAACTAATCATTGTTTAATTAGACTAATTATATAATTAGGTTAATCTAATTATGATTAATTAGATTAATTAATTCCTTAATTAATATTTATTTATTTATTTATTTATTTATTTTTATTATTATTAAGTTTAATTCTCTTATTTTCTTTTCTTTTTTAAAATAAACGTTCAGGGGGCGGGCCCCACTTGTCTGTGACCCTGAGGGCCTAAGCGGGCGCACGGGCGCTGGGCACCCGCCCGAACTGGCGCAGCGGGCGGTTGGGTGCGGGCGCACCCGAGCGGGCGCTCGCCCGCAGGGCGGGGCGAGGACGCCGCGGCACCGATGGCGGGGCACGCCGGCGCGGCCAGTGGCGCGGTGGAGACGAAGGGCGCCGGCGGGGGCGCGCGGGTCGGGCACGGGCGACGTGGGGAGCGCGCGAACTGGGCGCGGGTAGAGCGGGCCGCGGCTCGGCGAGCACGTGCGCGCGCGGTGGCGCGGGTGCGCGTCGAGCAGGGGAGGCCGTGGCGAGGCAGGGCGCGGCCATGGGGCACGGGTGGGCGCGTGCAGGGAGGGGCGGCGAGCGGCGTAGCGGGCGAGGCCAGCGACGCTAGCGCGCGGCACGCGTGCGGTGGCGGCCGGGGCGATAGCGGCGCGGTGCGGCTAGATCCGGCAACGGGAGCAGAGGGGGAGAGGAGAGGGGAGCCGCTCACGTGCGAGGAGGGAAGAGGCGGCGAGCGTGGACGAGGAAGTCCGGCGATGGCGGTGCTCCGCGCGGCGACGTCGGCTCGGGGCGCCGCGGGTGTCGGGGGCGAGACGGGGCAGCGCCGGGAACGGGCGCCGGCGTCGTGGAGGAGGGAGCGGGGCGCGGTCGCCGGCTAGGTGGGGGTGGGCGCGGGGCACGGTCGCCGGGGCGGCGTCAGGGGCAGCGGCCCCGGGCGCTGGGGGGTGGGGTTCGATCCCGCCCCCTGATCGGATCGGGAGAGGGGGAGAGGAGTGGGGCGACGGGGGGGAGTGGCGTGTAGGGGTTAGGGTTTCGGGGGCGTGGGGGGTTAAGGTGACGGGGTGGGCCTTGGCCCAGTGGGGCAGGCCAGCTTGGCCGGAGCCCAGTGGGGGTGTTTTTTCTTTTTTTTGGTTTTCTATTTTTGCAATCTCTTTTCTTTTATTTCTTTTCCTTTTCTCTTTTATTTTAATTTTGTAAAAATATAGTTTCAACTCCTAAATTTAGCATTGCCACTAAACCCACTGTCATAAAAAGATTTACCCTAAACAGAACAGTTTAGTATTTTACCTAATACAAAAGGCATTTAATTTAATTGTTTTATCTACACTTTTATTCATCTTATAGTTTTATAAATATTTTATAAAAGTGTGGTTTCTTCACCATAATTACCTACACATTATTTGGTACAACCCGAACATTTTAGTTTTATTGTTTGAAAACTTTTGTTGTTTGCCTATATTTTAAATTTGAAATTGAATCTGTTCCGAACTAACTCGAGATTAGCAACTATAATCGAGGTGACATGGCATCATTAGCAGAGGATCACTGTAGCTTAATTACCCGGGCGTCACACCTCAAATGGTGGGATATTCAATTTCAGTTTAGGGAGATGGTCATGATCTCGTACCTGAGGGGGAGCCCTAACATTACCATTATTTGCATGTGGACGACCTGGTGGTTGTGGTGCTGGTGGTTGCACGTAGTTCTGATGTTGATCAACCTCATCCTCGTAATCTCCCACATAATCGTCCTCCTCCGCATCAGCAGCAGGAGCCACAGAAGTATCAACAGCAGCACCAACAGGTTGGCCAAGCGCAAGAGGAACACGGATCGCTCGGCGGAGGGCTGTTTCGCGCTGTGGAGGTAGTCGTTGTTGTTGTTGTTGTTGTTGTTGTTGTTGTTGTTGTTGTTGTTGTTGTTGTTGTTGTTGTTGTTGTTGTTGTTGTTGTTGTTGTTGTTGTTGTTGTTGTTGTTGTTGTTGTTGTTGTTGTTGTTGTTGTTGTTGTAGAGGTGCGTTAGGTGCAGCCGGTGGTGGTGGTGGAAGACGCGCGAGCAATTCATTAAACCTGTTATCGAGCTTTGTTTCGAACGTCTTCTCTAGGCCAGTGATCTTCTCCATGGCCTCTTCAAAATTGTTCAGCACATCTTGCACCTGTTCATTCATCATTTTCTGAAACTTATCATGAAGCTCCTTGTTTGTTAAATTCTCCCAGTCAATCTCGTCGGGTTGTGATCCTGGCATGGTTAGCAGCAATAGAAACACACAAGAATATGATCCTATAGACTACTAAAAAGTGGTGGTGGTGGTGGGTGTCACAAATCCTTTAATGAAATCTCAAATTCTTACCAGTTCTTACCCAGCAGCAGGCGGTGATCGGCAACCGATGTAGTCAAAACTCTCAAAGCTTGGATAGAGCGATTACCAGGGAGAGTCAAACGCACGATGTAGATGTATGTGGAGCTGGGAAGCTTATAATATGGTAGCAAAAAGGGTCAGCAATAATCAATTCAGAGATGCAAAGTTGAATAAACGCTCAACGACGGTACTGTGCTGGTCCTAGGCTAGACCGTGCTAGAGACGCGAGCCTAGAACACTAACAAAAATCACGGCGCTGCACGTAAACAAGGGAAAAGCACACTCTGGAAATTTTTTTTCGCCCTGTTTTTTTTTTTGCGCTCTTTTTTTTTATTTTTGCGCTCCTTTTTTTACTTTTTTGCGAAAAATCACTATAATGGCGAGTGTCTCAAAACTCTTCCGAGGTCAAACTGACAAGATGGGTACGGAATTTTTTTGACAATTTTTTTTTTCAGAAATCAGGGCAGCGACGACGAAAAAGTGCGACCAAAAATCACTATGATGGCGAGTGTCTCAAAAGACTCAGAACAGCCTAAAAATAGGATAGGAAAAAAATATTTTCGGTCGTCGAATTTTTTTTTCCGAGACCTACGCAGGCAAGGAAACACGAATCGGAATTGAGATGGATCTCGAAAACAAACCTAATATGAAAAGAACTCGGATTGGTGGTGGATATATGGTGGTAGGATATGGCAGCGGGGGTGGTATATGGTAGCGGTGGTGGTATATGGACACAGATCGGTGGTGGTATATGGACATGGATCGGTGGTGGTATTTGGACACGGATTGGTGGTGGTATATGGATACGGATTCAGAACGGTGGCGGATAAGCGGTGGTGGTAGATGGCAAGGCGATGATGATGGTGCGGCGGCGGCGTGACAACTTATGACCAGAACTCGAAACTCTAAAAGACTAGACTCTAAGACCAGCAACTTGACACGACGATGCAACCGCAAATTCAACAAAACAAAAACCCTAAAAAGATTATGCAAAGGCTCAGATTGGTTCGGATATGATGAACTAACCCTAATTTTTTTGTGTGGCTTTTTCGTGGACTGTAGGTATGAAGAACAGACTCGATCTAATCTACGAAAAACTGTAAAATCTCACCGAGCAACCTGGAAATCTGATACCACTTGATATAGGCAAAGGTGTCCCGATGTTTCGATGAGATGGTGGCTATCATTTCTGTGGGAGTCGACCTTGACGATCCGACTACGAACGTGCGAGACGTCGCGCCTTAGCAATCGCTAAACCAACTTCCGAGGGTTATTGACCACGCCGGAGCACGATCAACCTGACCACGAGGGCCTGTTTCCTGCGAGCAAACGAAGAACAAGCAAGAAAACTAAGATTGCAATCTGGATATTGCGAATATAAGAGGAAAGCTTTATTAATGAAGGTGGGGTTCTGTGACGCCTTGGTCTGGTCGTTGAACACAAACGAAGTACGCGAAGTTGCAGCTATGGCGAACTTTTGATCTAAACAAAACCCAAAGTCTAAACGACGCCCTAAGGGCTGTATATATGGAGGAAAAGGAGGGAATTTCGTGGCCCCTGATGGTGGGGTCCGAAACCAACCCTAACTCTTGTTTCCCCACACATACGGACTCTAAAAATAGCCTATACTTAAGTATTTCGAAATTACATGGGCCTGGCCCAAAAATAACGTGACACGGCATCTAGAATAGCCTATGGACGAATATTATGAAGTGGCATCTTGTATATTTCGTCCAAGGCTTCATTCACTCCTTATGGTGGCTTCAAAGTCCTGAAATCATCACTTGTAACTCCGTTCTTGATCCCCTTGCGCATGCCATCAACTCCATGCGTGTTCTTGCTCCAATGTTCATCCTTCTCCAAGCTAGGCCCTTCATTTGTAAGCAAAACAAATGTATCCACTTTAGGCAGTATCATATTCTCATGAACATTAGAATCATTACCAAGAAACGAAAGTACCTGGTAATTTAATTGGCGTGCGCGAGCTCTAGTAATTGGTCCAGTATGTATAGCAGCAGGGGCTGTGGATGTAACAATGGTATTGATGTCCTCATCAGAACCCCACCTTCGTTAATAAAGCTTTCCTCTTATATTCGCAATATCCAGATTGCAATCTTAGTTTCTTGCTTGTTCTTTGTTTGCTCGCAGGAAACAGGCCCTCGTGGTCAGGTTGATCGTGCTCCGGCGTGGTCAAT
Source organism: Aegilops umbellulata (assembly GCA_032464435.1). NCBI lineage: Eukaryota > Viridiplantae > Streptophyta > Magnoliopsida > Poales > Poaceae > Aegilops > Aegilops umbellulata. The sequence continues at coordinate 62,005,783 of CP136059.1, read as the reverse complement.
AACCCTCGGAAGTTGGTTTAGCGATTGCTAAGGCGCGACGTCTCGCACGTTCGTAGTCGGATCGTCAAGGTCGACTCCCACAGAAACGATAGCCACCATCTCATCGAAACATCGGGACACCTTTGCCTCTATCAAGTGATATCAGTTTTCAGGCTGCTCGGTGAGAATTTCCAGTTATCCCTAGATTAGATTCATTTTCGTACCTATTGTCCAAGAAAAAGCCACACAAAAAAGTTAGATCTGTTCATCCTTTGTCCAAGCCAGTCTGAGCCTTTGCATAATCTTTTTAGTGTTTTGCTTTGTTGAATTTGCGGTTACATCGTCGTGTCAAGTTGCTGGTCCTAGTGTCTAGTACTTTAGAGTTTCGAGTTCTGTTCACAGTTTGTCACGCCACCGCTGCACCATCTTCATTGTCGTTGCCATATACCACCACCGCGTCATTATTGCATCCGTTGTCCACCACCGCCATCCATCAATTTCCACCACGTACACCCCATCATTCATTGTCATAATCATACTTGAGGTCGTTCGCGTCATCACTAGATCCAATCTGCATCTTATCTAGCTTGTTTGTGAAAAAAAAAGAGAAAGAAAAAAAAGAAAAAAAGTGAGAGAAAAAAAAAGAAAAAAAGAGGGAAAAAAGAGAAAAAAAGTGAAAAAAAATCCGTGAAAAAAGGAGAAAAAATATTCAGAGTGTGCTCCGCCTTTGTTACGCGTCTCTAGCACGGTCTAGCCTCGGACCAGCACAGTACCGTCGTTGAGCGTTTATTCCACATGGCATCTCTGTATTGATTATTGCTAATCTTTTGCTACCATATATTTGGCCTTCCAAGCTCCACATATTTCTACACCGTGTATACATACGCTCACCTGGCAATCGCTTTACTCAATTTTCGGAGTTATTTGACACCGCTGGTTGCCGGTCACCACCTGCTGTATGGTAAGAACTTGTAAGACTTTGATATTTGCTATACTGTGAGCGTTTTACCACCACATCCTAGTAGTTCATAGGAACATTATTCTCGGATTTTGTTTCTTGTTTTTCGACTCAATATGTCCGGTTCCAGAGTCAGTTGGGCTTCATCAATCGTGGGAGACGTGCCACCAGCTCCGAAAATACAACCACCTCACAAGAGGTGCAAAGGCATAAGAATACGCACAATCAGGTTTTTGTTTCCATGCCACCTTTTAATGGTCGTTTTAAGCCTGATTTATATATTGCATGGGAGTTCGAAATAAATGTTATATTTGCTTCCCATGATTTTTCGGAACATAAAAAAGTTAAGCTTGCGGTTGGTTCTTTCACTAGTTTTGCTACTTTTTGGTGGAGTGAACATTGTCGGTTAGACCCAGATTATGTACCTACTACTTGGGATAATTTAAAACTTGTCATGAGAGATAGATTCGTCGATGTTTATTATACTCGTGGCATGATTAAAAAACTACAACATTTAAAACAAGGTAGTGACACTGTAAGAAAATATTATGATGATTTACAAACTACCTTGTTGCATTCCTTTTTAGAGGAAAGTGAAGAAGATTTTATGGATAGATTTTGGGGAGGATTAAACCGTGATATTCAGGACATACTAATTCATGAAGAATGTTATCCTATGGACCATTTGTTTCATCTTGCTTGCAAAGCTGAACAGGAAATAAAGAGGTGTGATGCCCGCAAGACAAACAAGCATAAGGTGCACATCCAAGGAGTTGAGACGGTCCTTCCTTTTACCACTGCGCCTACTATGACAACAACATCCGTTGTTGTGAGCACTGCATCAGCTCCATATTATGACCCGTCACTGCCGAGAGTTCCAACATCGTCTGAGTTGATAACACGAGGTAATGACAAAGGTACTAATCTTCTAACTTCACATGCGAATGATGAATGCCTTGTCGATTTAAATACACCATGTGATGCTCTAGCCACAACATTGATCACACCACCTATTTTAGATGATTATGCTGATGATTTGACTTTGCCATGTGATCAAACAACTGCAATATCAAGAATTTTGAGTACACCCATTGAGTTAACCGTTGATGTGAAAGAACCATGTGAATCAGGCACTAAAACAAATTTGGATCAACTACGTTTGAAAATAATTGTGCCAATGTTTAATCATTTTGATATGACCTCTAATCTCACTTATATGTGCAAACTGAGTTGCAATACTTTCATGCCTTCTACTTCTTGTGATAATATTTTGGCTTTATATTTTATTCACTATGAAAGTTACTCATGTATACATGTGTCATATGTGCAAATTCCACGGGAAGTAAAAATTGTTGACATATACATATACAACATGTACACCTTGTCTCTTTTGTTAGCCACATTTCAGATAAACCAACGCCGAGGACTGCTTTATTTTCAAGAAGGGGAGGATGATGAGGACATGACTACCTTGGATATGACCAAAAATATTGCATACATGCATATTTCTCAGGTGATTTCTAGTGTCGACTATTCAATAATCTATTTATATTATCCAGAACAAAAATACTTCACACACTTTTGTGTTTTGTCTAATTGCAGGTGTATGGGACATTTGTACAATCCACATATGAAGATAAGGGAAAAGAGAAGTTTAGGTGCTGTTCAAAAAGTCCCTTCACGTCACTTTTGGGCCAAGAGAAGATAGAGTCCAAGTCTTTCACGTTCTGGATTCAGATTCGGACTGCACAGACATACCTGACTCAAAACGGCAAGAACTTTTTCATACGGACTCCGAATTGGGTGATTCTTTTTTTGTTGGAAAGTAGATTTTGTCCTCTTTCCACTCCAATTGGATTCACCTTTAAATTCGTCCGGAGCATTGAGATATGGACGAAACAATCTGACGCTGCAGCAGAATCCGAGTCAAACAACAAGTCCAAAGGTGTTGCATCACCTCCACTTGGGCCCATGATCCTTGTACGACCTAGGGTTGGTTTTAGGCTGCCTTGGGACGTCCTCCCACCTCCTTGGCCGCCACCCCTTGCTCCTATATAAGTAGATCCATCTAGTAGCTTTTTGCTTGGGTTTTGTTTAGATCAAAAGTTCGCCATAGCTGCAACTTCGCGTACTTCGTTTGTGTTCCACGACCAGACCAAGGCGTCACAGAACCCCACCTTCATTAATAAAGCTTTCCTCTTATATTCGCAATATCCAGATTGCAATCTTAGTTTCTTGCTTGTTCTTCGTTTGCTCGCAGGAAACAGGCCCTCGTGGTCAGGTTGATCGTGCTCTGATGTGGTCAATGACCCTCGGAAGTTGGTTTAGCGATTGCTAAGGCGCGACATCTCGCACGTTCATAGTCGGATCGTCAAGGTCGACTCCCACAGAAACGATAGCCACCATCTCATCGAAACATCGGGACACCTTTGCCTCTATCACCCTGCCTTATCCCATCGGATTACTGCGCCCCCCTCCGTCTTGCACGCTTCCCGAAATTCGAATCCCGCGGAATCCGCGGACAGCAGAACAACTTGTTAGGTGGAAGATCTCCTCCACATCGTTACTCAGAACTCTTCTAGTAAAGAAATTCACTCGACGAAAAACTAAGAATGGATCAAGGCGACTGAAAAAGAAGTCGGTGTCGTCACCTCAGTTCGTTGATCCAGAACAAAGTGCGCTCGTAGCACAAAAATGGGTCAGAAGTGTTCTCAACTCCTTCCCCACTCAAACCTCGATCCATTCGGGGGCTAATGATGAAGCTATGTACCTAGGGTAGGGTCATGGACCTATTAAAGATACCCTCCCCAAGGACATCCCTAAAAGAACCAGGAACATTTGAAGAAGAGTCATCATCCACTCGACTATGAAGCAATGTTCCACTCGACAGTCTTGAAGACACTCGACCGTATAGACAATCACTCGACCACCAGGACTTCAAAGGCCACTCTGCTCTACAACGGTCAGGAATCAAGTCATAGCTTTATGGCCATTTATGCATCTTTAGTGCTGGCGTTATCAGTAACGCCCCTCTCTTAATGTACAATGAATCCTATGTATCGGAAGGGAGCTGGGGTCCTGGCGTACTCTATATAAGCCTCCCCCCTCCTCTGGGACAAGGGTTCGCACCCCCTGTAACTCACACGCATATAATCCAGTCGACCGCCTCCGGGCTCCGAGATGTAAGGCTGTTACTTCCTCCGAGAAGGGCCTGAACTCGTAAACCTTGCGTGTACAACTCCTCCATAGCTGAGATCTTGCCTCTACATTCCTACCCCCCTATTCTACTGTCAGACTTAGAACCACGACACCGTTTGTTTCGTCTTGCTTGCAAAGCTGAACAGGAGATAACAAGACGTGTTGCCCACAAGATAAACAAGCGGAAGGTGCAAATCCCAAGAGTTGCGACGGTTGTTCCTTCCACCACTGCGTCTCCTATGACAACAACATCCATTGTTGAGAGCACTACATCACCTCCACCATGTGACGTGTCGCCACCTAGAGTGCCTACATCATCTTTGTTGATCATAAGAGGCAATGACAAAGGTACCGATCTTCCACCTCCACATGAGTATGATGAATGCCTTGTCAATTTAAATGAACCATGCGATGAACTACCCACTAATTTGATCACACCAGCTATTTTAGAGGACTATGTTCATGATTTGACTTTGCCATGTGATCGAACAATTTTGAGTGAACCCATTGAATTAACTATTGATGCAAAAGAACCATGTGAATCAGTGAATAGATCAGATTTGGATTAAATACATTTGAAAATAGTTGTGCCAATGTTCAATCATTTTGATATGACCTCTAATCTTGGTGATGGTTCATCAAGGTTGGGATGGTTTAATGATGAGCATTGCCAATCTTTTGTTATGAATAAGAGCTTCACTTATATGTGCAAACTAAGTTGCAATATTTTCATGCCTTTGACTTCTTCTGATAATATATTGGCTTTATATTTCACGACTTTTGAAGGGTGCTCTTGTATAACTGTGTCACATGTGCCACAACTGAGATCAGTTAAAATGGATGACATATACATATACAACGTGTACACCTTGTCTTTATTGTTAGCCAGATTTCAGATTAAGCAACACTAAGGACGGCTTTGTTTTCAAGAAGGGGAGGATGATGAGGACATGGCTACCAAATTTACACCCATATCCCATGCTGCTTTACCTCTTGGAACAGTTGCTAGAGCTCAGATACGCCAATTAAATTATCAGGTACTTCCGTTTCTTGGTAATGTTTCTAGTGTTCATGAGAATATGATGCTGCCTAACTTAGATACATTTGTGTTGCTTGCAATTGAAGGGCCTAGCATGGATAAGAAGGTTGAGCATTGGAGCATGGTCAAGCACGGAGATGAAGGTGCGTGCGAAGAGAACAAGAATGGAGGTTCAAGTGGAGATTTCCGGACTTTGAAGCCACCATGATGACATACAAGAAGATGGGCAAATATACAAGATGGCCTTTCGTAAATTTCGTCCATAGCTTATTATTGGTGTTGCGCCACCTTATTTTGGGCCAGGCCCATGTAATCTATTTTTGAGTCCATATTGTAGGGGAAACGACTTAGGAGATGTTTTAGTCCCACCTTGCCAAGGGTTGACAAAATCCCCTCTCTTTTCCCTATAAATATAGCCCTTAAGACATCGTTTAGACTTGGGTTTTATTTAGTTAAAAGTTAGCCATTGCTGCAACTTCGTGTATTCGTTTGTGTCCAACGACCAGACCAAGTGATAAAGGCAAAGGTGTCCCGATGTTTCGATGAGATGGTGGTTATCGTTTCTGTGGGAGTCGACCTTGACGATCCGACTACGAACGTGCGAGACGTCGCGCCTTAGCAATCGCTAAACCAACTTCCGGTTATTGACCACGCCGGAGCACGATCAACCTGACCACGAGGGCCTGTTTCCTGCGAGCAAACGAAGAACAAGCAAGAAAAATCTAGATATTGCGAATAAAAGAGGAAAGCTTTATTAACGAAGGTGGGGTTCTGTGACGCCTTGGTCTGGTCGTTGAACACAAACGAAGTACGCGAAGTTGCAGCTATGGCGAACTTTGGATCTAAACAAAACCCAAGGAAAAAGCTACTAGGTGGATCTACTTATATAGGAGCAAGGGGTGGCGGCCAAGGAGGTGGGAGGACGTCCCAAGGCAGCCTAAAACCAACCCTAGGTCGTACAAGGCTCATGGGCCCAAGTGGAGGTGATGCAACACCTTTGGACTTGTTGTTCGACTCGGATTCTGCTGCAGCGTCAGATTGTTTTGTACATATCTCAATGCTCCGGATGAATTTAAAGGTGATTTTAATTGTTTTGGAAAGAGGACGAAATCTACTTTCCAACAAAAAAAGAATCACCCAATTCGGAGTCCGTATGAAAAAGTTGTTGGCGTTTTGAGTCAGGTATGTCTGTGCAGTCCGAATCTGAATCCAGAACGTGAGAGACTTGGACTCTATCTTCTCTTGGTCCAAAAGTGACGTGAGAGGACTTTTTGAACAGCACCTAAGCTTCTCTTTTTCCCTTATCTTCATATGTGGATTGCACAAATGTCCCATACACCTGCAATTAGACAAAACACAAAAGTGTGTGAAGTATTTTTGTTCTGGATAACATAAATAGATTATTGAATAGTTTGCACTAGAAATCACCTGACAAATATGCATGTATGCAATATTTTCGGTCGTATCCAAGGTAGTCATGTCCTCATCACCAAGACCGCTTATGAAACCCCACTTTTATCAATACTTCATCCATATTCACAATATTCAGATTACTTAATCATATTTTTGCTTGTTCTTCGATTGCTTGCAGGACTAGACCTTCGTGGTCAGGTTGATCGTGCTCCGGCGTGGTCAATAACCTTTCGGAGTTGGTTTAGCGATTGCAAAGGCGCAACGTCGTGCATGTTTGTAGTCGGATCGTCAAAGTCGTCTCCAGCTAATCGATAGTTATCATCTCATCGAAAGATCGGGACACCCTCGCCTCTATCATCAGCATCATTGGGTTGGTCGCTGGAGAAGTTGCGGCAGAGGTGGCTGCCAAAGGTGTGGAGGAAGATTTGAGGCGTCTGCAGACGGTGTCCAAGGTACTTCTCTGTTGTGATGGATGGCTTCGTCGTTGGAGCAGCTCTAGCGAGTTGTAAGAGGTCAAGGCTGAAGCAGTACAAGACATACATCATTAATATCAAGTGGGATACTAATAGCATCTCCAATAGATGACGTAAAATACATTACCAAAAGTGGTAGATGTAAAATTTACAGCACCAAAAAACAAATGACTACAAAAGTTGAGGTAAAAACTGTTGTCTCTTAACTTAACTGCCAAAACTGAAATTTACTATGGAATCTAAATTTTACTGTCCAAACCAAACGCACTAGTAGCAGAGAAGCACTTGACATGTAGTTTAGGCCGCTCGAGCACTAGTAGTAGAGAAACAATGATCTAAATCAATAGGCGGTCGACATGGAACAAACTAGTAGATAGCAGCCAGAGCAGTAGCGCCTGGAGTAGCAGCGTGAACTAGAGCTAGAGGAGCAACTCGTGTAGCTACAGCAGCCAATGTACCTGCATCAGTAGCGCGAGCGAGAGCAACAGTAGAGCAGAAGCACGAGCGAGAGGAGGTGCTGAGCAGCAGCGCGAGCAAGCGAGCAGGAGCAGCAGCAGCGCGAGCGAGAGCCGGAGCAGTAGTAGCAGATCCGGTTGGTATGGCCGCCGTCGCCGAGGGAGCCTTCCACTGGGGTTGAGCCGCTATGGAGATGTCGCTGGCGGTGCAAGCGTTGAGGTAGCCATGCCATGGGGATGCGGGATTGAGCACCGGCGGCGTCGGGAGGTCGAGTTAAGGAGAAGCTACGATGCAATGAGTGTACAACTTCTTTGGTGGCGCCGAGTAGGCCTCGGCTTCATCCGAGGAGTCGGTGAGGATGCTGAGGTTCTCGTAGAGCAGGTTAAGGCGGCGCTATGGGGATGGATCAGCCGCGATAGACGAAGCGATCGTCAGAGGAGCTCCTTGGAGGTGGAGGACGGGGAAGCTGAACTGGCGGGACGACGAGATCGACGATGGATCCTCATCTGGGGCAGTGGATGAGGAACGTCGAGCTGCTGCGGTGGATGGCGTGATCAGTAAAGAGGCTCCAGTTCGGCAGCGCTGGGGTGGCTAACGGAGGATGGTCCGGTTTCACGGCTGGAGCAGAGAGGTTATGGCGGTCTAGGATTTCGAATGGTGAAAAGGAGGTGATGGGAGGGGGGAACCATGACTTAGGGACACACTTGTCCAAAATGCAGGGTCTGTTACAAAAGTACCCCCACCAGGTTGAACTAGCGGCCCTTTCGGCTCAGGGTTAGAAGGGGGATCTCGTGTTTCAGGATTTGGCAGCTAGAGGGAGTTTTCACGCGCGTTGTAATTTCAGGATAGCAAGGCGCGAGTTTTCGAAGCACAAATAGACAAAGCGATATCTGAATTTTTGGGACAACAAGGCGCGGGATGAAATTTTGGGACAAGCCTAACATGTAATAATGTACGTACCAAATCAATTCGCACTTCCCTCAACAAAAAAACTATTCGCATCACACAAAGAGAGAGTCTTGTCCCGCTTTACTGTAGAAATGCTATTCAAAACTATGAACGCATGTGTTGCCTAGTTTAAATTTTTTTCACTGGCTGTATAATGCATGTAACCTACTCGTACAAACATTTTAGTGCATTCCAAATGTATATACTAACCGCTGCAATTCAAACTAAATTTGAATTAGTTTCTCTATTTGAATAAGAATCTACAATCATGATTGTTGCCAAGTTAAACCATGATTTGTATATTATCTTAATAACACACCACATGATTACTATAGAGTTAGATATGAACTATGTGGACTATATGAACTCGAATTCTAAATTTTGAATACACTTCATGGTGATACCAAATAATACTACATTTGATGTACTAGCTAGATCTTCATACTAAACCATGTTTCATATGTACACGTGTTTATCACACAAAGAATAGTGCCCGCCCCTACATTATGACAAGTATTTAGCCCCGAGCTGCAAAAGCCACACATTATCATGAAGTCAAAATATATGTTATATACTCCCTCTGTCCCATAATATAAGAGCGTTTTTTTACACAAGTGTAGTGTCAAAAACGCTCTTATATTATGGAACGGAGGTACTATATTATATGTAGTATAACATCTTCATAACCACAACATGCGTATCAGCATTATATTCATGCATGTGTCGGTTTAAAACACTATGAACTCTTGTACAAATATACAAATCCACTTCTATAATGAATGATGATCTCTGTATGTCTTTTATACCCACACAATCCTCTTCCCTTTGTTGATACCACTAAGTTTCTCTCGTGCATGCACACGCCCGCCTCCCTCTCACCCTCCCTCAGCATTCTGTAGCTCCATCGCGCACATTCGTTATTTCTCTTTAGTTCGTTCAACCACTGTGTGTAGGCCCCATATTCTTGTATGCAGCACACACCGATCGAGATACCTCTCTAGCTAGGTGTACCTACCACAAACACAAGCTTTCCCTCTTCTCTTCTCACCGTCCATGACCCCTCTGTCTAATACGGTTCCACGGTTGTGCACACTCCCACCCCTCTTTTCATCGATCTCATACTCGCACACTCCTTCCCCCATGATATAGTAGGCCTCTCGCACCACCACCTAGCCGCATCCATCTCTCTCTATCCATCTCTCCGGACATTATTTGCTTCTAACACACGCATGCATGTATACCGATCGATCTCCCTACATATAGCTAGGTCGACTATAACTCTTTTTTCCCATGCACCGATCGATGTACCTCACAAGTTATGTCTCCACCTTTCTCCATCACATGACGGTTGATCTTCCTATGTAGTTACGTCTGCTTACCACAACCATATCGTCCCCCTCATCATCCGTGCATGCCTCCCGACCCATCTCTCACATGAACATGCACAGACTGGCAGACATCCCCTCTCTTATTGATATTGCGGTCGTACCTACCATTTGTCTAGAAGGCCTCTCCCACCATTTGTGAGAAGCAACTCCACCACCAACCCTCCAACAATCTATCTGATAGAGGCGAGGGTGTCCCGATCTTTCGATGAGATGATAACTATCGATTTGGTGGAGTCGACTTGGACGATGCGACTACAAACGTGCACGACGTTGCACCTTAGCAATCGCTAAACCAATCTCCCGAGGTTACTGACGATGCTGGAAGCACGATCAGCCTGATCACGAAGGTCTATTCCTGCACGCAATCGAAGAAAAAGCAAGAATATGATAATGCAATCTGAATATTGCGAATATAGATGAAGTATTGATAAAGGTGGGGATCCGGAAGCGGTCTTGGTCTGGTCGTTGGACACAAATGAAGTACACGAAGTTGCAATGGCTAACTTTTAACTAAACAAATCCCACGGAAAAAGCTACTAGATGGATCTACTTATATAGGAGCAAGGGGTGGCAGCCATGGAGGTGGGAGGACGTCCCAAGGCAGCCTAAAACCAACCCTAGGTCGTACAAGGCTCATGGGCCCAAGTGGAGGTGATGCAACACCTTTGGACTTGTTGTTTGACTCGGATTCTGCTGTAGCGTCAGATTGTTTCATCCATGTCTCAATGCTCTGGACGAATTTAAAGGCGAATCCAATTGGAGTGGAAAGAGGACGAAATCTAATTTCCAACAAAAAAAGAATCACCCAATTCGGAGTCCGTATGAAAGAGTTCTTGCCGTTTTGAGTCAGGTATGTCTGTGCAGTACGAATCTGAATCCAGAACGTGAGAGACTTGGACTCTATCTTCTCTTGGCCCAAAAGTGATGAGGACATGACTACCTTGGATACGACCAAAAATATTGCATACATGCATATTTGTCAGGTGATTTCTAGTGCAAACTATTCAATAATCTATTTATGTTATCCAGAACAAAAATACTTCAAACATTTTTGTGTTTTGTCTAATTGCAGGTGTATGGGACATTTGTGAAATCCACATATGAAGATAAGGGAAAAAGAGAAGTTTACGTTCTGTTCAAAAAGTCCTCTCACGTCACTTTTGGACCAAGAGAAGATAGAGTCCAAGTCTCTCACGTTCTGGATTCAAATTCGGACTGCACAGACATACCTCACTCAAAACGCCAACAACTTTTTCATACGGACTCCGAATTGGGTGTTTCTTTTTTTGTTGGAAAGTAGATTTCGTCCTCTTTCCACTCCAATTGGAATCACCTTTAAATTCGTCCGGAGCGTTGAGTTATGGACGAAACAATCTGACGCTGCAGCAGAATCCGAGTCAAACTACAAGTCCAAAGGTGTTACGTCACCTCCACTTGGGCCCATTGGCCTTGTACGACCTAGGGTTAGTTCTAGGCTGCCTTGGGACGTCCTCCCACCTCCTTGGCTGCCACACCTTGCTCCTATATAAGTAGATCCACCTAGTAGCTTTTTCCTTGGGATTTGTTTAGTTAAAAGTTAGCCATTGCAACTTCGTGTACTTCGTTTGTGTCCACCGGCCATACCAAGACCGCTTACGGATCCCCACCTTTATCAATACTTCATATATACTTGCAATATTCAGACTGCTTTTATCATATTCTTGCTTGTTCTTTGATTGCTTGCAGGAATAGACCTTCGTGGTCAGGTTGATTGTGCTCCGGCGTGGTCAATAACCTCTCGAAGTTGGTTTAACGATTGCTAAGGCGCAACATCGTGCACGTTTGTAGTCGGATCGTCAAAGTTGGCTCCATCAAATCGATAGTTATCATCTCATCGAAAGATCGGGACACCCCGCCTCTATCAAAAAGTGACGTGAAGGGACTTTTTGAACAGCACCTAAACTTCTCTTTTTCCCTTATCTTCATATGTGGATTGTACAAATGTCCCATACACCTGCAATTAGACAAAACACAAAAGTGTGTGAAGTATTTTTGTTCTGAATAATATAAATAGATTATTGAATAGTTGACACTAGAAATCACCTGACAAATATGCATGTATGCAATATTTTTGGTCGTATCCAAGGTAGTCATGTACTCATTATCCTCCCCTTCTTGAAAATAAAGCCGTCCTCGGCGTTGCTTTATCTGAAATGTGGCTAACAAAAAAGACAAGGTGTACATGTTGTATATGTATATGTCATCCATTTTTACTTCCCATGGATTTTGCACATATGACACATGTATACATGAGTAACTTTCGTAGTTAATAAAATATAAAGCCAAAATATTATCACAAGAAGTAGAAGGCATGAAAGTATTGCAACTCAGTTTGCACATATAAGTGAAGCTCTTATTCATATGAAAAGATTGACAATATTCATCATTAAACCATCCCAATATTGGTGAATAAAGCTTACTTGCATAAAATTTACATGCTACAACATGCTTAAATAAGCCAACATTTCATAAGTCATTTGACACAGAATCATCACCAAGATTAGAGATCATATCAAAATGATTAAACATTGGCACAATTATTTTCAAACGTAGTTGATCCAAATTTGTTTTAGTGCCTGATTCACATGGTTCTTTCACATCAATGGTTAATTCAATGGGTGCATGATAGAGGCGGGGTGTCCCGATCTTTCGATAAGATGATAACTATCGATTTGGTGGAGACGACTTCGACGATTCGACTACAAACATGCACGACGTTGCGCCTTAGCAATCGCTAAACCAATCTCCTGAGGTTACTGACGATGCCGGAAGCACGATCAGCCTGGCCACGAAGGTCTATTCCTGCACGCAATCGAAGAACAAGCAAGAATATGATAATGCAATCTGAATATTGCGAATATAGATGAAGTATTGATAATGGTGGGGATCCGTAAGCGGTCTTGGTCTGGTCGTTGGACACAAACGAAGTACACGAAGTTGCAATGGCTAACTTTTAACTAAACAAATCCCAAGGAAAAAGCTACTAGATGGATCTACTTATATAGGAGCAAGGGGTGGCGGCCAAGGAGGTGGGAGGGCGTCCCAAGGCAGCCTAGAACTAACCCTAGGTCGTACAAGGCCAATGGGCCCAAGTGGAGGTGACGTAACACCTTTGGACTTGTAGTTTGACTCGGATTCTGCTGCAGCGTCAGATTGTTTCGTCCATAACTCAACGCTACGGACGAATTTAAAGGTGATTCCAATTGGAGTGGAAAGAGGACGAAATCTACTTTCCAACAAAAAAAGAAACACCCAATTCGGAGTCCCTATGAAAAAGTTATTGCTGTTTTGAGTCAGGTATGTCTGTGCAGTCCGAATCTGAATCCAGAACGTGAGAGACTTGGACTCTATCTTCTCTTAGCCCAAAAGTGACGTGAAAAAACTTTTTGAACAGCAAGTAAACATCTCTTTCTCCCTTATCTTCATATGTGTGTTGTACAAATGTCCCATACACCTGCAATTAGACAAAACACAAAAGTGTGTGAAGTATTTTTGTTTTGGATAACAAAAATAGATTATTGAATAGTTTGCAGTAGAAATCACCTGACAAATATGCATGTATGCAATATTTTTGGTCGTATCCAAGGTAGTCATGTCCTCATCATCCTCCCCTTCTTGAAAACAAAGCCGTCCTCGGCGTTGCTTAATCTGAAATGTGGCTAACAAAAAAGACAATGTGTACATGTTGTATATGTATATGTCATCCATTTTTTACTGTCCTTAGTTTTTGCACATATGGCACATGTATACATGAGTAACCTTCATAATTTATAAAATCTAAAGCCAAAATATTATCACAAGAAGTAGAAGGCATGAAAATATTGCAACTCAGTTTGCACATATAAGCGAAGCTCTTATTCATTTTAAAAGGTTGACAATGTTCATCATTAAACCATCCCAACATTGGTGAATAAACCTTACTTGCGTCAAATTTACATGCTACAACATGCTTAAATAAGCAAACATGCAATAAGTCATTGGACACAGAATCATCACCAAGATTAGAGGTCATATCAAAATGATTAAACATTGGTTCTTTTGCATCAACAGTTAATTCAATGGGTGCACTCAAAATTGTTGGTATTTTAGTTGTTTGATCACATGGCAAAGTCAAATTGTCAACATAGTCCTCTAAAATAGGTAGTGTGATCAAAGTAGTGGGTAGCTCATCAGATGGTGCATTCAAATTGACAAGGCATTCATCATTCTCATGTAGAGATGGAAGATCAGTACATTTCTCATTACCTCTTATGATCAACTCAGATGGTGTAGCCACTCTCGGGGGCGATGTGTCACATGGTGGAGGTGATGTAGTCCTCACAACAACGGATGTGGATGGCATAGTATGCCTAGTAGTTGAAGAAACAATCATATCAACTCTTGAATATGCATCGTGCGCTTGTTCTCCTCGTGAGCAACACGTGTTTTATTTCCTGTTCAGCTTTGCAAGCAAGGCGAAACAAATGGTCCATAGGATAACACTCTTCATGAATTAATATCTCTTGAATATCACGGTTTAATCCTCACCAAAATCTATCCATAAAATCATCTTCACTTTCTTCTAAAGAGGAATGCAACAAGGTAGTTTGTAAATCATCATAATATTTTGTTACAGTGTCACTACCTTGTTTTAAATGTTGCAACTTCTTAATCATGTCACGAGTATAGTAAGCGGGGACGAAAGTATGTCGCATGGCAAGTTTCAAATCATCCCAAGTAGTAGGTATATAATCAGGGTGTAACCGACAATATTCAGTCCACCAAACCAAAACATAACCAGTGAAAGAACCAACTGCAACCTTAATCTTTTTATGTTCATCAAAATTATGGGAAGCAAATATATTTTTTATGTTGAACTCCCATTCAATATATAAAGCAGGTCTAAAACGGCCATTAAATGGTGGTATAGATACATTAACCTGATCATGTGCATTTGGATGTTTGTGCACCTCTCGTGACGGTTGTTGTATTTGCAAAGGTGGTGGCACGTCTCCCGCGATCGACAAAGCCCATGAATTGACTCTAGATCCTGGCATGATTAGTAGAAACAAGAAACAAAATCCAAAATAATGTTCCTATAACTACTAGGATGTGGTGGTAAAACGCTCACAGTAAAGCAAATATCAATGTCTTACAAGTTCTTACCATGCAGCAGGCGGCGATCGGCAACCAGCGGTGTCAAGTAACTCCAAAAGTTGGGTAAAACGATTGCCAGGTGAACGTATGTATACACGGTGTAGAAATATGTGGAGCTGGGTTGGCTATATATGGTAGCAAAAGATTAGCAATAATCAATTCAAAGATGCAATGTTGAATAAACGCTGAACGATGGTACTGTGCTGGTCCTAGGCTAGACCGGACTAGAGACGCGAGCCTAGAACACTAATGAGGTCACGACGTAGCAAAACTAGCATCAATAAAGGATATGAAGTAGCTCTGGACAGCAAGATATAAGTGAAGATCACAATAGCAGTAAAGATAATGATGTGAAACAACTGCCAAGCAGGATATACAACAACTCTCTCTCCAACTTTTCTCTTGAAAAGTTTGAGCAAATTTTCTGATAACTTTTTTCAAAGAATGCTACTAGCTCAAGCTTTCCAATGCAAAAAGAATCACTCAATTCCGAATTGATATGAGGAGTCAAAGAATTCGAAAACTGGCCTGAAAAACTGGAAGAAGCTGTGTCGGCGAACTTCGGAGGGCAAAAAGACCTATTTAGAAGACGATTTTGAGGTGTCAAATATTGAACCAGCTTCTGCAACTACTTAGATGCGGCTCGTCGCTAGCTTTAATTTGAGTACTCGTGGAGCCAAAACGGACTTCGTATGAGGAAGTTATGCCTTTTTTACTGAACAGTGCACAAAACAGATTCCAATCCGAATTCAACTACGAGATTGAGTCTAGATAGATCCGAATTTTGTTTCTTCTCTCTTTTTTTTCCTCACACTTTTTTTCTTTTTCTTTTCTTTTCCTCTGACTTTTTTTCTCTTTTTTCACTCTTTTTTTCTCTGTCTTTTTTTTTCTCCCTCTTTCCAAGACAAACTAGATAAGATGCAGATTGGATCAAGCGAAGATGTGAATGACCTCAACTATGATTGTGACAATGAACTATGGGTAGCACGTGGTGGAAAGTGATGGGTGGTGTGGTGGACAGCGGAAGGCATAACGATGCAGCGGCGACGTGACTAATGTGAACAGAACTCGAAACTCTAAACGAACTAGACACTAAGACCAGCAACTCGACACGACGATGCAACCGATAATTCAATAATGCAAACAATGAAAAGAAAATTGTAAAGGCTCAGACTGGCCATGACACAAGATGAATAGATCTAACTTTTTTTCTGGCTTTTTTTTGGACAATAGGTAAGAAAATAGATCTAATCTAGTAAAAACTGGAAGTTCTCACCGAGCAACCTGAAAACTGATACCACTTGATAGGGGCCAAGGGGTGTCCCGATCTTTTGATGGGATGATAACTATCGATTTGATGGAGACGACTTCGACGATTCGACTACAAACATGCACGATGTTGCGCCTTAGCAATCGCTAAACCAATCTCCTGAGGTTACTGACAATGCCGGAAGCACGATCAGCCTGGCCACAAAGGTCTATTCCTGCACGCAATCGAAGAACAAGCAAGAATATGATAATGCAATCTGAATATTGCGAATATAGATGAAGTATTGATAATGGTGGGGATCCGTAAGCGGTCTTGGTCTGGTCGTTGGACACAAACGAAGTACACGAAGTTGCAATGGCTAACTTTTAACTAAACAAATCCCAAGGAAAAAAGTTACTAGATGGATCTACTTATATAGGAGCAAGGGGTGGCGGCCAAGGAGGTGGGAGGACGTCCCAAGGCAGCCTAGAACTAACCCTAGGTCGTACAAGGCCAATGGGCCCAAGTGGAGGTGACGTAACACCTTTGGACTTGTAGTTTGACTCGGATTCTGCTGCAACGTCAGATTGTTTCGTCCATAACTCAACGCTCCGGACGAATTTAAAGGTGATTCCAATTGGAGTGGAAAGAGGACGAAATCTACTTTCCAACAAGAAAAGAAACACCCAATTCGGAGTCCGTATGAAAAAGTTATTGCCGTTTTGAGTCAGGTATGTCTGTGCAGTCCGAATCTGAATCCAGAACGTGAGAGACTTGGACTCTATCTTCTCTTGGCCCAAAAGTGACGTGAAAGAACTTTTTGAACAGCAAGTAAACATCTCTTTCTCCCTTATCTTCATATGTGTGTTGTACAAATGTCCCATACACCTGCAATTAGACAAAACACAAAAGTGTGTGAAGTATTTTTGTTCTGGATAACAAAAATAGATTATTGAATAGTTTGCACTAGAAATCACCTGACAAATATGCATGTATGCAATATTTTTGGTCGTATCCAAGGTAGTCATGTCCTCATCAGAGCACTCAAAATTCTTGATATTGCAGTTGTTTGATCACATGGCAAAGTCAAATCATCAGCATAATCATCTAAAATAGGTGGTGTGATCAATGTAGTGGCTAGAGCATCACATGGTGTATTTAAATCGACAAGGCATTCATCATTCGCATGCGAAGTTAGAAGATCAGTACCTTTGTCATTACCTCGTGTTATCAACTCAGACGATGTTGGAACTCTCGGCAGTGACGGGTCATAATATGGAGCTGATGCAGTGCTCACAACAACGGATGTTGTTGTCATAGTAGGCGCAGTGGTAGAAGGAAGGACCGTCTCAACTCCTTGGATGTGCACCTTATGCGTTTGTCTTGTGGGCATCACGCTTCTTTATTTTCTGTTCAGCTTTGCAAGCAAGATGAAACAAAGGGACCATAGGATAACATTCTTCATGAATTAGTATCTCCTGAATATCACGGTTTAATCCTCCCCAAAATCTATCCATAAAATCTCCTTCACTTTCCTCTAAAAAGGAATGCAACAAGGTAGTTTGTAAATCATCATAATATTTTCTTACAGTGTCACTACCTTGTTTTAAATGTTGTAGTTTTTTTAATCATGCCACGAGTATAATAAACATCGACGAATCTACCTCTCATGACAAGTTTTAAATCATCCCAAGTAGTAGGTACATAATCTGGGTATAACCGACAATGTTCACTCCACCAAACAGTAGCAAAACTAGTGAAAGAACCAACCGCAAGCTTAACTTTTTTACGTTCCAAAAAATCATGGGAAGCAAATATAACATTTATTTCGAACTCCCATTCAATATATAAATCAGGCTTAAAACGACCATTAAAAGGTGGCATGGAAACAAAAACCTGATTGTGCGTATTCTTATGTCTTTGCAGCTCTTGTGACGATGGTTGTATTTTCGGAGCTGGTGGCACGTCTCCTACGATTGATGAAGCCCAACTGACTCTAGAACCTGCCATATTTAGTAGAAAAACAAGAAACAAAATCCGAGAATAATGTTCCTATGAACTACTAGGATGTGGTGGTAAAACGCTCACAGTATAGCAAATATCAAAGTCGTACAAGTTCTAACCATGCAGCAGGTGGTGACCGGCAACCAACAGTGTCAAATAACTCCAAAGATTGAGTAAAGCGATTGCCAGGTGAGCGTATATATACACGGTGTAGAAATATGTGGAGCTTGGAAGGCCAAACATATGGTAGCAAAAGATCAGCAATAATCAATTCAGAGATGCAATGTTGAATACACGCTCAACGACGGTACTGTGCTGGTCCTAGGCTAGACCGTGCTAGAGACGCGAGCCTAGAACACTAAAAAAATCATGGCGCGACGCGTAACAAAGGCGGAGCACACTCTGAATATCTTTTTTTCTCCTTTTTTCACGGATTTTTTTCAATTTTTTTCTCTTTATTTCCTCTTTTTTCCTCTTTTTTTTTTCTTTTTTTTCTCTCACTTTTTTCTTTTTTTTTCTTTCTCTTTTTTTTCACAAACAAGCTAGATAAGATGCAGATTGGATCTAGTGATGACGCGAACGACCTCAAGTATGATTATGACAATGAATGATGGGGAGTACATGGTGGAAATTGATGGATGGCGGTGGTGGACAGCGGATACAATAATGACGCGGTGGTGGTATATGGCAACGACAATGAAGATGGTGCGGCTGTGGCGTGACAAACTGTGAACAGAACTCGAAACTCTAAAGGACTAGACACTAAGACCAGCAACTTGACACGACGATGTAACCGCAAATTCAACAAAGCAAAACACTAAAAAGATTATGCAAAGGCTCAGACTGGCTTGGACAAAGGATGAACAGATCTAACTTTTTGTGTGGCTTGGGATAACTGCAAATTCTCACCGAGCAACCTGAAAACTGATACCACTTGATAGAGGCGAGGGTGTCCCGATCTTTCGATGAGATGATAACTATCGATTTGGTGGAGTTGACTTGGACGATCCGACTAGAAACGTGCATGACATTGCGCCTTAGCAATCGCTAAACCAATCTCCCGAGGTTACTGACGATGCTGGAAGCACGATCAGCCTGACCACGAAGGTCTATTCCTGCACGCAATCGAAGAACAAGCAAGAATATGATAATGCAATCTTAATATTGCGAATATAGATGAAGTATTGATAAAGGTGGGGATCCGGAAGCGGTCTTGGTCTGGTCGTTGGACACAAACGAAGTACACGAAGTTGCAATGGCTAACTTTTAACTAAACAAATCCCACGGAAAAAGCTACTAGATGGATCTACTTATATAGGAGCAAGGGGTGGCGGCCAAGGAGGTGGGAGGACGTCCCAAGACAGCCTAAAACCAACCCTAGGTCATACAAGGCTCATGGGCCCAAGTGGAGGTGATGCAACACCTTTGGACTTGTTGTTTGACTCGGATTCTGCTGCAGCGTCAGATTGTTTCGTCCATATCTCAATGCTCCGGACGAATTTAAAGGTGAATCCAATTGGAGTGGAAAGAGGACGAAATCTAATTTCCAACAAAAAAAGAATCACCCAATTCGGAGTCCGTATGAAAAAGTTCTTGCCGTTTTGAGTCAGGTATGTCTGTGCAGTCCGAATCTGAATCCAGAACGTGAGAGATTTGGACTCTATCTTCTCTTGGCCCAAAAGTGACGTGAAGGGACTTTTTGAACAGCACCTAAACTTCTCTTTTTCCCTTATCTTCATATGTGGATTGTACAAATGTCCCATACACCTGCAATTAGACAAAATACAAAAGTGTGTGAAGTATTTTTGTTCTGGATAATATAAATAGATTATTGAATAGTTGACACTAGAAATCACCTGACAAATATGCATGTATGCAATATTTTTGGTCGTATCCAAGGTAGTCATGTCCTCATCACTATCTCTATCTCTCTCCCAACCTTATTTCTCTCCTTCACATATGCATGGATGATGATCGGTCTCCCTCAATACATAGCTAGGTCTCTCTCCTTCTCCACACATATATACCAGTCGTTCTACCTCTATAGTTAGGTCTCTGCCCCCCCACCCACGCACACCGATAGTCGAACACTATAGGTATAGGTTGCCACAGAGTCAAACTGCGCCTCTACCCTCTCACATTCCAGTTGGCCAGGTGCCCTATATCTTTGACGTGGGCACACACAGATTCGATGGCACACTTTATCGCTCGCGCACACACACACTTCATCCTTCTCTTCAATTTCTACGGATATCTCACGTCGATGATCCCTCTGCTCTCTTCTTGTGGATCGCCCCCTCTATATATAATATACCCAGGCCTCTGTTTCACACACATTGCAAATGTTACATTTTTTGTTTGACATATCATCGACACATATTCCCTGTCTATCTCTCGCGCACCCCCAAAAAAACACTCACGAACCCACACACGATCTCTCTCTTGGTGTGTATCTCTCTCATACACACCCACATAGGTGGTGTACGTACACGAAAAGAATAGGTGCACGTACTAACGCCCCGATCCCTGCCACACCCACGCGGGTACACGGTGGAGCTCATTTCTGTACGAAATGGTAGCCCATGTGCTAATTTGAGAGCGCATAACGGCTGTTTACTTACGGAGGTCGTGTAACACGCGTGCACGAAACAAAGTTCGACTTGACACGTTGGCGCATTATTTTTGAATAAAATAATATTGCTCAAATGCATGTATAGAATACATAACAATTGTTATTGAGAAAAAAGTAATCCGCTCCACTATGTACAATGGAGCTTTCCTGCTAGGGCTGGCCTGTCTTCAGACTCTCTCACACAATACGATGGTGGCCTCTCTCTCTCTCTCTCTCACACACACACACACACACCGCTGGTCACTGATTCGGCCCGATCCCTTCCGCTAGCATAAAGGGAGGACGTGCATCGTCGCTCCATTCGACGGCGTCGAGGCAGCCTTCCAGCTGGCAGGACACATGAAACAAAAGCTGAAAGCTTTAAAGCATTGTACAATTTCATGTCGCTGGAAAATTATGTGTACGTCAATTATCTAAACAAATGTTGGAAGCTTGATAGCATTGCCAGAAGCCATTCAATATCCGGGTCCATTTGCCATGCACCAAATAATGCACAACCACATGGAAGACTCAGCCTGGTCATTGCACCGCACTAATAGTGAGTACTAATGAGCAGTCAAATGTTAAGCCCCACCTTTCCCACAATAAGTTCCTGATGAGGACATCAATACCATTGTTACATCCACAGCCCCTGCTGCTATACATACTGGACCAATTACTAGAGCTCGCGCACGCCAATTAAATTACCAGGTACTTTCGTTTCTTGGTAATGATTCTAATGTTCATGAGAATATGATACTGCCTAAATTGGATACATTTGTTTTGCTTAGAAGTGAAGGGCCTAGCTTGGAGAAGGATGAACATTGGAGCAAGAACACGCATGGAGTTGATGGCATGCGCAAGGGGATCAAGAACGGAGTTACAAGTGATGATTTCAGGACTTTGAAAGCCACCATAAGGAGTGAATGAAGCCTTGGACGAAATATACAAGATGCCACTTCATAATATTCGTCCATAGGCTATTCTAGGTGCTGCGTCACCTTATTTTTGGGCCAGGCCCATGTAATTTCGAAATACTTAAGTATAGGTTATTTTTAGAGTCCGTATGTGTGGGGAAACAAGAGTTAGGGTTGGTTTCGGACCCCACCATCAGGGGCCACGAAATTCCCTCCTCTTCCTCCATATATACAGCCCTTAGGGCGTCGTTTAGACTTTGGGTTTTGTTTAGATCAAAAGTTCGCCATAGCTGCAACTTCGCGTACTTCGTTTGTGTTCAACGACCAGACCAAGGCGTCACAGAACCCCACCTTCGTTAATAAAGCTTTCCTCTTTTATTCGCAATATCCAGATTGCAATCTTAGTGTCTTGCTTGTTCTTCGTTTGCTCGCAGGAAACAGGCCCTCGTGGTCAGGTTGATCGTGCTCTGGCGTGGTCAATAACCCTCGGAAGTTGGTTTAGCGATTGCTAAGGCGCGACGTCTCGCACGTTCGTAGTCGGGTCGTCAAGGTCGACTCCCACAGAAACGATAGCGACCATCTCATCGAAACATCGGGACACCTTTGCCTCTATCAAGTGGTATCAGATTTTCAGGTTGCTCGGTGAGATTTTACAGTTTTTCGTAGTTTAGATCGAGTCTATTCTTCATACCTATAGTCCACGAAAAAGCCAAAAAAAATTAGGGTTAGTTCATTCTATCCGAACTAATCTGAGCCTTTGCATAATCTTTTCTGTATTTGCTTTGTTGAATTTTTCGTTGCATCGTCGTGTCAAGTTGCTGGTCTTAGCGTCTAGTCTTTTAGAGTTTCGAGTTCTGGTCATATTAGTCACGCCGCCACCGCACCATCATCATTGTCCCTGCCATCTTCCACCACCGCTTATCCGCCACCGCTCCGAGTCCATATACCACCACCGCTCCGAGTCCATATACCACCACCGATCCGTATCCATATATCACCGTCACTTCGAGTCCATCTCATATTAGGTTTGCTTTCGAGATCCATCTGTTGCCAGATTCGTGTTTCCTTGGTTGAGTAGGTTTAGGATTCCATCAATCTTTTGCCGTACGTAGAAGAGGTTGGTTTCCAAAAAAAAAAAAAAAGAGTCTGGAAACCACCCTCCGTTTAGGCCCAAAAATTTCCAAAAACGCACTTGACAAAAAAATTTCTGGCTATCCTATTTTTAGGTGTTTCTTAGCCTTTTGAGACAATCGCCGTTATTGAAAGTTTTTTTTGAGCCGTTTCCAGTTTTTGGGTCCGGGCAGTCGAAAAAAAAAATTCGCAAAAAAAATTCGTGTCTATCCTGTCAGTTTGACCTGGGAAGAGTTTTGAGACACTCGCCATTATTGTGATTTTTCGCAAAAAAAAAAAGAAGAAGAAGCAAAAAAAAAGAGTGCCAAAAAAAAAACAGGGCGAAAAAAAAAATCCAGAGTGTGCTTTTCCCTGTGTTTACGTGCAGCGCCGTGATTTTGTTGGTGTTCTAGGCTCGCGTCTCTAGCACGGTCTAGCCTAGGACCAGCACAGTACCGTCGTTGAGCGTTTATTCAACTTTGCATCTCCGAATTGATTATTGCTGACCCTTTTTGCTACCATATTATAAGCCTTCCCAGCTCCACATACATCTACATCGTGCGTTTGACTCTCCCTGGTAATCGCTCTATCCAAGCTTTGAGAGTATTGACTACATCGGTTGCCGATCACCGCCTGCTGCTGGGTAAGAACTGGTAAGAATTTGATATTTGCTTAAAGGATTTGTGACACCCACCACCACCACCACTTGTTAGTAGTCTATAGGATCATATTCTTGTGTGTTTCTATTGCTGCTAACCATGCCAGGATCACAAGCCGACGAGACTGACTGGGAGAACTTGACGAACAAGGAGCTTCATGATAAGTTTCAGCAAATGATGAGTGGACAGGTGCAAGATGTGCTAAACAGATTTGAAGAGGCCATGGAGAAGATAGATGGCATGGAGAAGACGTTCGAAACAAAGCTCGATAACAGATTTAATGAACTGCTTGCGCGTCTTCCACCACCGGCTGCACCTGCCGCACCTCTGCAACAACAGCAACAACAACGAATACCTCCAGGTCGGGAAGCAGCCCTTCGCCGAGCGATCCGTGTCCCTCTTCAGCCTGGCCAAACTGCTGGTGCTGCTGTTGATACTTCTGTGGCTCCTGCTGCTGATGCGGAGGATGATGATTATGTGGGAGATTACGAGGATGAGGTTGATGACAATCAGAACTACGTGCAACCACCAGCACCACAACCACCAGGTCGTCCACATGCAAATAATGGTAATGTTAGGGCTCCCCCTCTGGTACGAGATCATGACCATCTCCCTAAACTGAAATTGAATATTCCACCATTTGAGGGTAGATATGTTCCTGATATATATCTTACTTGGGAGTTAGAAACTGAACAACGATTTACATGTTTACAATATCCTGAGGAGAGACGTGTTCCTGCTGCTGTTTGTGCTTTCACTAGCTTTGCATGTGTTTGGTGGTCTGAATATTGTAGATTATATCCTGTTCCAGCTACTTGGGCTGCTTTGAAAACTGCTATGCGTACTCGTTGGGTTCCACCATATTATCAACGTGAATTACTTCAAAAATTGCAGCGCTTAAGACAAGGAAAAAATTCTGTAGAAGAATATTATCAGGAATTACAAACTGGCTTGATTAGATGTGGTATTGTTGAGGCGAATGAAGCTATGCTTGCACGTTTTCTGGGTGGATTAAATAGAGAGATTCAGACCATTCTAGACTATAAGGATTATAATAATATCACTCGTTTATTCCATCTTGCTTGTAAAGCTGAACGTGAAGTGCAGGATCGACAGGCATTGGCGCGGACTAACTTTTCTGCAGGTCGACCTTCATCATGGACACCACGTGCATCATCTACTTCCACACGTTCTGCTACACCGGCACCTCCGTCAGCTGCCACCTCCAACCGTGATACAAGAAAGCAGGCACAACCACCACTATCTGCCAAGAGCACACCTGCCGGGCCTGCACAGAGCTCTGCTTCTTCCATGGCGTCTACAGGGCACACAAGTGATATTATTTGTCGTCGTTGTAAGGGAAGAGGACATTTTGCGCGCGAATGCACATCTCAGCGTGTGATGATTGCTACTGAGGATGGTGGGTATGAGTCCGCTAGTGACTATGATGAGGAGACTTTGGCTCTTCTTACACATGAAGAACACGGTGGCGATGATTCTGATCATGAGACGCAATACATGGCTGCTGAAGATGCTGACAGTATGAATGTTTAGTTGCTCAACGTGTTTTGAGTGTGCAGGTCACGCAAGCTGAGCAAAATCAGAGGCATAATTTGTTCCATACAAAGGGAGTTGTGAAGGAACGTTCTGTTCGCGTCATCATAGATGGAGGGAGCTGCAACAACTTGGCTAGCATGGAGATGGTGGAGAAGCTATCCCTCACCACAAGACCACATCCACATCCTTACTACATCCAATGGTTCAACAACAGCGGTAAGGTTAAGGTAACACGTACTGTTCGTGTGCATTTTAGTATCTCTACATATGCTGATTATGTTGATTGTGATGTGGTACCCATGCAAGCATGTTCCTTATTACTTGGTAGACCATGGCAATTTGATAAAAATTCTGTACACCATGGTAGAAACAATCAGTATACTCTCGTTCATAAGAACAAAAATATTACTTTGCTTCCTATGACTCCTGATTCCATTTTGAAAGATGATATTAATCGAGCTAATAAAGCAAAACAGGAGCAAAATAAGAGTGAAAATCAGATTGTGGCAAAAGAATTTCAGCAACAAATGAAGCCTAATAATAAACCATCTAGTGTTGCTTCTGAAATTAAATTGAAAAGTGCATGTTTATTTGCCACCAAATCTGATATTGATGATCTAGATGTTAGCAAATCTGTTTGCTATGCTTTTGTGTGCAAAGAGGTATTATTTTCATTTGAGGACGTGCCTTCCTCTTTGCCTCCTGCTGTTACTAACATTTTGCAGGAGTTCGCTGACGTCTTTCCACAAGACGTGCCACCGGGATTACCACCTATTCGAGGGATTGAGCATCAGATTGACTTAATTCCCGGTGCATCATTACCCAACCGCGCACCATACCGTACCAATCCAGAGGAGACGAAGGAGATTATGCGTCAAGTACAAGAGCTACTCGACAAAGGTTATATACGTGAATCCCTTAGTCCTTGTGCTGTTCCTATTATTCTAGTGCCGAAAAAGGATGGTACCTCGCGTATGTGTGTTGATTGTAGAGGCATTAATAATATTACTATTCGTTATCGTCATCCTATTCCTAGGCTAGATGATATGCTTGATGAATTGAGTGGCTCTACAATATTCTCCAAAGTTGATTTGCGTAGTGGATACCATCAAATTCGTATGAAATTGGGAGATGAATGGAAAACAGCTTTTAAAACTAAGTTTGGTTTATATGAGTGGTTAGTCATGCCTTTTGGGTTAACTAATGCACCTAGTACTTTCATGCGACTAATGAACGAAGTTTTACGTGCTTTCATTGGACGATTTGTGGTAGTCTATTTTGATGATATACTGATTTATAGCAAATCTTTGGAAGAACATTTGGAACATTTACGTGCTGTTTTTAATGCTCTACGTGATGCACGTTTGTTTGGTAACCTTGGGAAGTGCACCTTTTGCACCGACCGAGTATCTTTTCTTGGCTATGTTGTTACTCCACAGGGAATTGAAGTTGATAAAGCCAAGATTGAAGCTATTGAGAGTTGGCCGCAGCCCCAAACGGTCACACAAGTGAGGAGTTTTCTTGGCCTTGCTGGTTTCTATAGGCGTTTTGTGAGAGATTTCAGCACCATTGCTGCACCTCTCAACGAGCTTACAAAGAAGGATGTGCCTTTTGTTTGGGGTACCGCACAGGAAGAAGCCTTCACAGTATTGAAAGATAAGTTGACACATGCTCCTTTACTTCAACTTCCTGATTTTAATAAGACTTTTGAGCTTGAATGTGATGCTAGTGGAATTGGATTAGGAGGTGTGTTATTACAAGATGGCAAACCTGTTGCATACTTTTCTGAAAAATTGAGTGGGCCTAGTCTGAACTATTCTACTTATGATAAAGAATTATATGCTCTTGTTCGGACTTTAGAAACATGGCAACATTATTTATGGCCCAAAGAATTTGTTATACATTCTGATCATGAATCTTTGAAACACATTAAAAGTCAAGCTAAACTGAACCGTAGACATGCTAAATGGGTTGAATTCATTGAGACTTTCCCTTATGTCATTAAACACAAGAAGGGTAAAGAAAATGTTATTGCTGATGCATTGTCTCGTCGTTATACTATGCTTTCACAACTTGACTTTAAAATATTTGGTTTGGAGACCATCAAAGATCAATATGTGCATGATGCTGAATTTAAAGATGTGTTGCAGAATTGTAAAGAAGGAAGAACATGGAACAAGTTCGTCGTTAACGATGGATTTGTGTTTCGTGCTAACAAGTTATGCATTCCAGCTAGCTCCGTTCGTCTTTTGTTGTTGCAGGAGGCGCATGGAGGAGGACTAATGGGACACTTTGGCGTGAAGAAGACAGAGGATATACTTGCTACACATTTCTTTTGGCCAAAGATGAGACGGGATGTTGAGCGTTTTGTTGCTCGCTGCACTACATGTCAAAAAGCTAAGTCACGACTCAATCCTCATGGTTTATATATGCCTTTGCCTGTACCTAGTGTTCCTTGGGAGGATATATCTATGGACTTTGTTTTAGGTTTACCTCGAACAAAGAAGGGGAGGGATAGCATATTTGTTGTCGTGGATAGATTCTCGAAAATGGCACACTTTATACCATGTCATAAAAGTGATGATGCTGTTAATGTTGCTGATTTGTTCTTTCGTGAAATTATTCGCTTGCATGGTGTGCCAAATACTATTGTTTCAGATCGTGATACTAAATTTCTTAGCCACTTTTGGAGATGTTTATGGGCTAAGTTGGGGACTAAACTGCTTTTTAGTACTACTTGTCACCCCCAAACTGATGGACAAACTGAAGTAGTCAATAGAACATTGTCTACTATGCTTAGGGCTGTTTTGAAGAATAATAAGAAAATGTGGGAAGAATGCTTGCCTCATATTGAATTTGCTTATAATCGTTCATTGCATTCTACTACTAAGATGTGCCCTTTTGAAATTGTGTATGGTTTCCTACCTCGTGCACCTATTGATTTGTTGCCTCTTCCATCTTCGGAGAAGGTTAATTTTGATGCTAAAGAAAGTGCTGAATTGATTTTAAAAATGCATGAGTTAACTAAGGAAAACATTGAGCGTATGAATGCTAAATATAAACTTGCTGGAGATAAGGGTAGAAAACATGTTGTCTTTGCACCTGGTGATCTTGTTTGGTTACATTTGCGTAAGGATAGGTTTCCTAATTTGCGCAAATCAAAGCTAATGCCACGTGCTGATGGTCCATTTAAGGTGTTAGAGAAAATAAATGATAATGCATATAAACTTGAGCTGCCTGCAGATTTTGGGGTTAGTCCCACTTTTAACATTGCAGATTTGAAGCCTTATTTGGGTGAGGAAGATGAGCTTCCGTCGAGGACGACTTCATTTCAAGAAGGGGAGGATGATGAGGACATCAATACCATTGTTACATCCACAGCCCCTGCTGCTATACATACTGGACCAATTACTAGAGCTCGCGCACGCCAATTAAATTACCAGGTACTTTCGTTTCTTGGTAATGATTCTAATGTTCATGAGAATATGATACTGCCTAAATTGGATACATTTGTTTTGCTTACAAGTGAAGGGCCTAGCTTGGAGAAGGATGAACATTGGAGCAAGAACACGCATGGAGTTGATGGCATGCGCAAGGGGATCAAGAACGGAGTTACAAGTGATGATTTCAGGACTTTGAAAGCCACCATAAGGAGTGAATGAAGCCTTGGATGAAATATACAAGATGCCACTTCATAATATTCGTCCATAGGCTATTCTAGGTGCTGCGTCACCTTATTTTTGGGCCAGGCCCATGTAATTTCGAAATACTTAAGTATAGGCTATTTTTAGAGTCCGTATGTGTGGGGAAACAAGAGTTAGGGTTGGTTTCGGACCCCACCATCAGGGGCCACGAAATTCCCTCCTCTTCCTCAATATATACAGCCCTTAGGGCGTCGTTTAGACTTTGGGTTTTGTTTAGATCAAAAGTTCGCCATAGCTGCAACTTCGCGTACTTCGTTTGTGTTCAACGACCAGACCAAGGCGTCACAGAACCCCACCTTCGTTAATAAAGCTTTCCTCTTTTATTCGCAATATCCAGATTGCAATCTTAGTTTCTTGCTTGTTCTTCGTTTGCTCGCAGGAAACAGGCTCTCGTGGTCAGGTTGATCGTGCTCCGGCGTGGTCAATAACCCTCGGAAGTTGGTTTAGCGATTGCTAAGGCGCGACGTCTCGCACGTTCGTAGTCGAATCGTCAAGGTCGACTCCCACAGAAACGATAGCGACCATCTCATCGAAACATCGGGACACCTTTGCCTCTATCAGTTCCTCGAATGAAGAACCATCAATACACTCTTCTTTAAATCCACTCTCACTAGTGTGAAGGTGCAAAACCAAGTGCGCGTATGGCATGTCTGATGAGGACATCAATACCATTGTTACACCCACAGCCCCTGCTGCTATACATACTGGACCAACTACTAGAGCTTGCGCACGCCAATTGAATTATCAGGTACTTTCGTTTCTTGGTAATGATTCTAATGTTCATGAGAATATGATGCTGCCTAAATTGGATACATTTGGACGATCTGACTACGAACGTGACTTGGACGATCCGACTACGAACGTGCGAGGACGTCGCGCCTTAGCAATCGCTAAACCAACTCCGAGAGGTTATTGACCACGCCGGAGCATGATCAACCTGACCACGAAGGTCTGTTTCCTGCAGGCAAACGAAGAACAAGACAGAAACTAAGATTGCAATCTGGATATTGCGAATATAAGAGGAAAGCTTTATTGATCAAGGTGGGGTTCTGTGACGCCTTGGTCTGGTCGTTGAACACAAACGAAGTACGCGAAGTTGCAGCTATGGTGAACTTTTAATCTAAACAAAACCCAAAGTCTAAACGATGCCCTAGGGGCTGTATATATGGAGCAAGAGGGGGGAATTTCGTGGCCCTTGGAGGAGGGGTCCGAAACCCACCCTAACTCTTGTTTCCCCACACATACGGACTCTAAAAACAGCCTATATTGAAGTATTTTGAAATTACATGGGCCTGGCCCAAAAGGAAGGTGACGCAGCACCTAGAATAGCCTCTGGACGAAAATTATGAAGTGGCATCTTGTATATTTCGTCCAAGGCTTCATGCACTCATTATGGTGGCTTCAAAGTCCTGAAATCATCACTTGAAACTCTGTTCTTGTCTCCCTTGCGCATGCCATCAACTCCATGCTTGTTCTTGCTCCAATGATCATCCTTCTCCAAGCTAGGCCCTTCATTTGTAAGCAAAACAAATGTATCCAATTTAGGCAGCATCATATTCTCATGACCATTAGAATCATTACCAAGAAACGAAAGTACCTGATAATTCAATTGGCGTGCGCGAGCTCTACTAATTGGTCCAGTATGTATAGCAGCAGGGGTTGTGGGTGTAACAATGGTATTGATGTCCTCATCATCCTCCCCTTCTTGAAATGAAGTCATCCTCGACGGAAGCTCATCTTCCTCACCCAAATAAGGCTTCAAATCTGCAATGTTAAAAGTGGGACTAACCCCAAAATCTGCAGGCAACTCAAGTTTATATGCATTATCATTTATTTTCTCTAACACCTTAAAAGGACCATCAACACGTGGCATTAGCTTTGATTTGCGCAAATTAGGAAATCTATCCTTACGCAAATGTAACCAAACAAGATCTCCAGGTGCAAACACAACATGTTTTCTACCCTTATCTCCAGCAAGTTTATATTTAGCATTCATACGCTCAATGTTTTCCTTAGTTAACTCATGCATTTTTAAAATCAATTTAGCACGTTCTTTAGCATCAAAATTAACCTTCTCCGAAGATGGAAGAGGCAACAAATCAATAGGTGCACGAGGTAGGAAACCATACACAATTTCAAAAGGGCACATCTTAGTAGTAGAATGCAATGAACGATTATAAGCAAATTCAATATGAGGCAAGCATTCTTCCCACATTTTCTTATTATTCTTCAAAACAGCCCTAAGCATAGTAGACAATGTTCTATTGACTACTTCAGCTTGTCCATCAGTTTGGGGGTGACAAGTAGTACTACAAAGCAATTTAGTCCCCAACTTAGCCCATAAACATCTCCAAAAGTGGCTAAGAAATTTAGTATCACGATCTGAAACAATAGTATTTGGCACACCATGCAAGCGAATAATTTCACGAAAGAACAAATCAGCAACATTAACAACATCATCGCTTTTATGACATGGTATAAAGTGTGCCATTTTCGAGAATCTATCCACGACGACAAATATACTATCCCTCCCCTTCTTTGTTCGAGGTAAACCTAAAACAAAGTCCATAGATATATCCTCCCAAGGAACACTAGGTACAGGCAAAGGCATATATAAACCATGAGGATTGAGTCGTGACTTAGCTTTTTGACATGTAGTGCAGCGAGCAACAAAACGCTCAACATCCCATCTCATCTTTGGCCAAAAGAAATGTGTAGCAAGTATATCCTCCGTCTTCTTCACGCCAAAGTGTCCCATTAGTCCTCCTCCATGCGCCTCCTGCAACAACAAAAGACGAACGGAGCTGGCTGGAATGCATAGCTTGTTAGCATGAAACACAAATCCATCGTTAACGACGAACTTGTTCCATGTTCTTCCTTCTTTACAATTCTGCAATACATCTTTAAATTCAGCATCATGCACATATTGATCTTTGATGGTCTCCAAACCAAATATTTTAAAGTCAAGTTGTGAAAGCATAGTATAACGACGAGACAATGCATCAGCAATAACATTTTCTTTACCCTTCTTGTGTTTAATGACATAAGGGAAAGTCTCAATGAATTCAACCCATTTAGCATGTCTACGGTTCAGTTTAGCTTGACTTTTAATGTGTTTCAAAGATTCATGATCAGAATGTATAACCAATTCTTTGGGCCATAAATAATGTTGCCATGTTTCTAAGGTACGAACAAGAGCATATAATTCTTTATCATAAGTAGAATAGTTCAGACTAGGCCCACTCAATTTTTCAGAAAAGTATGCAACAGGTTTGCCATCTTGTAATAACACACCTCCTAATCCAATTTCACTAGCATCACATTCAAGCTCAAAAGTCTTATTAAAATCAGGAAGTTGGAGTAAAGGAGCATGTGTCAACTTATCTTTTAATACCGTGAAGCCTTCTTCCTATGCGGTACCCCAAACAAAAGGCACATCCTTCTTTGTAAGCTCGTTGAGAGGTGCAGCAATGGTGCTGAAATCTCTCACGAAACGCCTATAGAAACTAGCGAGGCCAAGGAAACTCCTCACTTGTGTGACCGTTTTGGGCTGCGGTCAACTCTCAATAGCTTCAATCTTGGCTTTATCAACTTCAATTCCCTGTGGAGTAACAACATACCCAAGAAAAGATACTCGGTCGGTGCAAAAGGTGCACTTCCCAAGGTTACCAAACAAACGTGCATCACGTAGAGCATTAAAAACAGCACGTAAATGTTCCAAATATTCTTCCAAAGATTTGCTATAAATCAGTATATCATCAAAATAGACGACCACAAATCGTCCAATGAAAGCACGTAAAACTTCGTTCATTAGTCTCATGAAAGTACTAGGTGCATTAGTTAACCCAAAAGGCATGACTAACCACTCATATAAACCAAACTTAGTTTTAAATGTTGTTTTCCATTCATCTCCAATTTCATACGAATTTGATGGTATCCACTACGCAAATCAACTTTGGAGAATATTGTAGAG
Organism: Aegilops umbellulata; assembly: GCA_032464435.1. Classification (NCBI taxonomy): domain Eukaryota; kingdom Viridiplantae; phylum Streptophyta; class Magnoliopsida; order Poales; family Poaceae; genus Aegilops; species Aegilops umbellulata. The sequence goes on along the minus strand of CP136059.1, from coordinate 61,972,972 downwards.
CCACTCAATTCATCAAGAATATCATCTAGCCTAGGAATAGGATGACGATAACGAATAGTAATATTATTAATGCCTCTACAATCAACACACATACGCGACGTACCATCCTTTTTAGGCACGAGTATAATAGGAACAGCACAAGGACTAAGAGATTCGCGTATATAACCTTTGTCGGGCAGCTCCTGTACTTGACGCATAATCTCCTTCGTCTCCTCTGGATTGGTACGGTATGGTGCACGGTTTGGTAGCGATGCACCGGGAATTAAGTCAATTTGATGCTCAATCCCTCGAATAGGTGGTAATCCCGGTGGCACGTCTTGTGGGAAGACGTCAGCGAACTCCTACAAAATGTTAGTGACAGCAGGGGGCAAAGAGGAAGGCACGTCCTCGAATGAAAATAATGCCTCTTTGCACACAAAAGCATAGCAAACAGATTTGCTAAAATCTAGCTCATCAATATCAGATTTGGTGGCAAGTAAACATGCACTTTTCAATTTAATTTCAGAAGCAACAGTAGATGGTTTATTATTAGGCTTCATTTGTTGCTCAAATTCTTTTGCCACAATCTGATTTTCACTCTTATTTTGCTCCTGTTTTGCTTTATTAGCTCGATTAATATCATCTTTCAAAATGGAATCGGGAGTCATAGGAAGCAAAGTAATATTTTTGTCCTTATGAACAAGAGTATACTGATTGTTTCTACCATGGTGTACAGAATTTTTATCAAATTGCCATGGTCTACCAAGTAATAAGGAACATGCTTGCATAGGTACCACATCACAATCAACATAATCAGCATATGTAGAGATACTAAAATGCACACGAACAGTACGTGTTACCTTAACCTTGCCACTGTTGTTGAACCATTGGATGTAGTAAGGATGTGGATGTGGTCTTGTGGTGAGAGAAAGCTTCTCCACCATATCCATGCTAGCCAAGTTGTTGCAGCTCCCTCCATCTATGATGACACGAATAGAACGTTCCTTCACAACTCCCTTTGTATGGAACAAATTATGCCTCTGATTTTGCTCAGCTTGTGTAACCTGCACACTCAAAACACGTTGAGCAACTAAACATTCATACCTGTCAGCATCTTCAGCAGCCATGTATTGCGTCTCATGATCAGAATCATCTCCACCGTGTTCTTCATGTGTAATAAGAGCCAAAGTCTCCTCATCATAGTCACTAGCGGACTCATACCCACCATCCTCAGTAACAATCATCACACGCTTAGATGGGCATTCTCTCGCATAATGACCTCCACCCTTGCAACGTCGACAAATAATATCATGTGTTTGCCCTGTTGATGCCATGGATGAAGAAGAGCTCTTTGCAGGTCCAGAAGGTGTGCTCTTGGCAGATAGTGGTGATTGTGCCTGCTTTACTGTATCACGGTTGGAGGTGGCAGCCGAAGGAGGTGCCGGTGTAGCAGAACGTGTGGAAGTAGATGATGCACGTGGTGTCCATGATGAAGGTCGACCTGCAGAAAAGTTAGTTCACGCCAATGCCTGTCGATCCTGCACTTCACGTTCAGCTTTACAAGCAAGATGGAATAAACGAGTGATATTATTATAATCCTTATAGTCTAGAATGGTCTGAATCTCTCTATTTAATCCACCAAGAAAACATGCAAGCATAGCTTCATTCTCCTCAACAATACCACATCTAATCAAGCCAGTTTGTAATTCCTGATAATATTCTTCTACCGAATTTTTTCCTTGTCTTAAGCGCTGCAATTTTTGAAGTAATTCACGTTGATAATATGGTGGAACCCAACGAGTACGCATAGCAGTTTTCAAAGCAGCCCAAGTAGCTGGAACAGGATATAATATACAATATTCAGACCACCAAACACATGCAAAGCTAGTGAAAGCACAAACAGCAGCAGGAACACGTCTCTCCTTAGGATATTGTAAACATGTTAATCGTTGTTCAGTTTCTAACTCCCAAGTAAGATATATATCATGAACATATCTACCCTCAAATGGTGGAATATTCAATTTCAGTTTAGGGAGATGGTCATGATCTCGTACCTGAGGGGGAGCCCTAACATTGCCATTATTTGCATGTGGACGACCTGGTGGTTGTGGTGCTGGTGGTTGCACGTAGTTCTGATGTTGATCAACCTCATCCTCGTAATCTCCCACATAATCATCCTCCCCCACATCAGCAGCAGGAGCCACAGAAGTATCAACAGCAGCACCAGCAGCTTGGCCAGGCTGAAGAGGAACACGGGTCGCTCGGTGGAGGGCTGTTTCGCGATGTGGAGGTAGTCGTTGTTGCTGTTGTAGAGGTGCGTTAGGTGCAGCCGGTGGTGGTGGTGGTAGACGCGCGAGCCATTCATTGAACTTGTTATCGAGCTTTGTTTCGAACGCCTTCTCAATGCCATCTATCTTCTCCATGGCCTCTTTAAATCTATTTAGCACATCTTCCACCTGTCCACTCATCATTTGCTGAAACTTATCATGTAACGCTTTGTTTGTCATGTTCTCCCAGTCAGTCTCGTCGGCTTGTGATCCTGCCATGGTTAGCAGCAATAGAAACACACAAGAATATGATTCTACAGACTACTAGGAAGTGGTGGTGGAGGTGTGGTGGACAGTCACAAATCCGTCAAGCAAATCTCAAATTCTTACCAGTTCTTACCCAGCAGCAGGCGGTGATCGGCAACCGTTGTAGTCAAAACTCTCAAAGATTGGATAGAGCGATTGCTAGGGAGAGTCAAACGCACGACGTAGATGTATGTGGAGCTGGAAAGGCTTATAGTATGGTAGCAAAAAGGTCAGCAATAATCAATTCAGAGATGCAAAGTTGAATAAACGCTCAACGACGGTACTGTGCTGGTCCTAGGCTAGACCGTGCTAGAGACGCGAGCCTAGAACACTAACAAAATCACGGCGCTGCACGAAAACAAGGGAAGAGCACACTCTGGAATTTTTTTTTCGCTCTATTTTTTTGCGCTCCTCTTTTTTTTGGCGAAAAATCACTATAATGGCGAGTGTCTCAAAACTCTTCCCAGGTCAAACTGACAGGATGGGTACGAAATTTTTTTGACATTTTTTTTTCGGAAATCAGGGCAGCGACGACGGAAAAGTGCGACCAAAAATCACTATGATGGCGAGTGTCTCAAAAGACTCAGAACAGCCCAAAAATAGGATAGGGAAAAATATTTTCGGTCGCCGAAATTTTGGCCTAAAAATTGCCCGGGGGTCTCCAGACTCTCTTTTTTTTTCGAGACCTACGCAGGCAAGGAAACACAAATCGGAATTTAGATGGATCTCGAAAACAAACCTAATATGAGAAGAACTTCGATTGGTGGTGGATATATGGTGGTGGTATATGGCAGGGGTGGTGGTATATGGTAACGGTGGTGGTATATGGATATGGATTGGTGGTGGTATATGGATACGGATTGGTGGTGGTATATGGATACGGATTCAGAGCGGTGGCGGATAAGAAATGGTGGTAGATGGCAAGGCGATGATGATGGTGCGGCGGCGGCGTGACAACTTATGACCAGAACTCGAAACTCTAAAAGACTAGACTCTAAGCCCAGCAACTTGACACGACGATGCAACCGCAAATTCAACAAAGCAAATACAGAAAAGATTATGCAAAGGCTCAGATTGGTTCGGATGGGATGAACTAACCCTAATTTTTTTTGGCTTTGTCGTGGACTATAGGTATGAAGAACAGACTCGATCTAAACTACGAAAAACTGTAAAATCTCACCGAGCAACCTGGAAATCTGATACCACTTGATAGAGGCAAAGGTGTCCCGTCTTTCGATGAGATGGTGCCTGTCGTTTTGGAGGAAGTCGACTTTGATGATCCGACTACAAACGTGCGAGGACGTCGCGCCTTAGCAATCGCTAAACCAACTCCGAGAGGTTATTGACCACGCCGGAGCACGATCAACCTGACCACGAAGGTCTGTTTCCTGCAGGCAAACGAAGAACAAGCAAGAAACTAAGATTGCAATCTGGATATTGCGAATATAAGAGGAAAGCTTTATTGATCAAGGTGGGGTTCTGTGACGCCTTGGTCTGGTTGTTGAACACAAACGAAGTATGCGAAGTTGCAGCTATGGCGAACTTTTAATCTAAGCAAAACCCAAAGTCTAAACGATGCCCTAGGGGCTGTATATATGGAGGAAGAGGGGGGAATTTCGTGGCCCTTGAAGGAGGGGTGATGAGGACATCAATACCATTGTTACACCCACAGCCCCTACTGTTACATATGATGGACCAATTACTAGAGCTCGCGCACGCCAATTAAATTACCAGGTACTTTCGTTTCTTGGTAATGATTCTATTGTTCATGAGAATATGATGCTGCCTAAATTGGATACATTTGTTTTGCTTATAAATGAAGGGCCTAGCTTGGAGAAGGATGAACATTGGAGCAAGAACAAGCATGGAGTTGATGGCATGCGCAAGGGGAACAAGAACGGAGTTACAAGTGATGATTTCAGGACTCTGAAGCCACCATAAGGAGTGAATGAAGCCTTGAACGAAATATACAAGATGCCACTTCATAAATTTCGTCCAGAGGCTATTCTAGGTGTTGCGTCACCTTATTATTGGGCCAGGCCCATGTAATTTCGAAATACTTAAGTATAGGCTGTTTTTAGAGTCCGTATGTGTGGGGAAACAAGAGTTAGGGTTGGTTTCGGACCCCTTCCTCAAGGGCCACGAAATTCCCCCCCTCTTCCTCCATATATACAGCCCTTAGGGCGTCGTTTAGACTTTGGGTTTTGTTTAGATCAAAAGTTCGCCATAGCTGCAACTTCACGTACTTCGTTTGTGTTCAACGACCAGACCAAGGAGTCACAGAACCCCACCTTGATCAATAAAGCTTTCCTCTTATATTCGCAATATCCAGATTGCAATCTTAGTTTCTTGCTTGTTCTTCGTTTGCCTGCAGGAAACAGACCCTCGTGGTCAGGTTGATCGTGCTCCGGCATGGTCAATAACCTCTCGGAGTTGGTTTAGCGATTGCTAAGGCGCGACGTCATCGCACGTTCGTAGTCGGATCGTCAAAGTCGACTTCATCCTAAACGATAGCCACCATCTCATCGAAAGACGGGACACCTTTGCCCCTATCAAGTGGTATCAGATTTCCAGGTTGCTCGGTGAGATTTTACAGTTTTTCTTAGTTTAGATCGAGTCTGTTCTTCATACCTATAGTCCACGAAAAAACCAAGAAAAAAAATAGGGTTAGTTCATCCCATCCGAACCAATCTGAGCCTTTGCATAATCGTTTCTGTATTTGCTTTGTTGAATTTGCGGTTGCATCGTCGTGTCAAGTTGCTGGTCTTAGCGTCTAGTCTTTTAGAGTTTCGAGTTCTGGTCATATTATTCACGCCGCCACCGCACCATCATCATTGTCCCTGCCATCTTCCACCACCGCTTCTCCGCCACCGCTCCGAGTCCATATACCACCACCGATCCGTATCCATATACCACCATCACTTCGAGTCTATCTCATATTAGGTTTGCTTTCGAGATCCATCTGTTGCCAGATTCGTGTTTCCTTGTTTGAGTAGGTTTCGGATTCCATCAATCTTTGCCGTCCGTAGAAGAGGTTGGTTTCCAAAAAAAAAGAGTCTGGAAACCACCCTCCGTTTAGGCCCAAAATTTTCCAAAAACGCCCTTGACAAAAAAATTTCTGGCTATCCTATTTTTAGGTGTTTCTTAGCCTTTTGAGACAGTCGCTGTTATTGAAAGTTTTTTTTGAGTCGTTTCCAGTTTTTGGGTCCAGGCAGTCGAAAAAAAAAATTGTTCGCAAAAATTTCGTGTCTATCCTGTCAGTTTGACCTGGGAAGAGTTTTGAGACACTCGCCATTATAGTGATTTTTCGCAAAAAAAAGGAGCGCAAAAAAAAACAGGGCGAAAAAAAATTCCAGAGTGTGCTTTTCCCTTGTTTACGTGCAGCGCCGTGATTTTGTTAGTGTTCTAGGCTCGCGTCTCTAGCACGGTCTAGCCTAGGACCAGCACAGTACCGTCGTTGAGCGTTTATTCAACTTTGCATCTCCGAATTGATTATTGCTGACCCTTTTTGCTACCATATTATAAGCCTTCCCAGCTCCACATACATCTACATCGTGCGTTTGACTCTCCCTGGTAATCGCTCTATCCAAGCTTTGAGAGTATTGACTGCATCGGTTGCCGATCACCGCCTGCTGCTGGGTAAGAACTGGTAAGAATTTGATATTTGCTTAAAGGATTTGTGACACCCACCACCACCACCACTTGTTAGTAGTCTATAGGATCATATTCTTGTGTGTTTCTATTGTTGCTAACCATGCCAGGATCACAACCCGACGAGATTGACTGGGAGAATTTAACAAACAAGGAGCTTCATGATAAGTTTCAGAAAATGATGAATGAACAGGTGCAAGATCTGCTGAACAATTTTGAAGAGGCCATGGAGAAGATCACTGGCCTGGAGAAGACGTTCGAAACAAAGCTCGATAACAGGTTTAATGAATTGCTCGCGCGTCTTCCACCACCACCACTAGCTGCACCTAACGCACCTCTACAACAACAACACCAACAACAACAACAACAACAACAACAACAACAACAACAACAACAACAACAACAACAACAACAACAACAACAACAACGACTACCTCCACATCGCGAAACAGCCCTCCGCCGAGCGACCCGTGTTCCTCTTGCGCTTGGCCAACCTGTTGGTGCTGCTGTTGATACTTCTGTGGCTCCTGCTGCTGATGCGGAGGAGGATGATTATGTGGGAGATTACGAGGATGAGGTTGATCAACATCAGAACTACGTGCAACCACCAGCACCACAACCACCAGGTCGTCCACATGCAAATAATGGCATGTGTTTGGTGGTCTGAATATTGTAGATTATATCCTGTTCCAGCTACTTGGGCTGCTTTGAAAACTGCTATGCGTACTCGTCGGGTTCCGCCATATTATCAACGTGAATTACTTCAAAAATTGCAGCGCTGAAGACAAGGAAAAAATTCTGTAGAAGAATATTATCAGGAATTACAAACTGGATTGATTCGATGTGGTATTGTTGAGGAGAATGAAGCTATGCTTGCACGTTTTCTGGGTGGATTAAATAGAGAGATTCAGACCATTCTAGACTATAAGGATTATAATAATATCACTCGTTTATTCCATCTTGCTTGTAAAGCTGAACGTGAAGTGCAGGATCGACAGGCATTGGCGCGAACTAACTTTTCGGCAGGTCGACCTTCATCATGGACACCACGTGCATCATCTACTTCCACATGTTCTGCTACACCGGCACCTCCGTCGGCTGCCACCTCCAACTGTGATACAAGAAAGCAGGCACAACCACCACTATCTGCCAAGAGCACACATGCCGGGCCTGCACAGAGCTCTGCTTCTTCCATGGCGTCTACAGGGCACACAAGTGATATTATTTGTCGTCGTTGTAAGGGAAGAGGACATTTTGCGCGCGAATGCACATCTCAGCGTGTGATGATTGCTACTGAGGATGGTGGGTATGAGTCCGCTAGTGACTATGATGAGGAGACTTTGGCTCTTCTTACACATGAAGAACACGGTGGAGATGATTCTGATCATGAGACGCAATACATGGCTCCTGAAGATGCTGACAGGTATGAATGTTTGGTTGCTCAACGTGTTTTGAGTGTGCAGGTCACGCAAGCTGAGCAAAATCAGAGGCATAATTTGTTCCATACAAAGGGAGTTGTGAAGGAACGTTCTGTTCGCGTCATCATAGATGGAGGGAGCTGCAACAACTTGGCTAGCATGGAGATGGTGGAGAAGCTATCCCTCACCACAAGACCACATCCACATCCTTACTACATCCAATGGTTCAACAACAGCGGCAAGGTTAAGGTAACACGTACTGTTCGTGTGCATTTTAGTATCTCTACATATGCTGATTATGTTGATTGTGATGTGGTACCTATGCAAGCATGTTCCTTATTACTTGGTAGACCATGGAAAATTGATAAAAATTCTGTACACCATGGTAGAAACAATCAGTATACTCTCGTTCATAAGGACAAAAATATTACTTTGCTTCCTATGACTCCTGATTCCATTTTGAAAGATGATATTAATCGAGCTAATAAAGCAAAACAGGAGCAAAATAAGAGTGAAAATCAGATTGTGGCAAAAGAATTTGAGCAACAAATGAAGCCTAATAATAAACCATCTAGTGTTGCTTCTGAAATTAAATTGAAAAGTGGATGTTTATTTGCCACCAAATCTGATATTGATGATCTAGATGTTAGAAAATCTGTTTGCTATGCTTTTGTGTGCGAAGAGGTATTATTTTCTTTCGAGGACGTGACTTCCTCTTTGCCTCCTGCTATTACTAACATTTTGCAGGAGTTCGCTGACGTCTTTCCACAAGACGTGCCACCAGGATTACCACCTATTCGAGGGATTGAGCATCAAATTGACTTAATTCCCGGTGCATCGCTACCCAACCGTGCACCATACCGTACCAATCCAGAGGAGACGAAGGAGATTATGCGTCAAGTACAGGAGCTGCTCGGCAAAGGTTATATACGTGAATCTCTTAGCCTTGTGTTGTTCCTATTATACTAGTGCCTAAAAAGAATGGTACATCGCGTATGTGTGTTGATTGTAGAGGCATTAATAATATTACTATTCGTTATCGTCATCCTATTCCTAGGCTAGATGATATGCTTGATGAATTGAGTGGCTCTACAATATTCTCCAAAGTTGATTTGCGTAGTGGATACCATCAAATTCATATGAAATTGGGAGATGAATGGAAAATAGCATTTAAAACTAAGTTTGGTTTATATGAGTGGTTAGTCATGCCTTTTGGGTTAACTAATGCACCTAGTACTTTCATGAGATTAATGAACGAAGTTTTACGTGCTTTCATTGGACGATTTGTGGTAGTCTATTTTGATGATATACTGATTTATAGCAAATCTTTGGAAGAACATTTGGAACATTTACGTGCTGTTTTTAATGCTCTACGTGATGCACGTTTGTTTGGTAACCTTGGGAAGTGCACCTTTTGCACCGACCAAGTGTATTTTCTTGGCTATGTTGTTACTCCACAGGGAATTGAAGTTGATAAAGCCAAGATTGAAGCTATTGAGAGTTGGACGCAGCCCAAAACGGTCACACAAGTGAGGAGTTTTCTTGGACTCGCTGGTTTCTATAGGCGTTTTGTGAGAGATTTTAGCACCATTGATGCACCTCTCAATGAGCTTACAAAGAAGGGTGTGCCTTTTGTTTGGGGTACCGCACAGGAAGAAGCCTTCACGGTATTGAAAGATAAGTTGACACATGCTCCTTTACTTGAACTTCCTGAGCTTGAATGTGATGCTAGTGGAATTGGATTAGGAGGTGTGTTATTACAAGATGGCAAACCTGTTGCATACTTTTCTGAATTGAGTGGGCCTAGTCTGAACTATTCTACTTATGATAAAGAATTATATGCTCTTGTTCGGACTTTAGAAACATGGCCACATTATTTATGGCCCAAAGAATTTGTTATACATTCTGATCATGAATCTTTGAAACACATTAAAAGTCAAGCTAAACTGAACCGTAGACATGCTAAATGGGTTGAATTCATTGAGACTTTCCCTTATGTCATTAAACACAAGAAGGGTAAAGAAAATGTTATTCCTGATGCATTGTCTCGTCGTTATACTATGCTTTCACAACTTGATTTTAAAATATTTGGTTTGGAGACCATCAAAGATCAATATGTGCATGATGCTGAATTTAAAGATGTATTGCAGAATTGTAAAGAAGGTAGATCATGGAACAAGTTCGTTGTTAATGATGGTTTTGTGTTCCGTGCTAACAAGCTATGCATTCCAGCTAGCTCTGTTCGTCTTTTGTTGTTGCAGGAGGCGCATGGAGGAGGATTAATGGGACACTTTGTCATGAAGAAGACAGAGGACGTACTTGCTACACATTTCTTTTGGCCAAAGATGAGACGGGATGTTGAGAGTTTTGTTGCTCGCTGCACTACATGTCAAAAAGCTAAGTCATGACTCAATCCTCATGGTTTATGTATGCCTTTGCCTGTACCTAGTGTTCCTTGGGAGGATATATCTATGGACTTTGTTTTAGGTTTGCCTCGAACAAAGAAGGGGAGGGATAGCATATTTGTTGTCGTGGATAGATTCTCGAAAATTGCACACTTTATACCATGTCATAAAAGCGATGATGCTGTTAATGTTGCTGATTTGTTCTTTTGTGAAATTATTCGCTTGCATGGTGTGCCAAATACTATTGTTTCAGATCGTGATACTAAATTTCTTAGCCACTTTTGGAGATGTTTATGGGCTAAGTTGGGGACTAAACTGCTTTTTAGTACTACTTGTCACCCCCAAACTGATGGACAAACTGAAGTAGTCAATAGAACATTGTCTACTATGCTTAGGGCTGTTTTAAAGAATAATAAGAAAATGTGGGAAGAATGCTTGCCTCATATTGAATTTGCTTATAATCGTTCATTGCATTCTACTACTAAGATGTGCCCTTTTGAAATTGTGTATGGTTTCCTACCTCGTGCACCTATTGATTTGTTGCCTCTTCCATCTTCGGAGAAAGTTAATTTTGATGCTAAACAACGTGTTGAATTGATTTTAAAAATGCATGAGTTAACTAAGGAAAACATTGAGCGTATGAATGCTAAATATAAACTTGCTGGATATAAGGGTAGAAAACATGTTGTCTTTGCACCTGGTGATCTTGTTTGGTTACATTTGCATAAGGATAGGTTTCCTAATTTGCGCAAATCAAAGCTAATGCCACGTGCTGATGGTCCATTTAAGGTGTTAGAGAAAATAAATGATAATGCATATAAACTTGAGCTGCCTGCAGATTTTGGGGTTAGTCCCACTTTTAACATTGCAGATTTGAAGCCTTATTTGGGTGAGGAAGATGAGCTTCCGTCAAGGACGACTTCATTTCAAGAAGGGGAGGATGATGAGGACATCAATACCATTGTTACACCCACAGCCCCTACTGTTACATATGATGGACCAATTACTAGAGCTCGCGCACGCCAATTAAATTACCAGGTACTTTCGTTTCTTGGTAATGATTCTAATGTTCATGAGAATATGATGCTGCCTAAATTGGATACATTTGTTTTGCTTACAAATGAAGGGCCTAGCTTGGAGAAGGATGAACATTGGAGCAAGAACAAGCATGGAGTTGATGGCATGCGCAAGGGGAACAAGAACGGAGTTACAAGTGATGATTTCAGGACTCTGAAGCCACCATAAGGAGTGAATGAAGCCTTGGACGAAATATACAAGATGCCACTTCATAAAATTCGTCCAGAGGCTATTCTAGGTGCTGCGTCACCTTATTATTGGGCCAGGCCCATGTAATTTCGAAATACTTAAGTATAGGCTGTTTTTAGAGTCCGTATGTGTGGGGAAACAAGAGTTAGGGTTGGTTTCGGACCCCTTCCTCAAGGGCCACGAAATTCCCCCCCTCTTCCTCCATATATACAGCCCTTAGGGCGTCGTTTAGACTTTGGGTTTTGTTTAGATCAAAAGTTCGCCATAGCTGCAACTTCGCGTACTTCGTTTGTGTTCAACGACCAGACCAAGGCGTCATAGAACCCCACCTTGATCAATAAAGCTTTCCTCTTATATTCGCAATATCCAGATTGCAATCTTAGTTTCTTGCTTGTTCTTCGTTTGCCTGGAGGAAACAGACCCTTGTGGTCAGGTTGATCGTGCTCCGGCGTGGTCAATAACCTCTCGGAGTTGGTTTAGCGATTGCTAAGGCGCGACGTCATCGCACGTTCGTAGTCGGATCATCAAAGTCGACTTCATCCTAAACGATAGCCACCATCTCATCGAAAGACGGGACACCTTTGCCCCTATCAAGGGGTCCGAAACCCACCCTAACTCTTGTTTCCCCACACATACGGACTCTAAAAACAGCCTATATTGAAGTATTTCAAAATTACATGGGCCTGGCCCAAAAAGAAGGTGACGCAGCACCTAGAATAGCCTCTGGACGAAAATTATGAAGTGGCATCTTGTATATTTCGTCCAAGGCTTCATGCACTCATTATGGTGGCTTCAAAGTCCTGAAATCATCACTTGAAACACTGTTCTTGTCTCCCTTGCGCATGCCATCAACTCCATGCTTGTTCTTGCTCCAATGATCATCCTTCTCCAAGCTAGGCCCTTCATTTGTAAGAAAAACAAATGTATCCAATTTAGGCAGCATCATATTCTCATGACCATTAGAATCATTACCAAGAAACAAAAGTACCTGATAATTCAATTGGCGTGCGCGAGCTCTAGTAATTGGTCCAGTATGTATAGCAGCAGGGGCTGTGGGTGTAACAATGGTATTGATGTCCTCATCAGGTTCCACGATATTATCAACGTGAATTACTTCAAAAATTGCAGCGCTTAAGACAAGGAAAAAAATCGGTAGAAGAATATTATCAGGAATTACAAACTGGCTTGATTGGATGTGGTATCGTTGAGGAGAATGAAGCTATGCTTGCACGTTTTCTGGGTGGATTAAATAGAGAGATTCAGACCATTCTAGACTATAAGGATTATAATAATATCACTCGTTTATTCCATCTTGCTTCTAAAGCTGAACGTGAAGTGCAGGATCGACAGGCATTGGCGCGAACTAACTTTTCTGCAGGTCGACCTTCATCGTGGACACCACGTGCATCATCTACTTCCACGCGTTCTGCTACACCGGCACCTCCGTCAGCTGCCACCTCCAACTGTGATACAAGAAAGCAGGCACAACCACCACTATCTGCGAAGAGCACACCTGCCGGGCCTGCACAGAGCTCTTCTTCTTCCATGGCGTCTACATGGCACACAAGTGATATTATTTGTCGTCGTTGTAAGGGAAGAGGACATTTTGCGCGAGAATGCACATCTCAGCGTGTGATGATTGCTACTGAGGATGGTGGGTATGAGTCCGCTAGTGACTATGATGAGGAGACTTTGGCTCTTCTTACACATGAAGAACACGGTGGAGATGATTCTAATCGTGAGACGCAATACATGGCTGCTGAAGATGCTGACAGGTATGAATGTTTAGTTGCTCAACGTGTTTTGAGTGTGCAGGTCACGCAAGCTGAGCAAAATCAGAGGCATAATTTGTTCCATACAAAGGGAGTTGTGAAGGAACGTTCTGTTCGCGTCATCATAGATGGAGGGAGCTGCAACAACTTGGCTAGCATGGAGATGGTGGAGAAGCTATGTCTCACCACAAGACCACATCCACATCCTTACTACATCCAATGGTTCAACAACAGCGGCAAGGTTAAGGCAACACGTACTGTTCGGGTGCATTTTAGTATCTCTACATATGCTGATTATGTTGATTGTGATGTGGTACCTATGCAAGCATGTTCCTTATTACTTGGTAGACCATGGCAATTTGATAAAAATTCTGTACACCATGGTAGAAACAATCAGTATATTCTTGTTCATAAGGATACAAATATTACTTTGCTTCCTATGACTCCTGATTCCATTTTGAAAGATGATATTCATAGAGCTAATAAAGCAAAACAGGAGAAAAATAAGAGTGAAAATCAGATTGTGGCAAAAGAATTTGACCAACAAATGAAGCCTAATAGTAAACCATCTAGTGTTGCTTCTGAAATTAAATTGAAAAGTGCATGTTTACTTGCCACCAAATCTGATATTGATGAGCTAGTTTTTAGCAAATCTGTTTGCTATGCTTTTGTGTGCAAAGAGGTATTATTTTCATTCGAGGACGTGCCTTCCTCTTTGCCTCCTGCTGTTACTAACATTTTGCAGGAGTTCGCTGACGTCTTTCCACAAGACGTGCCACCGGGATTACCACCTATTCGAGGGATTGAGCATCAAATTGACTTAATTCCCGGTGCATCGCTACCCAACCGTGCACCATACCGTACCAATCCAGAGGAGACGAAGGAGATTATGCGTCAAGTACAGGAGCTACTCGACAATGGTTATATACGTGAATCTCTTAGTCCTTGTGCTGTTCCTATTATACTAGTGCCTAAAAAGGATGGTACATCGCGTATGTGTGTTGACTGTAGAGTCATTAATAATATTACTATTCGTTATCGTCATCCTATTCCTAGGCTAGATGATATGCTTGATGAATTGAGTGGCTCTACAATATTTTCCACAGTTGATTTGCGTAGTGGATACCATCAAATTCGTATGAAATTGTGAGATGAATGGAAAACAGCATTTAAAACTAAGTTTGGTTTATATGAGTGGTTAGTCATGCCTTTTGGGTTAACTAATGCACCTAGTACTTTCATGAGATTAATGAACAAAGTTTTACGTGCTTTCATTGGACGATTTGTGGTAGTCTATTTTGATGATATACGGATTTATAGCAAATCTTTGGAAGAACATTTGGAACATTTACGTGCTGTTTTTAATGCTCTACGTGATGCACGTTTGTTTGGTAACCTTGGGAAGTGCACCTTTTGCACCGACCGAGTGTCTTTTCTTGGCTATGTTGTTACTCCACAGGGAATTGAAGTTGATAAAGCCAAGATTGAAGCTATTGAGAGTTGGCCGCAGCCCAAAACGGTCACACAAGTGAGGAGTTTTCTTGGACTCGCTGGTTTCTATAGGCGTTTTGTGAGAGATTTTAGCACCATTGATGCACCTCTCAATGAGCTTACAAAGAAGGGTGTGCCTTTTGTTTGGGGTACCGCACAGGAAGAAGCCTTCACGGTATTGAAAGATAAGTTGACACATGCTCCTTTACTTCAACTTCCTGACTTTAATAAGACTTTTGAGCTTGAATGTGATGCTAGTGGAATTGGATTAGGAGGTGTGTTATTACAAGATGGCAAACCTGTTGCATACTTTTCTGAAAAATTGAGTGGGCCTAGTCTGAACTATTCTACTTATGATAAAGAATTATATGCTCTTGTTCGGACTTTAGAAACATGGCAACATTATTTATGGCCCAAAGAATTTGTTATACATTCTGATCATGAATCTTTGAAACACATTAAAAGTCAAGCTAAACTGAACCGTAGACATGCTAAATGGGTTGAATTCATTGAGACTTTCCCTCATGTCATTAAACACAAGAAGGGTAAAGAAAATGTTATTGCTGATGCATTGTCTCGTCGTTATACTATGCTTTCACAACTTGATTTTAAAATATTTGGTTTGGAGACCATCAAAGATCAATATGTGCATGATGCTGAATTTAAAGATGTATTGCAGAATTGTAAAGAAGGTAGATCATGGAACAAGTTCGTTGTTAATGATGGTTTTGTGTTCCGTGCTAACAAGCTATGCATTCCAGCTAGCTCTGTTCGTCTTTTGTTGTTGCAGGAGGCGCATGGAGGAGGATTAATGGGACACTTTGGCATGAAGAAGACAGAGGACGTACTTGCTACACATTTCTTTTGGCCAAAGATGAGACGGGATGTTGAGCGTTTTGTTGCTCGCTGCACTACATGTCAAAAAGCTAAGTCACGACTCAATCCTCATGGTTTATATATGCCTTCGCCTGTACCTAGTGTTCCTTGGGAGGATATATCTATGGACTTTGTTTTAGGTTTGCCTCGAACAAAGAAGGGGAGGGATAGCATATTTGTTGTCGTGGATAGATTCTCGAAAATGGCACACTTTATACCATGTCATAAAAGCGATGATGCTGTTAATGTTGCTGATTTGTTCTTTCGTGAAATTATTCGCTTGCATGGTGTGCCAAATACTATTGTTTCAGATCGTGATACTAAATTTCTTAGCCACTTTTGGAGATGTTTATGGGCTAAGTTGGGGACTAAACTGCTTTTTAGTACTACTTGTCACCCCCAAACTGATGGACAAACTGAAGTAGTCAATAGAACATTGTCTACTATGCTTAGGGCTGTTTTGAAGAATAATAAGAAAATGTGGGAAGAATGCTTGCCTCATATTGAATTTGCTTATAATCGTTCATTGCATTCTACTACTAAGATGTGCCCTTTTGAAATTGTGTATGGTTTCCTACCTCGTGCACCTATTGATTTGTTGCCTCTTCCATCTTCGGAGAAGGTTAATTTTGATGCTAAACAACGTGTTGAATTGATTTTTAAAATGCATGAGTTAACTAAGGAAAACATTGAGCGTATGAATGCTAAATATAAACTTGCTGGAGATAAGGGTAGAAAACATGTTCTCTTTGCACCTGGTGATCTTGTTTGGTTACATTTGCGTAAGGATAGGTTTCCTAATTTGCGCAAATAAAAGCTAATGCCACGTGCTGATGGTCCATTTAAGGTGTTAGAGAAAATAAATGATAATGCATATAAACTTGAGCTGCCTGCAGATTTTGGGGTTAGTCCCACTTTTAACATTGCAGATTTGAAGCCTTATTTGGGTGAGGAGATGAGCTTCCGTCGAGGACGACTTCATTTCAAGAAGGGGAGGATGATGAGGACATCAATACCATTGTTACACCCACAGCCCCTACTGTTACATATGATGGACCAATTACTAGAGCTCGCGCACGCCAATTAAATTACCAGGTACTTTCGTTTCTTGGTAATGATTCTAATGTTCATGAGAATATGATGCTGCCTAAATTGGATACATTTGTTTTGCTTACAAATGAAGGGCCTAGCTTGGAGAAGGATGAACATTGGAGCAAGAACAAGCATGGAGTTGATGGCATGCGCAAGGGGAACAAGAACGGAGTTACAAGTGATGATTTCAGGACTCTGAAGCCACCATAAGGAGTGAATGAAGCCTTGGACGAAATATACAAGATGCCACTTCATAAAATTCGTCCAGAGGCTATTCTAGGTGCTGCGTCACCTTATTATTGGGCCAGGCCCATGTAATTTCGAAATACTTAAGTATAGGCTGTTTTTAGAGTCCGTATGTGTGGGGAAACAAGAGTTAGGGTTGGTTTCGGACCCCTTCCTCAAGGGCCACGAAATTCCCCCCCTCTTCCTCCATATATACAGCCCTTAGGGCGTCGTTTAGACTTTGGGTTTTGTTTAGATCAAAAGTTCGCCATAGCTGCAACTTCGCGTACTTCGTTTGTGTTCAACGACCAGACCAAGGCGTCATAGAACCCCACCTTGATCAATAAAGCTTTCCTCTTATATTCGCAATATCCAGATTGCAATCTTAGTTTCTTGCTTGTTCTTCGTTTGCCTGGAGGAAACAGACCCTTGTGGTCAGGTTGATCGTGCTCCGGCGTGGTCAATAACCTCTCGGAGTTGGTTTAGCGATTGCTAAGGCGCGACGTCATCGCACGTTCGTAGTCGGATCATCAAAGTCGACTTCATCCTAAACGATAGCCACCATCTCATCGAAAGACGGGACACCTTTGCCCCTATCAAGGGGTCCGAAACCCACCCTAACTCTTGTTTCCCCACACATACGGACTCTAAAAACAGCCTATATTGAAGTATTTCAAAATTACATGGGCCTGGCCCAAAAAGAAGGTGACGCAGCACCTAGAATAGCCTCTGGACGAAAATTATGAAGTGGCATCTTGTATATTTCGTCCAAGGCTTCATGCACTCATTATGGTGGCTTCAAAGTCCTGAAATCATCACTTGAAACACTGTTCTTGTCTCCCTTGCGCATGCCATCAACTCCATGCTTGTTCTTGCTCCAATGATCATCCTTCTCCAAGCTAGGCCCTTCATTTGTAAGAAAAACAAATGTATCCAATTTAGGCAGCATCATATTCTCATGACCATTAGAATCATTACCAAGAAACAAAAGTACCTGATAATTCAATTGGCGTGCGCGAGCTCTAGTAATTGGTCCAGTATGTATAGCAGCAGGGGCTGTGGGTGTAACAATGGTATTGATGTCCTCATCAGGTTCCACTATATTATCAACGTGAATTACTTCAAAAATTGCAGCGCTTAAGACAAGGAAAAAAATCGGTAGAAGAATATTATCAGGAATTACAAACTGGCTTGATTGGATGTGGTATCGTTGAGGAGAATGAAGCTATGCTTGCACGTTTTCTGGGTGGATTAAATAGAGAGATTCAGACCATTCTAGACTATAAGGATTATAATAATATCACTCGTTTATTCCATCTTGCTTGTAAAGCTGAACGTGAAGTGCAGGATCGACAGGCATTGGCGCGAACTAACTTTTCTGCAGGTCGACCTTCATCGTGGACACCACGTGCATCATCTACTTCCAGGCGTTCTGCTACACCGGCACCTCCGTCAGCTGCCACCTCCAACTGTGATACAAGAAAGCAGGCACAACCACCACTATCTGCGAAGAGCACACCTGCCGGGCCTGCACAGAGCTCTTCTTCTTCCATGGCGTCTACATGGCACACAAGTGATATTATTTGTCGTCGTTGTAAGGGAAGAGGACATTTTGCGCGAGAATGCACATCTCAGCGTGTGATGATTGCTACTGAGGATGGTGGGTATGAGTCCGCTAGTGACTATGATGAGGAGACTTTGGCTCTTCTTACACATGAAGAACACGGTGGAGATGATTCTGATCATGAGACGCAATACATGGCTGCTGAAGATGCTGACAGGTATGAATGTTTAGTTGCTCAACGTGTTTTGAGTGTGCAGATCACGCAAGCTGAGCAAAATCAGAGGCATAATTTGTTCCATACAAAGGGAGTTGTGAAGGAACGTTCTGTTCGCGTCATCATAGATGGAGGGAGCTGCAACAACTTGGCTAGCATGGAGATTGTGGAGAAGCTATGTCTCACCACAAGACCACATCCACATCCTTACTACATCCAATGGTTCAACAACAGCGGCAAGGTTAAGGTAACACGTACTGTTCGGGTGCATTTTAGTATCTCTACATATGCTGATTATGTTGATTGTGATGTGGTACCTATGCAAGCATGTTCCTTATTACTTGGTAGACCATGGCAATTTGATAAAAATTCTGTACACCATGGTAGAAACAATCAGTATACTCTTGTTCATAAGGATACAAATATTACTTTGCTTCCTATGACTCCTGATTCCATTTTGAAAGATGATATTCATAGAGCTAATAAAGCAAAACAGGAGAAAAATAAGAGTGAAAATCAGATTGTGGCAAAAGAATTTGACCAACAAATGAAGCCTAATAGTAAACCATCTAGTGTTGCTTCTGAAATTAAATTGAAAAGTGCATGTTTACTTGCCACCAAATCTGATATTGATGAGCTAGTTTTTAGCAAATCTGTTTGCTATGCTTTTGTGTGCAAAGAGGTATTATTTTCATTCGAGGACGTGCCTTCCTCTTTGCCTCCTGCTGTTACTAACATTTTGCAGGAGTTCGCTGACGTCTTTCCACAAGACGTGCCACCGGGATTACCACCTATTCGAGGGATTGAGCATCAAATTGACTTAATTCCCGGTGCATCGCTACCCAACCGTGCACCATACCGTACCAATCCAGAGGAGAGAAGGAGATTATGCGTCAAGTACAGGAGCTACTCGACAATGGTTATATACGTGAATCTCTTAGTCCTTGTGCTGTTCCTATTATACTAGTGCCTAAAAAGGATGGTACATCGCGTATGTGTGTTGACTGTAGAGTCATTAATAATATTACTATTCGTTATCGTCATCCTATTCCTAGGCTAGATGATATGCTTGATGAATTGAGTGGCTCTACAATATTTTCCACAGTTGATTTGCGTAGTGGATACCATCAAATTCGTATGAAATTGTGAGATGAATGGAAAACAGCATTTAAAACTAAGTTTGGTTTATATGAGTGGTTAGTCATGCCTTTTGGGTTAACTAATGCACCTAGTACTTTCATGAGATTAATGAACAAAGTTTTACGTGCTTTCATTGGACGATTTGTGGTAGTCTATTTTGATGATATACGGATTTATAGCAAATCTTTGGAAGAACATTTGGAACATTTACGTGCTGTTTTTAATGCTCTACGTGATGCACGTTTGTTTGGTAACCTTGGGAAGTGCACCTTTTGCACCGACCGAGTGTCTTTTCTTGGCTATGTTGTTACTCCACAGGGAATTGAAGTTGATAAAGCCAAGATTGAAGCTATTGAGAGTTGGCCGCAGCCCAAAACGGTCACACAAGTGAGGAGTTTTCTTGGACTCGCTGGTTTCTATAGGCGTTTTATGAGAGATTTTAGCACCATTGATGCACCTCTCAATGAGCTTACAAAGAAGGGTGTGCCTTTTGTTTGGGGTACCGCACAGGAAGAAGCCTTCACGGTATTGAAAGATAAGTTGACACATGCTCCTTTACTTCAGCTTCCTGACTTTAATAAGACTTTTGAGCTTGAATGTGATGCTAGTGGAATTGGATTAGGAGGTGTGTTATTACAAGATGGCAAACCTGTTGCATACTTTTCTGAAAAATTGAGTGGGCCTAGTCTGAACTATTCTACTTATGATAAAGAATTATATGCTCTTGTTCGGACTTTAGAAACATGGCAACATTATTTATGGCCCAAAGAATTTGTTATACATTCTGATCATGAATCTTTGAAACACATTAAAAGTCAAGCTAAACTGAACCGTAGACATGCTAAATGGGTTGAATTCATTGAGACTTTCCCTCATGTCATTAAACACAAGAAGGGTAAAGAAAATGTTATTGCTGATGCATTGTCTCGTCGTTATACTATGCTTTCACAACTTGATTTTAAAATATTTGGTTTGGAGACCATCAAAGATCAATATGTGCATGATGCTGAATTTAAAGATGTATTGCAGAATTGTAAAGAAGGTAGATCATGGAACAAGTTCGTTGTTAATGATGGTTTTGTGTTCTGTGCTAACAAGCTATGCATTCCAGCTAGCTCTGTTCGTCTTTTGTTGTTGTAGGAGGCGCATGGAGGAGGATTAATGGGACACTTTGGCATGAAGAAGACAGAGGACGTACTTGCTACACATTTCTTTTGGCCAAAGATGAGACGGGATGTTGAGCGTTTTGTTGCTCGCTGCACTATATGTCAAAAAGCTAAGTCACGACTCAATCCTCATGGTTTATATATGCCTTCGCCTGTACCTAGTGTTCCTTGGGAGGATATATCTATGGACTTTGTTTTAGGTTTGCCTCGAACAAAGAAGGGGAGGGATAGCATATTTGTTGTCGTGGATAGATTCTCGAAAATGGCACACTTTATACCATGTCATAAAAGCGATGATGCTGTTAATGTTGCTGATTTGTTCTTTCGTGAAATTATTCGCTTGCATGGTGTGCCAAATACTATTGTTTCAGATCGTGATACTAAATTTCTTAGCCACTTTTGGAGATGTTTATGGGCTAAGTTGGGGACTAAACTGCTTTTTAGTACTACTTGTCACCCCCAAACTGATGGACAAACTGAAGTAGTCAATAGAACATTGTCTACTATGCTTAGGGCTGTTTTGAAGAATAATAAGAAAATGTGGGAAGAATGCTTGCCTCATATTGAATTTGCTTATAATCGTTCATTGCATTCTACTACTAAGATGTGCCCTTTTGAAATTGTGTATGGTTTCCTACCTCGTGCACCTATTGATTTGTTGCCTCTTCCATCTTCGGAGAAGGTTAATTTTGATGCTAAACAACGTGTTGAATTGATTTTAAAAATGCATGAGTTAACTAAGGAAAACATTGAGCGTATGAATGCTAAATATAAACTTGCTGGAGATAAGGGTAGAAAACATGTTCTCTTTGCACCTGGTGATCTTGTTTGGTTACATTTGCGTAAGGATAGGTTTCCTAATTTGCGCAAATAAAAGCTACGTGCTGATGGTCCATTTAAGGTGTTAGAGAAAATAAATGATAATGCATATAAACTTGAGCTGCCTGCAGATTTTGGGGTTAGTCCCACTTTTAACATTGCAGATTTGAAGCCTTATTTGGGTGAGGAGATGAGCTTCCGTCGAGGACGACTTCATTTCAAGAAGGGGAGGATGATGAGGACATCAATACCATTGTTACACCCACAGCCCCTACTGTTACATATGATGGACCAATTACTAGAGCTCGCGCACGCCAATTAAATTACCAGGTACTTTCGTTTCTTGGTAATGATTCTAATGTTCATGAGAATATGATGCTGCCTAAATTGGATACATTTGTTTTGCTTACAAATGAAGGGCCTAGCTTGGAGAAGGATGAACATTGGAGCAAGAACAAGCATGGAGTTGATGGCATGCGCAAGGGGAACAAGAACGGAGTTATAAGTGATGATTTCAGGACTCTGAAGCCACCATAAGGAGTGAATGAAGCCTTGGACGAAATATACAAGATGCCACTTCATAAATTTCGTCCAGAGGCTATTCTAGGTGCTGCGTCACCTTATTATTGGGCCAGGCCCATGTAATGTCGAAATACTTAAGTATAGGCTGTTTTTAGAGTCCGTATGTGTGGGGAAACAAGAGTTAGGGTTGGTTTTGGACCCCTTCCTCAAGGGCCACGAAATTCCCCCCCCCCTCTTCCTCCATATATACAGCCCTTAGGGCGTCGTTTAGACTTTGGGTTTTGTTTAGATCAAAAGTTCGCCATAGCTGCAACTTCGCGTACTTCGTTTGTGTTCAACGACCAGACCAAGGCGTCATAGAACCCCACCTTGATCAATAAAGCTTTCCTCTTATATTCGCAATATCCAGATTGCAATCTTAGTTTCTTGCTTGTTCTTCGTTTGCCTGCAGGAAACAGACCCTTGTGGTCAGGTTGATCATGCTCCAGCGTGGTCAATAACCTCTCGGAGTTGGTTTAGCGATTGCTAAGGCGTGACGTCATCGCACGTTCGTAGTCGGATCGTCAAAGTCGACTTCATCCTAAATGATAGCCACCATCTCATCGAAAGACAGGACACCTTTGCCCCTATCAAGGGGTCTGAAACCCACCCTAACTCTTGTTTCCCCACACATACGGACTCTAAAAACAGCCTATATTGAAGTATTTCGAAATTACATGGGCCTGGCCCAAAAAGAAGGTGACGCAGCACCTAGAATAGCCTCTGGACGAAAATTATGAAGTGGCATCTTGTATATTTCGTCCAAGGCTTCATGCACTCATTATGGTGGCTTCAAAGTCCTGAAATCATCACTTGAAACTCCGTTCTTGTCTCCCTTGCGCATGCCATCAACTCCATGCTTGTTCTTGCTCCAATGATCATCCTTCTCCAAGCTAGGCCCTTCATTTGTAAGAAAAACAAATGTATCCAATTTAGGCAGCATCATATTCTCATGACCATTAGAATCATTACCAAGAAACAAAAGTACCTGATAATTCAATTGGCGTGCGCGAGCTCTAGTAATTGGTCCAGTATGTATAGCAGCAGGGGCTGTGGGTGTAACAATGGTATTGATGTCCTCATCAGGTTCCACCATATTATCAACGTGAATTACTTCAAAAATTGCAGCGCTTAAGACGAGGAAAAAAAATCGGTAGAAGAATATTATCAGGAATTACAAACTGGCTTGTTTGGATGTGGTATCGTTGAGGAGAATGAAGCTATGCTTGCACGTTTTCTGGGTGGATTAAATAGAGAGATTCAGACCATTCTAGACTATAAGGATTATAATAATATCACTCGTTTATTCCATCTTGCTTGTAAAGCTGAACGTGAAGTGCAGGATCGACAGGCATTGGCGCGAACTAACTTTTCTGCAGGTCGACCTTCATCGTGGACACCACATGCATCATCTACTTCCACGCGTTCTGCTACACCGGCACCTCCGTCAGCTGCCACCTCCAACTGTGATACAAGAAAGCAGGCACAACCACCACTATCTGCGAAGAGCACACCTGCCGGGCCTGCACAGAGCTCTTCTTCTTCCATGGCGTCTACATGGCACACAAGTGATATTATTTGTCGTCGTTGTAAGGGAAGAGGACATTTTGCGCGAGAATGCACATCTCAGCGTGTGATGATTGCTACTGAGGATGGTGGGTATGAGTCCGCTAGTGACTATGATGAGGAGACTTTGGCTCTTCTTACACATGAAGAACACGGTGGAGATGATTCTGATCATGAGACACAATACATGGCTGCTGAAGATGCTGACAGGTATGAATGTTTAGTTGCTCAACGTGTTTTGAGTGTGCAGGTCACGCAAGCTGAGCAAAATCAGAGGCATAATTTGTTCCATACAAAGGGAGTTGTGAAGGAACGTTCTGTTCGCGTCATCATAGATGGAGGGAGCTGCAACAACTTGGCTAGCATGGAGATGGTGGAGAAGCTATGTCTCACCACAAGACCACATCCACATCCTTACTACATCCAATGGTTCAACAACAGCGGCAAGGTTAAGGTAACACGTACTGTTCGGGTGCATTTTAGTATCTCTACATATGTTGATTATGTTGATTGTGATGTGGTACCTATGCAAGCATGTTCCTTATTACTTGGTAGACCATGGCAATTTGATAAAAATTCTGTACACCATGGTAGAAACAATCAGTATACTCTTGTTCATAAGGATACAAATATTACTTTGCTTCCTATGACTCCTGATTCCATTTTGAAAGATGATATTCATAGAGCTAATAAAGCAAAACAGGAGAAAAATAAGAGTGAAAATCAGATTGTGGCAAAAGAATTTGACCAACAAATGAAGCCTAATAGTAAACCATCTAGTGTTGCTGATGAAATTAAATTGAAAAGTGCATGTTTACTTGCCGCCAAATCTGATATTGATGAGCTAGTTTTTAGCAAATCTGTTTGCTATGCTTTTGTGTGCAAAGAGGTATTATTTTCATTCGAGGACGTGCCTTCCTCTTTGCCTCCTGCTGTTACTAACATTTTGCAGGAGTTCGCTGACGTCTTTCCACAAGACGTGCCACCGGGATTACCACCTATTCGAGGGATTGAGCATCAAATTGACTTAATTCCTGGTGCATCGCTACCCAACTGTGCACCATACCGTACCAATCCAGAGGAGACGAAGGAGATTATGCGGCAAGTACAGGAGCTGCTCGAAAAAGGTTATATTCGCGAATCCCTTAGTCCTTGTGCTGTTCCTATTATTCTAGTGCCGAAAAAGGATGGTACGTCGCGTATGTGTGTTGATTGTAGGGGCATTAATAATATTACCATTCGTTATCGTCATCCTATTCCTAGGCTAGATGATATGCTTGATGAATTGAGTGGCTCTACAATATTCTCCAAAGTTGATTTGCGTAGTGGATACCATCAAATTCGTATGAAATTGGGAGATGAATGGAAAACAGCATTTAAAACTAAGTTTGGTTTATATGAGTGGTTAGTCATGCCTTTTGGGTTAACTAATGCACCTAGTACTTTCATGAGATTAATGAACGAACTTTTACGTGCTTTCATTGGACGATTTGTGGTAGTCTATTTTGATGATATACAGATTTATAGCAAATCTTTGGAAGAACATTTGGAACATTTACGTGCTGTTTTTAATGCTCTACGTGATGCACGTTTGTTTGGTAACCTTGGGAAGTGCACCTTTTGCACCGACGAGTGTCTTTTCTTGGCTATGTTGTTACTCCACAGGGAATTGAAGTTGATAAAGCCAAGATTGAAGCTATTGAGAGTTGGCCGCAGCCCAAACCGGTCACACAAGTGAGGAGTTTTCTTGGACTCGCTGGTTTCTATAGGCGTTTTGTGAGAGATTTTAGCACCATTGATGCACCTCTCAATGAGCTTACAAAGAAGGGTGTGCCTTTTGTTTGGGGTACCGCACAGGAAGAAGCCTTCACGGTATTGAAAGATAAGTTGACACATGCTCCTTTACTTCAACTTCCTGACTTTAGTAAGACTTTTGAGCTTGAATGTGATGCTTGTGGAATTGGATTAGGAGGTGTGTTATTACAAGATGGCAAACCTGTTGCATACTTTTCTGAAAAATTGAGTGGGCCTAGTCTGAACTACTACTTATGATAAAGAATTATATGCTCTTGTTCGGACTTTAGAGACATGACAACATTATTTATGGCCCAAAGAATTTGTTATACATTCTGATCATGAATCTTTGAAACACATTAAAAGTCAAGCTAAACTGAACCGTAGACATGCTAAATGGGTTGAATTCATTGAGACTTTCCCTCATGTCATTAAACACAAGAAGGGTAAAGAATATGTTATTGCTGATGCATTGTCTCGTCGTTATACTATGCTTTCACAACTTGATTTTAAAAAATTTGGTTTGGAGACCATCAAAGATCAATATGTGCATGATGCTGAATTTAAAGATGTATTGCAGAATTGTAAAGAAGGTAGATCATGGAACAAGTTCATTGTTAATGATGGTTTTGTGTTCCGTGCTAACAAGCTATGCATTCCAGCTAGCTCTGTTCGTCTTTTGTTGTTGCAGGAGGCGCATGGAGGAGGATTAATGGGACACTTTGGCATGAAGAAGACAGAGGACGTACTTGCTACACATTTCTTTTGGCCAAAGATGAGACGGGATGTTGAGCGTTTTGTTGCTCGCTGCACTATATGTCAAAAAGCTAAGTCACGACTCAATCCTCATGGTTTATATATGCCTTCGCCTGTACCTAGTGTTCCTTGGGAGGATATATCTATGGACTTTGTTTTAGGTTTGCCTCGAACAAAGAAGGGGAGGGATAGCATATTTGTTGTCGTGGATAGATTCTCGAAAATGGCACACTTTATACCATGTCATAAAAGCGATGATGTTGTTAATGTTGCTGATTTGTTCTTTCGTGAAATTATTCGCTTGCATGGTGTGCCAAATACTATTGTTTCAGATCGTGATACTAAATTTCTTAGCCACTTTTGGAGATGTTTATGGGCTAAGTTGGGGACTAAACTGCTTTTTAGTACTACTTGTCACCCCCAAACTGATGGACAAACTGAAGTAGTCAATAGAACATTGTCTACTATGCTTAGGGCTGTTTTGAAGAACAATAAGAAAATGTGGGAAGAATGCTTGCCTCATATTGAATTTGCTTATAATCGTTCATTGCATTCTACTACTAAGATGTGCCCTTTTGAAATTGTGTATGGTTTCCTACCTCGTGCACCTATTGATTTGTTGCCTCTTCCATCTTCGGAGAAGGTTAATTTTGATGCTAAACAACGTGTTGAATTGATTTTAAAAATGCATGAGTTAACTAAGGAAAACATTGAGCGTATGAATGCTAAATATAAACTTGCTGAAGATAAGGGTAGAAAACATGTTGTCTTTGCACCTGGTGATCTTGTTTGGTTACATTTGCGTAAGGATAGGTTTCAAATCAAAGCTAATGCCACGTGCTGATGGTCCATTTAAGGTGTTAGAGAAAATAAATGATAATGCATATAAACTTGAGCTACCTGCAGATTTTGGGGTTAGTCCCATTTTTAACATTGCAGATTTGAAGCCTTATTTGGGTGAGGAAGATGAGCTTCCGTCGAGGACGACTTCATTTCAAGAAGGGGAGGATGATGAGGACATCAATACCATTGTTACACCCACAGCCCCTACTGTTACATATGATGGACCAATTACTAGAGCTCGCGCACGCCAATTAAATTACCAGGTACTTTCGTTTCTTGGTAATGATTCTAATGTTCATCAGAATATGATGCTGCCTAAATTGGATAAATTTGTTTTGCGTACAAATGAAGGGCCTAGCTTGGAGAAGGATGAACATTGGAGCAAGAACAAGCATGGAGTTGATGGCATGCGCAAGGGGAACAAGAACGGAGTTACAAGTGATGATTTCAGGACTCTGAAGCCACCATAAGGAGTGAATGAAGCCTTGGACGAAATATACAAGATGCCACTCCATAAAATTCGTCCAGAGGCTATTCTAGGTGTTGCGTCACCTTATTATTGGGCCAGGCCCATGTAATTTCGAAATACTTAAGTATAGGCTGTTTTTAGAGTCCGTATGTGTGGGGAAACAAGAGTTAGGGTTGGTTTCGGACCCCTTCCTCAAGGGCCACGAAATTCCCCCCCTGTTCCTCCATATATACAGCCCTTAGGGCGTCGTTTAGACTTTGGGTTTTGTTTAGATCAAAAGTTCGCCATAGCTGCAACTTCGCGTACTTCGTTTGTGTTCAACGACCAGACCAAGGAGTCATAGAACCCCACCTTGATCAATAAAGCTTTCCTCTTATATTCGCAATATCCAGATTGCAATCTTAGTTTCTTGCTTGTTCTTCGTTTGCCTGCAGGAAACAGACCCTTGTGGTCAGGTTGATCGTGCTCCGGCGTGGTCAATAACCTCTCGGAGTTGGTTTAGCGATTGCTAAGGCGCGACGTCATCGCACGTTCGTAGTCGGATCGTCAAAGTCGACTTCATCCTAAACGATAGCCACCATCTCATCGAAAGACGGGACACCTTTGCCCCTATCAAGGGGTCCGAAACCCACCTTAACTCTTGTTTCCCCACACATACGGACTCTAAAAACAGCCTATATTGAAGTATTTCGAAAATACATGGGCCTGGCCCAAAAAGAAGGTGACGCAGCACCTAGAATAGCCTCTGGATGAAAATTATGAAGTGGCATCTTGTATATTTCGTCCAAGGCTTCATGCACTCATTATGGTGGCTTCAAAGTCCTGAAATCATCACTTGAAACTCTGTTCTTGTCTCCCTTGCGCATGCCATCAACTCCATGCTTGTTCTTGCTCCAATGATCATCCTTCTCCAAGCTAGGCCCTTCATTTGTAAGAAAAACAAATGTATCCAATTTAGGCAGCATCATATTCTCATGACCATTAGAATCATTACCAAGAAACGAAAGTACCTGATAATTCAATTGGCGTGCGCGAGCTCTAGTAATTGGTCCAGTATGTATAGCAGCAGGGGCTGTGAGTGTAACAATGGTATTGATGTCCTCATCAGGTTCCACCATATTATCAACGTGAATTACTTCAAAAATTGCAGCGCTTAAGACAAGGAAAAAAATCGGTAGAAGAATATTATCAGGAATTACAAACTGGCTTGATTGGATGTGGTATCGTTGAGGAGAATGAAGCTATGCTTGCACGTTTTCTGGGTGGATTAAATAGAGAGATTCAGACCATTCTAAACTATAAGGATTATAATAATATCACTCGTTTATTCCATCTTGCTTGTAAAGCTGAACGTGAAGTGCAGGATCGACAGGCATTGGCGCGAACTAACTTTTCTGCAGGTCGACCTTCATCGTGGACACCACGTGCATCATCTACTTCCACGCGTTCTCCTACACCGGCACCTCCGTCAGCTGCCACCTCCAACTGTGATACAAGAAAGCAGGCACAACCACCACTATCTGCGAAGAGCACACCTGCCGGGCCTGCACAGAGCTCTTCTTCTTCCATGGCGTCTACATGGCACACAAGTGATATTATTTGTCGTTGTTGTAAGGGAAGAGGACATTTTGCGCGAGAATGCACATCTCAGCGTGTGATGATTGCTACTGAGGATGGTGGGTATGAGTCCGCTAGTGACTATGATGAGGAGACTTTGGCTCTTCTTACACATGAAGAACACGGTGGAGATGATTCTGATCATGAGACGCAATACATGGCTGCTGAAGATGCTGACAGGTATGAATGTTTAGTTGCTCAACGTGTTTTGAGTGTGCAGGTCACGCAAGCTGAGCAAAATCAGAGGCATAATTTGTTCCATACAAAGGGAGTTGTGAAGGAACGTTCTGTTCGCGTCATCATAGATGGAGGGAGCTGCAACAACTTGGCTAGCATGGAGATGGTGGAGAAGCTATGTCTCACCACAAGACCACATCCACATCCTTACTACATCCAATGGTTCAACAACAGCGGCAAGGTTAAGGTAACACGTACTGTTCGGGTGCATTTTAGTATCTCTACATATGCTGATTATGTTGATTGTGATGTGGTACCTATGCAAGCATGTTCCTTATTACTTGGTAGACCATGGCAATTTGATAAAAATTCTGTACACCATGGTAGAAACAATCAGTATACTCTTGTTCATAAGGATACAAATATTACTTTGCTTCCTATGACTCCTGATTCCATTTTGAAAGATGATATGCATAGAGCTAATAAAGCAAAACAGGAGAAAAATAAGAGTGAAAATCAGATTGTGGCAAAAGAATTTGACCAACAAATGAAGCCTAATAGTAAACCATCTAGTGTTGCTTCTTAAATTAAATTGAAAAGTGCATGTTTACTTGCCACCAAATCTGATATTGATGAGCTAGTTTTTAGCAAATCTGTTTGCTATGCTTTTGTGTGCAAAGAGGTATTATTTTCATTCGAGGACGTGCCTTCCTCTTTGCCTCCTGCTGTTACTAACATTTTGCAGGAGTTCGCTGACGTCTTTCCACAAGACGTGCCACCGGGATTACCACCTGTTGGAGGGATTGAGCATCAAATTGACTTAATTCCCGGTGCATCGCTACCCAACCGTGCACCATACCGTACCAATCCAGAGGAGACGAAGGAGATTATGCGTCAAGTACAGGAGCTGCTCGACAAAGGTTATATACGTGAATCTCTTAGTCCTTGTGCTGTTCCTATTATACTAGTGCCTAAAAAGGATGGTACATCGCGTATGTGTGTTGACTGTAGAGTCATTAATAATATTACTATTCGTTATCGTCATCCTATTCCTAGGCTAGATGATATGCTTGATGAATTGAGTGGCTCTACAATATTCTTCACAGTTGATTTGCGTAGTGGATACCATCAAATTCGTATGAAATTGGGAGATGAATGGAAAACAGCATTTAAAACTAAGTTTGGCTTATATGAGTGGTTAGTCATGCCTTTTGGGTTAACTAATGCACCTAGTACTTTCATGAGATTAATGAACGAAGTTTTACGTGCTTTCATTGGACGATTTGTGGTAGTCTATTTTGATGATATACGGATTTATAGCAAATCTTTGGAAGAACATTTGGAACATTTACGTGCTGTTTTTAATGCTCTACGTGATGCACGTTTGTTTGGTAACCTTGGGAAGTGCACCTTTTGCACCGACCGAGTGTCTTTTCTTGGCTATGTTGTTACTCCACAGGGAATTGAAGTTGATAAAGCCAAGATTGAAGCTATTGAGAGTTGGCCGCAGCCCAAACCGGTCACACAAGTGAGGAGTTTTCTTGGACTCGCTGGTTTCTATAGGCGTTTTGTGAGAGATTTTAGCACCATTGATGCACCTCTCAATGAGCTTACAAAGAAGGGTGTGCCTTTTGTTTGGGGTACCGCACAGGAAGAAGCCTTCACGGTATTGAAAGATAAGTTGACACATGCTCCTTTACTTCAACTTCCTGACTTTAATAAGACTTTTGAGCTTGAATGTGATGCTAGTGGAATTGGATTAGGAGGTGTGTTATTACAAGATGGCAAACCTGTTGCATACTTTTCTGAAAAATTGAGTGGGCCTAATCTGAACTATTCTACTTATGATAAAGAATTATATGCTCTTGTTCGGACTTTAGAGACATGGCAACATTATTTATGGCCCAAAGAATTTGTTATACATTCTGATCATGAATCTTTGGAACATATTAAAAGTCAAGCTAAACTGAATCGTAGACATGCTAAATGGGTTGAATTCATTGAGACTTTCCCTTATGTCATTAAACACAAGAAGGGTAAAGAAAATGTTATTGCTAATGCTTTGTCTCGTCGCTATACTATGCTTTCACAACTTGACTTCAAAATATTTGGTTTGGAGACCATCAAAGATCGATATGTGCATGATGCTGATTTTAAAGAAGTAATGCAGAATTGTAAAGAAGGAAGAACATGGAACAAGTTCGTTGTTAATGATGGTTTTGTGATGAGGACATGACTACCTTGGATACGACCAAAAATATTGCATAGATGCATATTTGTCAGGTGATTTCTAGTATCAACTATTCAATAATCTATTTATATTATTCAGAACAAAAATACTTCACACACTTTTGTGTTTTGTCTAATTGCAGGTGTATGGGACATTGGTACAATCTACATATGAAGATAAGGGAAAAAGAGAAGTTTAGGTGCTGTTGAAGTCCTTTCACGTCACTTTTGGGCCAAGAGAAGATAGAGTCCAAGTCTCTCACGTTCTGGATTTAGATTCGGACTGCACATACATACCTGACTCAAAATGGCAAGAACTTTTTCATACGGACTCCGAATTGGGTGATTCTTTTTTTGTTGGAAAGTAGATTTCGTCCTCTTTCCACTCCAATTGGATTCACCTTTAAATTCGTCCGGAGCATTGAGATATGGACGAAACAATCTGACGCTGCAGCAGAATCCGAGTCAAACAACAAGTCCAAAGGTGTTGCATCACCTCCAGTTGGGCACACGAGCCTTGTACGACCTAGGGTTGGTTTTAGGCTACCTTGGGACGTCCTCCCACCTCCTTGGTCGCCACCCCTTGCTCCTATATAAGTAGATCCACCTAGTAGCTTTTTCCTTGGGATTTGTTTAGTTAAAAGTTAGCCATTGCAACTTCGTGTACTTCGTTTGTGTCCAACGACCAGACCAAGACCGCTTACGGATCCCCACCTTTATCAATACTTCATATATACTCGCAATATTCAGATTGCTTTTATCATATTCTTGCTTATTCTTAGATTGCTTGCAGGAATAGACCTTCGTGGTCAGGTTGATTGTGCTCCGGCGTGGTCAATAACCTCTCGAAGTTGGTTTAGCGATTGCTAAGGCGCAACGTCGTGCATGTTTGTAGTCGGATCGTCAAAGTCGGCTCCATCAAATCGATAGTTATCATTTCATCAAAAGATCGGGACACCCTCGCCTCTATCAAGTGGTATCAGAGCTCAGGTTGCTCGGTGAGAATTTCCAGTTATCCCTAGATTAGATTTATTTTCTTACCTATTGTCCAAGAAAAAGCCACACAAAAAAAGTTAGATCTGTTGATCCTTCGTCCAAGCCAGTCTGAGCCTTTGCATAATCGTTTTAGTGTTTTGCTTTGTTGAATTTGCGGTTACATCGTCGTGTCAAGTTGCTGGTCTTAGTGTCTAGTTCGTTTAGAGTTTCGAGTTCTGTTCACATTAGTCACGTCGCCGCTGCATCGTTATTCCTTCCGCTGTTCACAACACCATCCATTAATTTTCACCTCGTGCTACCCATAGTTCATTGTCACAATCATTGTTGAGGTCGTTCACATCTTCGCTTGATCCAATCTGCATCTTATCTAATTTGTCTTGGAAAGAGGGAGAGAAAAAAAAGACAGAGAACAAAAAAGAAAAAAAGTCAGAGAAAAAAAAGAGAGAAAGGAAAAGAAAAAAAGAAAAAAAAATTCGGATCTATCTAGACTCAATCTCGTAGTTGAATTCGGATTGGATTCTGTTTTGTGCAATGTTCAATCAAACAGGCATAACTTCCTCATACGAAGTCCGTTTTGGCTCCACGAGTACTCAAATTAAACCTAGCGACGAGCCGCATCTAAATAGTTGCAGAAGCTAGTTCAATATTTGGCACCTAAAATTGGCTTCTAAATAGGTCTTTTTGCCCTCCGAAGTTCGCGGACACAGCTTATTCTAGTTTTTCAGGCCAGTTTTAGAATTCTTTGACTCCTCATATCAATTCGGAATTGAGTTATTCTTTTTGCATTGGAAAGCTTGAGTTAGTAGCATTCTCTGAAAAAAGTTATCAGAAAATTGACTCAAACTTTTCAAGAGGAAAGTTGGAGAGAGAGTTGTTGTATATCCTGCTTGGCAGTTGTTTTTCATCATTATCTTTACTGCCATTGTGATCTTCACTTATATCTTGCTGTCCAGAGCTACTTACTATACTTCATTGATGCTAGTTGTGCTACGCCGTGACCTCATTAGTGTTCTAGGCTCGCGTCTCTAGTCTGGTCTAGCCTAGGACCAGCACAGTACCGTCGTTGAGCATTTATTTAACATTGCATCTCTGAATTGATTATTGCTGATCTTTTGCTACCATATATTTGGCCTTCCAAGCTCCACATATTTCTACACCGTGTATACATACGCTCACCTGGCAATCGCTTTACTCAATCTTCGGAGTTATTTGACACCGCTGGTTGCCGGTCACCACTTGCTGCATGGTAAGAACTTGTAAGACTTTGATATTTGCTATACTGTGGGCGTTTTACCACCACATCCTAGTAGTTCATAGGAACATTATTCTTGGATTTTGTTTCTTGTTTTTCTACTAAATATGGCAGGTTTCAGAGTCAGTTGGGCTTCATCAATCGTGGGAGACGTGCCACCAGCTCCGAAAATACAACCACCGTCACATGAGGTGCAAAGGCATAAGAATACGCACAATCAGGTTTTTGTTTCCATGCCACCTTTTAATGGTCGTTTTAAGCCTGATTTATATATTGAATGGGAGTTCGAAATAAATGTTATATTTGCTTCCCATGATTTTTCGGAACGTAAAAAAGTTAAGCTTGCGGTTGGTTCTTTCACTAGTTTTGCT
The DNA here is from genome assembly GCA_032464435.1 of Aegilops umbellulata. Lineage (NCBI taxonomy): Eukaryota > Viridiplantae > Streptophyta > Magnoliopsida > Poales > Poaceae > Aegilops > Aegilops umbellulata. The sequence continues at coordinate 61,938,690 of CP136059.1, read as the reverse complement.
ACTGTTTGGTGGAGTGAACATTGTCGGTTATACCCTGATTATGTACCTACTACTTGGGATGATTTAAAACTTGTCATGAGAGATAGATTCGTCGATGTTTATTATACTCGTGGCATGATTAAAAAACTACAACATTTAAAACAAGGTAGTGACACTGTGAGAAAATATAATGATGATTTACAAACTACCTTGTTGCATTCCTTTTTAGAGGAAAGTGAAGAAGATTTTATGGATAGATTTTGGGGAGGACTAAACCGTGATATTCAGGAGATACTAATTCATGAAGAATGTTATCATATGGACCATTTGTTTCATCTTGCTTGCAAAGCTGAACAGGAAATAAAGAGGCGTGATGCCCACAAGACAAACAAGCATAAGGTGCACATCCAAGGAGTTGAGACGGTCCTTCCATCAACCACTGTGCCTACTATGACAACAACATCCGTTGTTTAGCCATTGTAACTTCATGTACTTCGTTTGTGTCCAACGACCAGACCAAGACCGCTTACGGATCCCCACCTTTATCAACACTTCATCTATACTCGCAATATTCAGATTGCATTATCATATTCTTGCTTGTTCTTCGATTGCTTGCAGGAATAGACCTTCGTGGTCAGGTTGATTGTGCTGCGGCGTAGTCAATAACCTCTCAGAGTTGGTTTAGCGATTGCTAAGGCGCAACGTCGTGCACGTTTGTAGTCGGATCGTCAACGTCGTCTCCACCAAATTGATAGTTATCATCTCATCGAAAGATCGGGACACCCTCGCCTCTATCAAGTGGTATCAGAGCCAGGTTGCTCGGTGAGAATTTCCAGTTTCCCCTAGATAAGATTTATTTTCTTACCTATTGTCCAAGAAAAAGCCACAAAAAAGTTAGATCTATTCATCACTTTTGTCCAAGCCAGTCTGAGCCTTTGCAATTTTCTTTTCATTGTTTGCATTATTGAATTATCGGTTGCATCATCGTGTCGAGTTGCTGGTCTTAGTGTTTAGTTCGTTTAGAGTTTCGAGTTCTATTCACATTAGTCACATCGTCGCTGCATCATTCTCCCTTCCGTTGTCCACCACACCATCCATCAATTTCCACCACGTGCTACCCATAGTTCATTATCACAATCATAGTTGAGGTCGTTCACATCTTCGCTTGATCCAATCTGCATCTTATCTAGTTTGTCTTGGAAAGAGGGAGAAAAAAAAAGACAGAGAAAAAAAAGTCAGAGAAAAAAAAGTCATAGAAAAAAAAAGAGAGAAAGAAAAAGAATAAAAAAGTGTGAGGAGAAAAAAAGAGAAGAAAAAAACAAAATTCGGATCTATCTAGACTCAATCTCGTAGTTGAATTCGGATTGAAATCTGTTTTGTGCACTGCTCAGTAAAACAGGCATAACTTCCTCATACGAAGTCCGTTTTGGCTCCGCGAGTACTCAAATGAAAGCTAGCGACGAGCCCCATCTAAATAGTTGCAGAAGCTGGTTCAATATTTGACACCTCAAAATCATCTTCAAAATAGGTCTTTTTGCCCTGCGAAGTTCACGTACACAGCTTATTCCAGTTTTTCAGGCCAGTTTTCGAATTCTTTGACTCCTCATATCAATTCGGAATTGAGTGATTCTTTTTGCATTGGAAAGCTTGAGCTAGTAGCATTCTTTGAAAAAATTATCAGAAAATTTTCTCAAACTTTTCAAGAGGAAAGTTGGAGAGAGAGTTGTTGTATATCATGCTTGGCAGTTGTTTCACATCATTATCTTTACTACTATTGTGATCTTCACTTATATCTTGCTGTCCAGAGCTACTTCATATCCTTTATTGGTGCTAGTTGTGCTATGCCGTGACCTTATTAGTGTTATAGGCTCGCGTCTCTAGTCCGGTCTAGCCTAGGACCAGCACAATACCGTCGTTGAGCGTTTATTCAACATTGCATCTTTGAATTGATTATTGCTAATATTTTGCTACCATATATAGCCAACCCAGCTCCACATATTTCTACATCGTGTATACGTATGTTCCCCTGGCAATCGCTTTACACAATCTTCAGAGTTATTTGACACCGCTGGTTGCCTGTCACCACCTGCCGCATGGTAAGAACTTGTAAGATATTGATATTTGCTTTACTGTGAGCACTTTACAACCACATCCTAGTAGTTCATAGGAACATTATTCTCGAATTTTGTTTCTTGTTTCTACTAATCATGACAGGTTTTGGAGACAGAAGTTGTTGGACGACAGACACATCATCACCATCACGAGAGTTGGGGCAACACACACAAGCACATGGTCAGGTTATCTCTTTACCGTCATTTGAGGGTAGATTTAATCCTGCTATTTATCTAGCTTGGGAGCTTGAAGTAGAATAAGTTTTTAGTCACCATGACTTTTCTGAACTTGAGCGAGTACGAGCTGTCACTAGAGCATTTACTGGTTTTGCTTCTGTTTGGTGGAGTGTGCATTGTAAGAAAAACATTGATAACCAACCCACAACTTGGAAAGATTTGAAAGATGTAATGAGACAACAATTTTTCCCTCCTTACTATCGTCGTGAATTGCTTCGCAAATTTGAAGAATTTAAACAAGGCAACAACACTGTTCATGCTTACTACCAAGAGTTCAAATCTTATATGCATCATTGTGACATAGAAGAATCTGAGGATGATACAATGAATATATTTTTTGGTGGATTGAACCATGATATTCAGGCCCAATTTCAGTATATTCCTCGTTGCATTACTGGTATGTATGTTCGTGCTTGTACCTTTGAGAGACAGTTACAGGAGGATGCATTGGGTGACTACAACAACTACTATTCTAGTTCATGCTCACCACCACCGCTTGGTTCCTCCACCGTTGCACCTACTAGAGCAGCCACACCTCAGATTATGAGCGCGACATCATCTCAAGAGTATGGTACTGTCGGTGTACTAAAGTAGGGGTACCTTAGTACCCCGAACTTGTGCACGGGCAGTAGTAGCGTCCCGCGGCAAGGCTTGCCAGGGGAGTGACAAGAGTCTCCACGACCCTTTCTGGGCCGGACGAAGGCCAAGTGATCGAGCCTAGAAGACCAGGCCCCGGCAAGAGGAGCTTGCCGGGCCAAGGAGGCGAGGTCCGGCAAGAGGAGCTTGCCGGGCCAAGGCAACAAGGCCCCGGCAAGAGGAGCTTGCCGGGACGACTAAGCCGAAGCACCAAGGCCCCGGCGGGAGGAGCTCGCCGGGACGGCCAAGCCAAGGCACCCCAAGAAAAGCCCGCCGCGGCGCGCCGCGCGCCCCGGCAAGGCCTGACGAGCGGCAAGCTTTCAGGTGCGGCAAGACAACCACCGCGGCAAGCCACTTGCCGCGGCAAACCACCACCTCAGGCCTGCGCTCCAGCTCACCTGACCATGCGTCACTCTGGAGCTTCCCCAGAGGCACGTGGCAGGGCGCCGCACAACCTGAGGCGCGCGGTGGCATGCGACGTTGGCAGAGTCGCCCCCGTGGCAAGCGGAGGCTCCCCCAACGGTCCGCCTCGGTACTGTTCGGGCAATCCAGACGGGCATTTAATGCCTTTGTCCCCCGCCATCAGAGTTAGGTGCGATAGCACTGTGCGGCCACTGTTCGCACAGTTCCTTGCCATTTTTACCCTCACCTGCGTCGCTACCTGTGGGAAACCCCTTAGCATATAAAAGGAGGCCCATGCGCACAGGGGGGACCCGGGAGGGAAGGAGGACACCCAGTAGACCCTCGTCTACGTCCAGCTCCAACTTACTGTAGTTTCTTGCGCTCCAGTGCAAGAACTCGAATCAACCAGACAAGCAGCAGTAGGGTTTTACGCATCCGTGCGGCCCGAAGCTGGGTAAAATCGTTGTGTGTGTGTCGCCTCGATCTGCTCGTTGTGCAACCTCCGCCCCCCGCCGAACCGAAAAGGGGCTCCGTCCCCATAGGTGCTCGTGGAGGCCGATTTCCCCCGACATCCTTGGCGCGCCAGGTAGGGGGCTGCGTCGAGGTTGTGCGAACCAGATTTGGCGACCACAGGTAAGCTCAGGTATGGCTAGGTACCTTTCCGCTCCAACCCGCGGAGCGGAGGCATTCCTCCTCACGGACTCGTGCACGGCCCTCCTCGAGTACCCACTCACGCAGAGCCCGGGCAAGAGCAGCTGCTCCTTGAGGAGGACCGCCTTCCGGCCGCTGAGCGAGTTTCTCGCCTCCAGCAAACTCTGCGCCGCTCCCGTAGCCGCAGAAGTTAGCGCCGGAAGTTGCGGGAAAGGCGACCTCGTTCTTCGGCGCGCCCAGGCCGCCAAGATCCAAACGAGTCGACGCCGACCGTGGGAGGGACCTTGCCAGCGCGGTAGTCGGAACCCGTTCCGTCGGCCATCCTCTTTGTCCAAGTCTTGCCGCAGTTGCATGTAATCCTTGGTACAGAGACGAGCGCAGATCCCAAGCATAGCTTATGTGCCCCGCACATCTTGTCGATTTCGCGCCTCTCCGCTTTGCGCATGCATTATTTGACACGATTGTGCAGCACTCGGCTCCGGCAAGCGATGGCAGGTCGTGAAGCCCCGAGCCCTCGTTATTCCCTTACCTCGAGAAGGGGGGATGACACGATAGGCTGGGCGTCGCCCGAGGAAGCTGCGCCTTGCCGGACTGCAAACAACAGAAAAGCTAAGTTGCCAAAATTTGAGCAATTAAGCTCCTTTTTTACCCTTAAGTTATATTCCTCGAACGGCCGAGCTTCGTATGGGAAACCTGTGCGCGGAGGGGCCGGCTCGTGGCTGGTTGCGCCCTTATTTCGTTTCGAGTCCGCTCAATGACTTAAGTGTGCTACATCCAGAGTGGCGTCCTTACTTTGTTTCGAGCTTGCTCGGCAGCTTAAGTGTGCTACGACTGCAGTCGCAACGCTTACCTCGCCCTGAGCCTGCTCAACATTTTAAGTGAGTTGCGCCAGCCGCGGCAAGGTTTCTTGCCGGTGGAGGCACCGCCAGCGGGTTGCTGATGTCCCGCACTCGGCACCCGTGGCAAGGCGGAGGCTTGCGCCGACAAGTTCCTAGGAGCGTAGGGCGCGAACGTACGAAGCACAAAGTCGAATGAGGGAGATAACAGCGCAATGAACTGCCTAAAATAAAAGTTATATTCCAAAACGACTTGCCGCTGCTCTAATCAGCTGTTTCTATGACATGCTCAGCAGCGACAAGGGAAGAAAAGAAAGAGGTGGGCGGCCTAATCCACGCGGTCGCCCTCGACCCTCCTGATCCCGGCCACCCTTTCCACAATGGGGGTGACGAGGGCCCTGATCTCCGTCAGGTCGGCGTCTTCCGGCAGGTGCCTGAGGACGTTGGTAAGCCTGATGGTGGGGTTGCGGAAGACGATCTTCACCAGCACCCTCTCGAGGGCCCCGGAGACGGCTTCCCGCGTCTCCTCGGCCAGCTGCTCTGGGATCGTTTCCCGGAGATGCTGGAGCGCCTCCACCAAGCCCTTGAAGAAGGAAGTGAGCTTGACGCTCGGCGAGACATTCTCGCCGGAGGGGTACTCGTGGCCCTCCATCCCCAGCAGCTTCAGCTCCTTGTCGATGGTGGTGGCGATGTCGACGAGACCTTCGGTCCACCGCTCCACCGTCTCCTGGAAGGCGTTCTGGGTAACGGCGGCGCGCTTCAATAGCTCCTTGTTGTCAGCAACCTCCTTCCGCAAGGTCGCTTCCTGCCCCTTGGCGCTCTCCAGCGCCTTGGCCAGGGTGTCCAGCTTCAGCTCGAGGTCGGCCTTGGAATCCTTGGCGGCGTCGAGCTCCCGGATCTTCTCGGCGAAGCGGCCCTGCAGCTCGCCAAGGGTGTGAGCGCCCTTCTCGCGCTCCTGTTTGAGCGCGGCATGCTCTTCGCCACTTGCCTTGAGGTCGCTGACGAGTTGCGCCACCCTCGTCTCCAGCTCCCCCTTGACGACCTCGGCAGCCGCGGCGGCGTCCTGCGCTTTCTGCAGGGCCCCGCCAAGCGCCTGCTCGCGCGCGGCAACCTCCTCCTCGTGGCTGGCGAGGCTGACCTTCTGCTGCACCAATTCGCTTTCCCGCGCGGATAGCCCCGCAGCGGCAAGCCTCTGCTGCTCTTCGGCCTCTGCCTTCTCGAGGAGAAAGGCCGTCCGCGCCTCGTCGAGCAGCCTCCGCTCCTCCGCCAAAGACCGGAGAGCCTCCTGGTTGAGCTCCCGGAGCTCCCCGGCACACTTCTCCATGTCCGCGCCGGCCCTCGCGACGAGTGCCTCTTGGCGCTCCACCCTAGCCTGCCGGGCGCGGTAGAGCGACACAAGCTTCCGAAGCAGCCGCTCCTCCTCGGGCTCGCCGTTGCTGGTGCTTGGCGCGTCGACCACTGTCAGCCCGACGGAGGCGAGCACTTCTCCGTCCAAGGCCTCCCCCTCGACCGGCGCCCTGGAGCTAGGCTCCCAGGGGAGCCTGATGAAGACGCCATCGCCGGCCTTCAGGTAGGCACCCGCCGGGGGCTCCTCGGGGCCCGACGCGGCGGCAGCAGCGGGATCGCCGGACGGCGGAGTGCTTGACGCCCCTGCCTCCCCGGGGCCGTCGGCACGGTCGCCGGTCCCCTCGCTGTCTGCCGCCGCGGCGGCCTTGGCGGCTTCGGCCTCCCCGCCGCCCGCGGGGTCATCGGTGCCGTCCGCCTCCTCGATGACGACGACGTCGTCGGCGTCGCCACGCGCGCCCTCCCCGACGACGGCCTCGGTCTCCATCAGGTCCGCGGTGGGCGGGTCTGATGGCCGGAAGAGGGGAGAAGAGTCAACCGAACAGACGACAAAAAGGCTCATAAGGAAAGATAACCAGGGGAAGTTTTCCGTGCAGGGGGGCTTACCGGTGGCAGGGTCCGTGGCCGCGGCCTCCGCTGCCGGGGGATCGCTGGCCGCGTCCCTCGCCGGAGATCCCTCCCTTGCCGAAGAGGTCTCCCTTGCCGGGGGCTCCTCCCTTGCCGGGGAGGTCTCCCCTGCCGGGGGCCCCTCCCTTGCCGGAGATTTCTCCCTAGGCGGGGTGGTCGACGCAGACGACGCGGCAGGAGTGCCCCCCGGGGTCGCCTGCTGGGGCTGCTCTGTTCCTACCCAACAACAACAGCCACATGTCAACCACAAAGAGAAGGGGAGCTCACGCGCGCGCGAAACAGCAAGAACTAGCCGTGCACTCACCCTGGGGGCTGCGCTGTGGGCTGCCCTGGGACCCGCTGCCAAGTCCGGCAAGGTCGTCTCCGGCACCTCCCCAGTTGCCGGGGGAGATTCGCCCTCAAGGATGACCAGCGGGATCTTGGCCCTCTTCGCCCTCCTCTGGGCCAGGTTCCAGAATGGGAACGGTTTTCGGGGGAGGATGAGTGGGCTGCGAAACAAGACGAAGCAACAGAAATCAAGAAGATACAAGCTCTACCAGGAACTTACTCTTCGTCCTCCTCTTCGTCGTCGGAGCTAAGCGCGGAATAGTCAAAAACCGGCTTGCTCCACGCGCGAGGAGACAGGGGAGTGGGTTCCCGGGACCGCTTGGCGGGGACGGTGGACGACCCCGCCCCCGTTGCCGCCGCGGTACGGGGAGCGGCAGGAGCAGAAGCCGCGGCCCATGAGGACCCCGCTCCCGCTGCTTCGGAGGCGCGTGTCACGCGGGGCTGCGGTTGCTGGTCGGCCTGCCGCACCACCTCTCCGGCCCTGCGGAGATGCCTCCTCGGCTGGGCAGGGGGCTCTGCCTGCGACGAGCTGCCCGGGAGCTGCGAGGAGGGCGCGTCAACCTCCGGCAAGCCGCTCGCGTCCTGGGCGGGCTCGCCCGTGCCACCGTGCCCGGCTGGTTCCTCAGCGCCGGCGAACTCCATTTGGTCGGCGAGGGTCTCCGCCTCCGCCGCGTCTGCTTCGGCCAGGGTGAAGCCAGACTCGCCAGCGGCCGCGGCGGCCGCCGCCTCCTCCATCCTGGAGGCGATGTAAGCCAGCTCCTCGGGGGTGGTGTCCCGCGTGAGGCCCCTCTTCTCGTCGGGGTCGACCGGCACCTCCTCCAAGTTGTCGAAGAAGGCCTGCACGACGTCGTCCGCCGGCTCCTGCCAGGTCGCGTCGATCCCGTGCGAGTCGCACAGTGGCATCATCGCGAGGATGCGGCTGAGCGCCTGATAGAGGCGAAGGTGTCCCGATCTTTCGATGAGATGATAACTATCGATTGGGTGGAGACGACTTTGACGATCCGACTACAAACGTGCACGACGTTGCGCCTTAGCAATCGCTAAACCAACTCCGAGAGGTTATTGATCACGCCGGAGCACAATCAACCTGACCACGAAGGTCTATTCCTGCAAGCAATCGAAGAACAAGCAAGAATATGATAAAGCAATCTGAATATTGCGAATATAGATGAAGTATTGATAAAGGTGGGGATCCAAAAGCGGTCTTAGTCTGGTCGTTGGACACAAACGAAGTACACGAAGTTGCAATGGCTAACTTTTAACTAAACAAATCCCAAGGAAAAAGCTACTAGATGGATCTACTTATATAGGAGCAAGGGGTGGCGGCCAAGGAGGTGGGAGGACGTCCAAGGCAGCCTAAAACCAACCCTAGGTCGTACAAGGCTCATGGGCCCAAGTGGAGGTGGTGCAACACCTTTGGACTTGTTGTTTGATTCGGATTCTGCTGCAGCGTCAGATTGTTTCGTCCATATCTCAATGCTCCGGACGAATTTAAAGGTGATTCCAATTGGAGTGGAAAGAGAACGAAATCTAGTTTCCAAAAAATAAAGAATCACCCAATTCGGAGTCCGTATGAAAAAGTTATTGCCGTTTTGAGTCAGGTATGTCTGTGCAGTCCGAATCTGAATCCAGAACGTGAGAGACTTGGACTCTATCTTCTCTTGGACCAAAAGTGACGTGAAAGAACTTTTTGAACAGCAAGTAAACATCTCTTTCTCCCTTATCTTCATATGTGTGTTGTACAAATGTCCCATACACCTGCAATTAGACAAAACACAAAAGTGTGTGAAGTATTTTTGTTCTGGATAACAAAAATAGATTATTGAATAGTTTGCACTAGAAATCACCTGACAAATATGCATGTATGCAATATTTTTGGTCGTATCCAAGGTAGTCATGTCCTCATCATCCTCCCCTTCTTGAAAACAAAGCCGTCCTCGGCGTTGCTTAATCTGTAATGTGGCTAACAAAAAAGACAATGTGTACATGTTGTATATGTATATGTCATCCATTTTTACTTTCCTTAGTTTTTGCACATATGGCACATGTATACATGAGTAACCTTCATAATTCATAAAATCTAAAGCCAAAATATTATCACAAGAAGTAGAAGGCATGAAAATATTGCAACTCAGTTTGCACATATAAGCGAAGCTCTTATTCATTTTAAAAGGTTGACAATGTTCATCATTAAACCATCCCAACATTGGTGAATAAACCTTACTTGCGTCAAATTTACATGCTACAACATGCTTAAATAAGCAAACATGCAATAAGTCATTGGACACAGAATCATCACCAAGATTAGAGGTCATATCAAAATGATTAAACATTGGTTCTTTTGCATCATCAGTTAATTCAATGGGTGCAATCAAAATTGTTGGTATTTCAGTTGTTTGATCACATGGCAAAGTCAAATTGTCAACATAGTCCTCTAAAATAGGTAGTGTGATCAAAGTAGTGGGTAGCTCATCAGATGGTGCATTCAAATTGACAAGGCATTCATCATTCTCATGTAGAGATGGAAGATCAGTACCTTTCTCATTACCTCTTATGATCAACTCAGATGGTGTAGCCACTCTCGGGGGCGATGTGTCACATGGTGGAGGTGATGTAGTCCTCACAACAACGGATGTGGATGTCATAGTATGCCTAGTAGTTGTAGGAACAATCATATCAACTCTTGGAATATGCACCGTGCGCTTGTTCTCCTCGTGAGCAACACGTCGTTTTATTTCCTGTTCAGCTTTGCAAGCAAGGCGAAACAAATGGTCCATAGGATAACACTCTTCATGAATTAATATCTCTTGAATATCACGGTTTAATCCTCCCCAAAATCTATCCATAAAATCATCTTCACTTTCTTCTAAAGAGGAATGCAACAAGGTAGTTTGTAAATCATCATAATATTTTGTTACAGTGTCACTACCTTGTTTTAAATGTTGCAACTTCTTAATCATATCACGAGTATAGTAAGCGGGGACGAAAGTATGTCGCATGGCAAGTTTCAAATCATCCCAAGTAGTAGGTATATAATCAGGGTGTAACCGACAATATTCAGTCCACCAAACCAAAGCATAACCAGTGAAAGAACCAACTGCAACCTTAATCTTTTTATGTTCATCAAAATTATGGGAAGCAAATATATTTTTTATGTTGAACTCCCATTCAATATATAAAGCAGGTCTAAAACGGCCATTAAATGGTGGTATAGATACATTAACCTGATCATGCGCATTTGGATGTTTGTGCACCTCTCGTGACGGTTGTTGTATTTGCAAAGGTGGTGGCACGTCTCCCGCGATCGACAAAGCCCATGAATTGACTCTAGATCCTGGCATGATTAGTAGAAACAAGAAACAAAATCCAAAATAATGTTCCTATAACTACTAGGATGTGGTGGTAAAACGCTCACAGTAAAGCAAATATCAATGTCTTACAAGTTCTTACCATGCAGCAGGCGGCGATCGGCAACCAGCGGTGTCAAGTAACTCCAAAAGTTGGGTAAAGCGATTGCCAGGTGAACGTATGTATACACGGTGTAGAAATATGTGGAGCTGGGTTGGCTATATATGGTAGCAAAAGATTAGCAATAATCAATTCAAAGATGCAATGTTGAATAAACGCTCAACGACGGTACTGTGCTGGTCCTAGGCTAGACCGTGCTAGAGACGCGAGCCTAGAACACTAAAAAAATCACGGCGCGACGCGTAACAAAGGCGGAGCACACTCTGAATATCTTTTTTTTTCTTCTTTTTTCACGGAATTTTTTCACTTTTTTTCTCTTTTTTTCTCTTTTTTTTCTTTTTTTCTCTCACTTTTTTTTCTTTCTCTTTTTTTTTCACAAACAAGCTAGATAAGATGCAGATTGGATCTAGTGATGACGCGAACGGCCTGAAGTATGATTATGACAATGAATGATGGGGAGTACGTGGTGGAAATTGATGGATGGCGGTGGTGGACAACGGATGCAATAATGACGCGGTGGTGGTATATGGCAATGACAATGAAGATGGTGCGGCGGTGGCGTGACAAACTGTGAACAGAACTCGAAACTCTAAATGGCTAGACACTAAGACCAGCAACTCGACACGACGATGCAACCGATAATTCAATAATGCAAACAATGAAAAGAAAATTGCAAAGGCTCAGACTGGCTTGGACAAAAGGATGAATAGATCTAACTTTTTTTTGTGGCTTTTTCTTGGACAATAGGTAAGAAAAATAGATCTAATCTAGGGAAAACTGGAAATTCTCACCGAGCAACCTGAAAACTGATACCACTTGATAGAGGCGAAGGTGTCCCGATCTTTCGATGAGATGATAACTATCGATTGGGTGGAGACGACTTTGACGATCCGACTACAAACGTGCACGACGTTGCGCCTTAGCAATCGCTAAACCAACTCCGAGAGGTTATTGATCACGCCGGAGCACAATCAACCTGACCACGAAGGTCTATTCCTGCAAGCAATCGAAGAACAAGCAAGAATATGATAAAGCAATCTGAATATTGCGAATATAGATGAAGTATTGATAAAGGTGGGGATCCAAAAGCGGTCTTAGTCTGGTCGTTGGACACAAACGAAGTACACGAAGTTGCAATGGCTAACTTTTAACTAAACAAATCCCAAGGAAAAAGCTACTAGATGGATCTACTTATATAGGAGCAAGGGGTGGCGGCCAAGGAGGTGGGAGGACGTCCCAAGGCAGCCTAAAACCAACCCTAGGTCGTACAAGGCTCATGGGCCCAAGTGGAGGTGGTGCAACACCTTTGGACTTGTTGTTTGATTCGGATTCTGCTGCAGCGTCAGATTGTTTCGTCCATATCTCAATGCTCCGGAAGAATTTAAAGGTGATTCCAATTGGAGTGGAAAGAGGACGAAATCTAGTTTCCAAAAAATAAAGAATCACCCAATTCGGAGTCCGTATGAAAAAGTTATTGCCGTTTTGAGTCAGGTATGTCTGTGCAGTCCGAATCTGAATCCAGAACGTGAGAGACTTGGACTCTATCTTCTCTTGGACCAAAAGTGACGTGAAAGAACTTTTTGAACAGCAAGTAAACATCTCTTTATCCCTTATCTTCATATGTGTGTTGTACAAATGTCCCATACACCTGCAATTAGACAAAACACAAAAGTGTGTGAAGTATTTTTGTTCTGGATAACAAAAATAGATTATTGAATAGTTTGCACTAGAAATCACCTGACAAATATGCATGTATGCAATATTTTTGTCGTATCCAAGGTAGTCATGTCCTCATCAGCGCCGAGTTGTTGCACAGGGGGACGACGCCCGACGGCAACCTGAACCATTCTGGGTGCTCGGAGTCGTACCTGAACAGCTCCTTCAACACTGCGACGAGCACCAGAACGGTGAAGTTGTAGTTAAGGCCCGGGCGCAGCCTCATGATGTCCGCCGCGTTTTGGAATTCCCAAGCCGGCTTCCCCCTCTCCTGCAGGGGGGCGATACGCCGGCGAAGGAAATCCGCGCCGACGGCACCGACGGTGAGCCCGGCACACCTGAGGCGCAGGATTCGGGTGACGGCAATCTTCAGCTTGGCGTCGTTCGGGGCTAGGTCGCTCCAGTCACGGCCGCGCACCACTGGGGTTCGGCGCACGGCGGTGAACGGCGGTGGATTTTCCTCGACGATCAGGCACCACTCGGCCCTCCACTCCTCCCATCTGCCACGGAGTTCCCCCTCCAAGTAGACCTCTTTCTTGCCGGTCCTGGAGACCCAGGCGACTCCACCGTACAGCGGCTCTCCTTTCTCCACCCGAGGAGTAAAGAAGTGGCGGAAGAGGGCTACGTTGGGGCGGACTCCGACAAAGTTCTCGCAAAGGTGTGCGAAAACCGCCATTGTCAGAACGGCGTTGGGGGTGAAATCAAGGAGGTGGAGGTTGTAGGTGTGCATGATGTCGCAGAAGAACTCGGAAAAAGGCGGGCAGAGCCCGCAATAGAAGAACACGGCGAAGAAAGGGTACCCGGTCGGGTACAGCTTCTGGGCGATGGCGGGAAGAACTCGCGTGCGCGGATGCGCTCGCGTCGCCGTCGACCAGAAGAGGCGGTATCCGTTCTTCAGCCCCAGCGCATCGAGCTGAGGGGGAACATCGCCGTCTCCTTCCGAAGCGCTTCCAGCCGCAGCGCCTCGGCCGACTTCACGGCCTTCCCCTTCGCCTTGTCGCTCTTCGGGGCCATGGCAGATACGGGGAGGGGGAGTTGTCGGCGTTGGCGGCGCCAGGGGCTGCGAGGGCGAATCGCCGCTTTCTCTAGTAAGGAGGAAGTGGCGGAGATTTTCGAGGAACAGCAACCGGCGGAATGGCGAGCTGCCCCTGTTCCCCTCCGCTTATAAAGAAGGGGGGGCGGGCGTTTCGCCTTTCCAAATAAAGGAATCGTGCCCGACGTGATGCATGCCTGTGGGCCTCAAGCCCCGCGCACGCCACCCACGTCACGCACGCCTCGCACGCCTCGCCCCCCCACGACGCCGCGATAAGCGCGCGCCACTTGGGGAGGGCGCGACGGGCACGGAGTTAAGGAGCAGCGCAACCAAGGCCACACATGCCCATGCACTGTTAGGGCCTAGCCCAACAACGCTCGGCACCGTGTATGGCCCAGACCCGGGGGCTCCTGTCGGTGTACTAAAGTAGGGGTACCTTAGTACCCCAAACTTGTGCACGGGCAGTAGTAGCGTCCCGCGGCAAGGCTTGCCAGGGGAGCGACAAGAGTCTCCACGGCCCTTTCTGGGCCGGTCGAAGGCCAAGTGATCGAGCCTAGAAGACCAGGCCCCGGCAAGAGGAGCTTGCCGGGCCAAGGAGGCGAGGTCCGGCAAGAGGAGCTTGCCGGTCCAAGGCGACAAGGCCCCGGCAAGAGGAGCTTGCCGGGACGACTAAGCCGAAGCACCAAGGCCCCAGCGGGAGGAGCTCGCCGGGACGGCCAAGCCAAGGCACCCAAAGAAAAGCCCGCCGCGGCGCGCCGCGCGCCCCGGCAAGGCCTGACGAGCGGCAAGCTTTCAGGTGCGGCAGGACAACCACCGCGGCAAGCCACTTGCCGCGGCAAACCACCACCTCAGGCCTGCGCTCCAGCTCACCTGACCACGCGTCACTCTGGAGCTTCCCCAGAGGCACGTGGCGGGGCGCCGCGCAACCTGAGGCGCGCGGTGGCATGCGACGTTGGCAGAGTCGCCCCCGTGGCAAGCGGAGGCGCTCCCAACGGTCCGCCTCGGTACTGTTCGGGCGATCCAGACGGGCATTTAATGCCTTTGTCCCCCGCCGTCAGAGTTAGGTGCGATAGCACTGTGCGGCCACTGTTCGCACAGTTCCTTGCCATTTTTACCCTCACCTGCGTCGCTACCTGTGGGAAACCCCTTAGCATATAAAAGGAGGCCCATGCGCACAGGGGGGGGGGCCCGGGAGGGAAGGAGGACACCCAGTAGACCCTCGTCTACGTCCAGCTCCAACTTACTGTAGTTTCTTGCGCTCCAGTGCAAGAACTCGAATCAACCAGACAAGCAGCAGTAGGGTTTTACGCATCCGTGCGGCCCGAAGCTGGGTAAAATCGTTGTGTGTGTGTCGCCTCGATCTGCTCTTTGTGCAACCTCCGCCCCCCGCCGAACCGACAAGGGGCTCCGTCCCCATAGGTGCTCATGGAGGTCGATTTCCCCCGACAGGTACATTGCCATCATCCGTACCTACATCAGCTACATCTTTGCGACAAGGTAACTGTAAAGGTATTGATGATATAACTTCACATGAGAATGATGCATGCCTAGTTAACTTGAATACATTATGTGTTGAGTTACCTGTTGATTTGAGCGCATCACCTATTTTAGAGAATCATGTTACTGTCATGAATGCGTCATGTGATCAAGCAACTGAAATACCAACAATTTTGAGTGCACCGAATGAATTAACTGTTGATGCAGAAGAACCAGTGTTTAATCATTTTGATATGACCTCTAATCTTGGTGATGACTCTGTGTCAAATGACTTATTGCATGTTGGCTTATTTAAGCGTGTTGTAGCATGTAAATTTGATGCAAGTAAGGTTTATTCACCAATATTGGGATGGTTTAATGATGAATATTGTCAATCTTTTCATATGATAAGAGCTTCACTTATATGTGCAAACTGAGTTGCAATACTTTCATGCCTTCTATTTCTTGTGATAATATTTTGGCTTTATATTTTATTCACTATGAAAGTTACTCATGTATACATGTGTCATACGTGCAAATTCCACGGGAAGTAAAAATTGATGACATATACATATACAACATGTACACCTTGTCTCTTTTGTTAGCCACATTTCAGATAAAGCAACGCCGAGGACGGCTTTATTTTCAAGAAGGGGAGGATGATGAGGACATGACTACCTTGGATATGACCAAAAATATTGCATACATGCATATTTGTCAGGTGATTTCTAGTGTCAACTATTCAATAATCTATTTATATTATCCAGAACAAAAATACTTCACACACTTTTGTGTTTTGTCTAATTGCAGGTGTATGGGACATTTGTACAATACACATATGAAGATAAGGGAAAAAGAGAAGTTTATGTGCTGTTCAAAAAGTCCCTTCACGTCACTTTTGGGCCAAGAGAAGATAGAGTCCAAGTCTCTCACGTTCTGGATTCAGATTCGGACTGCACAGACATACCTGACTCAAAATGGCAAGAACTTTTTCATACGGACTCCGAATTGGGTGATTCTTTTTTTTTGGAAAGTAGATTTCGTCCTCTTTCCACTCCAATTGGATTCACCTTTAAATTCTTCCGGAGGATTGAGATATGGACGAAACAATCTGACGCTGCAGCAGCATCCGAGTCAAACAACAAGTCCAAAGGTGTTGCATCACCTCCACTTGGGCCCATGAGCCTTGTAAGACCTAGGGTTGGTGTTAGGCTGCCTTGGGACGTCCTCCCACCTCCTTGGCCGCCACCCCTTGCTCCTATATAAGTAGATCCACCTAGTAGCTTTTTCCTTGGGATTTGTTTTGATAAAAGTTAGCCATTGCAACTTCGTGTACTTCGTTTGTGTCCAACGACCAGACCAAGACCGCTTACGGATCCCCACCTTTATCAACACTTCATCTATACTCGCAATATTCAGATTGCATTATCATATTCTTGCTTGTTCTTCGATTGCTTGCAGGAATAGACCTTCGTGGTCAGGTTGATTGTGCTGCGGCGTGGTCAATAACCTCTCAGAGTTGGTTTAGCGATTGCTAAGGCGCAACATCGTGCACGTTTGTAGTAGGATCGTCAACGTCGTCTCCACCAAATCGATAGTTATCATCTCATCGAAATATCGGGACACCCTCGCCTCTATCATCATATCAAAATGATTAAACATTGGTTCTTTTGCATCAACAGTTAATTCATTGGGTGCACTCAAAATTGTTGGTATTTCAGTTGTTTGATCACATGACGCATTCATGACAGTAACATGATTCTCTAAAATAGGTGATGCACTCAAATCAACAGGTATCTCAACACATAATGTATTCAAGTTAACTAGGCATGCGTCATTCTCATGTGAAGTTATATCATCAATACCTTTACAGTTACCTTGCAAAGATGTAGCTGATGTAGGTACGGATGATGGCAATGTACCATACTCTTGAGATGATGTCGTGCTCACAATCTGAGGTGTGGCTGCTCTAGTAGGTGCAACGGTGGTGGAACCAAGCGGTGGTGGTGAGCATGAACTAGAATAGTAGTTGTTGTAGTCGCCCAATGCGTCCTCCTGTAACTGTCTCTCAAAGGTACAAGCACGAACATACATACGAGTAATGCAACGAGGAATATACTGAAATCGTGCCTGAATATCATGGTTCAAACCACCAAAAAATCTATTCATTGTATCATCCTCAGATTCTTCTATGTCACAATGATGCATATAAGATTTGAACTCTTGGTGGTAAGCATGAACAGTGTTGTTGCCTTGTTTAAATTGTTCAAATTTGCGAAGAAATTCACGATGATAGTAAGGAGGGAAAAATTGTTGTCTCATTACATCTTTCAAATCTTTCCAAGTTGTGGGTTGGTTATCAATGTTTTTCTTACAATGCACACTCCACCAAATAGAAGCAAAACCAGTAAATGCTCTAGTGACAGCTCGTACTCGCTCAAGTTCAGAAAAGTCATGGTGACTAAAAACTTGTTCTACTTCAAGCTCCCAAGCTAGATAAATAGCAGGATTAAATCTACCCTCAAATGACGTTAAAGAGATAACCTGACCATGTGCTAGTGTGTGTTGTCCCAACTCTCGTGATGGTGATGATGTGTCCGTTGTCCAAGAACTTCTGTCTCCGGAACCTGTCATGATTAGTAGAAACAAGAAACAAAATTCGAGAATAATGTTCCTATGAACTACTAGGATGTGGTTGTAAAGTGCTCACAGTAAAGCAAATATCAATATCTTACAAGTTCTTACCATGCGGCAGGTGGTGACAGGCAACCAGCGGTGTCAAACAACTCTGAAGATTGTGTAAAGCGATTGCCAGGGGAACGTACATATACACAGTGTAGAAATATGTTGAGCTGGGTTGGCTATATATGGTAGAAAAGATTAGCAATAGTCAATTCAAAGATGCAATGTTGAATAAACGCTCAACGACGGGCTGGTCCTAAGCTAGACCGGACTAGAGACGCGAGCCTAGAACACTAATGAGGTCACGGCGTAGCACAACTAGCATCAATGAAGAATACTAAGTAGCTCTGGACAACAAGATATAAGTGAAGATCACAACGGCAGTAAAGATAATGATGAAAAACAACTGCCAAGCAGGATATACAACAACTCTCTCTCCAATTTTCTTCTTAAAAAGTTTGAGCCAATTTTCTGATAACTTTTCTCAAGAATGGCACTGACCCAAGCTTTCCAATGCAAAAAGAATCACTCAATTCTGAGTTGATATGAGGAGTCAAAGAATTCTAAAACTGGCCTGAAAAACTGGAATAAGATGTGTCCGCGAACTTCGGAGGTCAAAAAGACCTATTTAGAAGATGATTTTGAGGAGTCGAATATTGAATTAGCCTCTGCAACTATTTAGATGCGGCTCGTCGCTAGCTTTCATTTGAGTACTCGCGGAGCCAAAACGGACTTCGTATGAGGAAGTTATGCCTGTTTTACTGAACAGTGCAAAAAACAAATTTCAATCCGAATTCAACTACGAGATTGAGTCTAGATAGATCCGAATTTTGTTTTTTTTCTTCTCTCTTTTTTCCTCACACTTTTTTTCTTTTTTTCTCTGATTTCTTTTC
The DNA here is from genome assembly GCA_032464435.1 of Aegilops umbellulata. Classification (NCBI taxonomy): domain Eukaryota; kingdom Viridiplantae; phylum Streptophyta; class Magnoliopsida; order Poales; family Poaceae; genus Aegilops; species Aegilops umbellulata. The sequence goes on along the minus strand of CP136059.1, from coordinate 61,920,272 downwards.
TTATTTTTCTCTCTTTTTTCTCTGTCTTTTTTTTCTCTCCCTCTTTCCAAGACAAACTAGATCAGATGCAGATTGGATCAAGCGAAGATGTGAACGACCTCAACTATGATTATGACAATGAACTATGGGTAGCACGTGGTGAAAATTGATGAATGGTGTGGTGGACAACGGAAGGGATAACGATGCAGCGACGACGTGAATAATGTGAACAGAACTCGAAACTCTAAACGAACTAGACACTAAGACCAGCAGCTCGACACGACGATGCAACCGATAATTCAATAATGCAAACAATGAAAGGAAAATTGCAAAGGCTCAAACTGGCTTGGACAAAGGATGAACAGATCTAACTTTTTTGTGGCTTTTTCTTGGACAATAGGTAAGAAAATAAATCTAATCTAGGGATAATTGGAAATTCTCACCGAGCAACCTGAAAACTGATACCACTTGATAGAGGCGGGGGTGTCCCGATCTTTTGATGAGATGATAACTATCGATATGGTGGAGATGACTTTCACGATCCGACTACAAACGTGCACGACGTTGCGCCTTAGCAATCGCTAAACCAATCTCCCGAGGTTACTGACGATGCCGGAAGCACGATCAGCCTGACCACGAAGGTCTATTCCTGCAAGCAATCGAAGAACGAGCAAGAATATGATAAAGCAATCTGAATATTGCGAATATATATATGAAGTATTGATAATGGTGGGGATCAGTAAGCGGTCTTGGTCTGATCATTGGACACAAACGAAGTACACGAAGTTGCAATGGCTAACTTTTAGCTAAACAAATCCCAAGGAAAAAGCTACTAGATGGATCTACTTATATAGGAGCAAGGGGTGGCAGCCAAGGAGGTGGGAGGATGTCCCAAGAGAGCCTAAAACCAACCCTAGGTCATACAAGGCTCATGGGCCCAAGTGGAGGTGATGCAACACCTTTGGACTTGTTGTTTGACTCGGATTCTGCTGCAGCGTCAGATTGTTTCGTCCATATCTCAATGCTCCGGACAATTTTAAAGGTGAATCCAATTGGAGTGGAAAGAGGACGAAATCTACTTTGCAGCAAAAAAAAGAATCACCAATTCGGAGACCGTATGAAAAAGTTGTTGCCATTTTGAGTCAGGTATGTCTGTGCAGTCCGAATCTAAATCCAGAACGTGAGAGACTTGGACTCTATCTTCTCTTGGCCCAAAAGTGACGTGAAGGGACTTTATGAACAGCACCTAAACTTCTGTTTTCCCTTATCTTCATATTTGGATTGTACAAATGTCCCATACACCTGCAATTAGACAAAACACAAAAGTGTGTGAAGTATTTTTGTTCTGGATAATATAAATAGATTATTGAATAGTTGACACTAGAAATCACCTGACAAATATGCATGTATGCAATATTTTTGGTCGTATCCAAGGTAGTCATGCATCATCATCTTTATTCATATAAAAGCATTATTTGGACAATCAGCCAAGAGACTGGTCACTATTGGAAGCTACTAGTAGGTGTTTCATCAAGCTAGCTCTCGGTCACATTCAAAGTGCAAGCACGCTTCGCACAAACATGCGCCGAAAGGTTTGCTGACCTGTTTACATGATGAGTAACAAAAGAAGGGAAATCATTACCAAGCTCTTGTATTTCTAACAGGATAGGAGCCAAAATTAAGCAAGAATTTTGGCGAGTGTTCTAGAGTGTCACCAACTCCATGCGATCAACTTCCATTATCACATGCGAGAACCCTCAAAGAGAAGCAAATGTGTTGAAAATTGCTTTATCATAGATTAAAATAAAATAAGAGTGCATACGCTCCACCATGCAGTTCCTAGTAGTTGTACCTGTATAGTGGTACTAGTAGTACGTAATACTCGTAGTACTACTAGTAAATCTTGCGCTTGGTTCTTAGCGTCTTAGGGAAGTTGAATAATGATGGTACTATAGTGTATGCTTTTGGCAACCTGACACTGAATTAACTGTTGCACGTCCACCGCCCGAGGGAGGGAGAGCTTGCATTAGTCAAAAGTTTCTCCTCCTGCGAGACACCGTGATAGAGGCAAGGGTGTCCCGATCTTTCGATGAGATGATAACTATCGATTTGGTGAAGATGACTTTGATGATCCGACTACAAACGTGCACAACGTTGCGCCTTAGCAATCGCTAAACCAACTTCGAGAGGTTATTGACCACGCCGGAGCACAATCAACCTGACCACGAAGGTCTATTCCTGCAAGCAATCGAAGAACAAGCAAGAATATGATAAAAGCAATCTCAATATTGCGAGTATATATGAAGTATTGATAATGGTGGGAATCCGTAAGCGGTCTTGGTCTGGTCGTTGGACACAAACGAAGTACACAAAGTTGCAATGGCTAACTTTTAACTAAACAAATCCCAAAGTCTAAACGATGCCCTAGGGGCTGTATATATGGGGGAAGAGGAGGGAATTTCGTGGCCCTTGGAGGAGGGGTCCGAAACCCACCCTAACTCTTGTTTCCCCACACATACGGACTCTAAAAACAGCCTATATTGAAGTATTTCGAAATTACATGGGCCTGGCCCAAGAAGAAGGTGATGCAGCACCTAGAATAGCCTCTGGACGAAATTTATGAAGTGGCATCTTGTATATTTCGTCCAAGGCTTCACGCACTCATTATGGTCGCTTCAAAGTCCTGAAATCATCACTTGAAACTCTGTTCTTGTCTCCCTTGCGCATGCCATCAACTCCATGCTTGTTCTTGCTCCAATGATCATCCTTCTCCAAGCCAGGCCCTTCATTTGTAAGCAAAACAAATGTATCAAATTTAGGCAGCATCATATTCTCATTAACATTAGAATCATTACCAAGAAACGAAAGTACCTGATAATTCAATTGGCGTGCCCGAGCTCTAGTAATTGGTCCAGTATGTATAGCAGCAGGGGCTGTGGGTCTAACAATGGTATTGATGTCCTCATCATCCTCCCCTTCTTGAAATGAAGTCGTCCTTGACGGAAGCTCATCTTCCTCACCCAAATAAGGCTTCAAATCTGCAATGTTAAAAGTGGGACTAACCCCAAAATCTGCAGGCAACTCAAGTTTATATGCATTATCATTTATTTCTCTAACACCTTAAAAGGACCATCAGAACGTGGCATTAGCTTTGATTTGTGCAAATTTGGAAATCTATCCTTACGCAAATGTAACCAAACAAGATCTCCAGGTGCAAACACAACATGTTTTCTACCCTTATCTCCAGCAAGTTTATATTTAGCATTCATACGCTCAATGTTTTCCTTAGTTAACTCATGCATTTTTAAAATCAATTCAGCATGTTCTTTAGCATCAAAATTAACCTTCTCCAAAGATGGAAGAGGCAACAAATCAATGGGTGCACGAGGTAGGAAACCATACACAATTTCAAAAGGGCACATCTTAGTAGTAGAATGCAACGAACGATTATAAGCAAATTCAATATGAGGCAAGCATTCTTCCCACATTTTCTTATTATTCTTCAAAACAGCCCTAAGCATAGTAGACAATGTTCTATTGACTACTTCAGTTTGTCCATCAGTTTGGGGGTGACAAGTAGTACTAAAAAGCAGTTTAGTCCCCAACTTAGCCCATAAACATCTCCAAAAGTGGCTAAGAAATTTAGTATCACGGTCTGAAACAATAGTATTTGGCACACCATGCAAGCGAATAATTTCATGAAAGAACAAATCAGCAACATTAACAGCATCATCGCTTTTATGACATGGTATAAAGTGTGCCATTTTCGAGAATCTATCCATGACAACAAATATGCTATCCCACCCCTTCTTTGTTTGAGGTAAACCTAAAACAAAGTCCATAGATATATCCTGCCAAGGAACACTAGGCACAGGCAAAGGCATATATAAACCATGAGTATTGAGTCGTGACTTAGCTTTTTGACATGTGGTGCAGCGAGCAACAAAACGCTCAACATCCCGTCTCATCTTTGGCCAAAAGAAATGTGTAGCAAGTACGTCCTCCGTCTTCTATACGCCAAAGTGTCCCATTAATCCTCCTCCATGCGCCTCCTGCAACAACAAAAGACGAACAGAGCTAGCAGGAATGCATAGCTTGTTAGCACGGAACACAAAACCACCATTAACAACGAACTTGTTCCATGTTCTTCCTTCTTTACAATTCTGCATTACTTCTTTAAAATCAGCATCGTGCACATATTGATCTTTGATGGTCTCCAAACCAAATATTTTGAAGTCAAGTTGTGAAAGCATAGTATAGCGACGAGACAAAGCATCAACAATAACATTTTCTTTACCCTTCTTGTGTTTAATGACATAAGGGAAAGTCTCAATGAATTCAACCCATTTAGCATGTCTACGATTCAGTTTAGCTTGACTTTTAATATGTTTCAAAGATTCATGATCAGAATGTATAACAAATTCTTTGGGCCATAAATAATGTTGCCATGTGTCTAAAGTCCGAGAACATATAATTCTTTATCATAAGTAGAATAGTTCAGACTAGGCCCACTCAATTTTTCAGAAAAGTATGCAACAGGTTTGCCATCTTGTAATAACACACCTCCTAATCCAATTCCACTAGCATCACATTCAAGCTCAAAAGTCTTATTAAAGTCAGGAAGTTGAAGTAAAGGAGCATGTGTCAACTTATCTTTCAATACCGTGAAGGCTTCTTCCTGTGCGGTACCCCAAACAAAAGGCACATCCTTCTTTGTAAGCTCATTGAGAGGTGCAGCAATGGTGCTAAAATCTCTCACAAAATGCCTATAGAAACCAGCGAGTCCAAGAAAACTCCTCACTTGTGTGACCGTTTTGGGCTGCGGCCAACTCTCAATAGCTTCAATCTTGGCTTTATCAACTTCAATTCCCTGTGGAGTAACAACATAGCCAAGAAAAGACACTCGGTCGGTGCAAAAGGTGCACTTCCCAAGGTTACCAAACAAACGTGCATCACGTAGAGCATTAAAAACAACACGTAAATGTTCCAAATGTTCTTCCAAAGATTTGCTATAAATAAGTATATCATCAAAATAGACTACCACAAATCGTCCAATGAAAGCACGTAAAACTCCGTTCATTAGTCTCATGAAAGTACTAGGTGCATTAGTTAACCCAAAAGGCATGACTAACCACTCATATAAACCAAACTTAGTTTTAAATGCTGTTTTCCATTCATCTCCCAATTTCATACGAATTTGATGGTATCCACTACGCAAATCAACTTTGGAGAATATTGTAGAGCCACTCAATTCATCAAGCATATCATCTAGCCTAGGAATAGGATGACGATAATGAATGGTAATATTATTAATGCCTCTACAATCAACACACATACGCGACGTACCATCCTTTTTCGGCAGTAGAATAATAGGAACAGCACAAGGACTAAGGGATTAGCGAATATAACCTTTGTCGAGCAGCTCCTGTACTTGCCGCATAATCTCCTTCGTCTCCTCTGGATTGGTATGGTATGGTGCACGGTTGGGTAGCGATGCACCGGGAATTAAGTCAACTTGATTGTCAATCCCTCGAATAGGTGGTAATCCCGGTGCCACGTCTTGTGGGAAGACGTCAGCGAACTCCTGCAAAATGTTAGTGACAGCAGGGGGCAAAGAGGAAGGCACGTCCTCGAATGAAAATAATGCCTCTTTGCACACAAAAGCATAGCAAACAGATTTGCTAAAAACTAGCTCATCAATATCAGATTTGGTGGCAAGTAAACATGCACTTTTCAACTTAATTTCAGAAGCAACACTAGATGGTTTACTATTAGGCTTCATTTGTTGGTCAAATTCTTTTGCCACAATCTGATTTTCACTCTTATTTTTCTCCTGTTTTGCTTAATTAGCTCTGTGAATATCATCTTTCAAAATGGAATCATGAGTCATAGGAAACAAAGTAATATTTGTATCCTTATGAACAAGAGTATACTGATTGTTTCTACCATGGTGTACAGAATTTTTATCAAATTGCCATGGTCTACCAAGTAATAAGGAACATGCTTGCATAGGTACCACATCACAATCAACATAATCAGCATATGTAGAGATACTAAAATGCACCCGAACAGTATGTGTTACCTTAACCTTGCCGCTGTTGTTGAACCATTGGATGTAGTAAGGATGTGGATGTGGTCTTGTGATGAGAGATAGCTTCTCCACCATCTCCATGCTAGCCAAGTTGTTGCAGCTCCCACCATCTATGATGACGCGAACAGAACATACCTTCACAACTCCCTTTGTATGGAACAAATTATGCCTCTGATTTTGCTCAGCTTGCGTGACCTGCACACTCAAAACATGTTGAGCAACTAAACATTCATACCTGTCAGCATCTTCAGGAGCCATGTATTGCGTCTCATGATCAGAATCATCTCCACCGTGTTCTTCATGTGTAAGAAGAGCCAAAGTCTCCTCATCATAGTCACTAGCGGACTCATACCCACCATCCTCAGTAGCAATCATCACACGCTGAGATGTGCATTCTCGCGCAAAATGTCCTCTTCCCTTACAACGACGACAAATAATATCACTTGTGTGCCCTGTAGACGCCATGGAAGAAGAAGAGGTCTGTGCAGGCCCGGCAGGTGTGCTCTTGGCAGATAGTGGTGGTTGTGCCTGCTTTCTTGTATCATGGTTGGAGGTGGCAGCTGACGGAGGTGCCGGTGTAGCAGAACGTGTGGAAGTAGATGATGCACGTGGTGTCCACGATGAAGGTCGACCTGCAGAAAAGTTAGTTCGCGCCAATGCTTGTCGATCCTGCACTTCACGTTCAGCTTTACAAGCAAGATGGAATAAACGAGTGATATTATTATAATCCTTATAGTCTAGAATGGTCTGAATCTCTCTATTTAATCCACCCAGAAAACGTGCAAGCATAGCTTCACTCTCCTCAACAATACCACATCTAATCAAACCAGTTTGTAATTCCTGATAATATTCTTCTACTGAATTTTTTCCTTGTCTTAAGCGCTGCAATTTTTGAAGTAATTCACATTGATAATATGGTGGAACCCAACGAGTACGCATAGCAGTTTTCAAAGCAGCCCAAGTAGCTGGAACAGGATATAATCTACAATATTCAGACCACCAGCAAAGCTAGTGAAAGCACAAACAGCAGCAGGAACACGTCTCTCCTCAGGATATTGTAAACATGTAAATCGTTGTTCAGTTTCTAACTCCCAAGTAAGATATATATCAGGAACATATCTACCCTCAAATGGTGGTGATAGAGGCAAAGGTGTCCCGATGTTTCGATGAGATGGTGGCTATCGTTTCTGTGGGAGTCGACCTTGACGATCCGACTACGAACGTGCGAGACGTCGCGCCTTAGCAATCGCTAAACCAACTTCCGAGGGTTATTGACCACGGCGGAGCACGATCAACCTGACCACGAGGGCCTGTTTCCTGCGAGCAAACGAAGAACAAGCAAGAAAACTAAGATTTCAATCTGGATATTGTGAATATAAGAGGAAAGCTTTATTAATGAAGGTGGGGTTCTGTGACGCCTTGGTCTGGTCGTTGAACACAAACGAAGTTCGCGTAGTTGCAGCTATGGCGAACTTTTGATCTAAACAAAACCCAAAGTCTAAACGAAGCCCTAAGGGCTGTATATATGGAGGAAGAGGGGGGAATTTCACGGCCCTTGAGGAAGGGGTCCGAAACCAACCCTAACTCTTGTTTCCCCACACATACGGACTCTAAAAACAGCCTATACTTAAGTATTTCGAAATTACATGGGCCTGGCCCAATAATAAGGTGACGCAGCACCTAGAATAGCCTCTGGACGAAATTTATGAAGTGGCATCTTGTATATTTCGTCCAAGGCTTCACTCACTCCTTATGGTGGCTTCAGAGTCCTGAAATCATCACTTGTGACTCCGTTCTTGTTCCCCTTGCGCATGCCATCAACTCCATGCTTGTTCTTGCTCCAATGTTCATCCTTCTCCAAGCTAGGCCCTTCATTTGTAAGCAAAACAAATGTATCCAATTTAGGCAGCATCATATTCTCATGAACATTAGAATCATTACCAAGAAACGAAAGTACCTGGTAATTTAATTGGCATGCGCGAGCTCTATTAGTTGGTCCATCATATGTAACAGTAGGGGCTGTGGGTGTAACAATGGTATTGATGTCCTCATCATCCTCCCCTTCTTGAAATGAAGTCGTCCTCGACGGAAGCCCATCTTCCTCACCCAAATAAGGCTTCAAATCTGCAATGTTAAAAGTGGGACTAACCCCAAAATCTGCAGGCAGCTCAAGTTTATATGCATTATCATTTATTTTCTCTAACACCTTAAATGGACCATCAGCACGTGGCATTAGCTTTGATTTGCGCAAATTAGGAAACCTATCCTTACGCAAATGTAACCAAACAAGATCACCAGGTGCAAAGACAACATGTTTTCTACCCTTATCTCCAGCAAGTTTATATTTAGCATTCATACGCTCAATGTTTTCCTTAGTTAACTCATGCATTTTTAAAATCAATTCAGCACGTTCTTTAGCATCAAAATTAACCTTCTCCGAAGATGGAAGAGGCAACAAATCAATAGGTGCACGAGGTAGGAAACCATACACAATTTCAAAAGGGCACATCTTAGTAGTAGAATGCAATGAACGATTATAAGCAAATTCAATATGAGGCAAGCATTCTTCCCACATTTTCTTATTATTCTTCAAAACATCCCTAAGCATAGTAGACAATGTTCTATTGACTACTTCGGTTTGTCCATCAGTTTGGAGGTGACAAGTAGTACTAAAAAGCAGTTTAGTCCCCAACTTAGCCCATAAACATCTCCAAAAGTGGCTAAGAAATTTAGTATCACGATCTGAAACAATAGTATTTGGCACACCATGCAAGCGAATAATTTCACGAAAGAACAAATCAGCAACATTAACAGCATCATCGCTTTTATGACATGGTATAAAGTGTGCCATTTTCGAGAATCTATCCACGACAACAAATATGCTATCCCTCCCCTTCTTTGTTCGAGGCAAACCTAAAACAAAGTCCATAGATATATCCTCCCAAGGAACACTAGGTACAGGCAAAGGCATATAAATATCATGAGGATTGAGTCGTGACTTAGCTTTTTGACATGTAGTGCAGCGAGCAACAAAACGCTCAACATCCCGTCTCATCTTTGGCCAAAAGAAATGTGTAGCAAGTACGTCCTCTGTCTTCTTCACGCCAAAGTGTCCCATTAATCCTCCTCCATGCGCCTCCTGCAACAACAAAAGATGAACAGAACTAGCTGGAATGCATAACTTGTTAGCACGGAACACAAAACCATCATTAACAACAAACTTGTTCCATGATCTACCTTCTTTACAATTCTGCAATACATCTTTAAATTCAGCATCATGCACATATTGATCTTTGATGGTCTCCAAACCAAATATTTTAAAATCAAGTTGTGAAAGCATAGTATAACAACGAGACAATGCATCAGCAATAACATTTTCTTTACCCTTCTTGTGTTTAATGACATAAGGGAAAGTCTCAATGAATTCAACCCATTTAGCATGTCTACGGTTCAGTTTAGCTTGACTTTTAATGTGTTTCAAAGATTCATGATCAGAATGTATAACAAATTCTTTGGGCCATAAATAATGTTGCCATGTTTCTAAAGTCCGAACAAGAGCATATAATTCTTTATCATAAGTAGAATAGTTCAGATTAGGCCCACTCAATTTTTCAGAAAAGTATGCAACAGGTTTGCCATCTTGTAATAACACACCTCCTAATCCAATTCCACTAGCATCACATTCAAGCTCAAAAGTCTTATTAAAGTCAGGAAGTTGAAGTAAAGGAGCATTTGTCAACTTATCTTTCAATACCGTGAAGGTTTCTTCCTGTGCGGTACCCCAAACAAAAGGCACATCCTTCTTTGTAAGCTCATTGAGAGGTGCAGCAATGGTGCTAAAATCTCTCACAAAACGCCTATAGAAACCACCGAGTCCAAGAAAACTCCTCACTTGTGTGACCGTTTTGGGCTGCGGCCAACTCTCAATAGCTTCAATCTTGGCTTTATCAACTTTCAATTCCCTGTGGGGTAACAACATAGCCAAGAAAAGACACTCGGTCGGTGCAAAAGGTGCACTTCCCAAGGTTACCAAACAAACGTGCATCACGTAGAGCATTAAAAACAGCACGTAAATGTTCCAAATGTTCTTCCAATGAAAGCACGTAAAACTTCGTTCATTAATCTCATGAAAGTACTAGGTGCATTAGTTAACCTAAAAGGCATGACTAACCACTCATATAAACCAAACTTAGTTTTAAATGCTGTTTTCCATTCATCTCCCAATTTCATACGAATTTGATGGTATCCACTACGCAAATCAACTTTGGAGAATATTGTAGAGCCACTCAATTCATCAAGCATATCATCTAGCCTAGGAATAGGATGACGATAACGAGTAGTAATATTATTAATGACTCTACAATCAACACACATACGCGATGTACCATCCTTTTTAGGCACTAGTATAGTAGGAACAGCACAAGGACTAAGAGATTCACGTATATAACCTTTGTCGAGCAGCTCCTGTATTGACGCATAATCTCCTTCGTCTCCTCTGGATTGGTATGGTATGGTGCACGGTTGGGTAGCGATGCACCGGGAATTAAGTCAATTTGATGCTCAATCCCTCGAATAGGTGGTAATCCCGGTGGCACGTCTTGTGGAAAGACGTCAGCGAACTCCTGCAAAATGTTAGTAACAACAGGAGGCAAAGAGGAAGGCACGTCCTCGAATGAAAATAATACCTCTTTGCACACAAAAGCATAGCAAACAGATTTGCTAACATCTAGATCATCAATATCAGATTTGGTGGCAAATAAACATGCACTTTTCAATTTAATTTCAGAAGCAACACTAGATGGTTTATTATTAGGCTTCATTTCTTGCTCAAATTCTTTTGCCACAATCTGATTTTCACTCTTATTTAGCTCCTGTTTTGCTTTATTAGCTCGATTAATATCATCTTTCAAAATGGAAACAGAAGTCATAGGAAGCAAAGTAATATTTTTGTCCTTATGAATGAGAGTATACTGATTGTTTCTACCATGGTGTACAGAATTTTAATCAAATTGCCATGGTCTACCAAGTAATAAGGAACATGCTTGCATAGGTACCACATCACAATCAACATAATCAGCATATGTAGAGATACTAAAATGCACACGAACAGTACGTGTTACCTTAACCTTGCCGCTGTTGTTGAACCATTGGATGTAGTAAGGATGTGGATGTGGTCTTGTGGTGAGGGATAGCTTCTCCACCATCTCCATGCTAGCCAAGTTGTTGCAGCTCCCTCCATCTATGATGATGCGAACAGAACGTTCCTTCACAACTCCCTTTGTAAGGAACAAATTATGCCTCGGATTTTGCTCAGCTTGCGTGACCTGCACACTCAAAACACGTTGAGCAACCAAACATTCATACCTGTCAGCATCTTCAGGAGCCATGTATTGCGTCTCATGATCAGAACCATCTCCACCGTGTTCTTCATGTGTAAGAAGAGCCAAAGTCTCCTCATCATAGTCACTAGCGGACTCATACCCACCATCCTCATTAGCAATCATCACACGCTGAGATGTGCATTCGCGCGCAAAATGTCCTCTTCCCTTACAACGACGACAAATAATATCACTTGTGTGCCCTGTAGACGCCATGGAAGAAGCAGAGCTCTGTGCAGGCCCGGCAGGTGTGCTCTTGGCAGATAGTGGTGGTTGTGCCTGCTTTCTTGTATCACGGTTGGAGGTGGCAGCCGACGGAGGTGCCGGTGTAGCAGAACGTGTGGAAGTAGATGATGCACGTGGTGTCCATGATGATGGTCGACCTGCAGAAAAGTTAGTTCGCGCCAATGCCTGTCGATCCTGCACTTCACGTTCAGCTTTACAAGCAAGATGGAATAAACGAGTGATATTATTATAATCCCTATAGTCTAGAATGGTCTGAATCTCTCTATTTAATCCACCCAGAAAATGTGCAAGCGTAGCTTCATTCTCCTCAACAATAGCACATCGAATCAATCCAGTTTGTAATTCCTGATAATATACTTCTACAGAATTTTTTCCTTGTCTTAAGCGCTGCAATTTTTGAAGTAATTCACGTTGATAATATGGCGGAACCCAACGAGTACGCATAGCAGTTTTCAAAGCAGCCCAAGTAGCTGGAACAGGATATAATCTACAATATTCAGACCACCAAACACATGCAAATCTAGTGAAAGCACAAACAGCAGCAGGAACACGTCTCTCCTCAGGATATTGTAAACATGTAAATCGTTGTTCAGTTTCTAACTCCCAAGTAAGATATATATCAGGAACATATCTACCCTCAAATGGTGGGATATTCAATTTCAGTTTAGGGAGATGGTCATGATCTCGTACCTGAGGGGGAGCCCTAACATTACCATTATTTGCATGTGGACGACCTGGTGGTTGCGGTGCTGGTGGTTGCACGTAGTTCTGATGTTGATCAACCTCATCCTCGTAATCTCCCACATAGTCATCCTCCTCCGCATCAGCAGCAGGAGCCACAGAAGTATCAACAGCAGCACCAGCAGTTTGGCCAGGCTGAAGAGGGACACGGATCGCTCGGCGGAGGGCTGATTCCCGACCTGGAGGTATTCGTTGTTGTTGCTGTTGTTGCAGAGGTGCGGCAGGTGCAGCCGGTGGTGGAAGACGCGCAAGCAGTTCATTAAATCTTTTATCGAGCTTTGTTTCGAACGTATTCTCCAGGCCAGTGATCTTCTCCATGGCCTCTTCAAAATTGTTCAGCACATCTTGCACCTGTTCATTCATCATTTTCTAAAACTTATCATGAAGCTCCTTGTTTGTTAAATTCTCCCAGTCAATCTCGTCGGGTTGTGATCCTGGCATGGTTAGCAGCAATAGAAACACACAGAATATGATCCTATAGACTACTAACAAGTGGTGGTGGTGGTGGGTGTCACAAATCCTTTAAGCAAATCTCAAATTCTTACCAGTTCTTACCCAGCAGCAGGTGGTGATCGGCAACCGATGTAGTCAAAACTCTCAAAGCTTGGATAGAGCGATTACCAGGGAGAGTCAAACGCACGATGTAGATGTATGTGGAGCTGGGAAGGCTTATAGTATGGTAGCAAAAAGGGTCAGCAATAATCAATTCAGGGATGCAAAGTTGAATAAACGCTCAACGACGGTACTGTGCTAGTCCTAGGCTAGACCGTGCTAGAGACGCGAGCCTATAACACTAACAAAATCACGGCGCTGCACGGAAACAAGGGAAAAGCACACTCTGGAATTTTTTTTCGCCCTTTTTTTTTGCGCTCCTCTTCTTTTTTTTGCGCTTTTTTTTTGCGAAAAATCACTATAATGGCGAGTGTCTCAAAACTCTCTCGAGGTCAAACTGACAAGATGGGTACGAAATTTTTTTGACAATTTTTTTTTTCGGAAATCAGGGCAGCGGCGACGAAAAAGTGCGACCAAAAATCACTATGATGGCGAGTGTCTCAAAAGACTTAGAACAGCCTAAAAATAGGATAGGAAAAAAATATTTTCGGTCGCCGAAATTTTGGCCTAAAAACTACCCGGGGGTCTCCAGACTCTTTTTTTTCCGACACCTACGCAGGCACGGAAACACGAATCGGAATTGAGATGGATCTCGAAAATAAACCTAATATGAAAAGAACTCGGATTGGTGCTGGATATATGGTGGTAGGATATGACAGCGGCGGTGGTATATGGTAGCGGTGGTGGTATATGGACACGGATCGGTGGTGGTATTTGGACACGGATTCAGAACGGTGGCGGATAAGCGGTGGTGGTAGATGGCAAGGCGATGATGATGGTGCGGCAGCGGCGTGACAACTTATGAAAAGAACTCGAAACTCTAAAAGACTAGACTCTAAGACCAGCAACTTGACACGACGATGCAACAGCAAATTCAACAAAGCAAAAACCCTAAAAAGATTATGCAAAGGCTCAGATTGGTTCGGATATGATGAACTAACCCTAATAATTTTTTTTGGGTGGCTTTTTCGTGGACTGTAGGTATGAAGAACAGACTCGATCTAATCTACGAAAAACTGTAAAATCTCACCGAGCAACCTGGAAATCTGATACCACTTGATAGAGGCAAAGGTGTCCCGATGTTTTGATGAGATGGTGGCTATCGTTTCTGTGGGAGTCGACCTTGACGATCCGACTACGAACGTGCGAGACGTCGCGCCTTAGCAATCGCTAAACCAACTTCCGAGGGTTATTGACCACGCCGGAGCACGATCAACCTGACCACGAGGGCCTGTTTCCTGCGAGCAAACGAAGAACAAGCAAGAAAACTAAGATTGCAATCTGGATATTGTGAATATAAGAGGAAAGCTTTATTAATGAAGGTGGGGTTCTGTGACGCCTTGGTCTAGTCGTTGAACACAAACGAAGTACGCGTAGTTGCAGCTATGGCGAACTTTTGATCTAAACAAAACCCAAAGTCTAAACGACGCCCTAAGGGCTGTATATATGGAGGAAGAGGGGGGAATTTCGTGGCCCTTGAGGAAGGGGTCCGAAACCAACCCTAACTCTTGTTTCCCCACACATACGGACTCTAAAAACAGCCTATACTTAAGTATTTCGAAATTACATGGGCCTGGCCCAATAATAAGGTGACGCAGCACCTAGAATAGCCTCTGGACGAAATTTATGAAGTGGCATCTTGTATATTTCGTCCAAGGCTCCATTCACTCCTTATGGTGGCTTCAGAGTCCTGAAATCATCACTTGTGACTCCGTTCTTGTTCCCCTTGCGCATGCCATCAACTCCATGCTTGTTCTTGCTCCAATGTTCATCCTTCTCCAAGCTAGGCCCTTCATTTGTAAGCAAAACAAATGTATCCAATTTAGGCAGCATCATATTCTCATGAACATTAGAATCATTACCAAGAAACGAAAGTACCTGGTAATTTAATTGGCGTGCGCGAGCTCTAGTAGTTGGTCCATCATATGTAACAGTAGGGGCTGTGGGTGTAACAATGGTATTGATGTCCTCATCAGGTGGAATATTCAATTTTAGTTTAGGGAGATGGTCATGATCTCGTACCTGAGGGGGAGCCCTAACATTGCCATTATTTGCATGTGGACGACCTGGTGGTTGTGGTGCTGGTGGTTGCACGTAGTTCTGATGTTGATCAACCTTGATAGAGGCAAAGGTGTCCCGATGTTTCGATGAGATGGTGGCTATCGTTTCTGTGGGAGTCGACCTTGACGATCCGACTACGAACGTGCGAGACGTCGTGCCTTAGCGATCGCTAAACCAACTTCCGAGGGTTATTGACCACGCCGGAGCACGATCAACCTGACCACGAGGGCCTGTTTCCTGCGAGCAAACGAAGAACAAGCAAGAAACTAAGATTGCAATCTGGATATTGCGAATATAAGAGGAAAGCTTTATTAATGAAGGTGGGGTTCTGTGACGCCTTGGTCTGGTCGTTGAACACAAACGAAGTACGCGAAGTTGCAGCTATGGCAAACTTTTGATCTAAACAAAACCCAAAGTCTAAACGACACCCTAAGGGCTGTATATGGAGGGAGAGGGGGAATTTCGTGGCCCTTGAGGAAGGGGTCCGAAACCAACCCTAACTCTTGTTTCCCCACACATACGGACTCTAAAAACTGCCTATACTTAAGTATTTCGAAATTACATGGGCCTGGCCCAATAATAAGGTGACGCAGCACCTAGAATAGCCTCTGGACGAAATTTATGAAGTGGCATCTTGCATATTTCGTCCAAGGCTTCATTCACTCCTTATGGTGGCTTCAGAGTCCTGAAATCATCACTTATAACTCCGTTCTTGTTCCCCTTGCGCATGCCATCAACTCCATGCTTGTTCTTGCTCCAATGTTCATCCTTCTCCAAGCTAACCCTTCATTTGTAAGCAAAACAAATGTATCCAATTTAGGCAGCATCATATTCTCATGAACATTAGAATCATTACCAAGAAACGAAAGTACCTGGTAATTTAATTGGCGTGCGCGAGCTCTAGTAATTGGTCCATCATATGTAACCGTAGGGGTTGTGGGTGTAACAATGGTATTGATGTCCTCATCATCCTCCCCTTCTTGAAATGAAGTCGTCCTCAACGGAAGCTCATCTTCCTCACCCAAATAAGGCTTCAAATCTGCAATGTTAAAAGTGGGACTAACCCCAAAATCTGCAGGCAACTCATGTTTATATGCATTATCATTTATTTTCTCTAACAACTTAAAAGGACCATCAGCACGTGGCATTAGCTTTGATTTGCGCAAATTAGGAAATCTATCCTTACGCAAACGTAACCAAACAAGATCTCCAGGTGCAAAGACAACATGTTTTCTACCCTTATCTCCAGCAAGTTTATATTTAGCATTCATACGCTCAATGTTTTCCTTAGTTAACTCATGCATTTTTAAAATCAATTCAGCACGTTCTTTAGCATCAAAATTAACCTTCTCCGAAGATGGAAGAGGCAACAAATCAATAGGTGCAGAAGGTAGGAAACCATACACAATTTCAAAAGGGCACATCTTAGTAGTAGAATGCAACGAACGGTTATAAGAAAATTCAATATGAGGCAAGCATTCTTCCCACATTTTCTTATTATTCTTCAAAACAGCCCTAAGCATAGTAGACAATGTTCTATTGACTACTTCAGTTTGTCCATCAGTTTGGGGGTGACAAGTAGTACTAAAAAGCAGTTTAGTCCCCAACTTAGCCCATAAACATCTCCAAAAGTGGCTAAGAAATTTAGTATCACGATCTGAAACAATAGTATTTGGCACACCATGCAAGCGAATAATTTCACGAAAGAACAAATCAACAACATTAACAGCATCATCACTTTTATGACATGGTATAAAGTGTGCCATTTTCGAGAATCTATCCACGACAACAAATATGCTATCCCTCCCCTTCTTTGTTCGAGGTAAACCTAAAACAAAGTCCATAGATATATCCTCCCAAGGAACACTAGGTACAGGCAAAGGCATATATAAACCATGAGGATTGAGTCGTGACTTAGCTTTTTGACATGTAGTGCAGCGAGCGACAAAACGCTCAACATCCCGTCTCATCTTTGGCCAAAAGAAATGTGTAGCAAGTATATCCTCCGACTTCTTCACGCCAAAGTGTCCTATTAGTCCTCCCCCATGCGCCTCCTGCAACAACAAAAGAAGAACGGAGCTAGCTGGAATGCATAGCTTGTTAGCACGAAACACAAATCCATCATTAACGACGAACTTGTTCCATGATCTACCTTCTTTACAATTCTGCAATACATCTTTAAATTCAGCATCATGCACATATTGATCTTTGATGGTCTCCAAACCAAATATTTTAAAATCAAGTTGTGACAGCATAGTATAACGACGAAACAATGCATCAGCAATAACATTTTCTTTACCCTTCTTGTGTTTAATGACATAAGGGAAAGTCTCAATGAATTCAACCCATTTAGCATGTCTACGGTTCAGTTTAGCTTGACTTTTAATGTGTTTCAAAGATTCATGATCAGAATGTATAACAAATTCTTTGGGCCATAAATAATGTTGCCATGTTTCTAAAGTCCGAACAAGAGCATATAATTCCTTATCATAAGTAGAATAGTTCAGACTAGGCCCACTCAATTTTTCAGAAAAGTATGCAACAGGTTTGCCATCTTGTAATAACACACCTCCTAATCCAATTCCACTAGCATCACATTCAAGCTCAAAAGTCTTATTAAAATCAGGAAGTTGGAGTAAAGGAGCATGTGTCAACTTATCTTTCAATACCGTGAAGGCTTCTTCCTGTGCGGTACCCCAAACAAAAGGCACATCCTTCTTTGTAAGCTCATTGAGAGGTGCAGCAATGGTGCTAAAGTCTCTCACAAAACGCCTATAGAAACCAGCGAGTCTGATAGAGGCAAAGGTGTCCCGATGTTTCGATGAGATGGTCGCTATCGTTTCTGTGGGAGTCGACCTTGACGATCCGACTACGAACGTGCGAGACGTCGCGCCTTAGCAATCGCTAAACCAACTTCCGAGGGTTATTGACCACGCCGGAGCACGATCAACCTGACCACGAGGGCCTGTTTCCTGCGAGCAAACGAAGAACAAGCAAGAAACTAAGATTGCAATCTGGATATTGCGAATAAAAGAGGAAAGCTTTATTAACGAAGGTGGGGTTCTGTGACGCCTTGGTCTGGTCGTTGAACACAAACGAAGTACGCGAAGTTGCAGCTATGGCGAACTTTTGATCTAAACAAAACCCAAAGTCTAAACGACGCCCTAAGGGCTGTATATATGGAGGAAGAGGAGGGAATTTCGTGGCCCCTGATGGTGGGGTCCGAAACCAACCCTAACTCTTGTTTCCCCACACATACGGACTCTAAAAATAGCCTATACTTAAGTATTTCGAAATTACATGGGCCTGGCCCAAAAATAAGGTGACGCAGCACCTAGAATAGCCTATGGACGAATATTATGAAGTGGCATCTTGTATATTTCGTCCAAGGCTTCATTCACTCCTTATGGTGGCTTCAAAGTCCTGAAATCATCACTTGTAACTCCGTTCTTGATCCCCTTGCGCATGCCATCAACTCCATGCGTGTTCTTGCTCCAATGTTCATCCTTCTCCAAGCTAGGCCCTTCACTTGTAAGCAAAACAAATGTATCCAATTTAGGCAGTATCATATTCTCATGAACATTAAAATCATTACCAAGAAACGAAAATACCTGGTAATTTAATTGGCGTGCGCGAGCTCTAGTAATTGGTCCAGTATGTATAGCAGCAGGGGCTGTGGATGTAACAATGGTATTGATGTCCTCATCATCCTCCCCTTCTTGAAATGAAGTCGTCCTCGACGGAAGCTCATCTTCCTCACCCAAATAAGGCTTCAAATCTGCAATGTTAAAAGTGGGACTAACCCCAAAATCTGCAGGCAGCTCAAGTTTATATGCATTATCATTTATTTTCTCTAACACCTTAAATGGACCATCAGCACGTGGCATTAGTTTTGATTTGCGCAAATTAGGAAACCTATCCTTACGCAAATGTAACCAAACAAGATCACCAGGTGCAAAGACAACATGTTTTCTACCCTTATCTCCAGCAAGTTTATATTTAGCATTCATACGCTCAATGTTTTCCTTAGTTAACTCATGCATTTTTAAAATCAATTCAGCACGTTCTTTAGCATCAAAATTAACCTTCTCCGAAGATGGAAGAGGCAACAAATCAATAGGTGCACGAGGTAGGAAACCATACACAATTTCAAAAGGGCACATCTTAGTAGTAGAATGCAATGAACGATTATAAGCAAATTCAATATGAGGCAAGCATTCTTCCCACATTTTCTTATTATTCTTCAAAACAGCCCTAAGCATAGTAGACAATGTTCTATTGACTACTTCAGTTTGTCCATCAGTTTGGGGGTGACAAGTAGTACTAAAAAGCAGTTTAGTCCCCAACTTAGCCCATAAACATCTCCAAAAGTGGCTAAGAAATTTAGTATCACGATCTGAAACAATAGTATTTGGCACACCATGCAAGCGAATAATTTCACGAAAGAACAAATCAGCAACATTAACAGCATCATCGCTTTTATGACATGGTATAAAGTGTGCCATTTTCGAGAATCTATCCACGACAACAAATATGCTATCCCTCCCCTTCTTTGTTCGAGGTAAACCTAAAACAAAGTCCATAGATATATCCTCCCAAGGAACACTAGGTACAGGCAAAGGCATATATAAACCATGAGGATTGAGTCGTGACTTAGCTTTTTGACATGTAGTGCAGCGAGCAACAAAACGCTCAACATCCCGTCTCATCTTTGGCCAAAAGAAATGTGTAGCAAGTATATCCTCTGTCTTCTTCACGCCAAAGTGTCCCATTAGTCCTCCTCCATGCGCCTCCTGCAACAACAAAAGACGAACGGAGCTAGCTGGAATGCATAGCTTGTTAGCACGAAACACAAATCCATCGTTAACGACGAACTTGTTCCATGTTCTTCCTTCTTTACAATTCTGCAACACATCTTTAAATTCAGCATCATGCACATAATGATCTTTGATGGTCTCCAAACCAAATATTTTAAAGTCAAGTTGTGAAAGCATAGTATAACGACGAGACAAAGCATCAGCAATAACATTTTCTTTACCCTTCTTGTGTTTAATGACATAAGGGAAAGTCTCAATGAATTCAACCCATTTAGCATGTCTACGGTTCAGTTTAGCTTGACTTTTAATGTGTTTCAAAGATTCATGATCAGAATGTATAACAAATTCTTTGGGCCATAAATAATGTTGCCATGTTTCTAAAGTCCGAACAAGAGCATATAATTCTTTATCATAAGTAGAATAGTTCAGACTAGGCCCACTCAATTTTTCAGAAAAGTATGCAACAGGTTTGCCATCTTGTAATAACACACCTCCTAATCCAATTCCACTAGCATCACATTCAAGCTCAAAAGTCTTATTAAAATCAGGAAGTTGAAGTAAAGGAGCATGTGTCAACTTATCTTTCAATACTGTGAAGGCTTCTTCCTGTGCGGTACCCCAAACAAAAGGCACATCCTTCTTTGTAAGCTCGTTGAGAGGTGCAGCAATTGTGCTGAAATCTCTCACAAAACGCCTATAGAAACCAGCAAGGCCAAGAAAACTCCTCACTTGTGTGACCGTTCTGGGCTGCGGCCAACTCTCAATAGCTTCAATCTTGGCTTTATCAACTTCAATTCCCTGTGGAGTAACAACATAGCCAAGGAAAGATACTTGGTCGGTGCAAAAGGTGCACTTCCCAAGGTTACCGAACAAACGTGCATCACGTAGAGCATTAAAAACAGCACGTAAATGTTCCAAATGTTCTTCCAAAGATTTGCTATAAATCAGTATATCATCAAAATAGACTACCACAAATCGTCCAATGAAAGCACGTAAAACTTCGTTCATTAGTCTCATGAAAGTACTAGGTGCATTAGTTGACCCAAAAGGCACGACTAACCACTCATATAAACCAAACTTAGTTTTAAAAGCTGTTTTCCATTCATCTCCCAATTTCATACGAATTTGATGGTATCCACTACGCAAATCAACTTTGGAGAATATTATAGAGCCACTCAATTCATCAAGCATATCATCTAGCCTAAGAATAGGATGACGATAACGAATAGTAATATTATTAATGCCTCTACAGTCAACACACATACGCGAGGTACCATCCTTTTTCGGCACTAGAATAATAGGAACAACACAAGGACTAAGGGATTCGCGTATATAACCTTTGTCGAGTAGCTCTTGTACTTGACGCATAATCTCCTTCGTCTCCTTTGGATTGGTACGGTATGGTGCGCGGTTGGGTAATGATGCATCGGGAATTAAGTCAATTTGATGCTCAATCCCTCGAATAGGTGGTAATCCCGGTGGCACGTCTTGTGGAAAGACGTCAGCGAACTCCTGCAAAATGTTAGTAACAGCAGGAGGCAAAGAGGAAGGCACGTCCTCGAATGAAAATAATGCCTCTTTGCACACAAAAGCATAGCAAACAGATTTGGTAACATCTAGATCATCAATATCAGATTTGGTGGCAACTAAACATGCACTTTTCAATTTAATTTCAGAAGCAACACTAGATGGTTTATTATTAGGCTTCATTTGTTGCTCAAATTCTTTTGCCACAATCTGATTTTCACTCTTATTTTGCTCCTGTTTTGCTTTATTAGCTCGATTAATATCATCTTTCAAAATGGAATCAGGAGTCATAGGAAGCAAAGTAATATTTTTGTCCTTATGAACAAGAGTATACTGATTGTTTCTACCATGGTGTACAGAATTTTTATGAAATTGCCATGGTCTACCAAGTAATAAGGAACATGCTTGCATAGGTACCACATCACAATCAACATAATCAACATATGTAGAGATACTAAAATGCACACGAACAGTACGTGTTACATTAACCTTGCCGCTGTTGTTGAACCATTGGATGTAGTAAGGATGTGGATGTGGTCTTGTGGTGAGAGATATCTTCTCCACCATCTCCATGCTAGCCAAGTTGTTGCAGCTCCCTCCATCTATGATGACGCGAACAGAACGTTCCTTCACAACTCCCTTTGTATGGAACAAATTATGCCTCTGATTTTGCTCAGCTTGCGTGACCTGCACACTCAAAACACGTTGAGCAACTAAACATTCATATCTGTCAGCATCTTCAGCAGCCATGTATTGCGTCTCATGATCAGAATCATCTCCACCGTGTTCTTCATGTGTAAGAAGAGCCAAAGTCTCCTCATCATAGTCACTGGCGGACTCATACCCACCATCCTCAGTCGCAATCATCACACGCTGATGATGAGGACATGACTACCTTGGATACGACCAAAAATATTGCATACATGCATATTTGTCAGGTGATTTCTAGTGTCAACAATTCAATAATCTATTTATATTATCCAGAACAAAAATACTTCACACACTTATGTGTTTTGTCTAATTGCAGGTGTATGGGACATTTGTACAATCCACATATGAAGATAAGGGAAAAAGAGAAGTTTAGGAGCTGTTCAAAAAGTCCCTTCACGTCACTTTTGGGCCAAGAGAAGATAGAGTCCAAGTCTCTCACGTTCTGGATTCAGATTCGGACTGCACAGACCTACCTGACTCAAAACAGCAAGAACTTTTTCATACAGACTCCCAATTGGGTGATTCTTTTTTTGTTGGAAAGTAGATTTCGTCCTCTTTCCACGCCATTTGGATTCACCTTTAAATTCGTCTAGAGAGTTGAGATATGGACGAAACAATCTGACGCTGCAGCAGAATCCGAGTCAAACAACAAGTCCAAAGGTGTTGCATCACCTCCACTTGGGCCCATGTGCCTTGTACGACCTAGGGTTGGTTTTAGGCTGCCTTGGGACGTCCTCCCACCTCCTTGGCCGCCACCCCTTGCTCCTATATAAGTAGATCCATCTAGTAGCTTTTTCCTTGGGATTTGTTTAGTTAAAAGTTAGCCATTGCAACTTCGTGTACTTCGTTTGTGTCCAACGACCAGACCAAGACCGCTTCCGGATCCCCACCTTTATCAATACTTCATATATATACGCAATATTCAGATTGCTTTATCATATTCTTGCTTGTTCTTCGATTGCGTGCAGGAATAGACCTTCGTGGTCAGGTTGATCGTGCTCCGGCGTGGTCAATAACCTCTCGGAGTTGGTTTAGCGATTGCTAAGACGCAACGTTGTGCATGTTTGTAGTCGGATCGTCAAAGTCATCTTCACCAAATCGATAGTTATCATCTCATCGAAAGATCGGGACACCCCGCCTCTATCAGCTGAGATGTGCATTCTCACGCAAAATGTCCTCTTCCCTTACAACGACGACAAATAATATCACTTGTGTGCCCTGTGGACGCCATGGAAGAAGAAGAGCTCTATGCAGGCCCGGCAGGTGTGCTCTTGGCAGATAGTGGTGGTTGTGCCTGCTTTCTTGTATCATGGTTTGAGGTGGCAGCTGACGGAGGTGCCGGTGTAGCAGAACGTGTGGAAGTAGATGATGCACGTGGTGTCCACGATGAAGGTCGACCTGCAGAAAAGTTAGTTCGCGCCAATGCCTGTCGATCCTGCACTTCACGTTCAGCTTTACAAGCAAGATGGAATAAACGAGTGATATTATTATAATACTTATAGTCTAGAATGGTCTGAATCTCTCTATTTAATCCACCCAGAAAACGAGCAAGCATAGCTTCATTCTCCTCAACGATACCACATCTAATCAAGCCAGTTTGTAATTCCTGATAATATTCTTCTACCGAATTTTTTTCTTGTCTTAAGCGCTGCAATTTTTGAAGTAATTCACGTTGATAATATGGTGGAACCCAACGAGTACGCATAGCAGTTTTCAAAGCAGCCCAAGTAGCTGGAACAGGATATAATCTACAATATTCAGATCACCAAACACATGCAAAGCTAGTGAAAGCACAAACAGCAGCAGGAACACGTCTCTCCTCAGGATATTTTAAACATGTAAATCGTTGTTCAGTTTCTAACTCCCAAGTAAGATATATATCAGGAACATATCTACCCTCAAATGGTGGAATATTCAATTTCAGTTTAGGGAGATGGTCATGATCTCGTACCTGAGGGGGGGGCCCTAACATTGCCATTATTTGCATGTGGACGACCTGGTGGTTGTGGTGCTGGTGGTTGCACGTAGTTCTGATGTTGATCAACCTCATCCTCGTAATCTCCCACATAATCATCCTCCCCCACATCAGCAGCAGGAGCCACAGAAGTATCAACAGCAGCACCAGCAGCTTGGCCAGGCAGAAGAGGGACACGGGTCGCTCGGCGGAGGGCTGTGTCGCGATGTGGAGGTAGTCGTTGTTGCTGTTGTAGACGTGCGTTAGGTGCAGCCGGTGGTGGTGGTGGTAGACGCGCGAGCAATTCATTAAACATGTTATCGAGCTTTGTTTCGAACGCCTTCTCAACGGCATCTATCTTCTCCATGGCCTCTTCAAATCTATTTAGCACATCTTCCACCTGTCCACTCATCATTTGCTGAAACTTAACATGTAACGCTTTGTTTGTCATGTTCTCCCAGTCAGTCTCATCGGCTTGTGATCCTGCCATGGTTAGCAGCAATAGAAACACAGAAGAATATGATTCTACAGACTACTAGGAAGTGGTGGTGGTGGTGTGGTGGACAGTCACAAATCCGTCAAGCAAATCTCAAATTCTTACCAGTTCTTACCAAGCAGCAGGCGGTGATCGGCAACAGTTGTAGTCAAAACTCTCAAAGCTTGGATAGAGCGATTACCAGGGAGAGTCAAACGCACGACGTAGATGTATGTGGAGCTAGGAAGGCTTATAATATGGTAGCAAAAAGGGTCAGCAATAATCAATTCAGAGATGCAAAGTTGAATAAACGCTCAACGACGGTACTGTGCTGGTCCTAGGCTAGACCATACTAGAGACGCGAGCCTAGAACACTAACAAAATCACGGCGCTGCACGTAAACAAGGGAGGAGCACACTCTGATTTTTTTTTCTTTTTTTTTTCACTTTTTTTTGCACTTTTTTGTTCCTCTTTTTTTTTGCTCCGCAACAATTTTTTTTCGAAAAAGTCTACAAATGTCCTAAAAACTGCCTAGCCAGATTTTTTTTTGAAACTGGAACTATTTTTCTTCTGCGGGTAGCACGAAAGTTGGGGAGTCCTTCTCTGTCACGACTCGGAGTATCGCGTGATCTGGAAATCAAGAACAAAGCAACAATTACTGGACTCGGACTAGGACTCGTGGCGGAGATGAATCTGGTGGAAACTCGGACTGGTGGCGGATATTTGCAGGGCGATGGAACACAGACTGGTGGTGAATCTGTGATGGAGGTGGACTCGGATTAGCGTGATGGCGGTGGATATGTGGTATATGGTAGCGGCGATGACGATGGTGGTATATGGCAGCGGTGATGACGATGGTGGTATATGGCAGCAGCGATGATGATGATGCCGTGGTGATATATGGCAGCGGCGACGTGACAACCTGTGACCAGAACTCGAAACTCTAAAGGACTAGACGCTAAGACCAGCAACTTGACACGACGATGCAACCGCAAATTCAACAAAGCAAATACAGAAAAGATTATGCAAAGGCTCAGATTGGTTCGGATGGGATGAACTAAACCTATTTTTTTTGGCTTTTTCGTGGACTATAGGTATGAAGAACAGACTCGCTCTAAACTACGAAAAACTGTAAAATCTCACTGAGCAACCTGGAAATCTGATACCACTTGATAGAGGCAAAGGTGTCCCGATGTTTCGATGAGATGGTGGCTACCGTTTCTGTGGGAGTCGACCTTGACGATCCGACTACGAACGTGCGAGACGTCGCGCCTTAGCGATCGCTAAACCAACTTCCGAGGGTTAGTGACCACGCCGGAGCACGATCAACCTGACCACGAGGGCCTGTTTCCTGCGAGCAAACGAAGAACAAGCAAGAAACTAAGATTGCAATCTGGATATTGCGTATATAAGAGGAAAGCTTTATTAATGAAGGTGGGGTTCTGCGACGCCTTGGTCTGGTCGTTGAACACAAAGAAGTACGCGAAGTTGCAGCTATGGCGAACTTTTGATCTAAACAAAACCCAAAGTCTAAACGATGCCCTAAGGGTTGTATATATGGAGGAAGAGGGGGGGAATTTCGTGGCCCTTGAGGAAGGGGTCCGAAACCAACCATAACTCTTGTTTCCCCACACATACGGACTCTAAAAACTGCCTATACTTAAGTATTTCGAAATTACATGGGCCTGGCCCAATAATAAGGTGACGCAGCACCTAGAATAGCCTCTGGACGAAATTTATGAAGTGGCATCTTGTATATTTCGTCCAAGGCTTCATTCACTCCTTATGGTGGCTTCAGAGTCCTGAAATCATCACTTGTAACTTCGTTCTTGTTCCCCTGGCGCATGCCATCAACTCCATGCTTGTTCTTGCTCCAATGTTCATCCTTCTCCAAGCTAAGCCCTTCATTTGTAAGCAAAACAAATGTATCCAATTTAGGCAGCATCATATTCTCATGAACATTAGAATCATTACTAAGAAACGAAAGTACCTGGTAATTTAATTGGCGTGCGCGAGCTTTAGTAATTGGTCCATCATATGTAACAGTAGGGGCTGTGGGTGTAACAATGGTATTGATGTCCTCATCAAACCTCATCCTCATAATCTCCCACATAGTCATCCTCCCCCACATCAGCAGCAGGAGCCACAGAAGTATCAATAGCAGCACCAGCAGCTTGGCTAGGCTGAAGAGGGACACGGGTCGCTCGGCGGAGGGCTGTTTCGCGATGTGGAGGTAGTCGTTGTTGTTGTAGAGGTGCGTTAGGTGCAGCCGGTGGTGGTGGTGGTAGACGCGCGAGCAACTCATTGAACTTGTTATCGAGCTTTGTTTCGAACGCCTTCTCAATGCCATCTATCTTCTCCATGGCCTCTTCGAATCTATTGAGCACATCTTCCACCTGTCCACTCATCATTAGTTGAAACTTATCATATTCCTCTGGTTTTTTATTGCGCTCTTTATTTTTGCACTCCTCTTTTTTTTGCGAAAAATCACTATAATGGCGAGTGTCTCAAAACTCTTCCGAGGTCAAACTGACAAGATGGGTACGAAATTTTTTTGACATTTTTTTTCGGAAATCAGGGCAGCGACGACGAAAAAGTGCGACAAAATCACTATGATGGCGAGTGTCTCAAAAGACTCAGAACAGCCTAAAAATAAGATAGGAAAAAAATATTTTCGGTCGCCGAAATTTTAGCCAAAAAACAGCCCGGGGGTCTCCAGACTTTTTTTTCCGAGACCTACGCAGGCAAGGAAACAGGAATCGGAATTTAGATGGCTCTCGAAAACAAACCTAATATGAGAAGAACTCGGATTGGTGGTGGATATATGGTGGTGGTATATGGTAGCGGTGGTGGTATATGGAGACAGATTGTGATGAGGACATCAATACCATTGTTACACCCACAGTCCCTACTGTTACATATACTGGACCAATTACTAGAGCTCGCGCACGCCAAATAAATTACCAGGTACTTTCGTTTCTTGGTAATGCTTCTAATGTTCATGAGAATATGATGCTGCCTAAATTGGATACATTTGTTTTGCTTACAAATGAAGGGTCTAGCTTTGAGAAGGATGAACATTGGAGCAAGAACACGCATGGAGTTGATGGCATGTGCAAGGGGATCAAGAACGGAGTTACAAGTGATGATTTCAGGACTTTGAAGCCACCATAAGGAGTGCATGAAGCCTTGGACGAAATATACAAGATGCCACTTCATAATATTCGTCCATAGGCTATTTTAGGTGCTGCGTCACCTTATTATTGGGCCAGGCCCATGTAATTTCGAAATACTTAAGTATAGGCTATTTTTAGAGTCCGTATGTGTGGGGAAACAAGAGATAGGGTTGGTTTCGGACCCCACCCTCAAGGGCCACGAAATTCCCTCCTCTTCCTCCATATATACAGCCCTTAGGGTGTCGTTTAGACTTTGGGATTTGTTTAGTTAAAAGTTAGCCATTGCAACTTCGTGTACTTCGTTTGTGTCCAACGACCAGACCAAGACCGCTTCCGGATCCCCACCTTTATCAATACTTCATATATATTCGCAATATTCAGATTGCTTTATCATATTCTTGCTTGTTCTTCGATTGCTTGTAGGAATAGACCTTCGTGGTCAGGTTGATTGTGCTCCGGCGTGGTCAATAACCTCTCGAAGTTGGTTTAGCGATTGCTAAGGCGCAACGTCGTGCACGTTTGTAGTTGGATCGTCAAAGTCATCTTCACCAAATCGATAGTTATCATCTCATCGAAAGATCGGAACACCCCGCCTCTATCACCAACTCGTCGCCCCACAGCCTAGCCCGATTCGTGCGAGCAAGGAAGAAGATGAACACAACAGTTTACCCAGGTTCGGGCCACCTTGCGGTGTAAGACCCTACTACTCCTTTGTGTTGGATTGGACTCACGAGGGGCTGAGAATGAACTAGTACAGAGGATGAACTACCTCGTGAGGTTTAGGGGTGAGGAATCAGTTGACTCCTTCTACAGTGGTGGCTAACCTATATTTATATTGGCCTTGGTCCTCTTCCCCCAAAACTTAGGCGGGAAGGGATCCCACAGCGGCAAATTCAAAAGGGGAAAAGTAGTCTTCTCATGACGAAAGGTGGTCTTCTCCTGCAAAGCTTCTGGTTGTGACGCGGCGGTGGGCTCGGCGATGACATCCGTCCTGCTGTGCTGGTGGTCTTCGTCTTGTTGCACCGGGATGGAAACCTTTGCCAGATTCCTCGGGAACCCGTGTCTGTCCTTTCCTCCTTAGCAGCAAAGACGAAAATGCCTCTTCTGCGCCCACCTGCCTTGGTCGTCATGGTTTGCATCATGACAACCTCGTGAGGCTGGGTACCTGCATAGAAACCTCCGCTCCTCGCGAGGCCGCCTGGGGAGGCCGCTCCCTCTGGAGATCTTGGTGTCATCCGTCTTGCGAGGGTTGGCCCCTCGCGAGTGTCTTGTCTTAGTGGTGTTGCAGACGGGTTGTACCAGGCCATGGAAGGAGCCACGCCATGGGCTGCAGGTAGGCAAGTCTGGGTACCCTGGTTCCCAGAACGCCGACGGCAGCCCCTGGGCCCAAGGCGCGCTCGGGCTTGGCTTCGAGGCGACACCAAAGGGGCAAGGGTGAAGCATCGTGGGCCCCAATCGCTTGCAGGCCAGGCTGACGCATGGCGCTTGGAAGGACGCGGTCGCCTCCGCTTCCCCATGCTGACTCGGCAACTGCCCGACATGACAACTGCCTGGTGCATGCAACGGGGCCATCATTGCTTCGAAATTGGGAGGCCGCCGGTTAGCCTTCCCATGCCTATAAATGGGGAAGGGGGTGGAGCCCCTAGCCCATCTTCATCTTCTCACTGCTCGCCCCCTCTTTGTCTCCGTCGTCCCGCCATCTTGCCGAAGCATCCATGGCGCCGGTGAGGAGGTTTTCCACCGCCGAGAAATGAAAGGCCCCCAAGGAGAGACCAGGCTCGCCATCGCGCAAGAGGGGTCACGACCGTACTCACAAGTATGCTGCGACACCAGCGGTGGCTCCCCGAGGGCGTGGGCGCACCCCCACGAGGGTCGACGCCACCTCTGGCAGTCGTGGGAAGGCTCCCTCCCACGCCGGAAGCTGTCGCGGCCACGACCAAGAGGGGAAGCATGCGGCGGCCATCCGACCACCACGCCCGCGATCCCATTCGGCCAACGCATCCTCAGAGTTCGTGGTGTTGGCGGAGAGGCTGGCAGGCACCTGGTTCCAGCTCCCGTGCTTCTTCCCAGGCCCGCTACTGTTCAGAGGGCCTGGCGGCCTCTGGCTGCAGGCCGACGGCTAATACAGCAAGGCCTCGTGGGCGGGGGTCGACGTCACCCCTGCCGGTAATGTGTTCCTGAACCGTCGGTGGCAGCCGGTCACCCGCGCGCACGACCTGCATGGGAGATGTACCCTCCACTACAGGCATGACAGAGCGGTGATGCTCTACGCCAGGATCTTCGGGGAGAATGGCAAGCCTTTGGGGTGCTACCTGGAGGGCTCCGATGATGACGACGACGTCCAACCCTCCGACGATGACGACCGGGGGACGGTGGCATCGTTGGCAGTGAACTCGCCCTTGGCGGCGGACGTGACGTCTCCACCAGCGGAGGCTCTTTCTATCAGGAGAGCGCGAGCAACGACGACTATCACGAGCCGCTATCGGATTTCGGGTTCCGGCAGACCCTTGAGGTTCGAACACTGGGATGCGCACGGAGATTTCGCCTTCTACCTACCTGTACCCCACCGCCTCGCTAAGATCTAAGCTATGGAAAGAATAGCACAAGAGACACAGGGTTTATACTGGTCCAGGCCACCGCTGTGGTGTAATACCCTACTCCAGTTTGTGGTGTGGTGGATTGCCTCTTGGGCTGATGATGATGAGCAATACAAGGAAGAACAGCCTCGCGAGGGTCTGTTCTTGGCTGGGGCGATGAACTGCTAGGAGGAGTTCAGTCACCCTTCTCTCTCTCTTTCTAATTGCTTGATTGATTGCCTCTACCCTGGGGGTGGCTAGTCCTATTTATAGGCAAAGGCCCTGGGCCTCTTCCCAAATATTGAGCGGGAAGGGCGCCAACAACTGGCCATTTTGAAGGGGGACATCTGGTACACTTATCCTGACTAAAGTTGGTCCTCGCCTGCCAAAGGCTCTAGTGGTGACGCTGGCTTGGGCTCCACCATGACTTCCTCCCTGCCGTTGGGCTGGTCTTGGTCTCGTTGCACCGAAACGGGTGCCTTTGCTTGATGCTCCCGCCTGCGCTTGCTCCCTTTGCACCAAAGAGGAAAGGAGAACACTGCGCGGGCTGGCGCCCGCCTGGCGCCCTTGGTCGTCATGGCTTGCGTCACGGGCACCTCGTGAGGTACCCCGCCTTGATCTCTCCGCCTCCTCGCGAGCCAGCTTGATGAGGCCGTGCCTGAGGAAGCTCCGTGTCGTCCGCCCCGCGAGGCTTGGCCCCTCACGAGGGTCTTGGGTCTGTGTTGATGAAGATGGGCCGTGCTGGGCCCCCCTTTGAGCCACGCCGCGGGTCGTAGGCAGGCAAGTCTGGGGACCCCCGTTCCCAGAACGCCGACAGTAGCCCCGGGCCCTAGGCGCGCTAGGACTTGGCCGTGCAGGGAGGCGAAAGGGCAAGGGCGAAGCGCCGCGGGCCCTAACAGCCTGTGGCCTTGGGCGCCGCGTGGCGGTTGATTGGACGTGGGCGTCTCCACTTCCCCACGGCGCCTCGACAACTGCATGGATTGGACAGGTCCTTGCATGCAAAGCGGGTCATGATTACCTGCGATCGTGGAGGCCGACGGTTGGCCCTCACCGGCTATAAGTACAGAGCGGCGCGCGCCCTTCCAGTCCATCTCTTCTTGCTTCTCCTTCTTCCCGGTCCTTGCTCCGTCTTGCTGCAATGGCTCCAATCCGCCGGTTCTCGGCGGCAGAGAAGGGAAAGGCTCCCCGAGAGGAACCAGACCCGCTCCCGCCGAAGAAACGGCTCACCCTCCGCCGCCGGGACGAGGGGGCCCATCAGGTGGTGTCGGGGCCCTGGTGCGAGCGGCCACCGCCGGGGTTCCCGCTTCCCTTGTACGCCCACATCAAGAGCTCTAAAGGAGTCGATGTCGGTCGCCACGGGTGACGCCGCCGTCGGCGTCGACGGGTCACGAAGGTGTGGGTCGTCCCCCCAGGGTCCACACCGAGGGCTCCTCCCGAGAGTTCGTGCTCTACGCTGCCATGCCTCCTCAGTCTTGGATTCGCCTTCCTCCCTTCTTCGCCTCCATCATCCCGCAGGGAGAACTCCTGGAGCTTTGGCTGCAGCACGCCGGCTGCAGCACCCTCGCGACCAAGGCAGAGGTCGCGGTCGTTGCCTTGGCGAGGTCTTCATGACTCGAGGCTGGGGCGAAATCGCCCGGGTTTGCAGGACGAGAGGCGCCTTCGCGATCCACTTGGAGTACGACGGTGCCTCGGTGATGTTCTTCAAGGTCTTCGATGCGAACGGGCGCCCGCTGGAGTGCTGCCCCAGGAGAGGTGGTAGGGACCCTGCTACGGCGAGGACTGGGCCCGCCGACCGCTCCCTTGGCGGCTCCTCAGGCGGCGGAGGCGGCGGAGGATCCAGCGACTCCGGCGAGCTCTTCGCGATTCCAGAGACGAGCGACGACAGCTACAAGCCCTCGAGCCGGCGCCGCTCCTGGAGCAGGGCGGGCTCGTCAGGCCGTCACCGACTCTGATCTGGATGGGGTTGGCACCGGTGCTTGACGGCCCACTGTTGATGATGGCGTCTTTTGCAGGGGCGCGCGTAGTTAGCGTCCTTTTAGGATCTGTTCCCTGCGAGGAATCAAAGAAGCGCCCCGTGGGGGCTTGTAAGGTGCGTGTGATCCTGTTTGTTAATATAACCCTTGTCGTAGAATTGTGCGAGTTGCTCATTCCGTCTTAGCTCAGTTCTCCCTGTCAAACCTCACGAGGGCTTGGTGCTCTGCGCCGACAGGTCCCAGTCCCAAGGCGGCTTCAGCCGTCGCTGGTATGCCAGGTCGCGATGCCATGGTCAAGGCCAGGAGGTGAGCGACCCAAGGTCCGGTAAGAGCCCCTGAGTCGCGATGCTCAGGAGGTCCCCTTTGGCGCTCAAGCAGCCGTCGTTCGGTGAGAAAGGAGAGCGGCGTCGCTAACACGGGATTGCATTAGGTGCGGGGATGGTGCCACGGTAGCTGATGCTTCCGGGTGGTGATTATCTCGAGAATCAAGGACCGCTCCCGGTGTGTCGCCGGGTCCGTGCATCGGCAGGCGTGAGGTTGCTTGGTGATGAGGACATCAATACCATTGTTACACCCACAGCCCCTACTGTTACATATGATGGACCAATTACTAGAGCTCGCGCACGCCAATTAAATTACCAGGTACTTTCGTTTCTTGGTAATGATTCTAATGTTCATGAGAATATGATGCTGCCTAAATTGGATACATTTGTTTTGCTTACAAATGAAGGGCCTAGCTTGGAGAAGGATGAACATTGGAGCAAGAACAAGCATGGAGTTGATGGCATGCGCAAGGGGAACAAGAACGGAGTTACAAGTGATGATTTTAGGACTCTGAAGCCACCATAAGGAGTGAATGAAGCCCTGGACGAAATATACAAGATGCCACTTCATAAATTTCGTCCAGAGGCTATTCTAGGTGCTGCGTCACCTTATTATTGGGCCAGGCCCATGTAATTTCGAAATACTTAAGTATAGGCTGTTTTTAGAGTCCGTATGTGTGGGGAAACAAGAGTTAGGGTTGGTTTCGGACCCCTTCCTCAAGGGCCACAAAATTCCCCTCCTCTTCCTCCATATATACAGCCCTTAGGGCGTCGTTTAGACTTTGGGTTTTGTTTAGATCAAAAGTTCGCCATAGCTGCAACTTCGCGTACTTCGTTTGTGTTCAACGACCAGACCAAGGCGTCACAGAACCCCACCTTCATTAATAAAGCTTTCCTCTTATATTCGCAATATCCAGATTGCAATCTTAGTTTCTTGCTTGTTCTTCGTTTGCTCGCAGGAAACAGGCCCTCGTGGTCAGGTTGATCGTGCTCCGGCGTGGTCAATAACCCTCGGAAGTTGGTTTAGCGATTGCTAAGGCGCGACGTCTCGCACGTTCGTAGTCGGATCGTCAAGGTCGACTCCCACAGAAATGATAGCCACCATCTCATCGAAACATCGGCACACCTTTGCTCTATCAAGTGGTATCAGATTTTCAGGTTGCTTGGTGAGATTTTACAGTTTTTCGTAGTTTAGATCGAGTCTGTTCTTCATACCTATAGTCCACGAAAAAGCCAAAAAAAATTAGGGTTAGTTCATCCTATCCGAACCAATCTGAGCCTTTGCATAATCTTTTCTGTATTTGCTTTGTTGAATTTGCGGTTGCATCGTCGTGTCAAGTTGCTGGTCTTAGCGTCTAATCTTTTAGAGTTTCAAGTTCTGGTCATATTAGTCACGCCGCCGCCGCACCATCATCATTGTCCCTGCCATCTTCCACCACCGCTTATCCGCCACCGCTCCGAGTCCATATACCACCACCGATCCGTATCCATATACCACCACCGCTCCGAGTCCATATACGACCACCGATACGTATCCATATACCACCATCACTTCGAGTCCATCTCATATTAGGTTTGCTTTCGAGATCCATCTGTTGCCAGATTCGTGTTTCCTTGTTTGAGTAGGTTTGGGATTCCATCAATCTTTTGCTGTCCGTAGAAGAGGTTGGTTTCCAAAAAAAAAGAGTCCGGAAACCACCCTCCGTTTAGGCCCAAAATTTTCCAAAAACGCACTTGACAAAAAAAATTCTGGCTATCCTATTTTTAGGTGTTTCTTAGCCTTTTGAGACAGTCACCGTTATTGAAAGTTTTGTTTTGAGCCGTTTCCTGTTTTTGGGTCCCGGGCAGTCGGAAAAAAAATCACAAAAAATTCGTGTCTATCCTGCCAGTTTGACCTGGGAAGAGCTCTGGGACACTCGCCATTATAGTGATTTTTCGCAAAAAAAAGCAAAAAAAAGCGCAAAAAAAAAAAGAGCGAAACAAAAAATTCCAGAGTGTGCTTTTCCCTTGTTTTCGTGCAGCGCCGTGATTTTGTTAGTGTTCTAGGCTCGCGTCTCTAGCACGGTCTAGCCTAGGACCAACACAGTATCGTCGGTGAGCGTTTATTCAACTTTGCATCTCTGAATTGATTATTGCTGACCTTTTTGCTACCATACTATAAGCCTTTCCAGCTCCACATACATCTACGTCGTGCGATTGACTCTCTCTGGCAATCGCTCTATCCAAGCTTTGAGAGTTTTGACTACAACGGTTGCCGATCACCGCCTGCTGCTGGGTAAGAACTGGTAAGAATTTGAGATTTGCTTGACAGATTTGTGACTGTCCACCACACTACCACCACTTCCTAGTAGTCTGTAGAATCATATTCTTGTGTGTTTCTATTGCTGCTAACCATGGCAGGATCACAAGCCGACGAGACTGATTGGGAGAACATGACAAACAAAGCGTTACATGATAAGTTTCAGCAAATGATGAGTGGACAGGTGGAAGATGTGCTAAATAGATTTGAAGAGGCCATGGAGAAGATAGATGGCATTGAGAAGGCGTTCGAAACAAAGCTCGATAACAAGTTTAATGAATTGCTCGCGCGTCTCTCACCACAAGACCACATCCACATCCTTACTACATCCAATGGTTCAACAACAGCGGCAAGGTTAAGGTAACACGTACTGTTTGTGTGCATTTTAGTATTTCTACATATGCTGATTATGTTGATTGTGATGTGGTACCTATGCAAGCATGTTCATTATTACTTGTTAGACCATGGCAATTTGATAAAAATTCTGTACACCATGGTAGAAACAATCAGTATACTCTTGTTCATAAGGACAAAAATATTACTTTGCTTCCTAGGACTCCTGATTCCATTTTGAAAGATGATATTAATCGAGCTAATAAAGCAAAACAGGAGCAAAATAAGAGTGAAAATCAGATTGTGGCAAAAGAATTTGAGCAACAAATGAAGCCTAATAATAAACCATCTAGTGTTGCTTCTGAAATTAAATTGAAAAGTGCATGTTTATTTGCCACCAAATCTGATATTGATGATCTAGATGTTAGCAAATATGTTTGCTATGCTTTTGTGTGCAAAGAGGCATTATTTTCATTCGAGGACGTGCCTTCCTCTTTGCCGCCTGCTGTCACTAACCTGTTGTTTGGGGTACCGCACAGGAAGAAGCCTTCACGGTATTGAAAGATAAGTTGACACATGCTCCTTTACTTCAACTTCATGACTTTAATAAGACTTTTGAGCTTGAATGTGATGCTAGTGGAATTGGATTAGGAGGTGTGTTATTACAAGATGGCAAACCTGTTGCATACTTTTCTGAAAAATTGAGTGGGCCTAGTCTGAACTATTCTACTTATGATAAAGAATTATATGCTCTTGTTCGGACTTTAAAAACATGGCAACATTATTTATGGCCCAAAGAATTTGTTATACATTCTGATCATGAATCTTTGAAACACATTAAAAGTCAAGCAAAACTGAACCGTAGACATGCTAAATGGGTTGAATTCATTGAGACTTTCCCTTATGTCATTAAACACAAGAAGGGTAAAGAAAATATTATTGCCGATGCATTGTCTCGTCGTTATACTATGCTTTCACAACTTGATTTTAAAATATTTGGTTTGGAGACCATCAAAGATCAATATGTGCATGATGCTGATTTTAAAGAAGTAATGCGGAATTGTAAAGAAGGAAGAACATGGAACAAGTTCGTCGTTAACGATGGATTTGTGTTTCGTGCTAACAAGCTATGCATTCCAGCTAGCTCCGTTCGTCTTTTGTTGTTGCAGGAGGCGCATGGAGGAGGACTGATGGGACACTTTGGCGTGAAGAAGACGGAGGACGTACTTGCTACACATTTCTTTTGGCCAAAGATGAGACGGGATGCTGAGCGTTTTGTTGCTCGCTGCACTACATGTCAAAAAGCTAAGTCACGACTCAATCCTCATGGTTTATATATGCCTTTGCCTGTGCCTAGTGTTCCTTGGGAGGATATATCTATGGACTTTGTTTCAGGTTTACCTCGAACAAAGAAGGGGAGGTATAGCATATTTGTTGCCGTGGATAGATTCTCAAAAATGGCACACTTTATACCATGTCATAAAAGCGATGATGCTGTTAATGTTGCTGATTTGTTCTTTCGTGAAATTATTCGCTTGCATGGTGTGCCAAATACTATTGTTTCAGACCGTGATACTAAATTTCTTAGCCACTTTTGGAGATGTTTATGGGCTAAGTTGGGGACTAAACTGCTTTTTAGTACTACTTGTCACCCCCAAACTGATGGACAAACTGAAGTAGTCAATAGAACATTGTCTACTATGCTTAGGGCTGTTTTGAAGAATAATAAGAAAATGTGGGAAGAATGCTTGCCTCATATTGAATTTGCTTATAATCGTTCATTGCATTCTACTACTAAGATGTGCCCTTTTGAAATTGTGTATGGTTTCCTACCTCGTGCACCCATTGATTTGTTGCCTCTTCCATCTTCGGAGAAGGTTAATTTTGATGCTAAACAACGTGCTGATTTGATTTTAAAAATGCATGAGCTAACTAAGGAAAACATTGAGTGTATGAATGCTAAATATAAACTTGCTGGAGATAAGGGTAGAAAACATGTTGTGTTTGCACCTGGAGATCTTGTTTGGTTACATTTGCGTAAGGATAGATTTCCTAATTTGCGCAAGTCAAAGCTAATGCCACGTGCTGATGGTCCTTTTAAGGTGTTAGAGAAAATAAATGATAATGCATATAAACTTGAGTTGCCTGCAGATTTTCGGGTTAGCCCACTTTTAACATTGCAGATTTGAAGCCTTATTTGGGTGAGGAAGATGAGCTTCCGTCGAGGACGACTTCATTTCAAGAAGGGGAGGATGATGAGTGCCGGGGTTTTCTGGCTCCTCGAGCACCTATGGGACGGAGCCGCTTCTCAGTTCGGCGGGGGGCGGAGGTCGCGCGAAGAGCAGATCGAGGCGAAGCACACGGGGTTTTTTTTACCCAGCTTCGGAGCTCTCCGGAGAGATAATACTCCTACTGCTGCTTTGTGGATTGTATTGAGTTCTTGCTCGGGAGCGCTGAGTGCTACAGTACACTCAAGCAGCTAACGAGACCGAGCGTTCTTCTGTTTTCCTCTCAGAGATCGCTCTCCGGGGGCCGATCCCTCCCTACGTTGTGCATGGGCCTCCTTTTATATGTTCAAGGGGTCTCCAACAGGTCGCAACGTAGGTAAGGGCAAAAAATGGAAATATGCTGTGGTAGGTACAGCTACCTACATAGTGTATCATACCTATCCCTGATGGCAGGGGACAAGGGCATTAAATGCTTATCTACGTCGCCCAGACGGTGTAGAAAAGGGACCGTCAGGGGCACCACCACTTGCCACGATGAAGATCTTGTCAGCGCTGCATGCCATAGTGTACCCCTGGCTGCACAGCCTCCCGCCACGTACGCCAGGAAGGGTCCCGGAGCGACACGTAGGTGGGTGAGCTGGAGCGCGGGTACGGAGTGGTTGCCCGCCGCGGCAAGTGCCTTGCCCCGGCCGTTGTCTTGCCGCGTCCGGGAGCTTGTCGCTCGCCGGGTCCTGCCGGACGCGTGGCGCGTCGTGGCAAGTTCTTTGAGATGCTCTGGTTGGCCTTCCTGGCAAGTTCCTCTTGCCGGGGTCTTGTGTCTCGACGGCCTTCCCGGCAAGCTCCTCTTGCCGGGGACTTGTCTCTTTGGCTTAAATACTTTGTTCTCGAATGGCTCCAAAGGAACCATAGAGAGCCTTGGCGATCACCTGGCGGGCCTTGCCGCGGGGTGCTGCGACTGCCCGTGCACAAGTTCGGGATACTAGGGTACCCCTACTCTAGTACACCGACAGGAGCCCCCGGGCCTGGGCCACACACGGTGCCGAGCGCTGTTGGACCAGGCCCAAAACAGGGCACGGGCACGCACGGCCTGGGTCACGTCGCACCTTGCTCCATATCCACGGCGCCCTCCCCGAACGGCACGCGTCGATTGCGGCATCGTGGGAGAGGTCGTGGGTGGTTCCTTTATTCGGAAAAACGAAACGCCCTCCTCCTGGCGGTTCGTATCTTCCTCATAAACGGAGGGAGGCGTGGAGGCGTGGAGGCGTGGTCTTCGAGGCGTCCACCCCCCACGATCACGGGGTGGGGAGAGGTCGCCTCATCCGTCGCCTCAACTCTGCACTCCTACCACGCGGCCTCCATGCGCTTGGAGTGGCGAACGGTGGAGGCGGGAAACCGGGTCGTCACGGGTCGAGGCAGCGGGTCGGGCCCAGTTCCCTGCGCCTTCTGCGTCTCGATTGGCTGAGCGGGGCGGCCGAGCCCCCACCCCGCTCCTTTATAAGGAGCGGGATAGGGGGGACGGAAACTCGCATTCTCTCATCTCCTCCTTTCTTCAGCTTCTGCTCCCCTCTCTCTCATTCGCCATGGAGAAAGGGAACCCTGGTCCTTCGACGGTGGCGACGAGGGTTGCCGCTAGGCAACGCGTCCCTCCTCCCCCCGCACCCGTGGTGGCAGAGCCAGCTGCAAGGGGAAGAGGGAGGGGACGAGGCCGCGGGCGAGGTCGAGGGCGAGGCCGAGGCGGTCGGGGAAGAGGTGGGCGAGGCAGTCCGCCGGCCTCGCCTCCGCCAGCAGATCCTCTCCCCGTGGCGGACCATATCGGGGACGACCCTTGCGAGTTCTTCGTCAGGCTGCGTCGGCCGCCTCGTCGTCGCCTTCGTCTCCCGGCTCCGTTTGCGAGCGAGATGGAGTTGGATCCGCCCGAGACACTGAGGTTGCACATGAGGGGTTGTGGAATCAGCGGTACGCGAGTCCGCGTTGATTTCCCGGCCCCTAATGTGATGTATCTTGGTCGAGGGTGGAAGACGTTCACCCGCATCCACAGCTTGACGGCGGGGCTCACCCTCCATTTTAAGCTGATGGAGGGCGGTCTCCTCTCCGTCAAGGTCTTCGAGTGCTTCGGGACTC
The DNA here is from genome assembly GCA_032464435.1 of Aegilops umbellulata. Classification (NCBI taxonomy): domain Eukaryota; kingdom Viridiplantae; phylum Streptophyta; class Magnoliopsida; order Poales; family Poaceae; genus Aegilops; species Aegilops umbellulata. The sequence continues at coordinate 61,880,651 of CP136059.1, read as the reverse complement.
GGGCACGGTGCTGCATGGAGAGCTCCTCCGATAGCGAAGGCTCCTCCTCGGGCGGGAGTGACGAGGAGGACAGCGACAGCGACGACGAGGGCGGCGGGTGGCGGGATGACGGGTCCGACTAGGTGTCGGGTGCCGCTCCGCGTGGCACCGGCGACCCCATCATCCGCGTCGCTGGCTCCTGGAGCTTCTCGGGGTCGTCTCCTTGGGCGGCTGGCGTAGGGAGGCTGCGGAAGAGGAAGAGGGCAGGCGGCAAGGCCGTCAACTCAGAGTACGAGGGCACGACGCCCTCGACAGCGTGCTGACGTCCTGCCGCCTCGTCTTCGAGCTCTGCCTCCGGCGCCGCCATCACCATGCCGCCGAGACGTTCTCTTGGTGTCTTCTGCCACCCGTAGCTCGTCTAGGCGCCCCTTTTGCCCTTTTCGCCTCCTTGACCTGCCTCCTGAAGAGAGGGACAAGAGAGGGATTACGGGCACCTTATCTCTTTTTAATTCGTAAGCCCTCGGGCCTTAGTTGCATTTAAAGCTTGTAATCCCATTATTCATGTTTTTCATCCTCTCATGAACTGTACCTGAGTGGAATGCTCTTTAATGAAAAGGGGATGCTTGCCGGGTCACTTGTCTCGTGGGTGGAACCCACGTCAAGGAGCGAATCCTTTATATCTTTAAGATAGACACTTACTTTTCCGGCAGCAGGCCCTGCCTTCTTCCCACGTCGCTCTCCCTTTCTCACGCTTCTGGCGGAGGCAGGGAGGAGGCGGGTTCAGGCTCCTCGCTTCGTCCCTTTGCTGCCGCCACTACGACCAAATCTGGCCCGGGAACGAGCCCGAGGGCCTAGAGTTAAGGGAGCACGATAGCTTTTAGGAAGAAACGAGGTTTCGCATACATCAGCCCATAAGAGAATGCATGATAAGGGATGAAAAACTTATCTGAGATCGCAGCCCCCGGCAACTTTGGTTCACCGTGGGCTAATCTTTGCACTTGCAGCCCCCGGCAACGCTGGCTTGCCGGGGTGTTGCAGCCCCCGGCAACATTGGCTTGCCGGGGTCCGGGTGTTTGAGGAGGACATCAATACCAATGTTACACCCACAGCCCCTGCTGCTATACATACTGGACCAATTACTAGAGCTCGCGCACGCCAATTGAATTATCAGGTACTTTCGTTTCTTGGTAATGATTCTAATGTTCATGAGAATATGATGCTGCCTAAATTGGATACATTTGTTTTGCTTACAAATGAAGGGCCTAGCTTGGAGAGGATGATCATTGGAGCAAGAACAAGCATGGAGTTGATGGCATGCACAAGGGAGACAAGAACAGAGTTTCAAGTGATGATTTCAGGACTTTGAAGCCACCATAATGAGTGCATGAAGCCTTGGACGAAATATACAAGATGCCACTTCATAATTTTCGTCCAGAGGCTATTCTAGGTGCTGCGTCACCTTCTTCTTGGGCCAGGCCCATGTAATTTCGAAATACTTCAATATAGGCTGTTTTTAGAGTCCGTATGTGTGGGGAAACAAGAGTTAGGTTGGGTTTCGGACCCCTCCTCCAAGGGCCACGAAATTCCCCCCTCTTCCCCCATATATACAACCCCTAGGGCATCGTTTAGACTTTGGGTTTTGTTTAGATCAAAAGTTCGCCATAGCTGCAACTTCGCGTACTTCGTTTGTGTTCAACGACCAAACCAAGGCGTCACAGAACCCCACCTTCATTAATAAAGCTTTCCTCTTATATTCGCAATATCCAGATTGCAATCTTAGTTTCTTGCTTGTTCTTCGTTTGCTCGCAGGAAACAGGCCCACGTGGTTCGGTTGATCGTGCTCCGGCATGGTCAATAACCCTCGGAAGTTGGTTTAGCGATTGCTAAGGCGCGACATCTCGCACGTTCGTAGTCGGATCGTCAAGGTCGACTCCCACAGAAACGATAGCCACCATCTCATCGAAACATAGGGACACCTTTGCCTCTATCAGTGTTGGTCCGTCCGTCTTCTTCTTTTCGTCCTTAAGTGGTCCGGTCAAGGTGCGCGGGTCCTGCGAACCAAGGGAAACGAAAGAACGACAAAAGGACGCACACTCGACCTCTAAGCTAGGGGTTAGCTGCTACTAAGCACTGTCAACCCTAACCAAGGACGAGACTCGACTCAGCATGCATGCTAAAACTCAGGGTGCCAGCGCTTTATCTTCGCTCAGGGTCTTCGCCTGGCTTTGTACAAAGGATTACATGCGACAGCGGCAAGACTTGTACAAAATGGTGGTTGCCGGACAGGGTCCGACAACCGCGCCTTACGGGTAAAACTTACGAAGATGCTCGATGTTCCAGGAGTTGCTCACCGGAAAGCCATCCTCGGTCTCAAGGCGGACAACGCCAGGCCTAGTGACTCGTTTCACCCGGTAAGGGCCTTCCCACTTCGGCGTCAACTTGTTGGAATTCTTGGCGGAATGAACGCGCCGAAGAACAAGGTCGCCTTCCTCGAGACTTCTGGCTTTAACTTTGCGGCTATGGTAGCAGCGCAAAGCTTGCTGGTATCGAGCAGCTCGTACAGCAGCCTGAAGACGGTCTTCCTCAAGGAGCAGCGCGTCATCTTGTCGCAGCTGCTCTTGCTCAAGCTTATCATAAGCGAGCACTTGAGGTGACCCGTATACGAGTTCCGTGGGGATAACTGCCTCTGCTCCATAGACTAGAGCGAAAGGTGTCTGGCCAGTGGCTTGATTTGGCGTCGTCCTGATCGACCAAAGAACCACCGGCAGCTCCTCGATCCAGTTTCTTCCGCACTTGTGCAGCCTGTCGAAAGTCCGGGTCTTGAGTCCACGCAGCACTTCAGCATTTGCCCTCTCTGCTTGACCGTTGCTCCTGGGGTGAGCAACAAAAGTGAAGCAGACCTTGGCGCCAAGGTCTTGGACGTACTACATGAAGGTGCGACTCGTGAATTGTGTACCGTTGATAGTGATGATCCTGTTAGGGATTCCGAAGCGGCAAACAATCGACCTGAAGAACTTGACTACTGAATGTGTTGTCACCTTCCTCACTGGTTCCACTTCCGGCCACTTTGTGAACTTGTCGATTGCGATGTACAAGTACTCAAAGCCCCTGACTGCTCGGGGGAAGGGGCCGAGGATGTCGAGCCCCCAGACCGAAAATGGCGAGGATAAAGGGATCGTCTGGAGAGCTTGAGCTGGCTGTTGTATCTGCTTGGAATGGAACTGGCACGCTTCACACTTGGTTACTTGTGCAGCTGCATCCTGGAGGGCTGTCGGCCAAAAGAAGCCCTGCCGGAATGCTTTGCCGGCAAGCGCTCTTGCGCCAATGTGGTGACCACAAATGCCTCCATGTATCTCTGCCAACAGCTTCTGTCCATCTTCCCGGGGGATACACTTCAATTTCACTCCGTTGAGTCTTCTTCTGTACAGTGCGTTGTCAACGAACTGGTACATACTAGACTGCTGGGCTACTCTTTCCGCTTCTTCTGGCTCTTCGGGAAGTTCTCCTGACTGGAGGAAACAGACGATCTGCTGTGCCCATGCTGGAGCCTGTGGCTCGACAACAAGGACTAAAGGCATATCTACTGCTGCGGGAACATCCGCTTCTATGGCGAGAACCTGCGGTTCAGACGGAGCTTGATGATCCCCGGCAAGCTTGCCGGAGCGAAACTTGTCGGGAGCGTCTGCTTCAACGAAACAAACCCTGGGGCTTGTCGGAGCAGACTGCTCCCCAGCACTCTTGGCGTTGATCTTGGGGACCTTCTTGGCGGCGGCTTCGGGAAGCTCTGCCGGAAGATAGTCACCAGAAATCCACTTCCTCTTCTTGCTCTGTCCAGTTGATGGCGTCACGGATGGATGAGTCAGCTTGAGCACAAAGATCCCTGGTTCCACAGGTAACTTAAGTGTCGCGCACTTCGACAGGCCGTCAGCGATGTCGTTCTGAGCTCTTGGAACGTGTTCCATCTGTAGGCCGACAAAGCGCTCTTCCAGCTTCCTCACTTCATCAACGTAAGCTTCCATCAACGGACTCTGATAATCCTTGTTCACTTGGCGGACGACAAGCTGTGAGTCAGCCCTGACAATGAGTTGCTTGATCCCAAGGTCTGCCGCGATCCTGAGACCGGCGAGCAATCCTTCATACTCTGTAGTATTGTTTGTTGCTTGCTCCTTGGGAAAGTGCATCTGGACCACGTACTTGAGGTGCTCTCCGGTGGGTGCGACAAGCAGCACGCCAGCACCGGCGCCTTGCAGCGAGAACGCACCATCAAAGTACATCAGCCACTCTTTGTTTGCTTCCTTGACGGGGATGCTCGTTTCTGGAATTTCTTCGTCTGGTGTTGGCGTCCACTCTGCTATGAATTCTGCCAATGCTCTGCTTTGAATAGTTGAAGTGCTCTCAAACTTGAGGCCAAAGCTTGACAGTTCCAGTGCCCACTCAACAATCCTGCCTGTTGCTTCTGGATTCTGCAGTATCCTCTTCAGCGGAAAGCGAGTGACAACTGTGATCTCATGTGCTTGGAAGTAATGGCGCAGCTTTCTCGAGGCCATAAGAAGGCCGAAAAGCAACTTCTGCACACCAGAGGACCTGGACCTAGCCCCCTGCAGAAGGGAACTGACAAAGTAGATTGGGCGCTGCACCATTTTCTTCTTCTGTATCCCTTCGCACATCTGCGCAGAGCCATCTTCGTCGGGACCAGAGCTCGTCGGGGAAGCCCCCTGCTTGTCGCTGGATGTGCTTGCCGCGGTCGCTGGCTAATCATCTGCCTCTCTCTCCGCTACTAACGCAGCACTAACCACTTGATTGGTTGCCGCCATATATAGCAGCAACTTCTCTTGTGGTTTAGGTGCGACAAGTATTGGAGTGGAGGACAGGTATCTCTTCAAGTCCTGCAGCGCAGCCTCCGCTTCCGGAGTCCATTTCATTGGACCTGCCTTTTTCAAGATTTTGAAAAACGGCAGGGCGCGCTCAGCAGACTTAGAGATAAACCTGCTGAGAGCCGCCACGCAGCCAGCAAGTTTTCGTACATCCTTGACGCGCTTCGGTGCTTCAATCTGCTCAATGGCCTTGATCTTGTCGGGATTTGCTTCAATTCCCCTCTGAGACACGAAGAATCCGAGAAGCTTGCCGGACGGGACTCCAAACACGCACTTCTCGGGGTTGAGCTTGAGGCTAATCTTGCGTAGATTTGCAAAAGTCTCTTCTAGGTCTTGAATCAGAGTTGCTTTGTCCCTGCTCTTGACCACTATGTCATCCATGTAGGCTTCCACATTTCTGTGTATTTGCGGCTCAAAAGCAGTATGGACTACCCTTGCGAATGTTGAACCAGCATTCTTCAAACCGAAAGGCATTCGTACGAAACAGTACGTGCCACATGGAGTGATGAACGCGGTTTTCTCCTCATCCTCTTCTGCCATGAAGATTTGATGGTATCCTGAGTATGCGTCAAGAAATGAAAGCAAGTCGCATCCGGCTTTGGAGTCGATAATCTGGTCAATGCGCGGCAAGGGAAATGGGTCTTTGGGACAAGCTTTGTTGACATCGGTGAAGTCGATGCAAAGTCGCCATTTCCCGTTTGCCTTGCGCACGACTACAGGATTGGCCAACCACGTAGGATGGAGCACTCCTCTGACGAGGCCTGCTCCTTCCAACTTCTTGATCTCTTCGGCGATGAACTCTTGGCGCTCCACTTCTTGTTTCCTGACTCTCTGCTTGACGGGCCGCGCATGAGGACAGACGGCAAGGTGGTGCTCGATTACTTTCCTGGGAACGCCGGGGATGTCAGATGGTTGCCACGCAAACACATCGACATTCGCCCGCAGGAAAGCAACGAGCGCGCTTTCCTATTTAGGGTCGAGAGTGGCACTGATCGTGAAGGTACCACCAGTGCCGTCCTCCTTGGCGGACACCTTCTTGGTCGCTGGCGGAGCTGCCATCGTCTTCTTACACTTGCCGGTGGAGCTCGATGGTGCGTCCTCGACGGTAGCGCAGCACTCCGAAGAGGTGCGCTTGCCGGAGTGGGCATCAGAGCTCTTGCCGGACTTGGTCTTCTTCTTCCCTCCGGGAGCTTCAGCGGCAAGTGTTTCGCGATCTGCGGTGGCTGCTGCTTCTCGGTAGATCTTGTCGGCACAGATAAGAGCGTCTTTCTTGTCGCCATGTACAGAGATGACACTTGTCGGGCCTGGCATCTTCAGCATGTTGTACGCGTAGTGAGAGGCCGCCATGAACTTGGCGAGCGTTGGACGGCCGAGAATTCCATTGTAAGGCAATGGAAAATCGGCAACGTCGAAAGTGATCCTCTCAGTCCTGAAGTTCAGCTCGCTGCCAAATGTCACTGGCAGCGTGATCTTCCCCTTCGGCTTGCTCCTTCCCGGGTTGATTCCTTGGAACGTGCCGGTCTCTTCGAGCTCGCTGTCAGGGACTTGGAGTCTCCAGAGCACAGCGGAGGAGATCAGGTTCAAGCCGGCCCCGCCGTCAACTAGCATCTTAGTGACCTTGAGGTTGCGGATAGTTGGTGAGACCAACATCGGCAAACACCCGACAGTAGTTGTGCGATCGGGGTGGTCCTCAATATCAAAGATGATAGGCGTGCTGGACCATTTCAGAAGCTTGCGTGACTCAACGGGTGGTTCTGCTGCATTGACTTCCTGCACCCACTGCTTGAGTTGGCGGTGTGAGGTATGCAGAGAAGCACCGCCGTCAACGCACAAAACTTCTGTGGCTTTCTGGAACTCCTGCTCGCTGGTCTCGGCGTCATCCATGTCTTCGTCGTCGTCGTCATCTTCATCCTTGTCGCGACCGCGGGGACGTCTGTCGCCTTGCCGCTGCTTGGCGTTGCCGCGGCATCCCCCCCCCCCGGCCGGTGCGCTTCGTACTGGATCCTCCAGCACCTTCTTGGACCTTCTCCTTGTCGCGTCGCTCATATTCGGCCTTTTGCAGCTCAACGAGCTGCTCGACCTTCTTGCAGCTCTGGAGGTCATGGCCTTTGGTGCGGTGAATCTTGCAGTACTGCTTGTTGGTGTCGTCCTGCTTGTCGGCGGCCACCACAGCCTGGCTGTTGGCGCATGCGGCAACCTCCTTGCCGGAGCTACCAGTCCTGGCTGCCTTGGCGCCACCTTCGTTGCCGGACTGCTCGACAATTAGCACATCTTTGCCTTTCCTCTTCCTGTTGTTCCGCCGCCGGTTTTTGCTTGCCGGGGCGGCATCATCGCTGTCAGATCCTCCTGTTCCTACGTTCTCTCCGGGGAGTTTCCTCCCTTCCTCAGCACGTGCACATCTGTCGGCCAGGGCATACAGCTCACTGACGTCTCTGATCTTGCATATCGCCATCTCCTCCCGCATCCTGCGGTTACGCACGTTCTGGTGGAACGCACTGATGACCGTGGCAGGGTGGACGTCTGGGATGTTGCGTTGCACTTGGCTGAATCTCTGGATGTACTTGCGTAGAGGCTCCCCTTCCTTCTGGGCAAGCAGGTGAAGATCACTCTCCTGGCCATGAGGTTTGTGGCCGCCTGTAAAGGCGCCGACAAACTGATGGCATAGGTCTGCCCAGGAAGATATGGAGTTTTCCGGCAAGCGCATGAGCCAGGACCTGACGTTGGGCTTGAGCACCAGAGGGAAGTAATTGGCGAGGATCTTGTCGTCTCGCCCCCCCGGCAGCCTGCACCGCGATGGTGTAGATGCTGAGGAACTCCGACGCATGCAGCCTGCCGTCGTACTTCTCTGGTACGTCTGGTTTGAAATTCTTCGTGCGGGGCCACCGGACTTGCCGCAGCTCACGAGTAAACGCAGGGAAACCTACCGCGTACGGCAGGTCGCCTGGTTCCCCTGGCGCTTGCATGTCGACAGCGGGGCCAACGCGTCGGTCTGATTGACGCTGCGTTTCTCTTCGGCGCTCGATGCTGGTACGAGCGTCTTTTTGCTGCCGTTCGTGAAGAACGTGGCGCTGATCGCGACGAGTTCGCGGATCTGAGGAAGCAGTGGAGTCGCTGTCATGGCGGACCCGGCGAGTCGGCGATCTTGGCCTTTGGGGCGGAGAGTGCACGGTGGTTGCACCCCCACCGGTTTTGTCTCCATCGGCTCGCACTTGGCTGGCCTGCCGCGGCTGCGATGTGGTCGCCGGCCGTGGAGTGTCGCCATTGGCGAAGCCGATAAGACTCTGAATGGTGGCCCTCCAGTCGTCGATCTTGTCTGGCGTTGGAGGGAAGTCTCGGAGTAGTTGAGCTCGTGCCAAAGCTTCTGCTGGAGTGGCGGGTAGCGGTGGCGAACGGTGCGAGGAGCGGGATATGCTCGGACTTCCAACGATGTTAGAAGGAGCAGTATTCCGTCCAGGCGACCGTGCCTCGCTCGCGCCAGCACGTTGGTGTGCATGTTGGCCTTGAGCATCCCGGGATCCGCCAGCTCGATTTGGGTCCAGCGAGCGTATGGTACCGTGAGTACCACGACGCTGCCGGTCCTGCGCCTCTTGAGATGGGCGCGGTGCGTCTACGGACGCCCGGTCGTCGTGGGAGCCGACTACGCCGCCGACGGGCAGCGCGATCTTGTCCTTGGACTTGGTGGCACTGTGGGCTCCCTCGTCGACGCCCGTTCTTCCGCCGGCGTCCTCCCCACCGGCCGTTTGCTGCGGCGGCGGCGGATTCGATGAGGACGGCGCAGCCGCCTCCGAAGCCTTCTTCTTCGGCGGCATGTCGATGAAGTCGATGAAGATTTAGCTCGCGTGAACGCCGGATCAGGTTCACACAACCTCGACGCCCCCTACCTGGCGCGCCAAAGATGCCGGGGTTTTCTGGCTCCTCGAGCACCTATGGGGACGGAGCCCCTTCTCGGTTCGGCAGGGGGCGGAGGTCGCGCGAAGAGCGGATCGAGGCGAAGCACACGGGGTTTTTTTTTACCCAGCTTCGGAGCTCTCCGGAGAGATAATACTCCTACTGCTGCTTTGTGGATTGTATTGAGTTCTTGCTCAGAAGCGCTGAGTGCTACAGTACACTCAAGCAGCTAACGAGACCGAGCGTTCTTCTGTTTTCCTCTAAGAGATCGCTCTCCGGGGGCCGATCCCTCCCTACGTTGTGCATGGGCCTCCTTTTATATGTTCAAGGGGTCTCCAACAGGTGGCAACGTAGGTAAGGGCAAAAATGGAAATATGTTGTGGTAGGTATAGCTACCTACACAGTGTATCATACCTAACCCTGACGGCAGGGGACAAGGGCATTAAATGCCTATCTACGTCGCCCAAACGGTGCAGAAAAGGGACCGTCAGGGGTGCCACCGCTTGCCACGATGACGATCTTGTCAGCGCTGCATGCCACAGTGTACCCCTGGCTGCACAGCCTCCCGCCACGTACGCCAGGAAGGGTCCCAGAGCGACACGTAGGTGGGTGAGCTGGAGCGCGGGTACGGAGTGGTTGCCCGCCGCGGCAAGTGCCTTTACGCGGCCGTTGTCTTGCCGCGTCCGGGAGCTTGTCGCTCGCCGGGTCCTGCCGGGACGCGTGGCGCGTCGCGGCAAGTTCTTTGAGATGCTCTGGTTGGCCTTCCCGGCAAGCTCCTCTTGCCGGGGACTTGTCTCTTTGGCTTAAATACTTTGTTCTCGAATGTCTCCAAAGGAACCATAGAGAGCCTTGGCGATCACCTGGAGGGCCTTGCCGCGGGGTGCTGCGACTGCCCGTGCACAAGTTCGGGATACTAGGGTACCCCTACTCTAGTACACCGATAATGAGGACATCAACACCATTGTTACACCCACAGCCCCTGCTGCTATACATACTGGACCAATTACTAGAGCTCGCGCACGCCAATTGAATTATCAGGTACTTTCGTTTCTTGGTAATGATTCTAATGTTCATGAGAATATGATGCTGCCTAAATTGGATACATTTGTTTTGCTTACAAATGAAGGGCCTAGCTTGGAGAAGGATGATCATTGGAGCAAGAATAAGCATGGAGTTGATGGCATGCGCAAGGGAGACAAGAACAGAGTTTCAAGTGATGATTTCAGGATTTGAAGCCACCATAATGAGTGCATGAAGCCTTGGACGAAATATACAAGATGCCACTTCATAATTTTCGTCCAGAGGCTATTCTAGGTGCTGCGTCACCTTCTTCTTGGGCCAGGCCCATGTAATTTCGAAAAACTTCAATATAGGCTGTTTTTAGAGTTCGTATGTGTGGGGAAACAAGAGTTAGGGTGGGTTTCGGACCCCTCCTCCAAGGGCCACGAAATTCCCCCCTCTTCCCCCATATATACAGGCCCTAGGGCATCGTTTGGACTTTGGGGTTTCGTTTAGATTAAAAGTTCGCCATAGCTGCAACTTTGCGTACTTCGTTTGTGTTCAACGACTAGACCAAGGCGTCACAGAACCCCACCTTCATCAATAAAGCTTTCCTCTTTTATTCGCAATATCCAGATTGCAATCTTAGTTTCTTGCTTGTTCTTCGTTTGCCTGCAGGAAACAGACCTTCGTGGTTAGGTTGATCGTGCTCCGACGTGGTCAATAACCTCTCGGAGTTGGTTTAGCGATTGCTAAGGCGCGATGTCCTCGCACGTTCGTAGTCGGATCGTCAAAGTCGACTTCCTGCAAAACGATAGCCACCATCTCATCGAAAGACGGGACACCTCGCCTCTATCAAAATCTGATACTGATGAGCTAGATTCTAGCAAATCTGTTTGCTATGCTTTTGTGAGCAAAGAGGCATTATTTTCATTCGAGGACGTGCCTTCCTCTTTGCCCCCTGCTGTCACTAACATTTTGCAGGAGTTCGCTGACGTCTTCCCACAAGATGTGCCACCGGGATTACCACCTATTCGAGGGATTGAGCATCAAATTGATGTAATTCCCGGTGCATCGCTGCCCAACCGTGCACCATACCGTACCAATCCAGAGGAGACGAAGGAGATTATGCGTCAAGTACAGGAGCTGCTCGACAAAGGGTATATACGCGAATCTCTTAGTCCTTGTGCTGTTCCTATTATACTAGTGCCTAAAAAGGATGGTACGTCGCGTATGTGTGTTGATTATAGAGGCATTAATAATATTACTATTCGTTATCGTCATCCTATTCCTAGGCTAGATGATATGCTTGATGAATTGAGTGGATCTACAATATTCTCCAAAGTTGATTTGTGTAGTGGATACCATCAAATTCGTATGAAATTGGGAGATGAATGGCAAACAGTATTTAAAACTAAGTTTGGTTTATATGAGTGGTTAGTCATGCCTTTTTGGTTAACTAATGCACCTAGTACTTTCATGAGACTAATGAACGAAGTTTTACGTGCTTTCATTGGACGATTTGTGGTAGTCTATTTTGATGATATACTGATTTATAGCAAATCTTTGGAAGAACATTTGGAACATTTACGTGCTGTTTTTAATGCTCTACGTGATGCACGTTTGTTTGGTAACCTTGGGAAGTGCACCTTTTGCACCGACCGAGTATCTTTTCTTGGCTATGTTGTTACTCCACAGGGAATTGAAGTTGATAAAGCCAAGATTGAAGCTATTGAGAGTTGGCCGCAGCCCAAAACGGTCACACAAGTGCGGAGTTTCCTTGGCCTCGCTGGTTTCTATAGGCGTTTTGTGAGAGATTTCAGCACCATTGCTGCACCTCTCAACGAGCTTACAAAGAAGGATGTGCCTTTTGTTTGGGGTACCGCACAGGAAGAAGCCTTCACGGTATTGAAAGATAAGTTGACACATGCTCCTTTACTCCAACTTCCTACTTTTAATAAGACTTTTGAGCTTGAATGTGATGCTAGTGGAATTGGATTAGGAGGTTGTGTTATTACAAGATGGCAAACCTGTTGCATACTTTTCTGAAAAATTGAGTGGGCCTAGTCTGAACTATTCTACTTATGATAAAGAATTATATGCTCTTGTTCGGACCTTAGAAACATGGCAACATTATTTATGGCCCAAAGAATTTGTTATACATTCTGATCATGAATCTTTGAAAGACATTAAAAGTCAAGCTAAACTGAACCGTAGACATGCTAAATGGGTTGAATTCATTGAGACTTTCCCTTATGTCATTAAACACAAGAAGGGTAAAGAAAATGTTATTGCTGATGCATTGTCTCGTCGTTATACTATGCTTTCACAACTTGACTTTAAAATATTTGGTTTGGAGACCGTCAAAGATCAATATGTGCATGATGCTGAATTTAAAGATGTATTGCAGAATTGTAAAGAAGGAAGAACATGGAACAAGTTCGTCGTTAACGATGGATTTGTGTTTCATGCTAACAAGCTATGCATTCTAGCTAGCTCCGTTCGTCTTTTGTTGTTGCAGGAGGCGCATGGAGGAGGACTAATGGGACACTTTGGCGTGAAGAAGACGGAGGATATACTTGCTACACATTTCTTTTGGCCAAAGATGAGACGGGATGTTGAGCGTTTTGTTGCTCGCTGCACTACATGTCAAAAAGCTAAGTCACGACTCAATCCTCATGGTTTATATATGCCTTTGCTTGTACCTAGTGTTCCTTGGGAGGATATATCTATCGACTTTGTTTTAGGTTTACCTCAAACAAATAAGGGGAGGGATAGTATATTTGTTGTCGTGGATAGATTCTCGGAAATGGCACACTTTATACCATGTCATAAAAGTGATTATGCTGTTAATGTTGTTGATTTGTCCTTTCGTGAAATTATTCACTTGCATGGTGTGCCAAATACTATTGTTTCAGATCGTGATACTAAATTTCTTAGCCACTTTTGGAGATGTTTATGGGCTAAGTTGGGGACTAAACTGCTTTTTTGTACTACTTGTCACCCCCAAACTGATGGACAAACTGATGGACAAACTGCTTTTTAGTACTACTATGCTTAGGGCTGTTTTGAAGAATAATAAGAAAATGTGGGAAGAATGCTTGCCTCATATTGAATTTGCTTATAATCGTTCATTGCATTCTACTACTAAGATGTGCCCTTTTGAGATTGTGTATGGTTTCCTACCTCGTGCACCTATTGATTTGTTGCCTCTTCCATCTTCGGAGAAGGTTAATTTTGATGCTAAAGAACGTGCTGAATTGATTTTAAAAATGCATGAGTAAACTAAGGAAAACATTGAGCGTATGAATGCTAAATATAAACTTGCTGGAGATAAGGGTAGAAAACATGTTGTGTTTGCACTTGGAGATCTTGTTTGGTTACATTTGCGTAAGGATAGATTTCCTAATTTGCGCAAATCAAAGCTAATGCCACGTGCTGATGGTCCTTTTAAGGTGTTAGAGAAAATAAATGATAATGCATATAAACTTGAGTTGCCTGCAGATTTTGGGGTTAGTCCCACTTTTAACATTGCAGATTTGAAGCCTTATTTGGGTGAGGAAGATGAGCTTCCGTCGAGGACGACTTCATTTCAAGAAGGGGAGGATGATGAGGACATCAATACCATTGTTACACCCACAGCCCCTGCTGCTATACATACTGGACCAATTACTAGAGCTCGTGCACGCCTATTGAATTATCAGGTACTTTCGTTTCTTGGTAATGATTCTAATGTTCATGAGAATATGATGCTGCCTAAATTGGATACATTTGTTTTGCTTACAAATGAAGGGCCTAGCTTGGAGAAGGATGATCATTGGAGCAAGAACAAGCATGGAGTTGATGGCATGCGCAAGGGAGACAAGAATAGAGTTTCAAGTGATGATTTCAGGACTTTGAAGCCACCATAATGAGTGCATGAAGCCTTGGACGAAATATACAAGATGCCCCTTCATAATTTTCGTCCAGAGGCTATTCTAGGTGCTGCGTCACCTTCTTTTTGGGCCAGGCCCATAGAATTTCGAAATACTTCAATATAGGCTGTTTTTAGAGTCCGTATGTGTGGGGAAACAAGAGTTAGGGTGGGTTTCAGACCCCTCCTCCAAGGGCCACGAAATTCCCCCCCTCTTCCTCCATATATACAGCCCCTAGGGCATCCTTTAGACTTTGGGTTTTGTTTAGATCAAAAGTTCGCCATAGCTGCAACTTCGCATACTTCGTTTGTGTTCAACGACCAGACCAAGGCATCACAGAACCCCACCTTCATTAATAAAGCTTACCTCTTATATTCGCAATACCCAGATTGCAATCTTAGTTTCTTGCTTGTTCTTCGTTTGCTCGCAGGAAACAGGCCCTCGTGGTCAGGTTGATCGTGCTCCGGCGTGGTCAATAACCCTCGGAAGTTGGTTTAGCGATTGCTAAGGCGCGACGTCTCGCACGTTCGTAGTCGGATCGTCAAGGTCGACTCCCACAGAAACGATAGCCACCATCTCATCGAAACATCGGGACACCTTTGCCTCTATCAATGTCGGTTAGTTTTCTTTTGTATATGATGGAATGTTGTAAAGGGGCAACCTTGGAGTCGGGGTACATACATGAAACAAAATCTTAAAGCTTCGTAGCATTGTAGTAGTCCCACCGGTCCTTTTTTGTATGCGTATAAGAAAATCTCACTTTTCCCGCAATGGTCTGCGCCTTAGCATCTTTGTGTTGCTTTTCCAATAGTATTACCGCACACGCAGACACAATAATTCCCATCTCTCTCCCATATTCCTCGTCCCTTCCTAACAGGAAGTATAATAAGGTGACGTAGGCAGGATGCAAGCCTTTAAATATTGTATCTTTGGTGAGTTGGATGAGAGAGAAGAGGAGAGAGAAGAGAAGTAGGCCTTAGATTTACAACCGGCTGTAGCACGGGCTCCAAGAAGCTACTACCTCCATAATATGGATCCAATGATATAATTTCTGTTAACATGCACTAACAATTTGTTAGCTAAATCTTTGGTCAAAATTTAGCATAACTTACATAGGGGACTAATAAACCAGGACAAAGGTTGTATGTGAGAGTGTATGGTGGGTCATGTGGTAAAAAACTAGTAGTACTTTCTTGTAGGACATTACTACATGTTGACTATTACATTGGCTATAGATGACATGGCGACATGTTAGCCATCAACCAGCTATATTATTAACCATGCTTAAGGCATGCTTGCACACACACACACACACACACACACACACACACACACACACAGAGAGAGAGTGTCGCGTCATATGCATGCAAAACTAGAGGGAGAGAGAGAGTTGCATGCAGATTGATCTAGTGAGCCTGCATCCAGAGACACGGAGAGAGGAGTAATTGTGCGCGACAATTGAGGTCTGCAGGTTGAGGAAATACTTTGCAAGCACGTATCTACCCAACATGTCCTCCATAGTAAATTTTTCTTGGCATGCATGCTACTACATACTGTAGCAATACTACAGTTTGTTTGTTAAACGCAAAGAAAAAAGGTTGGAGGTGTCGCACAATGTACAAGGAATATGGTGATAGTGAGAGGTGGGCCATGTACTCACTGGGCTGCCGAGTTTCGTACTCCTTAGGTGTAAGAGTGGACAAAGATAGTTTTATCACAGAATAAATAAATAAGAGTGCAGACTCTCTACGGTGCTCTACCGCCACAGTAATAATGACCAATGAGCCGTCAAATCACATAGACCTGGCAGTAAGTTGGACGGTAGAAGCAACCATCACTCTTCGTTTAGTCTGCTTCTCCCTCATGCAGTACAATATTCTTTTGGAAACCAACGTTTCATTTCGGTGGATCACGCCATCGAGAAAAACCAACGTTCAAATCACATCTCTCGCGTTCGTGTCTCACCCCACACAAACCTCCACCACAGACGGTTCGGCATGCCACTAACCGCAAACCGAGTATACTCTTGCTTGTCGATGGATCGCGCCATGGAGTACTAGTACTACAGGAAGAGATAGATGAGGAGGGGGAGGATAGCTAGCTGTACCACGGGCTCCCAAGAACTTTTTTACATGCATGTTTTGGCCAGCTGTGGTTTCGTTTGAACGCGGAGTAGTCGCCTGCACCGGGAAGTAGCGCGGGCGGTGCTCTCTAGGCCGATGGGCCCCTTCAATGCCGGCGCTAGTGAGAAGTCACGTCCGCTCTAGCCGGGTATGAATGCACACTGACCGTTTCAGGTGGGAAGCGTGGGTGATGAAGAGGTTTCGGGTTGACCAGGGCGGTCGGGAGCGAGCATGGTAGCGGTCCTGGCGCTCGCAAACGAGAGATGCTGGACGTACGTAAATATTGCTACATAATTAATAACGTAAATAATGTGCCAGTTGGACAAATATGATAGGAGATGGAGATGAAAGTAAGAATTTTATGTAAACACGGATATGTATGTCTGTGTGTGTGTGTGCGTGCGTGCATGATGTCTACTACACAACCTTCTTGTAGACGTTGTTGGGCCTCCAAGTGCAGAGGTTTGTAGGACAATAGCAAATTTCCCTCAAGTGGATGACCTAAGGTTTATCAATCCGTGGGAGGCGTAGGATGAAGATGGTCTCTCTTAAGCAACCCTGCAACCAAATAACAAAAAGTCTCTTGTGTCCCCAACACACCCAATACAATGGCAAATTGTATAGGTGCACTAGTTCAGCGAAGAGATGCTGATACAAGTGCAATATGCATGGTAGATATAGGTTTTTGTAAACTGAAAATATAAAAACAGCAAGGTAACAAGCGATAAAAGTGAGCGTAAACGGTATTGCAATTATAGGAAACAAGGCCTAGGGTTCATACTTTCACTAGTGCAAGTTCCCTCAACAATAATAACATAATTGGATCATATAACTATCCCTCAACATGCAACAAAGAGTCACTCCAAAGCCACTAATAGCGGAGAACAAACGAAGAGACTACGAAACCACCTCAAATTTATTCTTTCCAATCAATCCGTTGGGCTATTCCTGTAAGTGTCACAAACACCCTAGAGTTCGTACTAGAATAACATCTTAAGACAAAAATCAACCAAAACCCTAATGTCACCTAGATACTCCAATGTCACCTCAAGTATCCGTGGGTATGATTATACGATATGCATCACACAATCTCAGATTCATCTATTCAATCCAACACAAAGTACTTCAAAGAGTGCCCAAAGTTTCTACCGGAGAATCACGACGAAAACGTGTGCTAACCCCTATGCATAGGTTCATGGGCGAAATCCGCAAGTTGATCACCAAAACATACATCAAGTGAATCACGTGATATCCCATTGTCACCACAGATACGCACGGCAAGACATACATCAAGTGTTGTCTAGTCATTAAAGACTCAATCCGATAAGATTACTTCAAAGGGAAAACTCAATTCATTACAAGAGAGAAGAGGGGGAGAAGAAACATAAGATCCAACTATAATAGCAAAGCTCGCGATACATCAAGATCGTGCCAAATCAAGAACACGAGAGAGAGAGAGAGATCAAACACATAGCTACTTGTACATACCCTCAGCCCCGAGGGTGAACTACTCCCTCCTCGTCATGGAGAGCACCGGGATGATGAAGATGGCCACCAGTGATGGTTCCCCCCCTCCGGCAGGGGGCCGGAACACGGTCCTGATTGACTTTTGGTGGCTACAGAGGCTTGCGACGGCGGAACTCCCGATCTAATTTCTGTTCTGGAAGTTTTAGGGTACGTAGGTATATATGGGTGCAGGAAGTATGTCGGTGGAGCTTCGGGGGCCCCACGAGGCAGGGGCGCGCCCCCACCCTCGTGGGCACCTCCTTTCTCTCCTGGCGTGGGGTCCAAGTCCATCCGGTAGCTTTCCTTCCAAAAATAACTTCTCCAGTTGATTTCGTTCCGTTTCGACTCCGTTTGATATTCCTTTTCTTTGAAACACTGAAATAGGCAAAAAAACGGCAAATCTGGGTCGGGCCTCCGGTTAATAGGTTAGTCCCAAAAGTAATATAAAAGTGGAAAATAAAGCGCAATGTTGCCCAAATCAGTAGATAATATAGCATGGAGCAATAAAAAATTATAGATACGTTGGAGACGTATCAAGCATCCCCAAGCTTAATTCCTGCTCTTCCTCGAGTAGGTAAATGATAAAAAGATAATTTTTGATGTGGAATGCTAGTTGGCATAATTTTATTGTAATTCTTCTTAATTGTGATATGAATATTCAGATCCAAAAGATTCAAGACAAAAGTTCATATTGACACAAGAATAATAATACTTCAAGCATACTAACTAAGCAATAATGTCTTCTCAAAATAACATGGCCAAAGAAAGTTCATCCCTACAAAATCATATAGTTTAGTCATGCTCCATTTTTGTCGCACAAGAATGCTCTCATCATGCACAACCCCGATGACAAGCCAAGCAATTGTTTCATACTCTAGTAATCTCAAACTTATAAACCTTCACGCAATACATGAGCGAGCCATGGATATAGCACTATGGGTGGAATAGAATATGATGATGGGGGTTATGTGGAGAAGACAAAAAAGAGAAGATCTCACATCAACGAGGTTAATCAATAGGCTATGGATATGCCCATCGATTGATGTTAATGCAAGGAGTAGGGATTGCCATGCAACAGATGCACTAGAGCTATGAATGTATGAAAGCTCAACAAAAGAAACTAAGTGGGTGTGCATCCAACTTGCTTGCTCATGAAGACCTAGGGCATTTGAGGAAGCCCATCGTTGGAATATACAAGCCAAGTTCTATAATGAAAAATTCCCACTAGTATATGAAAGTGACAAAACAAGAGACTCTCTATCATGATGATTATGGTGCTACTTTGAAGCACAAGTGTGGCAAAGGATAGTAGAGTTGTCCCTTCTCTCTTTTTCTCTCATTTTTTATTTTTTTATATTGTTTCTTTTTCTTTTTTGGGCCTTCCTTTTTTTATGGCCTTTCTCTTTTTTTCCTTTTTTTATTCCTCACTTGGGACAATGCTCTAGAAAATGATGATCATCACACTTCTATTTATTTACAACTCAATGATTACAACTCGATACTAGAACAAAGTATGACTCTATATAAATGCCCCCGGCAGTGTACCGGGATATGCAATAAATCAAGAGTGACATGTATGAAAGAATTATGAACGGTGGCTTTGCCACGAATACTATGTCAAATACATGATCATGCTAAGCAATATGACAATGATAGATGTGTCATGATGAACGGAATGGTGAAAAGTTGCATGTCAATATATCTCGGAATGGCTATGGAAATGCCATAATAGGTAGGTATGGTGGCTGTTTTGAGGAAGATATAAGGAGATTTATGTGTGAAAGAGCATATCATATCACGGGGTTTGGATGCACCGGCGAAGTTTGCACCAACTCTCAATGTGAGAAAGGGCAATGCACGGTACCTAAGAGGCTAGCAATGATGGAAGGGTGAGAGTGTGTATAATCCATGTACTCAACATTAGTCATAAAGAAATAACATACTTATTGCAAAAATCTACAAGCCATCAAAAACCAAAGCACTATGTGCATGCTCCTAGGGGGATAGATTGGTAGGAAAAGACCATCGCTCGTCCCCGACCGCCACTCATAAGGAAGACAATCAAATAACACCTCATGTTTCAAATTTGTTACATAACGTTTACCATACTTGCATGCTACGGGACTTGCAAACTTCAACGCAAGCATTTCTCAAATTCACAACTACTCAACTAGCACGACTTTAATATCACTACCTCCATATCTCAAGACAATCATCAAGCATCAAACTTCTCTTAGTATTCAACACACTCATAAGAATTCTTACAAATCTTGTGTGCTTAGCATATTAGGATTATTTAAGCAAAGTACCATGCTATTTAAGACTCTCAAAATAATATAAGTAAAGCATGAGAGTTCATCTATTTCTTCAAAATACAACTACCACCATGCTCTTAAAAGATATAAGTGAAAATCAATGAGTAGTCGAATAATTATGCAACCATGAGAAGACTCTCTAACATTTAAGAATTTCAGATCTTGGTATTTTATTCAAATAGCAAGCAAATCTAAATAAAATAAAATGACGCTCCAAGCAAAACACATATCATGTGGTGAATAAAAATATAGCTCCAAGTAAAGTTACCGATGAACGAAGACGAAAGAGGGGATGCCTTCCGGGGCATCCCCAAGCTTAGGCTCTGATAGAGGCGGGGTGTCCCGATCTTTCGATGAGATGATAACTAACGATTTGGTGGAGACGACTTTGACGATCCGACTACAAACGTGCACGACGTTGCACCTTAGCAATCGCTAAACCAACTCCGAGAGGTTATTGACCACGCCGGAGCACAATCAACCTGACCACGAAGGTCTATTCCTGCAAGCAATCAAAGAACAAGCAAAAATATGATAAAAGCAATCTGAATATTGCGAGTATATATGAAGTATTGATAAAGGTGGGGATCTGGAAGCGGTCTTGATCTGGTCGTTGGACACAAATGAAGTACACGAAGTTGCAATGGCTAACTTTTAACTAAACAAATCCCAAGGAAAAAGCTACTAGGTGGATCTACTTATATAGCAGCAAGGGGTGGCGGCCAAAGAGGTGGGAGGACGTCCCAAGGCAGCCTAAAACCAACCCTAGGTCGTACAAGGCTCATGGGCCCAAGTGGAGGTGATGCAACACCTTTGGACTTATTGTTTGACTCGGATTCTGCTGCAGCGTCAGATTGTTTCGTCCATATCTCAATGCTCTGGATGAATTTAAAGGTGATTCCAATTGTTTTGGAAAGAGGATGAAATCTACTTTCCAACAAAAAAAGAATCACCCAATTCGGAGTCCGTATGAAAAAGTTGTTGGCATTTTGAGTCAGGTATGTCTGTGCAGTCCGAATCTGAATCCAGAACGTGAGAGACTTGGACTCTATCTTCTCTTGGTCCAAAAGTGACGTGAGAGGACTTTTTGAACAGCACCTAAACTTCTCTTTTTCCCTTATCTTCATATGTGGATTGCACAAATGTCCCATACACCTGCAATTAGACAAAACACAAAAGTGTGTGAAGTATTTTTGTTCTGGATAACATAAATAGATTATTGAATAGTTTGCACTAGAAATCACCTGACAAATATGCATGTATGCAATATTTTTGGTCGTATCCAAGGTAGTCATGTCCTCATCATCCTCCCCTTTTTGAAAACAAAGCCGTCCTCGGCGTTGCTTAATCTGAAATGTGGCTAACAAAAGAGACAAGGTGTACATGTTGTATATGTATATGTCATCCATTTTTACTTCCCTTGGTTTTTGCACATATGACACATGTATAGATGAGTAACTTGCATAGTTCATAAAATCTGAAGCCAAAATATTATCACTAGAAGTAGAAGACATGAAAATATTGCAACTCAATTTGCACATATAAGTGATGCTCTTATTCATATCAAAAGATTGACAATGTTCGTCATTAAACCATCCCAACATTGGTGAATAAATCCTACTTGCATCTAATTTACATGCTACAACATGCTTAAATAGGCAAACATGCAATAAGTCTTTGGTGACAGAATCATCACCAAGATTAGATGTCATATCGAAATGATTAAACATTGATTCTTTTGTATCAACAGTTAACTCAATGGGTGCACTCAAAATTGTTGGTATTTCAGTTGTTTGATCACATGACGCATTCATGACAGTATCAAGATTCTCTAAAATAGGTGTGTGCTCAAATCACCAGGTAACTGAACACATGATGCATTTAAGTTAACTAGGGATGCATCATTCTCATGTGAAGTTATATCATCAATACCTTTACCGTTACCTTGTCGCAGAGACGTAGCTGATGTAGGTACAGACGTTGACAATGCACCATACTCTTGAGATGATGTCGCGCTCACAATCCGAGGTGGGGCTGCTCTAGTAGGTGCAACGGTGGAGGAACCAACCGGCGGTGGTGAGCACGAACTGGAATAGTAGTTGTTGTATTCACCCAATGCATCCTCCTGCATCTGTCTCTCAAAGGTACAAGCACGAACATACATACCAGTAATGCAACGGGGAATATACTGAAATCTTGCCTGAATATCATGGTTCAAACCACCAAAAAATCTATTCATTGTATCATCCTTAGATTCTTCTATGTCACAATGATGCATATAAGATTTGAACTCTTGGTAGTAAGCATGAACAGTGTTGTTGCCTTGTTTAAATTGTTCAAATTTGCGAAGCAATTCACGACGATAGTAAGGAGGGAAAAAATGTTGTCTCATTACATCTTTCAAATCTTTCCAAGTTGTGGGTTGGTTATCAAAGTTTTTCTTACAATGCAACCTGAAACTGATACCACTTGATAGAGGCGGGGTGTCCCGATCTTTTGATGAGATGATAACTAACGATTTGGTGGAGACGAATTTGACGATCCGACTACAAACGTGCACGACGTTGCGCCTTAGCAATCGCTAAACCAACTCCGAGAGGTTATTGACCACGCCGGAGGACAATCAACCTGACCACGAAGGTCTATTCCTGCAAGCAATCGAAGAACAAGCAAGAATATGATAAAAGCAATCTGAATATTGTGAGTATATATGAAGTATTGATAAAGGTGGGGATCTGGAAGCGGTCTTGGTCTGGTCATTGGACACAAACGAAGTACACAAAGTTGCAATGGCTAACTTTTAACTAAACAAATCCCAAGGAAAAAGCTACTAGGTGGATCTACTTATATAGGAGCAAGGGGTGGCGGCCAAGGAGGTGGGAGGACGTCCCAAGGCAGCCTAAAACCAACCCTAAGTCGTACAAGGCTCATGGGCCCAAGTGGAGGTGATGCAACACCTTTGGACTTGTTGTTTGACTCGGATTCTGCTGCAGCGTCAGATTGTTTCGCCCATATCTCAACGCTCCGAATGAATTTAAAGGTGATTCCAATTTTTTTGGAAAGAGGATGAAATCTACTTTCCAACAAAAAAAGAATCACCCAATTCGGAGTCCGTATGAAAAAGTTGTTGGCGTTTTGAGTCAGGTATGTCTGTGCAGTCCGAATCTGAATCCAGAACGTGAGAGACTTGGACTCTATCTTCTCTTGGTCCAAAAGTGACGTGAGAGGACTTTTTGAACAGCACCTAAACTTCTCTTTTTCCCTTATCTTCATATGTGGATTGCACAAATGTCCCATACACCTGCAATTAGACAAAACACAAAAGTGTGTGAAGTATTTTTGTTCTGGATAACATAAATAGATTATTGAATAGTTTGCACTAGAAATCACCTGACAAATATGCATGTATGCAATATTTTTGGTCGTATCCAAGGTAGTCATGTCCTCATCAGGCTCTTGGTTATCCTTGAATATTACCTTGGGGTGCCTTGGGCATCCCCAAGCTTAGGCTCTTGCCACTCCTTATTCCATAGTCCATCGAATCTTTACCCAAAACTTGAAAACTTCACAACACAAAACTTAACAGAAAACTCGTAAGCTCCGTTAGCGAAAGAAAACAAAACACCACTTCATGGTACTGTAATGAACTCATTCTTTATTTATATTGGTGTTAAACCTACTGTACTCCAACTTCTCTATAGTTTATAAACTATTTTACTAGCCATAGAGTCATCAAAATAAGCAAACAACACACGAAAAACAGAATCTATCAAAAACAGAACAGTCTGTAGTAATCTGTAACTAATGCAAACTTATGGAACTCCAAATTCTAAACTAAATTGGTGGACCTGAGGAATTTGTCTAGTAATCATCTGCAAAAAGAATCAAATAAATATCACTCTCAAGTAAAAAGTTCTAACTAATCTCGTGAGCGCTAAAGTTTCTTTTTTTTACAGCATCATCATAAAGACTTCACCCAAGTCTTCCCAAAGGTTCTACTTGGCACAAACACTAATTAGAACACAAAACCACATCTAAACAGAAGCTAGATGGATTATTTATTCCTAAACAGAACCAAAAAGCAAGAAACAAAAATAAAATTGGGTTGCCTCCCAAAAAGCGCTATCGTTTAATGCCCCTAGCTAGGCATGATGATTTCAATGATGCTCACATAAAAGATAAGAATTGAAAAATAAAGAGAGCATCATGAAGAATATGACTAGCACATTTAAGTCTAACCCACTTCCTATGCATAGGGATTTTGTGAGCAAACAACTTATGGGAACAATAATCAACTTTCATAGGAAGGTAAAACAAGCATAACTTCAAAACTTTTAAGCACATAGAGAGGAAACTTCATATTATTGCAATTCCTACAAGCATATATTCCTCTCTCATACTAATTTTCAGTAGCATCATGAATGAATTCAACAATATAACCAACACCTAAAGCATTCTTTTCACGATCTACAAGCATATAACATTTACTACTCTCCACACAAGCGAAATTCTTCTCATGAATAGTAGTGGGAGCAAACTCAACAAAATAACTATCATGTGATTGAGAATTAAAGATCAAGATGACAAGTTTCATGGTTATCATTATTCTTTAAATCATATGTGTCATCACAATAACTATCATAGATAGGAGGCATGCTTTCATCATAGTGAATTTGCTCATCAAAGCTTGGGGGACAAAAAATATCATCTTCATCAAACATAGCTTCCCCAAGCTTGTGGCTTTGCATATCATTAGCATCATGGATATTCAAGGAATTCATACTAACAACATTGAAATCATGCTCATCATTCAAATATTTAGTGCCGAACATTTTAATGCATTCTTCTTCGAACCCTTTGGCACAATTTTCCTTTCCATCATACTCACGAAAGATATTAAAAAGATGAAGCATATGTGGTAAACTCAATTCCATTTTTTTGGTAGTTTTCTTTTATAAACTAAATTAGTGCTAAAACAAGAAACAAAAAGATTCTCAAGATCTAAAGATATACCTTCAACCACTCACCTCCCCGGCAACGGCGCCAGAAAAGAGCATAGTTGACGGGGTGTGAGTGTCGCTTACCTAGCCTACCCGGCAATGGCGCCAGAAAAGAGCTTGATATCTACTAGACAACCTTCTTCTTGTAGACGTTGTTGGGCCTCCAAGTGCAGAGGTTTGTAGGACAGTACCAAATTTCCCTCAAGTGGATGACCTAAGGTTTATCAATCCGTGGGAGGCATAGGATGAAGATGGTCTCTCTCAAGCAACCCTGCAACCAAATAACAAAAAAGTCTCTTGTGTCCCCAACACACCCAATACAATGGTAAATTGTATAGGTGCACTAGTTCGGCGAAGAGATGGTGATATAAGTGCAATATGGATGGTAGATATAGGTTTTTGTAAACTGAAAATATAAAAACAGCAAGGTAACAAGCGATAAAAGTGAGTGTAAACGGTATTGCAATGATAGGAAACAAGGCCTAGGGTTCATACTTTCACTAGTGCAAGTTCTCTCAACAATAATAACATAATTGGATCATATAACTATCCCTCAACATGCAACAAAGAGTCACTCCAAAGCCACTAATAGCGGAGAACAAATGAAGAGATTATGGTAGGGTACGAAACCACCTCAAAGTTATTCTTTCCAATCCATCCGTTGGGCTATTCCTATAAGTGTCACAAACAACCCTAGAGTTCGTACTAGAATAAAATCTTAAGACACAAATCAGCCAAAACCCTAATGTCACCTAGATACTCCAATGTCACCTCAAGTATCCGTGGGTATGATTATATGATATGCATCACACAATCTCAGATTCATCTATTCAATCCAACACAAAGTACTTCAAGGAGTGCCCAAAGATTCTACCGGAGAATCACGACGAAAACGTGTGCCAACCCATATGCATAGGTTCATGGGCGAAACCCGCAAGTTGATCACCAAAACATACATCAAGTGAATCATGTGATATCCCATGTCACCACAGATATGCACGACAAGACATACATCAAGTGTTCTCAAGTCATTAAAGACTCAATCCGATAAGATTACTTCAAAGGGAAAACTCAGATCATTAGAAGAGAGAAGAGGGGGAGAAGAAACATAAGATCCAACTATAATAGCAAAGCTCACGGTACATCAAGATCGTGCCAAATTAAGAACACGAGAGAGAGAGAGAGAGAGAGAGAGAGAGAGAGAGAGAGAGATCAAACACAAAGCTACTGGTATATACCCTCAACCCTGAGGGTGAACTACTCCCTCCTCGTCATGGAGAGCGCCGGGATGATGAAGATGGCCACCGGTGAGGGTTCCCCCCCCTCCGGCAGGGTGCCAGAACAGGGTCCCGATTGACTTTTGGTGGCTATAGAGGCTTGCGGCGGCGGAACTCCCGATCTAATCTCTGTTATGGATGTTTTAGGGTACGTAGGTATATATAGGTGCAGGGAGTACGTCGGTGGAGCTTCGGGGGCCCCACGAGGCAGGGGGCGCGCCCTAGGGGGGTGGGCGCGCCCCCCACCCTCGTGGGCCCGTCCCTTCTCTCCTGACGTGGGGTCCAAGTCCATCCGGTAGTTTTCCTTCCAAAAATAACTTCTCCAGTTGATTTCGTTCCGTTTCGACTCCGTTTGATATTCCTTTTCTTCGAAACACTGAAATAGGCAAAAACAACAAATCTGGGTTGGGCCTCCGGTTAATAGGTTAGTCCCAAAAGTAATATAAAAGTGGAAAATAAAGCCCAATTTTTCCCAAAACAGTAGATAATATAGCATGGAGCAATCAAAAATTATAGATATATTGGAGACGTATCAGTGCACACACATAGTGACAACTCCCGCGACTACTCGTACACTTCATCGATGTCTTATTTACACACACACAAACTTAGTACTACCTCGTTTGTTCCTAGGATAGTAATATCATATGAACGGGAAATAATATGAAGTGAGATAAATGGAGTACTACAAACAGGAAGAAATGTGCACGGACTCACTCTGCCTCCAACATACCCGGGAGTACACGACGGAGCGCATTTGTAAACGAAGAGGCAGCTTACGCAATAATTTGACCCTTTAATTTGTTCACTTAACAATGGAAGGTCGGGGACCACACGTGAATGATACAATGTGCGACCTGGAAGCGGGGGTGTGTTATTGATCAAGTTATCTTTCTTGGTACATTAAACAAAATTGTCCGCTAGTTTTCGTTTCATTTTTCCGGGAACACGCGTATTCAATTTAAAACCACTACTATGGAGATTTTTTTACTCATTGTATATTTAACCTATTTTTTGATAGGGTTTCTCGTGTATCTCTCTCTCTCTCACCCTCTCCATATCTAAACACGATGTCAGTGTCCACTCTATCTCTCTCCTCGCCGGTGATCACAGATCCGGCTGAATCTCGTCCGTTGCGGGAGGTGAGGAGGTGCAGCGTTCACGTTGTCGCTGTTGCCGATGGAGGAAGTCGATGCACACCATGCTCTCTGAGCCGGCGCTAGCGCGGACGAAGGTCCTCCGCGCCCTTGTTCGCTACCATCGTGTGGGCAGATCATGTCCGCCCACCTAAGCCACATCTCGCCCACCTAAGGTATAACTTCTTTTAGATTTCATGTTTCATTGTACTCTATATGAGGGTTTTATTCCATACCACTACTCCCCAGCTCCCCATGTACAGTAGCTAGGGTTCGTCGGTCGGTCCAACATCATCTATTTTTTACTATTACTAGTTGACCCGTTGCGCCAAATGGCGCGGAGACCCGCTAAAGCCATGTTATCGATGAAAATAGTTTCATTTTGCAAGGACATATTCGATATTGATAGTAGAAAGCCCATGTGTTAAACCATGTTACATTGAAAATATGTTTACCATGATGTGAAATCCGAGTTTGAAAAAAACATAACATGTACAAACCAGCTAAGGAACCATTGTTTTAATTGCAAATATAGTTATCACAATGAGAAATTTGAGTTAAAAAACATATTTCCATAAAATGTATAGATTAAGGATGTATTTTTAGCAGTGTTTGCACCAAACTTTTATTTCCCATGTGCACGAAACATAAAACCTCTTTGCCCATCAAACAAGACGCTGTTTGGCACGTTCCTACCGGCTCGGATGACAGCAAGATATGGGCCGGCAAAGTCGAGATACGCACTGTTAGTTCAGATGCGCACATGAACAGAAACTATAGAAACACCCGAAGATGAACTGATCGCCACCTCCGATCCACCCACTTGGTTCAGCGACGACTGCCCCATGCACCTGCACACGACTGTGTACTGAAGATCATCTCTAGAAAAAACAGAGCAGCCAACTAAAAGCATGTAGTTCAAATTTTAAACTGATGGAAGTTCTCTTTGGACGGGAGCAGACACTCGCTTACTAGATTTCAGGGCAAGCATCGTTAAGACTTGTTGAGCAGGCCGAAAGGAAATGTGAACAGTCATTCAATTTCTCAACAAATTTAGACATCAGACTTTTGGACATAAGAACACCAGTAACGCCCACACACAGCAAAGTTTTAGTGATGAAACCCGCAATGCTCACAGACCTGAGTACATAGCACTATTTTCAGTTATTTGTCAAACACAACATATGTATCATGCTATGTTGCATTCAGAAAGTATAAACTACTATAGTAGTACAGTCTGGACCGCCGTGGATCCACACATAACATAGAAAAATTGCATCTTAACAATTCACACACAATCTTTAATAATTCAGTACACCATAAGAGAAAATGCTCTAATCATACATCAGACATCAGAACCATGAAACTACTTATTCAATCACACCACTAATTTTCCCATTAACTGTCTTTCAGTCTTCCTACTAATGCCGAATCGCTTATCCCATAAGCACAGGTTGTAAAGTCATAGGCTTCTCCCGAAGTATCAAAACTCGTCCCCAATGTCAGCACTATGACATTGTCCCCTGGATTTTCCAAGAAACCTCGAATTATCTTCGGCAGCACCAGTCCTCACCCTGCAGTCAATGTCACACGCGTAAATAATTGTAGTTCTCCAAAATATTTAAAACTGCTACACACTATGACATTGGCCCCTGGATTTTCCGAGAAACCTCGAATTATCTTTGGCAGCACCTGTCCTCACCCTGCAGTCAATGTCACACGTGTAAATAATTGTAGTTCTCCAAATTATTTAAAACCGCTACACTCAAGTATCACATAATGCGCCTATTCGAGCATGATCAAGCTATGTTGTTCGATTCTAACATCGGAACTGGCCGCCTTATGGCAGCGTTGCACCAAACTTGTTTTCCCCCTGAGCTATGTCTCTGTTTTGCTTCCTAGCATTTTTCACCTTTCCAATCCTAATGTGCCTATTCGAGCATGATCAAGCAGTGTTGTTAGATTCTAATGTTTACTTATGCTCCAGGGGTGTATCCTCATTTTTATGAATCTAGCAATCAAATTAAAATCACACCCCGTTAAAACAATCATGGTTCAATCCTAACACAGAATAGAGGAGTGAATATACTTGAGCTGCTGATAGAGGCAAAGGTGTCCCGATGTTTCGATGAGATGGTGGCTATCGTTTCTGTGGGAGTCGACCTTGACGATCCGACTACAAACGTGCGAGACGTCGCGCCTTAGCAATCGCTAAACCAACTTCCGAGGGTTATTGACCACGCCGGAGCACGATCAACCTGACCACGAGGGCCTGTTTCCTGTGAGCAAACGAAGAACAAGCAAGAAACTAAGATTGCAATCTGGATATTGCGAATATAAGAGGAAAGCTTTATTAATGAAGGTGGGGTTCTGTGACGCCTTGGTCTGGTCGTTGAACACAAACGAAGTACGTGAAGTTGCAGCTATGGCGAACTTTTGATCTAAACAAAACCCAAAGTCTAAACGATGCCCTAAGGGTTGTATATATGGGGGAAGAGGGGGGAATTTCGTGGCCCTTGGAGGAGGGGTCCGAAACCCAACCTATCTCTTGTTTCCCCACACATACGGACTCTAAAAACAGCCTATATTGAAGTATTTCGAAATTACATGGGCCTGGCCCAATAATAAGGTGACGCAGCACCTAGAATAGCCTCTGGACGAAAATTATGAAGTGGCATCTTGTATATTTCGTCCAAGGCTTCATGCACTCATTATGGTGGCTTCAAAGTCCTGAAATCATCACTTGAAACTCTGTTCTTGTCTCCCTTGCGCATGCCATCAACTCCATGCTTGTTCTTGCTCCAATGATCATCCTTCTCCAAGCTAGGCCCCTCATTTGTAAGCAAAACAAATGTATCCAATTTAGGCAGCATCATATTCTCATGAACAATAGAATCATTACCAAGAAACGAAAGTACCTGATAATTCAATTGGCGTGCGCGAGCTCTAGTAATTTGTCCAGTATGTATAGCAGCAGGGGCTGTGGGTGTAACAATGGTATTGATGTCCTCATCATCCTCCCCTTCTTGAAATGAAGTCGTCCTCGACGGAAGCTCATCTTCCTCACCCAAATAAGGCTTCAAATCTGCAATGTTAAAAGTGGGACTAACCCCAAAATCTGCAGGCAACTCAAGTTTATATGCATTATCATTTATTTTCTCTAACACCTTCAAAGGACCATCAGCACGTGGCATTAGCTTTGATTTGCGTAAATTAGGAAATCTATCCTTACGCAAATGTAACCAAACAAGATCTCCAGGTGCAAACACAACATGTTTTCTACCCTTATCTCCAGCAAGTTTATATTTAGCATTCATACGCTCAATGTTTTCCTTAGTTAACTCATGCATTTTTAAAATCAATTCAGCACATTCTTTAGCATCAAAATTAACCTTCTCCAAAGATGGAAGAGGCAACAAATCAATGGGTGCACGAGGTAGGAAACAATACACAATTTCAAAAGGGCACATCTTAGTAGTAGAATGCAAGCAACGATTATAAGCAAATTCAATATGAGGCAAGCATTATTCCCACGTTTTCTTATTATTCTTCAAAACAGCCCTAAGCATAGTAGACAATGTTCTATTGACTACTTCAGTTTGTCCATCAGTTTGGGGGTGACAAGTGGTACTAAAAAGCAGTTTAGTCCCCAACTTAGCCCATAAACATCTCCAAAAGTGGCTAAGAAATTTAGTATCACGATCTGAAACAATAGTATTTGGCACACCATGCAAGCGAATAATTTCACGAAAGAACAAATCAGCAACATTAACAGCATCATCGCTTTTATGACATGGTATAAAGTGTGCCATTTTGAGAATCTATCCACGACAACAAATATGCTATCCCTCCCCTTCTTTGTTCGAGGTAAACCTAAAACAAAGTCCATAGATATATCCTCCCAAGGAACACTAGGCACAGGCAAAGGCATATATAAACCATGAGGATTGAGTCGTGACTTAGCTTTTTGACATGTAGTGCAGCGAGCAACAAAACGCTCAACATCCCGTCTCATCTTTGGCCAAAAGAAATGTGTAGCAAGTACGTCCTCCGTCTTCTTCACGTCAAAGTGTCCCATTAATCCTCCTCCAGGCGCCTCCTGCAACAACAAAAGACGAACAGAGCTAGCAGGAATGCATAGCTTGTTAGCGCGGAACACAAAACCATCATTAACAACGAACTTGTTCCATGTTCTTCCTTCTTTACAATTCTGCATTACTTCTTTAAAATCAGCATCATGCACATATTGATCTTTGATGGTCTCCAAACCAAATATTTTGAAGTCAAGTTGTGAAAGCATAGTATAGCGACGAGACAAAGCATCAGCAATAACATTTTCTTTACCCTTCTTGTGTTTGATGACATAAGGGAAAGTCTCAATGAATTCAACCCATTTAGCATGTCTACGATTCAGTTTAGCTTGACTTTTAATATGTTTCAAAGATTCATGATCAGAATCTATAACAAATTCTTTGGGCCATAAATAATGTTGCCATGTCTCTAAAGTCCGAACAAGAGCATATAACTCATTATCATAAGTAGAATAGTTCAGACTAGGCCCACTCAATTTTTCAGAAAAGTATGCAACAGGTTTG
Organism: Aegilops umbellulata; assembly: GCA_032464435.1. Taxonomy (NCBI): domain Eukaryota; kingdom Viridiplantae; phylum Streptophyta; class Magnoliopsida; order Poales; family Poaceae; genus Aegilops; species Aegilops umbellulata. The sequence goes on along the minus strand of CP136059.1, from coordinate 61,849,045 downwards.
CCATCTTGTAATAACACACCTCCTAATCCAATTCCACTAGCATCACATTCAAGCCCAAAAGTCTTATTAAAATCAGGAAGTTGGAGTAAAGGAGCATGTGTCAACTTATCTTTCAATACCGTGAAGGCTTCTTCCTGTGCGGTACCCCAAACAAAAGGCACATCCTTCTTTGTAAGCTCATGGAGAGGTGCAGCAATGGTGCTAAAGTCTCTCACAAAACGCCTATAGAAACCAGCGAGTACAAGAAAACTCCTCACTTGTGTGACCGTTTTGGGCTGCGGCCAACTCTCAATAGCTTCAATCTTGGCTTTATCAACTTCAATTCCCCGTGGAGTAACAACATAGCCAAGAAAAGATACTCGGTCGGTGCAAAAGGTGCACTTCCCAAGGTTACCAAACAAACGTGCATCACGTAGAGCATTAAAAACAGCACGTAAATGTTCCAAATGTTCTTCCAAAGATTTGCTATAAATCAGTATATGATACAGGCAAAGGTGTCCCGTCTTTCGATGAGATGGTGGTTATCGTTTAGGATGAAGTCGACTTTGACGATCCGACTACGAACGTGCGTTGACGTCGCGCCTTAGCAATCGCTAAACCAACTCCGAGAGGTTATTGACCACGCCGGAGCATGATCAACCTGACCACGAGGGTCTGTTTCCTGTAGGCAAACGAAGAACAAGCAAGAAACTAAGATTGCAATCTGGATATTGCGAATAAAAGAGGAAAGCTTTATTAATGAAGGTGGGGTTCTGTGACGCCTTGGTCTAGTCGTTGAACACAAACGAAGTACGCGAAGTTGCTGCTATGGCGAACTTTTGATCTAAACAAAACCCAAAGTCTAAACGATGCCCTAGGGGCTGTATATATGGGGGAAGAGGGGGGGGGAATTTCGTGGCCCTTGGAGGAGGGGTCCGAAACCCACCCTAACTCTTGTTTCCCCACACATACGGACTCTAAAAACAGCCTATGTTGAAGTATTTCGAAATTACATGGGCCTGGCCCAAGAAGAAGGTGACGCAGCACCTAGAATAGCCTCTGGACGAAAATTATGAAGTGGCATCTTGTATATTTCGTCCAAGGCTTCATGCACTCATTATGGTGGCTTCAAAGTCCTGAAATCATCACTTGAAACTCTGTTCTTGTCTCCCTTGCGCATGCCATCAACTCCATGCTTGTTCTTGCTCCAATGATCATCCTTCTCCAAGCTAGGCCCTTCATTTGTAAGCAAAACAAATGTATCTAATTTAGGCAGCATCATATTCTCATGAACATTAGAATCATTACCAAGAAACAAAAGTACCTGATAATTCAATTGGCGTGCGCGAGCTCTAGTAATTGGTCCAGTATGTATAGCAGCAGGGGCTGTGGGTGTAACAATGGTATTGATGTCCTCATCATCCTCCCCTTCTTGAAATGAAATCGTCCTCGACGGAAGCCCATCTTCCTCACCCAAATAAGGCTTCAAATCTGCAATGTTAAAAGTGGGACTAACCCCAAAATCTGCAGGCAACTCAAGTTTATATGCATTATCATTTATTTTCTCTAACACCTTAAAAGGACCATCAGCACGTGGCATTAGCTTTGATTTGCGCAAATTAGGAAATCTATCCTTACGCAAATGTAACCAAACAAGATCTCCAGGTGCAAACACAACATGTTTTCTACCCTTATCTCCAGCAAGTTTATATTTAGCATTTATACGCTCAATGTTTTCCTTAGTTAACTCATGCATTTTTAAAATCAATTCAGCACGTTCTTTAGCATAAAAATTAACCTTCTCCGAAGATGGAAGAGGCAACAAATCAATGGGTGCACGAGGTAGGAAACCATACATAATTTCAAAAGGGCACATTTTAGTAGTAGAATGCAACGAACGATTATAAGCAAATTCAATATGAGGCAAGCATTCTTCCCACATTTTCTTATTATTCTTCAAAACAGACCTAAGCATAGTAGACAATGTCCTATTGACTACTTCAGTTTGTCCATCAGTTTGGGGGTGACAAGTAGTACTAAAAAGCAGTTTAGTCCCCAACTTAGCCCATAAACATCTCCAAAAGTGGCTAAGAAATTTAGTATCACGGTCTGAAACAATAGTATTTGGCACACCATGCAAGCGAATAATTTCACGGAAGAACAAATCAGCAACATTAACAGCATCATCGCTTTTATGACATGGTATAAAGTGTGCCATTTTCGAGAATCTATCCACGACAACAAATATGCTATCCCTCCCCTTCTTTGTTCGAGGTAAACCTAAAACAAAGTCCATAGATATATCCTCCCAAGGAACACTAGGTATAGGCAAAGGCATATATAAACCATGAGGATTGAGTCGTGACTTAGCTTTTTGACATGTAGTGCAGCGAGCAACAAAACGCTCAACATCCCGTCTCATCTTTGGCCAAAAGAAATGTGTAGCAAGTATATCCTCCGTCTTCTTCACGCAAAGTGTCCCATTAGTCCTCCCCCATGCGCCTCCTGCAACAACAAAAGATGAACGAAGCTAGCTGGAATGCATAGCTTGTTAGCACGAAACACAAATCCATCGTTAACGACGAACTTGTTCCATGATCTACCTTCTTTACAATTCTGCAATACATCTTTAAATTCAGCATCATGCACATATTGATCTTTGATGGTCTCCAAACCAAATATTTTAAAATCAAGTTGTGACAGCATAGTATAACGACGAGACAATGCATCAGCAATAACATTTTCTTTACCCTTCTTGTGTTTAATGACATAAGGGAAAGTCTCAATGAATTCAACCCATTTAGCATGTCTACGGTTCAGTTTAGCTTGACTTTTAATGTGTTTCAAAGATTCATGATCAGAATGTATAACAAATTCTTTGGGCCATAAATAATGTTGCCATGTTTCTAAAGTCCGAACAAGAGCATATAATTCCTTATCATAAGTAGAATAATTCAGACTAGGCCCACTCAATTTTTCAGAAAAATATGCAACAGGTTTGCCATCTTGTAATAACACACCTCCTAATCCAATTCCACTAGCATCACATTCAAGCTCAAAAGTCTTATTAAAATCAGGAAGTTGGAGTAAAGGAGCATGTGTCAACTTATCTTTCAATACCGTGAAGGCTTCTTCCTGTGCGGTACCCCAAACAAAAGGCACATCCTTCTTTGTAAGCTCATTGAGAGGTGCAGCAATGGTGCTAAAGTCTCTCACAAAACGCCTATAGAAACCAGCGAGTCCAAGAAAACTCCTCACTTGTGTGACCGTTTTGGGCTGCGGCCAACTCTCAATAGCTTCAATCTTGGCTTTATCAACTTCAATTCCCTGTGGAGTAACAACATAGCCAAGAAAAGATACTCGGTCGATGCAAAAGGTGCACTTCCCAAGGTTACCAAACAAACGTGCATCATGTAGAGCATTAAAAACAGCACGTAAATGTTCCAAATGTTCTTCCAAAGATTTGCTATAAATCCGTATATCATCAAAATAGACTACCACAAATCGTCCAATGAAAGCACGTAAAACTTCGTTCATTAGTCTCATGAAAGTACTAGGTGCATTAGTTAACCCAAAAGGCATGACTAACCACTCATATAAACCAAACTTAGTTTTAAAAGCTGTTTTCCATTCATCTCCCAATTTCATACGAATTTGATGGTATCCACTACGCAAATCAACTTTGGAGAATATTGTAGAGCCTCTCAATTCATCAAGCATATCATCTAGCCTAGGAATAGGATGACAATAACGAATAGTAATATTATTAATGCCTCTACAATCAACACACATACGCGAGGTACCATCCTTTTTCGGCACTAGAATAATAGGAACAACACAAGGACTAAGGGATTCGCGTATATAACCTTTGTCGAGTAGCTCTTGTACTTGACGCATAATCTCCTTCGTCTCCTCTGGATTGGTACGGTATGGTGCACGGTTGGGTAATGATGCACCGGGAATTAAGTCAATTTGATGCTCAATCCCTCGAATAGGTGGTAATCCCGGTGGCACGTCTTGTGGAAAGACGTCAGCGAACTCCTGCAAAATGTTAGTAACAGCAGGAGGCAAAGAGGAAGGCACGTCCTCGAATGAAAATAATGCCTCTTTGCACACAAAAGCATAGCAAACAGATTTGCTAACATCTAGATCATCAATATCAGATTTGGTGGCAAATAAACATGCACTTTTCAATTTAATTTCAGAAGCAACAGTAGATGGTTTATTAATAGGCTTCATTTGTTGCTCAAATTCTTTTGCCACAATCTGATTTTCACTCTTATTTTGCTCCTGTTTTGCTTTATTAGCTCGATTAATATCATCTTTCAAAATGGAATTAGGAGACATAGGAAGCAAAGTAATATTTTTGTCCTTATGAACAAGAGTATACTGATTGTTTCTACCATGGTGTACATAATTTTTATCAAATTGCCATGGTCTACCAAGTAATAAGGAACATGCTTGCATAGGTACCACATCACAATCAACATAATCAGCATATGTAGAGATACTAAAATGCACACGAACAGTACGTGTTACCTTAACCTTGCCGCTGTTGTTGAACCATTGGATGTAGTAAGGATGTGGATGTGGTCTTGTGGTGAGAGATAGCTTCTCCACCATCTCCATGCTAGCCAAGTTGTTGCAGCTGCCTCCATCTATGATGACGCGAACAGAACATTCCTTCACAACTCCCTTTGTATGGAACAAATTATGCCTCTCATTTTGCTCAGCTTGCGTGACCTGCACACTCAAAACACGTTGAGCAACCAAACATTCATACCTGTCAGCATCTTCAGGAGCCATGTATTGCGTCTCATGATCAGAATCATCTCCACCGTGTTCTTCATGTGTAAGAAGAGCCAAAGTCTCCTCATCATAGTCACTAGCGGACTCATACCCACCATCCTCAGTAGCAATCATCACATGCTGAGATGTGCATTCGCGCGCAAAATGTCCTCTTCCCTTACAACGACGACAAATAATATCACTTGTGTGCCCTATAGACGCCATGGAAGAAGCAGAGCTCTGTGCAGGCCCGGCAGGTGTGCTGTTGGCAGATAGTGGTGGTTGTGCCTGCTTTCTTGTATCATGGTTGGAGGTGGCAGCTGACGGAGGTGCCGGTGTAGCAGAACGTGTGGAAGTAGATGATGCACGTGGTGTCCATGATGAAGGTCGACCTGCAGAAAAGTTAGTTCGCGCCAATGCCTGTCGATCCTGCACTTCACGTTCAGCTTTACAAGCAAGATGGAATAAACGAGTGATATTATTATAATCCTTATAGTCTAGAATGGTCTGAATCTCTCTATTTAATCCACCCAGAAAATGTGCAAGCATAGCTTCATTCTCCTCAACAATACCACATCGAATCAATCCAGTTTCTAATTCCTGATAATATTCTTCTACAGAATTTTTCCTTGTCTTAAGCGCTGCAATTTTTGAAGTAATTCACGTTGATAATATGGTGGAACCCAACGAGTATGCATAGCAGTTTTCAAAGCAGCCCAAGTAGCTGGAACAGGATATAATCTACAATATCCAGACCACCATACACATGCAAAGCTAGTGAAAGCACAAACAGCAGCAGGAACACGTCTCTCCACAGGATATTGTAAACATGTAAATCGTTGTTCAGTTTCTAACTCCCAAGTAAGATATATATCAGGAACATATCTACTCTCAAATGGTGGGATATTCAATTTCAGTTGAGGGAGATGGTCATGATCTCGTACCTGAGGGGGAGCCCTAACATTACCATTATTTGCATGTGGACGAGCTGGTGGTTGTGGTGCTGGTGGTTGCACGTAGTTCTGATGTTGATCAACCTCATCCTCGTAATCTCCCACATAATCATCCTCCCCCACATCAGCAGCAGGAGCCACAGAAGTATCAACAGCAGCACCAACAGGTTGGCCAAGTGCAAGAGGAACATGGGTCGCTCGGCGGAGGGCTGTTTCGCGATGTGGAGGTAGTCGTTGTTGTTGTTGTTGTTGTTGTTGTTGTTGTTGTTGTAGAGGTGCGTTAGGTGCAGTCGGTGGTGGTGGTGGTGGAAGACGCGCGAGGAATTCATTAAACCTGTTATCGAGCTTTGTTTCGAACGTCTTCTCCAGGCCAGTGATCTTCTCCATGGCCTCTTCAAAATTGTTCAGCACATCTTGCACCTGTTCATTCATCATCTTCTGAAACTTATCATGAAGCTCCTTGTTTGTTAAATTCTCCCAGTCAATCTCGTCGGGTTGTGATCCTGGCATGGTTAGCAGCAATAGAAACACACAAGAATATGATCCTATAGACTACTAACAAGTGGTGGTGGTGGTGGGTGTCACAAATCCTTTAAGCAAATCTCAAATTCTTACCAGTTCTTACCCAGCAGCAGGCGGTGATCGGCAACCGATGTAGTCAAAACTCTCAAAGCTTGGATAGAGCGATTACCAAGGAGAGTCAAACGCACGATGTAGATGTATGTGGAGCTGGGAAGGCTTATAATATGGTAGCAAAAAGGGTCAGCAATAATCAATTCAGAGATGCAAAGTTGAAAAAACGCTCAACGACGGTACTATGCTGGTCCTAGGCTAGACCGTACTAGAGACGCGAGCCTAGAACACTAACAAAATCACGACGCTGCACGTAAACAAGGGAGGAGCACACTCTGAATTTTTTTTCTTTTTTTTTCACTTTTTTTTGCACTTATTTTTCCTCTTTTTTTTTTGCTCCGCAACAATTTTTTTTCGAAAAAGTCTACAAATGTCCTAAAAACTGCCTAGCCAGAATTTTCCAGACTTAGTTTTTTTTTTGAGTTTGGAACTATTTTTCTTCTGCGGGTAGCACGAAAGTTGGGGAGTCCTTCTTTGTCACGACTCGGAGTATGGCGTGATCTGGAAATCCAAAACAGAGTAACAAAATACTGGACTCGGAAAAGGACTGGTGGCGGAGATGAATCTGGTGGAACTCGGACTGGTGGCGGAGATGAATCTGGTGGAACTCGGACTGGCGGCAGATATATGTTGCCGGTGGACTCGGATTGGCGTGATGGCGGCGGGTATGTGGTGGCGTATATGGACTCGGATTGGCGGTGAATATGTGGTGGTGGTATATGGAAGCGGTGATGAAGTTGGTGCGGTGGTGGTATATGGCAGCAGCGATGATGATGATGCGATGGTGATATCTGGCAGCGACGACGTGACAACCAGTGAACAGAACTCGAAACTCTAAAGGACTAGACGCTAAGACCAGCAACTTGACACGACGATGCAACCGCAAATTCAACAAAGCAAATACAGAAAAGATTATGCAAAGGCTCAGATTGGTTCGGATAGGATGAACTAACCCTAATTTTTTTTTGGCTTTTTCGTGGACTGTAGGTATGAAAAATAGACTCGATCTAAACTATGAAAAATTGTAAAATCTCACCGAGCAACCTGAAAATATGATACCACTTGATAGAGGCAAAGGTGTCCCGTCTTTCGATGAGATGGTGGCTATCGTTTAGGATGAAATCGACTTTGACGATCCGACTACGAACGTGCGTTGACGTCGCGCCTTAGCAATCGCTAAACCAACTCCGAGAGGTTATTGACCACGCCGGAGCACGATCAACCTGACCACGAGGGTCTGTTTCCTGCAGGCAAACGAAGAACAAGCAAGAAACTAAGATTGCAATCTGGATATTGCAAATAAAAGAGGAAAGCTTTATTAATGAAGGTGGGGTTCTGTGACGCCTTGGTCTGGTCGTTGAACACAAACGAAGTACATGAAGTTGTTGCTATGGCGAACTTTTGATCTAAACAAAACCCAAAGTCTAAACGATGCCCTAGGGGCTGTATATATGGGGGAAGAGGGGGGGGGGATTTCGTGGCCCTTGGAGGAGGGGTCCGAAACCCACCCTAACTCTTGTTTCCCCACACATACGGACTCTAAAAACAGCCTATGTTGAAGTATTTCGAAATTACATGGGCCTGGCCCAAGAAGAAGGTGACGCAGCACCTAGAATAGCCTCTGGACGAAAATTATGAAGTGGCATCTTGTATATTTCGTCCAAGGCTTCATGCACTCATTATGGTGGCTTCAAAGTCCTGAAATCATCACTTGAAACTCTGTTCTTGTCTCCCTTGCGCATGCCATCAACTCCATGCTTGTTCTTGCTCCAATGATCATCCTTCTCCAAGCTAGGCCCTTCATTTGTAAGCAAAACAAATGTATCCAATTTAGGCAGCATCATATTCTCATGAACATTAGAATCATTACCAAGAAACGAAAGTACCTGATAATTCAATTGGTGTGCGCGAGCTCTAGTAATTGGTCCAGTATGTATAGCAGCAGGGGCTGTGGGTGTAACAATGGTATTGATGTCCTCATCAGTATATCATCAAAATAGACTACCACAAATCGTCCAATGAAAGCACGTAAAACTTCGTTCATTAGTCTCATGAAAGTACTAGGTGCATTAGTTAACCCAAAAGGCATGACTAACCACTCATATAAACCAAACTTAGTTTTAAAAGCTGTTTTCCATTCATCTCCCAATTTCATACGAATTTGATGGTATCCACTACGCAAATCAACTTTGGAGAATATTGTAGAGCCACTCAATTCATCAAGCATATCATCTAGCCTAGGAATAGGATGACGATAACGAATAGTAATATTATTAATGCCTCTACAATCAACACACATACGCGAGGTACCATCCTTTTTCGGCACTAGAATAATAGGAACAACACAAGGACGAAGGGATTCGCGTATATAACCTTTGTCGAGTAGCTCTTGTACTTGACGCATAATCTCCTTCGTCTCCTCTGGATTGGTACGGTATGGTGCGCGGTTGGGTAATGATGCACCGGGAATTAAGTCAATTTGATGCTCAATCCCTCGAATAGGTGGTAATCCCGGTGGCACGTCTTGTGGAAAGACGTCAGCGAACTCCTGCAAAATGTTAGTAACAGCAGGAGGCAAAGAGGAAGGCACGTCCTCGAATGAAAATAATACCTCTTTGCACACAAAAGCATAGCAAACAGATTTGCTAACATCTAGATCATCAATATTAGATTTGGTGGCAAAAACATGCACTTTTCAATTTAATTTCAGAAGCAACACTAGATGGTTTATTATTAGGCTTCATTTGTTGCTCAAATTCTTTTGCCACAATCTGATTTTCACTCTTATATTGCTCCTGTTTTGCTTTATTAGCTCGATTAATATCATCTTTCAAAATGGAATCAGGAGTCATAGGAAGCAAAGTAATATTTTTGTCCTTATGAACGAGAGTATACTGATTGTTTCTACCATGGTGTACAGAATTTTTATCAAATTGCCATGGTCTACCAAGTAATAAGGAACATGCTTGCATAGGTACCACATCACAATCAGCATAATCAGCATATGTAGAGATACTAACATGCACACGAACATTACGTGTTACCTTAACCTTGCCGCTGTTGTTGAACCATTGGATGTAGTAAGGATGTGCATGTGGTCTTGTGGTGAGGGATAGCTTCTCCACCATCTCCATGCTAGCCAAGTTGTTGCAGCTCCCTCCATCTATGATGACGCGAACAGAACGTTCCTTCACAACTCCCATTGTATGGAACAAATTATGCCTCTGATTTTGCCCAGCTTGCGTGACCTGCACACTCAAAACACGTAGAGCAACCAAACATTCATATCTGTCAGCATCTTCAGGAGCCATGTATTGCGTCTCATGATCAGAATCATCTCCACTGTGTTCTTCATGTGTAAGAAGAGCCAAAGTCTCCTCATCATAGTCACTAGCGGACTCATACCCACCATCCTCAGTAGCAATCATCACACGCTGAGATGTGCATTCGCGCGCAAAATGTCCTCTTCCCTTACAACGATGACAAATAATATCACTTGTGTGCCCTGTAGACGCCATGGAAGAAGCAGAGCTCTGTGCAGGCCCGGCAGGTGTGCTCTTGGCAGATAGTGGTGGTTGTGCCTGCTTTCTTGTATCACGGTTGGAGGTGGCAGCCGACGGAGGTGCCGGTGTAGCAGAACGTGTGGAAGTAGATGATGCACGTGGTGTCCACGATGAAGGTCGACCTGCAGAAAAGTTAGTTCGCGCCAATGCCTGTCGATCCTGCACTTCATGTTCAGCTTTACAAGCAAGATGGAATAAACGAGTGATATTATTATAATCCTTATAGTCTAGAATGGTCTGAATCTCTCTATTTAATCCACCCAGAAAACGTGCAAGCATAGCTTCATTCTCCTCAACGATACCACATCTAATCAAGCCAGTTTGTAATTCCTGATAATATTCTTCTACCGAATTTTTTCCTTGTCTTAAGCGCTGCAATTTTTGAAGTAATTCACGTTGATAATATGGTGGAACCCAACGAGTACGCATAGCAGTTTTCAAAGCAGCCCAAGTAGCTGGAACATGATATAATCTACAATATTCAGACCACCAAACACATGCAAAGCTAGTGAAAGCACAAACAGCAACAGGAACACGTCTCTCCTCAGGATATTGTAAACATGTAAATCGTTGTTTAGTTTCTAACTCCCAAGTAAGATATATATCAGGAACATATCTACCCTCAAATGGTGGAATATTCAATTTCAGTTTAGGGAGATGGTCATGATCTCGTACCTGAGGGGGAGCCCTAACATTGCCATTATTTGCATGTGGACGACCTAGTGGTTGTGGTGCTGGTGGTTGCACGTAGTTCTGATGTTGATCAACCTCCTCCTCGTAATCTCCCACATATTTATCCTCCTCCACATCAGCGGCAGGAGCCATAGAAGTATCAACAGCAGCACCAGCAGCTTGGCCAGGCTAAAGAGGGACACGGGTCGCTCGGCGGAGGGCTGTTTCGCGATGTGGAGGTAGTTGTTGTTGCTGTTGTAGAGGTGCGTTAGGTGCAGCCGGTGGTGGTGGTGGTAGACGCGCGAGCAATTCATTGAACTTGTAATCGAGCTTTGTTTTGAATGCCTTCTCAATGCCATCTATCTTCTCCATGGCCTCTTCAAATCTATTTAGCACATCTTCCACCTGTCCACTCATCATTTGCTGAAACTTATCATCTAACGCTTTGTTTGTCATGTTCTCCCAGTCAGTCTCGTCGGCTTGTGATCCTGCCATGGTTAGCAGCAATAGAAACACACAAGAATATGATTCTACAGACTACTAGGAAGTGGTGGTGGTGGTGTGGTGAACAGTCACAAATCCGTTAAGCAAATCTCAAATTCTTACCAGTTCTTACCCAGCAGCAGGCGGTGATCGGCAACCGATGTAGTCAAAACTTTCAGAGCTTGGATAGAGCAATTACCAGGGAGAGTCAAACGCACGATGTAGATGTATGTGGAGCTGGGAAGGCTTTTAATATGGTAGCAAAAAGGGTCAGCAATAACCAATTCAGAGATGCAAAGTTGAATAAATGCTCAACGACGGTACTGTGCTGGTCCTAGGCTAGACCGTACTAGAGACGCGAGCCTAGAACACTAACAAAATCACGGCGCTGCACGTAAACAAGGGAGGAGCACACTCTGAATTTTTTTTATTTTTTTTCACTTTTTTTGCACTTTTTTTTCCTCTTTTTTTTTGAGTTTGGAACTATTTTTCTTCTGCGGGTAGCATGAAAGTTGGGGAGTCCTTCTCTGTCACGACTCAGAGTATCGCGTGATCTGGAAATCAAGAACAAAGCAACAATTACTGGACTCGGACTAGGACTTGTGACGGAGATGAATCTGGTGGAAACTCGGACTGGTGGCGGATATTTGCAGGGCGATGGAACACGGACTGGTGGCGAATCTATGATGGAGGTGGACTCGGATTAGCGTGATGGCGGTAGATATGTGGTATATGGTAGCGGCGATGACGATGGTGGTATATGGCAGCGGTGATGACGATGGTGGTATATGGCAGCGGTGATGATGATGATGCGGTGGTGATATATGGCAGCGACGACGTGACAACCTGTGAACAGAACTCGAAACTCTAAAGGACTAGACGCTAATACCAGCAACTTGACTCGACGATGCAACCGCAAATTCAACAAAGCAAATACAGAAAAGATTATGCAAAGGCTCAGATTGGTTCGGATAGGATGAACTAACCCTAATTTTTTTTGGCTTTTTCATGGACCGTAGGTATGAAAAACAGACTCGATCTAAACTATGAAAAACTGTAAAATCTCACCGAGCAACCTGAAAATCTGATACCACTTGATAGAGGCAAAGGTGTCCCGATGTTTCGATGAGATGGTGGCTATCGTTTCTGTGGGAGTCGACCTTGACGATCCGACTACGAACGTGCGAGACGTCGCGCCTTACCGATCGCTAAACCAACTTCCGAGGGTTATTGACCACGCCGGAGCACGATCAACCTGACAACGTGGGCCTGTTTCCTGCGAGCAAACGAAGAACAAGCAAGAAACTAAGATTGCAATCTGGATATTGCGAATATAAGAGGAAAGCTTTATTAATGAAGGTGGGGTTCTGTGACGCCTTGGTCTGGTCGTTGAACACAAACGAAGTACGCGAAGTTGCAGCTATGGCGAACTTTTGATCTAAACAAAACCCAAAGTCTAAACGATGCCCTAGGGGCTGTATATATGGGGGAAGAGGGGGGAATTTCGTGGCCCTTGGAGGAGGGGTCCGAAACCCAACCTAACTCTTGTTTCCCCACACATACGGACTCTAAAAATAGCCTATATTTAAGTATTTCGAAATTACATGGGCCTGGCCCAATAATAAGGTGACGCAGCACCTAGAATAGCCTCTGGACGAAAATTATGAAGTGGCATCTTGTATATTTCGTCCAAGGCTTCATGCACTCATTATGGTGGCTTCAAAGTCCTGAAATCATCACTTGAAACTCTGTTCTTGTCTCCCTTGCGCATGCCATCAACTCCATGCTTGTTCTTGCTCCAATGATCATCCTTCTCCAAGCTAGGCCCTTCATTTGTAAGCAAAACAAATGTATCCAATTTAGGCAGCATCATATTCTCATGAACATTAGAATCATTACCAAGAAACGAAAGTACCTGATAATTCAATTGGCGTGCGCGAGCTCTAGTAATTGGTCCAGTATGTATAGCAGCAGGGGCTGTGGGTGTAACAATGGTATTGATGTCCTCATCAGCTGCAGCATTCAGGAATGCATAGACTCTAAATCTATACTACATGCGTTGACCATTTATTCAGCAGATCACATATTCACATACATTACCAAAACCTAGCAACCGTCCATAGTCTTACTGCAAAGCCGTCAGTTCTGCAAATTTCACACCCTCAAGACGTTTTCTACTTGTACAATCTGAATCTCTTGGTCATGCTTGCCATCCGCCGCAACGCTATATTGCTAGTGTCACCATACCTGCGTGTCCACGCCGGAGATTTTGGGTCAAGCTGTTCAATCGACTGCTCGGACACTTGCAGCTCCCTTCTCCTCCCGCCGCCATTTGGGAATAACTCCGGAATGACTTCACAGTTCACATAAGATACAATCTTGCATGAGAAGTAGAGTACCTTCTACTTATAATTTTGAGTTTCCTATGATCAAATGTAGACAGTTAAATGGAAGAAATGAATCTGTAGGTACTTAGTAGATTTATAACAACACGAGGTCATGTAACAGGCAGAATATAGCATCATGAGAACATAGGATCGAGATCATATCCCAGGCATCAAATTTTCCATACACACAATCGTACCCAACTAATGGGCTTGGCTAATAGTAGAACATAAGAAAGCATTGGTTAACTTAACAATCACCTGGAAAGTCAGTAGGGCTAGAAACATGAGAAACTAAATAAGATGGGTATGACTAAAAACAAAATAGCATGCTGCAGGTTCTTGTAGTGAAATAGATTGATGGTTACGTAAGCAATTCAACAAAAACAATTCAAGGAAAATTTAGAAACCATTTACTTTTGTGCAAAGTGTGTATAGACTATTAACAGGAAATACCTAGATTATGGTCAGAAACCTAAAATGTATATTTAGCATTAGTTCCAATCTCATACTACACGCAGACTTTTGCATTACTCACTCTCCAACCAACATCTCACTATATTTAAGGGCGAAGTATCTAGTGAAAACGCTCATTGAATGAAAACTCGAAAACTATGCTGGTGGGCCATCTGATTGCAAATGTATGGTACAAATTAGAGGTGGGAATCCCCCAGGCACTTAACCACAGTTTTCCCGATAACCCCTTACTAATAGTAACCCTACTTTTTCTCCAGCCGCGGCGATTCAACGGCGACTTACTGCGGCGCCGCTCACGGCGGTGACTCGAAGGCCGCCGCAGCGCCCCACGCGACCGCATCTTGGCACTGACCACATGCGCTGGCGGCGCGGCGCTCGCCCCACGCGACGACGACCCACAACCATGGTGATGCCCCTGCGCGGCGGTGACCTCCGCGACCCGCACTGCACCCGCACGCGAGGGAGACCAAGCGGTTGCAGCGCTTCATCCATACGACAGCGACTCGGCGCTGCCTCCACACGAGGGAGACCGAGCGGCCGCAGCGCTGCATCCATTCAACGGCGACCCGACAGCTTGCTTGCCCTTCAAAACTGCTCCTCGAGAATGTTTTGTTGGTGTTTGACAAAGAAATTCCTGATGTTTTGCTGTAACTGAATGAATGTAGATGTATAGACAAATCCTAGTTCTTTTGCTGCACGTGAATCGGTGTGGATCTACAAAAAATATTTAAATGAAAGATGTACAAGAAATCTTTTCTGTCATTTCATTGATATGGATGACACAAAAGGATTCGGAGTACTGGTGCACTGAATTTCATGTGGTGATGTTATCTCTATATTTGTACTTCCACTGATGCCAAATATGTACTGGTAGTATTCAGATAAAACTGAAATTGATGAGATAACATTCAGACAGCTAGAAGTAACAAGCCATGTATATACTGGTGGTTAACATCCGCAGCCTTGCTAAATTCAGAGTTGACAAAGCCATCTGCTACAACAAACAGGAATCGGAATTAACCAATGAACCTCTTGTGGCTTATTACCGCGTCTAATTGTAGCTGGTAAAAAGGAACAGTTTGCCATGAGAAACAACATTCCCGCACAACTATTCATAGATACAAGGCCATCTAAAATGCATCCAACAAGTCAGCTTCAGTACAAATATTTAGAGATAAAATATTCAGGCAATCATTTCAACATCACTTCTATGCAGTAAACTGGAGCGAACAACATGCTGTGAGAAACAAGATTCTTGCACTGCGAATCAAAATTCCACCATGACCATTTTGATGAATATTCACACAAAAATATTCCGAAGAACTAACATATGCAGTAATACACTTGCACTAAATTATGTGCTTGTATTATGAAAATTTTGTCTTGCACAAATTCTCAGATTACATCATTGGAGCACCGTTCAGTCTAAATAAAGAGAAATAGAGAATGAACAATGCTTTCACGTTGAGTGACAACACCTCAGAAGATCAACAAATCTGCTAAATTTTGTTGGAAGGGGGCACGGTAGAATCAAGCTTTGAAGGAGCAACAGCCCATTCCACCGCCGGTGGAAATCCTTCGGCGAGGTGGACGCCTACATCGGCGCCGTTGTAGGCCCGCCGGCTATCGCCGTCCGTAGCATCCACCCGGCGGCAGCGCCATGGGGGAAGGCTTCGTCGTTTGTTGTCGCGGTGGGGGACGGCTTCGTCGTCTGTCGTCGCGGTGGGAACGGCTTGTCTCCGCCGTAGGTCGTCGCGGTAGGGGAGGCCCCGTCATATGCCGTCACGGTAGGGGATGGCATGGCTGTGGGCGACAATGGATAAGGCGAAAGGATTTCCTACCCCGTGAGTAAGACAGGGGGTTATAGGAAAAATAGCCATAAGTGGCTGGTTAGTAAACCCACCTCTCATCTGTGCCATGTGTTAAAGATCCAACGGATTGGGACGTAAGTTTCCAGATTTTCATCAAATCAGCATTTTCACTAGATACTTCGCCATATTTAAGAACCCAATCTCTTCTTTCAAACTGGACTTAGAGGAACATTACTGCCTCCTATCCACATCTAGACCATTCCTAATCAAAATCGTGAATCATCTCCTAACCAAATCCCTAAAGAATGAATCTGCCAATCTGCCATTTTACTCTGCCTACACAAGCCACACACACACACGCTCAGAGAGAGAGAGAGAGAGAGAGAGAGAGAGAGAGAGAGAGAGATGAGAACATTCAGGTATAGCAGAAGCCAACAACAGAATCATCCAGGTCTCTGAGGCGGCAGCGACACCAACGCGGCCGGATGATGTGGTGCGTGGCTGCAGGGGGGACCGAGTGCAGCCGCCTCAAAGATCCCCTTCTCACCGTTGTCCTGTACGGGACCAGCATTTAAAAGCACAATACAGATCTGACGTAGAAGAATTTATTCTTCTGAATTCATATGGCATGGTACTGCTCTGGACAATGATGGCACATGTACGATGACATAATTTTCAGAAATCTTTTCAATTATTAATTGTTTGGAGATGCATCCAGTCAAGTACTTTAAGAGAAACACACACAAATCTAGTACTCCCTCCGTTTTTATTTAGTCCGCATATTAGCTTTGGTCAAAGTCAAGCTTTATAAACTTTGACTAAATTTACAAACAAAAATATTAACATATACAATAAAAACTCAATACCACTAGATTCATTATTGAATGTACTTTCACATCATATAAATTTGTTATAGTAAATGTTTATATATTTTTCTATAAACTTGGTCAAAGTTTGCAAAGTTTGACTTTGGTCAAACCTAAAATGCAGACTAAATAAAAACGGAGGGAGTAGAAAGGAAAGAAGAAAACCTTATGAGTCGAACGACGCAGCGACAAAAGAGATCGTACAATCTGTGAAATACACAAAAAACAAGCGGTCAGAGCACAATGACACACAGGCATGCAATGAACACTCGCCGGTCATGGAAGCAACATAATGGCCTATTTACCCGAGGCAGCAAGCAGAAGCACGTTGGGTTAGCAGCAGGACAGACGACAAGAAGAAGCGCTGGCGACACGAGAAGTAGGCTGAACCGTAGAACAAGCATCAGCACACACGCATTTCATCGAGCAGCACACATGCATTTCATCATACATTATATAGGCAAGCACAAGAGGAGTGGACTAACCTCAATGCGAAGGAGAGACAAGACCCAAGGCTCGACGCAGCCGACAACAGGAAACCGTACCAAACTGCGCATGAACGGAACGTAGGCAAACATGCGAAATTAGCACAATGAATCCAAAGCAAAGGCGAAGAACATGCGAACCAGAGAAGGATGAACCTCAACTAGTGCAACCATCGAGCAAAGGAGGCCCATCGAAACAGAGCATGGGGCGGCCTCATCTTGGCCACCAAGCGGCACGGTGAGGCATGTCGCCTGGTGCGGCTGCTGTTCCCCTCGTCCCATCACCCAAAACTCCTTCCCGATACGACTCATGTTTCTTCATTCCCCTCGTCCTCCAAGCGACGGGCGGTGGCCGCCGGCTGCCGACAGCAACGACGGCCTGAGCAGCTCCCATCCGCCCTTCCCCAGGTCACCGGCATCCCCTACCCCAATTCGCCGGCCTCTCCCTCCTTCCCAAGGTCGCCAGCTTCCCCTTCCTTCCCAATGTCGTCGGCGTCCCGTTCCTTCCATAGGTCGCCGCCGGCCTTGCCTCAGGTCTCTTAACTCGCCCAAGGTCGCCCGCATCCCCTTCCCCAAGTAGCCGGCAGCATCAGCACCTTTCTCCTTCCCCTCGATCCGCACGAGCGGTTGCACCCCTCCCCCTCCCTTCCATGCGTGTGCTCGTCCAAGGACGCCGTCGTCGACCTCGGCTGCTCCTCCACCACCTCGCCTATTTATCCTCCTCGCCTCCACATCGCTCGCGCGTAGGTCGCCGCCGCCGGAGAACAGGACAGTGCGGGGCTCTTCCTCCTTTTCCTCCCGCCGGATCTAAGGCGTGCGGCCGCGGAGGCGAGCCTCTACGGTGACGGCAGCAAAGGGCGACCACATGGATCGAGGAGGAGGCGGCGACTATAGTAGATCGATGGAGATTGAATACACAAAGGGAAGCTCGCAAGATATTTTGCCACTCCATCTCCTCTCTCCAACCCGCAGCAGACGGAGGTGAGGCACGCACGACGCGCACACAATGCATCGGTCAGCCAAGGGCCCACCCGTACATGCGCCAGCCAACCTGGCGCAGTCCTTGCAACTAACAACCGGGACGCACGACCGTGCAGCCGACAAGCGGACCAGCAGTAGGACCGGCCCACCTGTCATCGCAATAGAAAAGACGCGGGTGACTAAGCCGGGTACACATGCACCAGCCGAGCCCTACGCAGCTGCTCCTCATAACGCACGACTTGGGTAGTGTGGGAGGAGCAGCCCCAGGCACGTTTGACCAGAGAAAAACACCGTGGGACGGGCAGCCAGTTCAATCGACGAGCGAGACCTGAAGGAACACCGGCCCACTTGTTATCGAGCCAGCACAGGCGCCGGCCGAAAAACAAGTTATATATGCGTCGACCAAATCTCCACAGCGAGCCCACGACGCACGCACGCGGCAGGGCAGGAGAGGCTTGCGCACGCACCAAAAAACTGGCTACCCAGCCAATCAAATTCTGCCCGAGCCCACAAGTCATTGCCCACTCAAAACTGACTGCGTGGTAAAAATGTCAACCCTTATTTCCACCGACGATCCAATGGCCAGCAACAAAAAAAAAGACAACATTGACCAACATCGGACGGCCAACGAGGGGCAAAATCGAAGGAGCTCTGTGAGGCCGAGTGCTCCCGCAACCTTATAGGTTTTAATTGAGGAAAGGCCACTCCAAACGTTACCCTGGTTTATGCCTCGGTGGAGGTATACAGTTTTTTTTACAAGAAGTACATGGTGGTTGTGCGGTCATTGCCCATATGCTCCAATTGTTGCTGCTGATCTAAAACTACCACTGCTGTCAATCTAGAGGCATCGATAAATGCTTTTGTCCAGCTTTATTTTTTTCTTCAAGGTTTCTTTCTTTAGTTCCCATCAAGATAATCATGATGCTTTTTTGGTGTACATTTCATTAATTCTTATTCAAAATTAATATGACATTGTTAATCTTGTCCCACTACCAAAACAAAGTAAGGACGCTACTTAAACATCCTCTTTTTTATATTTTTGCAAACAACGATGCATATCTCCCATACCCGGGCATTTCTTCATCGATTTTAGTTGAACTCCAGAAAAATTGGATGGCCACTGTTGCTCCGCCTCACTATCCTCTGCCAAGTGCTTCTTCCTTTAGCGAGCTAGATTACGGAGAAGAAACATACCACAGTGAGGATTATCAAACTTCATTGGTGCCTGACGCAAACTTGATGCCAAAATCGATGATGCATCACCACGATGACTTATCGATGCTCATGGTTGCATCTCATGGTTGCATCGGCTGGTGAAGCTGATCGATGTTCAATGAAGAAACGATTGTCTTCCATCAGTGCTCTTTGCTTGTTACCCACAAAGACGATATCCTTCATCAGTTCATCTTGGGCGCAGTCGTTTACGTTGGTGCAATTTTATCACACTATTGGATATGAACCAAATGTTTCCTCGAAGAAGCATCGATGTTGGTACTAAGAGCAAAAGTTTTGTATTGATTTCTCAGCCTTCTCACAACTTTGTCTTCAACTCCCCTGTAATTTTATTTGTCTAGCTTTTAACTAAATACATGGTCAGACTTTGATTAAAAATATGGTGTGGACTAAAAACCCAGATGGAGGTCGTACCCCTCCGTTTTTATTTACTCTACATATTAGATTTGACTGAAGTTAAAATTTGTTCGGGTTTGACCAAGTTTATGGAAAACAATATGATGTGAAAGTACATTCAATAATGAATTTAACGGTATTGATTTGTTATTATCTATGTTAATATTTTTGTTGGAAACTTTGTCAAAGTTTACAAAGCTCGACTTTCACCAAAGCTAATATGCAGACTTAATAAAAACGGACGGAGTACGAGATACGGTGGCATACTGATTTAGGCCGTACACAACAAACCATAATTAGTTAGAGAGGGCAAATTGTACATACAAAATAATTGAAATTAACCTTCTTCATTTGTACACACTCTCACAGCTTTTCGATAATTTGGTGCGTGTGTGGTTGTTCACTTAACGGAGGGTAGTGTACCGCACGTGAACGACAGGAAGTGCGACCAGGACACGTGGATCGTTCTTTGATCATAGTTTTTTTCACTAGTATGTTAAATAAAGAGTTCCGTTTCGTACACAATTTAAAACGAGTTTTATGGAGAGAAAAACAAAACCACTGCACTATATTAGTGCTATATATGAGTACTATGTAAGCTAGAGCCTCAGCACCTATTCCCTACAGATTGCACTCTTCACACTCTCGCTGCACTACATATATATACACGGTGGAGGCACAACATTCCTTTGCTAGGGTTTTCTCTATTCACAATCTCTCACACTCTTCATGAGATCGAAACAGACTGTGTTGACCTCTCCCACCCCTCACAGCTGGTCAAGGAGACATCTAGATCCCGTCAGACCGGGAGGGGAGGAGGTGCAGCGTTCACTCTGCCGCCTTCGGCGAGGGAGGGAAACCACTACCGGCTGCACTATTCTCTTTCACCCAGCGCCTGTGCAGGAGGGCCTTCGACCCGTTCTTTCTCATTGCCGTACATAGTGTGGGCAGATCCGGCCTCCCGCCGCAAGCCTCGCCACATTCTGACGACCAAAAGGTATAACTTTCTTTGAAAGCATCATTGCTTTAGCTGCATGCGGATCTTTTTCGATTATGTACTAGAATCTAGGTCTTGGCACTGGTACGCGTCGGTGCTATACAAACAGTTTTTAACCCCTTTCCGCCACGGCATTTAAAACCATCGCCAAGTGAGTGTGGGCGATAGGGTGGTCCTTCCCACACCACCCAGAAACCGTCAGGGATAGGGAGCCAAGATGTATATACAGTACTCCTACTCGTCTGAGCTCGCACTGCCATCGCAATCGGTATTCTGTGGTGCTACGTCTATGATAGAGGCAAAGGTGTCCCGATGTTTCGATGAGATGGTGGCTATCGTTTCTGTGGGAGTCGACCTTGACGATCCGACTACGAACGTGCGAGACGTCGCGCCTTACCGATCGCTAAACCAACTTTCGAGGGTTATTGACCACGCCGGAGCACGATCAACTTGACCACGAGGGCCTGTTTCCTGCGAGCAAACGAAGAACAAGAAAGAAACTAAGATTGCAATCTGGATATTGCGAATATAAGAGGAAAGCTTTATTAATGAAGGTGGGGTTCTGTGACGCCTTGGTCTGGTCGTTGAACACAAACGAAGTACGCGAAGTTGCAGCTATGGCGAACTTTTGACCTAAACAAAACCCAAAGTCTAAACGATGCCCTAGGGGCTGTATATATGGGGGAAGAGGGGGGGGGGATTTCATGGCCCTTGGAGGAGGGGTCCGAAACCCACCCTAACTCTTGTTTCCCCACACATACGGACTCTAAAAACAGCCTATGTTGAAGTATTTCGAAATTACATGGGCCTGGCCCAAGAAGAAGGTGACGCAGCACCTAGAATAGCCTCTGGACGAAAATTATGAAGTGGCATCTTGTATATTTCGTCCAAGGCTTCATGCACTCATTATGGTGGCTTCAAAGTCCTGAAATCATCACTTGAAACTCTGTTCTTGTCTGCCTTGCGCATGCCATCAACTCCATGCTTGTTCTTGCTCCAATGATCATCCTTCTCAAGGCTAGGCCCTTCATTTGTAAGCAAAACAAATGTATCCAATTTAGGCAGCATCATATTCTCATGAACATTAGAATCATTACCAAGAAACGAAAGTACCTGATAATTCAATTGGCGTGCGCGAGCTCTAGTAATTGGTCCAGTATGTATAGCAGCAGGGGCTGTGGGTGTAAGAATGGTATTGATGTCCTCATCATCCTCCCCTTCTTGAAATGAAGTCGTCCTCGACGGAAGCTCATCTTCCTCACCTAAATAAGGCTTCAAATCTGCAATGTTAAAAGTGGGACTAACCCCAAAATCTGCAGGCAACTCAAGTTTATATGCATTATCATTTATTTTCTCTAACACCTTAAAAGGACCATCAGCACGTGGCATTAGCTTTGATTTGCGCAAATTAGGAAATCTATCCTTACGCAAATGTAACCAAACAAGATCTCCAGGTGCAAACACAACATGTTTTCTACCCTTATCTCCAGCAAGTTTATATTTAGCATTCATACGCTCAATGTTTCCCTTAGTTAACTAATGCATTTTTAAGATCAATTCAGCAAGTTGTTTAGCAAAAGTAACCTTCTCCGAAGATGGAAGAGGCAACAAATCAATGGGTGCACGAGGTAGGAAACCATACACAATTTCAAAAGGGCACATCTTAGTAGTAGAATGCAACGAACGATTATAAGCAAATTCAATATGAGGCAAGCATTCTTCCCACATTTTCTTATTATTCTTCAAAACAGCCCTAAGCATAGTAGACAATGTTCCATTGACTACTTCAGTTTGTCCATCAGTTTGGGGGTGACAAGTAGTACTAAAAAGCAGTTTAGTCCCCAACTTAGCCCATAAACATCTCCAAAAGTGGCTAAGAAATTTAGTATCACGGTCTGAAACAATAGTATTTGGCACACCATGCAAGCGAATAATTTCACGAAAGAACAAATCAGCAACATTAACAGCATCATCGCTTTTATGACATGGTATAAAGTGTGCCATTTTCGAGAATCTATCCACGATAACAAATATGCTATCCCTCCCCTTCTTTGTTCGAGGTAAACCTAAAACAAAGTCCATAGATATATCCTCCCAAGGAACACTAGGTACAGGCAAAGGCATATATAAACCATGAGGATTGAGTCGTGACTTAGCTTTTTGACATGTAGTGCAGCGAGCAACAAAACGCTCAACATCCCATCTCATCTTTGGCCAAAAGAAATGTGTAGCAAGTATATCATGTGTCTTCTTCACGCCAAAGTGTCCCATTAGTCCTCCCCCATGCGCCTCCCGCAACAACAAAAGACGAACGGAGCTAGCTGGAATGCATAGCTTGTTAGCACGAAACACAAATCCATTGTTAACGACGAACTTGTTCCATAATCTACCTTCTTTACAATTTTGCAATACATCTTTAAATTTAGCATCATGCACATATTGATCTTTGATGGTCTCCAAACCAAATATTTTAAAATCAAGTTGTGACAGCATAGTATAACGACGAGACAATGCATCAGCAATAACATTTTCTTTACCCTTCTTGCGTTTAATGACATAAGGGAAAGTCTCAATGAATTCAACCCATTTAGCATGTCTACGGTTCAGTTTAGCTTGACTTTTAATGTGTTTCAAAGATTCATGATCAGAATGTATAACAAATTCTTTGGGCCATAAATAATGTTGCCATGTTTCTAAAGTCCGAACAAGAGCATATAATTCCTTATCATAAGTAGAATAATTCAGACTAGGCCCACTCAATTTTTCAGAAAAATATGCAACAGGTTTGCCATCTTGTAATAACACACCTCCTAATCCAATTCCACTAGCATCACATTCAAGCTCAAAAGTCTTATTAAAATCAGGAAGTTGGAGTAAAGGAGCATGTGTCAACTTATCTTTCAATACCGTGAAGGCTTCTTCCTGTGCGGTACCCCAAACAAAAGGCACATCCTTCTTTGTAAGCTCATTGAGAGGTGCAGCAATGGTGCTAAAGTCTCTCACAAAACGCCTATAGAAACCAGCGAGTCCAAGAAAACTCCTCACTTGTGTGGCCATTTTGGGCTGCGGCCAACTGTCAATAGCTTCAATCTTGGCTTTATCAACTTCAATTCCCTGTGGAGTAACAACATAGCCAAGAAAAGATACTCGGTCGGTGCAAAAGGTGCACTTCCCAAGGTTACCAAACAAACGTGCATCACGTAGAGCATTAAAAACAGCACGTAAATGTTCCAAATGTTCTTCCAAAGATTTGCTATAAATCAGTATATCATCAAAATAGACTACCACAAATCGTCCAATGAAAGCACGTAAAACTTCGTTCATTAGTCTCATGAAAGTACTAGGTGCATTAGTTAACCCAAAAGGCATGACTAACCACTCATATAAACCAAACTTAGTTTTAAAAGCTGTTTTCCATTCATCTCCCAATTTCATACGAATTTGATGGTATCCACTACGCAAATCAACTTTGGAGAATATTGTAGAGCCACTCAATTCATCAAGCATATCATCTAGCCTAGGAATAGGATGACGATAACGAATAGTAATATTATTAATGCCTCTACAATCAACACACATACGCGAGGTACCATCCTTTTTCGGCACTAGAATAATAGGAACAACACAAGGACTAAGGGATTCGCGTATATAACCTTTGTCGAGTAGCTCTTGTACTTGACGCATAATCTCCTTCGTCTCCTCTGGATTGGTACGTTATGGTGCGCGGTTGGGTGATGATGCACCGGGAATTAAGTCAATTTGATGCTCAATCCCTCGAATAGGTAGTAATCTCGGTGGCACGTCTTGTGGAAAGACGTCAGCGAACTCCTGCAGAATGTTAGTAACAGCAGGAGGCAAAGAGGAAGGCACGTCCTCGAATGAAAATAATGCCTCTTTGCACACAAAAGCATAGCAAACAGATTTGGTAACATTTAGATCATCAATATCAGATTTGGTGGCAAATAAACATGCACTTTTCAATTTAATTTCAGAAGCAACAGTAGATGGTTTATTATTAGGCTTCATTTGTTGCTCAAATTCTTTTGCCACAATCTGATTTTCACCCTTATGTTGCTCCTGTTTTGCTTTATTACCTCGATTAATATCATCTTTCAAAATGGAATCAGGAGTCATAGGAAGCAAAGTAATATTTTTGTCCTTATGAACGAGAGTATACTGATTGTTTCTACCATGGTGTACAGAATTTTTATCAAATTGCCATGGTCTACCAAGTAATAAGGAACATGCTTGCATAGGTACCACATCACAATCAACATAATCAGCATATGTAGAGATAGTAAAATGCACACGAACAGTACGTGTTACCTTAACCTTGCCGCTGTTGTTGAACCATTGGATGTAGTAAGGATGTGGATGTGGTCTTGTGGTGAGAGATAGCTTCTCCACCATCTCCATGCTAGCCAAGTTGTTGCAGCTGCCTCCATCTATGATGACGCGAACAGAACGTTCCTTCACAACTCCCTTTGTATGGAACAAATTATGCCTCTCATTTTGCTCAGCTTGCGTGACCTGCAC